>JAUNZM010000002.1:1359742-2039613 GCA_033459285.1 Clamator glandarius | reverse complement strand
TGTTAGATATTTGGAGTCTAGAGCCTGTGTGACATTCTTGCTAAAAACTTCCTGTACTTTCTAAATTATCTGCAACTTCTAGTGACAATCCATTAATTAATAAATATTACATGGAGTTTTTTTTGGTTTGGTGGTTTTGTTGGGATTTTGTTTACAATATGATATGCAAGGCAACTTTTATTTCTCCCATGTACTAGAAAATTATTTCTTAAGTTAAACAATCTAGGTTTATATTTTGAATTAAGGTACTATTTTCCTTCACTGATAACTAAACAGCATAGACAAGTCGCAAAAACAAAAGTCTGTAGAAAAGTCCAAATCAGATCTGTTAGTTTTCAAGTTAATGTCTTCTACTTTTATTTTTAACTCATGCTCACTTTTGTTGTAGCCTAGTGTGATTACTTCACTTGCATTCATACACTTAGATGTCATAATTATTTCACAAGCCTGATATGTCTACCATGAGGTTTCATATCACGTCCAACTAAAAAGCAAATGCTCTCCAGGCTGTAGAGGGAGTAGTAAAATTGTTCAGTCATTTGACCTGTATAAGTTCAGTACATTACTCATGGCACAGAAATATTTCTGTTGCTAACCTTCTCTTGCTAATCTCTACTCAAGCACTGGAATGTTATTCATTTTGAGAGAAATACATTAACAGGTATACAAATTGTTCAAGGACTAGAGTATTGCATTGCTTTAGATCTAGCTGCAACAGAAAGTGGTGATTCTTCTCACTCTCTTTCACTGTTCTTACAGCAACTAATTCCACCTGCCTTCCTAGCATTAGAGATGGCTATTGTGAGACTGTAGAATGAATAAGACAAGATGAAAACTAAGAGAAGTTAATGAAAAAGTGCTTAACGAAGTAGTGATTAATTTTTATATCTTACCCTCTAGACTTTCAAGATGCAATGCAAAGAAGGACAAAGGAATACATGGCCATAAATAGGAGCCATGGTTGTCTCATTTGATACAGCTATCGATGGATAACAATACATAAAAACGCATTTCAAATTTCAGATACCTGAGACAAGTATACTTAATTCAGAAGGAAAAATACTGCTCTGTTATTTACCTCCCTCTGTGAAATATTACATGACATTAACAGTGTTTATCCTTATTATTTCCTAAAATCTGTCCTTTTTTTTGCTAATCTTGCATACTGCCTTTGCAATCCTTTGTCCCTTATAGAAATCATCACATAGAAATTTAAATATTTTAGTCTATAGTTTTAAAGTAGTTTTTAAGAAATGGCTAATTTTTTTCTTTTACTAAACTTATCCTTAAATATTGTATTCACTTTTGTTTAGTATTTTAAAGTTTCTATGTTTATTGATTATGTTTATTTATCTTCCTGTGTTTGTGTTCTTCAGTTTTCATGTTTCCCATGCACCACGACAACATTTTTACGTCAGAAGCAAAACAGAAGAGCTTGTTTCAGTGAAAGGTTCTAGATCCAAGACAGAATTCCTTATTCTTTAAGACAAAAACTTTTAGTCTAAAAAGAAATTCTGTTTTCAAGTTCAATTCAATGAATGTTTTTGAAAACCAATTAGAACATAAAAATAAGTTGTATCCTAAAAGAATGTAGTCTATTAAATGCTTGATAGCAGTTTTTAAAGAAAGAATTTATTTTCAATTTGTTATAATAAGTCTCTTTGGAGCTCATTATTGTAGCTTATAATGTCTATGTGGGTATGTACAAGAGATTTGCAAAAGAAAATATATGATTTTTTAAAAATTTGTTTTGTTTCTTGTTGTTTTGGCTACTGTACAAAGAACAAAATAGCCTAATCCCTCTGAAATTTGCTTTCAGGACATTCTTAGGGAAGGAAAAAATAAAAACAAATGTAATAGATGCATAATATTTCCTAGAAGTGCCATTCAAATACACATAACATTGTGTGAAAAATCCTCTGTAAATATCCACAGTACAGTACTTTTCACATATTTTGTTTAAGCCAATTAGTATAGATTCTTTGAAAATCTTGCATTAGCTTGTTACTAACACAACATTGGCACAAAGCTGATTTAACTAGGCTCAAGAGAATTAAACAGCCATGGCATTATTATTAGGTTGCATAGGGTTTGCAAGTCTCAGTTTAATAAGAGTGGATGAGGTATTTTTATGAAAAGGTAAATGGGTATTTTGAGATCCCTTAATTGTAGAAAGATTATTAAAGCCCTGGCAGTAGAGCAGTATTAAGGAAGCTTCAAGATAAACAGAACCAGAATGATCTGAAACAGAAGATTCTAAAATTGTATGAATACATAAGTGATCCCTCTGTCTAGGTCCTTGTTTGGCTGTAGCTCAGCTCCGCATTAAAACCTGAACAAGGCTGAGACAAGAAGACAGTACATCAGAAAACAGTAAACAATAGCAAAACTCTGAAAAGTCAGAGGTTCTCAACACTTTCTTCAGCTCTTTGCCAGCACTGCTGGGCCCCAGGCCTTGGGACCAAAACCCACGTTAATGCAAACACAGACCCACAGTCAGCAAAGGAACAGTTTAATGTCTTCACAAGTGATCACTACAACTACCTGAAGGGAGGTTGTGGAGAGGAGGGACCTGGCCTCTTCTCTCAAGTGACAGAGGACAGGACAAGAGGGAAAAGCCTCAAGATCCGTCAGGGGAGGTTCAGGCTTGACACATGAAAAAAAGTTTCATGGAAAGGGTCATTGGGCACTGGAACAGGCTTCCCAGCGTGGTGGTTGAGTCCCCATCCCTGGAGGTGTTTAAAAGACAGGTGAATGAGGTGCTGAGGGGCATGTTTTAGTGACTTATAGGAATCGTTGGACTTGATCCTGTGGGTATTTCCAACCTAGTGATTCTGTGATTCTGTATATGAAAGCTTTATGCAGGTAAGATAATCTACAGCCTTTGAGACTGTATTCCTCATTTCAAGTAGATCAACAGATATACTTTGATCACCACACAATATTTATGCTGAAAGCATGGCAATTGCAGTACTTAACATCTGGTTTATGAAATTCTATTCAGTTTTTTATAAGAAGTTCCGTGAGGACAGGACTGCTTACATGAAGGAAGCAAGCCTGGATTTCTCTGTAAAAAAATAAAACACAGTATATGGATGACTACCTGGAAATGTTACCATATTGTAACTAATTAACATTGTAGTTTCTTTAAGGCACATTAACAAAGACAATTTTTTCCTCCTTTCTTTACTAAAATCAGCTGAATTTATGTAGACTAGATATCGTAAAAGTAAAGTGAGTAGTAGATTTCATAGAATCATAGAATAACCAGATTGGAAGAGACCCACCGGATCAAGTCCAACCATTCCTATCAAACACTAAACCGTGCCCCTCAGCACCTCATCCACCCGTGCCTTAAACACCTCCAGGGAAGGTGAATCGACCACCTCCCTGGGCAGCCTGTTCCAGTGCCCAATGACCCTTTCTGTGAAATTTTTTTTCCTAATGTCCAGTACTAGTTCCTACTGCTGCTGCAGTTAGTGCTGAAGCTTTGGCTTTTAGCCAGTGGATTATCTTGGAGGTTGCACTGAAGTATTCACTTACAGGCATGAAGATGGAATACTGTACCTGGAAGTTTGCCTATTGTTTCCAACAACACAACCTCACTAACAGAAACTTCTACCTCTTATTATCTTAAACAATTACAGGTAGAAAACTACTATTTAAAGAAAGATAAGAGTGCAGGCACAAAATCAGAACTTTAAGGGCAGGGGAGAAAATTATTAATACTACTTATACCACTAGAAGCCATCTTAGTACCATAATGAATATGATAATGATCTTCTTTACATGATCACAGATTTACTTCTGTTTCTTGATGCTATTCATAATCTCAAGGCTTATATTCATTATGCTATTTTTCCTCTCTTCTGTTTTCTCAGGTGTATCTAGTTCTGCTTTACATGTCTCAAAAAATAAGGCTTCAGGTAAGTTATTCTCCTGGAGAGGAAAGTACTCTGCAAGGTCAAAGATAAGGTATGGAAAGGATGTTCATTTATTAACAAGCTGTCTTCTGGCATAGCTGATATAGCAACATACCTCATGCAGTTAATTGTTAAATAAATTAGAATTCTTTTGGGTTCCATATACTGTAATCAGTCCAAATTGCACTTTTATAACCACCTCCAACATTCCTTCTGCAATGCTAAACTGATACTTTTCATCTGTCATAGAGAGATGCCTCTTTTGTTAATGATATGTAAATGCTTTTGTAAACAATATAAGATATTATTATCTCAAAGTCCAATTTCAGCCCCTAAGTTGATGCAGTATCCCCAGTGCAACAAAAGGCACCAATATATTTTTGCAAACAAAATTGAAGAAAAATGTGGATAAATAAAGACCTACAAAGTATTTCTGTATAATAGTAGTTTGTTAAAATTACTTCTGAAAAATGATATGTTTTATGCTTTCAGCATTTGTTAGACTCCAACCTTGTCATTTTTATATTTACTTGCAATATACTTGTCTTCTTTCTCTGGCAGACATCAGTATTATTTAATAATTGTTTCTTAGTTTCCCACTTTACATTTAACTTTTCAAATAACAATGTTGGGTTACTGTAAGGTCTATTTCCTAACTTCACAGGAACCATTTATTTTTTAAAAAAATTATTTATAGGCTATAATTAGCTGTTGCAAAACTGTGTGAAGAGATATGGGAAAATAGTCTTATCTATATTGCCTATAAATCAAGAGGATCTGAGAAAACAGGGAAGCTCAGAGTACTCTCACTCTTGTAGCTACATAACCAACTAAGGCAGCCAAAATCCCACATCCACTTTACAAGTAAATGATAAACTGAAAGATGTTTCAATTAAGTAATTGAAAATAACTTTCTACACATTCAATTACCATTATTTTTGAAATCTTCAATACCTATCACAATTCAGTAATAAGTTAACAAATAAATGAACATATTAAGCAGAAAATAACATCAAACAGAAAGATGTGCAAATATATTATGTAGGAATTAGTTGCTTGAATTAATTTTACCTAAACATATCACTAATAAAATATTGATTATATACTATATTTTTTCACATATATAAAATGTAAGAAACCCACAAGTAATAGTTTCTAGCTTTTACTTTAGAATGAAATTTGGAATATTTTCTGTTATCTAAAGATTTAGAGGAAATAAAAAGTGAAAGGAAACAAGAAAATTCTTCTGAGAAAAAGTTAAAATGTCTCTAAATTTGGACTATGATATACAATTAAAAAATAGCAGTCTTATACAAACAGATAAGCATTCCAAAGAGAGCTATTTATTTATATATTGATAAAGAATCCAACTACTGCACATCATTAGCCTCAATAACCTCACTTAAGTGAGAAATAGGTAGATTCCAGTTCTAGAATGTTGAACTCAGAGATCCAAGAGGTCCTTTCCAACCTGGTATTTCTATGATTGTATGATCCTATCTTTGTTGTTGAAATCCAGAAAAAAAGAAACAGCACATCTTTATGCAAAAACACTTAAAAATCTGGAATTGAGGAATTCTCAGAAGATTACAAGCCTAGGACAAGTCAACAGTATCATGCTACAGAGAAGACGACAGTTCATGAAAAGTAGCATAACCAGAAACTCTGTAATAATGCTTTATGACACTGACATTCTTTTCTCTTTATTTAGAAAGATGTGCATTTTTTGAGGACAGGTGATTTAAGAAAGAAGCTAAGTAATACATCAATAGAAAACAAACAAAAAATATGAATATATTTTAAAAGTTTTAAATAGCATGCTTTCAGAAGACAAAGACAATATATACCCTTCAGAGAGTCCTACATTGCAGGATTTCCCATACTACTTGCTGAATAAATAAAGGTAGTTAATGAACTTGTCAACATCTAATATGTAAACATAATTAAATCCCATGAACAAAATGTTACCAAGTTAAGTGGTTATATTTAGCTAGCTGTCTTAAATTAATATCTTAATTAGCCTGGAATGTGACTTTCCAAGAAAATCATTATATTTTGTAAAAATGAACAGTAATACTTTCAATACAGAAGCCACAGAACAGTTTTCTAACACTAGTAATATTAATGATTTCAGTAACATGATTTGCAAGTAGGCCTCAGATATGTAAAGCATATTTCCATATCCAAAAGATTCATATTTCCAGTACTTCCCTTTTATTTAAGGCCATTATAGCTAAAGTAAGGACATAAGGCATTTCTAAAGTTGGGTAACATCCAACATATTTTATGAAAATGTGCATTTGAGTCTGTGTTTTTCACTTCTTATTTGTCCACTGACTCATTTGTCCAAGGCACTACTGGAAGTCTGTGGTATAGCCAGGATGTAAATTTACCAGGTTCCACATATTTTCCAAGTTTCAGCCTGGTCACAAGCATGTTACTTTCCTTTTTTATGTTGTAGTTTTCTCCTTGGCTCATTCATAACAAAATAGCAGAGCGAGGCACAGGCTTTTTTTTAGTAAAAAGCACATCTGTTTCTACTTATTGCTACCAGTTCTGATACAACTGCAGTATGTCAGTATTATAGCTACAATCTAATGCAATTAGTCATTTTCTATTAAACTTTTTCATAGTGTCTGTGCAACCTTTGAAAGAAAACAAATATATCATTCAATTTGCCTAAATTCACACATATAATATTTAGACCATCAGTTTCATTTAGGCACACAAAATATTTCTATGCTATTCCGAGCAAGGTGACAGGGATAACATACAGAACGGTAGAATGGTTTGAGTTGGAAAGGACTTCAAAGATCATCTAGTTCCAATCCCTCTGCCATGGGCAGGAAGGTATTTCAGCAGGTCAGGTTGCTCAAAGTCACATCCAGCCAGACCCTGAACATTTCCAATGATGGGACATCCACAGATTCTCTGAGTAACCTGTTTCAAAGTCTCATCATTTTCTCTGTAAAAAGTGTCTTCCTTATGTTCAATCTAAATATAGTTTCTTTCAGTTTAAAACCAATGCACCTTATACAGGCCTTGGTAAAAAATCTCCACCATACTTGTAAATCCCCTTTATTTAAAAGGCCACAGTTATATCTCCCTGGAATTTTCTCCAGACTAAACAAACGCAACTGCATTTGTTGTTGTGTTGTGTCTGTGTACCTCCTCATCCTCCCTTGTCACCAGCCTTGGTGTCTGCATGGTTATTTCTCTCACATATTCTCACTCCTCTCTTCAGATTACATTATACATTTTTTTTCTACTTCTTAAATATGTTATCACAGAGATGCCATTACTGTTGCTGACTGGCTCAGATTAGATCAGCAACAGGCCCATCTCGAACCGAGCTGGCACTACCTTTTTAAGACACAGGGGCAGCTTTTGGCATCTTCTCACAGAAGCCATACCTGTAAGCCCCCTGCTATCTTCCCCTATGAAACCAGTACACACAGAAATTATAAAAGATCCACTACCTTCTACAAAAAAAAAAAAACAAAACAAAAAAAGCCAGGAAGCTAGGAAAATTACCTCACAGAAATTACTAGATAACTTCATTTAGAAAACAGAATCCCATCACTAATGTCTCATTTGGGGGCAGGTTGGCTTGTCTAGGTTTTATACACTTTATTTTCACTCTACTGATCCTGATGAGTGCTTAGACACCACTGACGGTTCCTACTTATAGGTCTAATTCAAATACCTTTAGATGTTAGCATAGGCAACACTTTAAAGAAGAATTTTTGTATCTTTCTCTCTTTCCAGTACTTTCTCTTGTAAGAACTCCCCAGTCTCAAGGGTAGAATTCAGCTGCCAGTATCCCAGGGTTTTCTTCAGATGCCCTCTAGTGTTTCACCTGATCACACCAGGATTAACTGAAAGGTCATGAGTCTGCCAGCAAGTCAATGTCATATTTGTCAAACATGGATATCCTTGATTACTTAAAAGACTTCAAATAACACCAAATACCCACATGTGAACTGCTGAATTCTGCCCTAATTTTCAGTCTTTCCTCTCTATTCATCGCTGTGGTTTAAACCACTAAAATCTTTATGCAGTCTAGATTCTGTTATATATATACATGGCCCTAATTCCACATCATGTTTTCATAAACACTTTTCAATATCCACATAACACAGTGGAAACTTAGGACTGTATGGTTTTTGTTATATTTTCTTATAATAAAAATATAGTATTTTGATATTTAAAAACACATTTTAATATTTTGAAAAGATTACCAGCTGTTTATTACATTAATTATTAACTTGTCCTTATTAAAATATTCACTGTTATCTAACTAAAATACAGCTAGCTTTACCCTCAGTGCATACTAGCCAAGGATAACCACCCATAGAAAAATAAACAGATTTTCCACTTTGGGGTATGATTTTCTCTTGAGTAAAATACTCTCTTAAAGCAAATTCCACAGAAGAATGTGTATTTCTAAGAGCCAGGGATGGGGGTGGGTTTACTTGTTAATAAGCAATACAATATACTAAGTGAATAATCATGGGTAAGGAGAAGATCTCAACAAAACAATGAACCAGTCTTTTTTAATTTAAAAAGCTATTAATCAAATGAGGTATGAAAAATATATACTAAATAATGTTATTGAGAAAGCTAGTCAGAAATGTTCAAAAGAAGAACGGATCATCCAGAGTCATGAAAAGAAAAAATGATAAAAGCAAGTAATATTAATATTTTTTTCTGTATAATTTATTGTCCTCATTATAGCTCATTACAGTCAATATCTTGTCAGGATTAAAAATGTTTTATAGGAACTGCAGAAATATTTGGTATGACTCAAAATTTACTGCAATTAAATTTCAAAAGCCCTTTTCAAATCAGATATTAATGTATGTCAAACAGAGAGGAGACTGTGACATGGACTACAGGCACCCATAGAATAATGATAGACAATAAGAACTCTGCCTGACAGTTTTTTCATTTGCACTGGTGGATCTGAAAACTTTTATTCTATCTTGAATGTGCCAGCCCAGAATCTCTAATTAGTGTAGTAGCTGTCATAAATTGTTACCAGCTTTGTAGCAAATAATTTCAACCTTACAGTAAGGAAAATAAAGAATAAATTGAGTCTTAGGGGGTGGGGGGGAGTGGGGTGACTATGTTGGTTTGCTTACTCTGGACTCTGGACAAAGAAAAAATAATCTCCAGAGAACAGTCAAAGCTGTTCAGCATATAACAAATAACCTTGTATTGGAGAGAAAAGTAAGCCAACATGCCTTCTAAAACATCAGGAGGAAAAAATCCTCCATTATTTTCAAAATGTGTAGACTTATCTGTAGTATAACTTCAAAAATTATTTTGATCTAATATACTAAGATGAAATTGAATTTTCATTGATTTGCCACTTTTATGGGCATGAATTGATAATTTATATCTGTTTGTGGCATACCTTTCATGATAAAATTTCACTGCTTCTTGTGACTGTTAATTTAATACTAAAAATAAAGATTATTCATGACAATAACATCTTTTTTAAGCTTTGTGCTAACATTATGAACTCCAGAAATCCTATTCTAATCCATTCTTTAGGTAGGAAACCATTGCTAGATATCTTAATCTCATGGTAAATTTATTTGTTAACCTATTATCAACAAGTGCTTTGCCCTAAACTGGACAAAGACAAGTCTTAAATATATATTTTTGCAGTGTATCATTATTGATATTACTGTTTTCTATTGTTATCACAATACTAATGAATTAAGATAAATTTAATACTACAATGTAAATCTTGTTTATTAGAAGTGCTTCTCAGCAGAAAGGCTAAGTATTTTTAAACATTTTATATGAAATCTTGGAAAAATGTCATGTCAGGAGCTGCTATGACAAGCTTTGGTTAAACAACCATTTTGCAGTTCTACAATGCAGAAATGCTCTTTTACTGCCCTTGACTACAATTTGTAAACATATAATAGGAACAAAAATTGTTAGAAGGTAGAGTAAACTCACTGATACCCTGTGTATTTTAAGAGGTTTTCAAACCAATCTGACATCATAAATCTGAAGAGAACAATTACTGAGCCAGAGGCAAAAACTGACTGCCTCATAAAGCATCAGGAATTTTATTCTTGGAGGAATTTTTTTTGTGATATTGCACTGCTCATGATAGTAGCCCACAGTTCTTATGTAAATGTAATCCTGACATAAATGGGAGCTGTAGCATATGTCAATAAGTCTCCCACTCTGAACAACCAGTTGATGTGGTCTGTAAAACACAGCAAACTGCATGTTTATCCTTTAGTGCAGACAGTCTTAACTATTTATTTATCATCTGCAATGATAAATCCCTCTAACTGACCAGGAAGAAGCAGTCAATTGTAAACAAAGACTAATTTTTACTTATATAGTCTTACGTTATAGTCTTAGTACTTTTTTACTTGCTTGGTCTTTGCTCATGATTAATATTCCTTGCTTAAGTCAGTCTCAAGATTCTCTCCCTCTCAATTAGATTTCAGATTACCAAGATAGGTATGATTTTCCTCTACTGAAATATAGACGTTTATGCATAAAATTAATTAGGGACATATAGTTTTTCAACAGACAACATTTTATTACTATTTATTTTATGCTTACAACTTACCACTAAAGTTTTTGGGGGTTCACGTATAAAACCCTAAAAATCTATGTTATTAACAAAGTTCAGAAGCCACACATGCATATAGACACAGACAAACATTTTCATATAGGATATTCCTGAAGACCTAAGCCCTTTAAAACTTCCAAGATACCCATCTGATCTTTTGTCAACCGGACCAAAATGTGTACATCACTGAAATCTTAAAATTGACTCATTGGGCCCTGCCTTAGATATTGGCAATATTTGTGCCATACATGCCTGCAACTCTGATTTTGGGCACACAGAACACCTCTGAAACAGAATCACAAAATCATAGAATTATAGAATCATCAGGTTGGAAAAGATCTTAGAGATCATCAGCTTCCAGCTGTACCTGTCTACTACTAAAATATGTCTCCAAGCATCTCATCTACCTGCTTCATAAATACCTCCAGGGGTGGTGACTCAACTACCTCCCTGGGCAGCCTGTTCCAGTGCTTGATAATCCTTTCAGTGAAGATATTTTTTCTACTGTCTTATCTAAACTTCCCCTGATGCAGCTTGATGTCATTCCCACTTGTCCTATCACTTATCCCTTGAGAGAAGAGACCAGTACCCACCTCTCTGCAACATCCATTTAGGTAGTTGTAGAGAGCAATAAGATCTACCCTCCTTTTCTCCAGGCTAAACATCCCCAGCTCCCTTAGCCACTCCTCATAAGACTTTGTTCTCCGGCCCCTTCACCAGTTTCATCACTCTTCTCTGGACATGCTCCAGGACCTCAATGTCTTTCTTATAATGAAGGGCCCAAAACTGAACACGCTATTTAAGGTGCAGCCTCACCAGCTCTGAGTACAGGGGAGAATCACTTCCTTGATCTTGCTGGCCACACTGTTTCTGATACAAGCAAAGATGCTGTTGGCGTTCTTGGCCATGTGGGTACATTGCTGACTCATGTTCAGTCAGCTGTGGACCAACATCCCCAGGTCTTTCTTTGCCAGGCAGCTTTCAAGCCATTCTTCTTCAAGCCAGTAGCACTGCACCAGGGTTTTTGTGTCCCAAGTGTAGGACTCTGAACTTGGCTTTGTTAAACCTCATGCTGTTGGCCTCAGCCCATTGATCCAGGCTGTTCAGATCCCTTTGTAGAGCCTCCCTACCCTCTGTCAGATTGAAACTTCTTCCCAGTTTAGTGTCGTCCATGAACTTGCTAAGAGTGCATTCTACTCCCTCAGCCAGATTATTGATAAAGATATTGAACCGGACTGGACCCAGCACTGAGTCCTGGGAAACACTGCTTGTGACTGAGTCTTAACACTTTTTAGAACCTCTGAATAAGCTGTACCAAGACATGCTACAGAAAAATGGGCTCCTCTACCTGTTATGCTTAGTTATAACAAGATTTACTGGTAGGTTTAGTAGTGTAGGTTAATGGTTGGACTCAACAATCTTAAAGGGTCTTCTCCAATCTAAATAATTCTATGATTCTGTGTATCTAGGTTCTGCATGCCTGCTCCAAGCATGCCATGGATGTAGTCTTCTTGGACTTCAATAAAGAATTTGACACAGTTTCTCAGTTTGACACATCCCCAGCATAGGGATGGTAACTTTGACATAGTTTCTCACAGGGTAGGGAGGCTCTTCAAAGGGATCTGAGCAGGCTGGACTCCTGGGCTGAGACCAACGGCATGAGGTTTAACAAGGCCAAATGCCGGGTCCTGCACTTGGGTCACAACAACCCTGTGCAGTAGAAAAATGCCTGGAGGAGAAAGACCTGGGGGTGCTGGTTGGCAGCCATCTGAACATGAGCCAGCAGTGTGCCCAGGTGGCCAAGAAGGCAAATGGCATCTTGGCTTGTATCAGAAACTGCATGGCCATCAGGTCCAGGGAGGTTATTCTGTCCCTCTACTCGGCACTGGTGAGACCACACCTCAAACACTATGTTCAGTTCTGGGCCCCTTGCTGTAAGAAGGATGTTGAGACTCTGGAGCGCATCCACAGAAAAGCAATGAAGCTCCTAAAGGGGTTGGAGAACAAGTCTTATGAGGACTGGATGAGGGAACTGGGGTTGTTGAGCCTTGAGAAGAGGAGGCTGAGGGGAGACCTTATTGCTCCCTACAACTACCTGAAAGGAGGTTGTGGAGAGGAGGGAGCTGGCCTCTTCTCAAAAATGTCAGGGGACAGGATAAGGGGGAATTGCCTCAAGCTCCAGCAGGGGAGGTTCAGGCTGGACATCAGAAAAAATATTTCCTTGAAAGGGTCATTGGGCACTGGAACCGGCTTCCCAGGGAGGTGATTGAGTCACCATTCCTGGAAGTGTTTAAAAGACTAGAGGATAAGGTATTCAGTAACATGGTTTAGTGGATGATAGGAATGGTTAGACTCAGTGATCCTGGAGGTCTTTTCAAACATAATGATGTTGTGTGATTCTGTGTGTGATTCAGGTGCACTCCAATGAAATATAAAAACTTGTACAGAAGCATAGTCAGTTAAAATATCCAGTATCTCATTAGAGTACACTGTTTGCATCCTCAGTGTTAAGAGGTTTTAATTGTCCTGACCAACCTGATGTGAAGCCTCCACCCACTTCACTTAAATTAATGATCTGAAATTCAGTTCTTAATAATCTTAGATGTCCAAATTTTGGCTGATTGTCTAAGGTTTTCCTAATAAAAAAAACCAACCAAACAAACAAACAAAAACCCCCCCATGGAGTAGGTTTCAGTTTCTTAACCACAATGTTTTGTTATTTGCAATGCCCTAGAAAATCCATATGTTTCTGTCTGCTTCAGAAAGTCGTGGGAGTTCTGTAACTCCTATAATAGCTACTGGCTACATGCAGATAATCACAGAATCACAGAATCACAGAAACATGGAAACATATAGGCCACTTCCCTGGAAAGCCTATTCCAATGCTTTGCAACTTTCAGTGAAAAAAAATTTCATAATACCCAATATAAACCTCCCCTGGTGCATCTTGAATAAATTTCTTCTTGCTCTGTTCCTTGTTGCTTGGGAAAAGAGACCTACACTCACCTCTCTACAGCCTCCTTTCAGGTAGATGTAGAAGCCTATAAGGTCTCCCCTGAGCCTGCTATTCCCCACTCGTCTTTTTCTCTCACTGATATAAGTCATCTTGAAACAATGAATTGGATACCACTAAGTTCTTTCAAAGGACTGGATTGCAACAGTCTAGCTTTAGGAACAGAACAAGAGGGCTTGCATCTCACTGCTGCACTAGTTTGTATTTCAGGCATTCCATTAACACTGCTTACTCTGAACTGCCTGAACTGTGTCCCCTTTAGCAAAGGCTCTGGAATCTATGGATGAGATGGCCCAGGCATTAGGTGTCCATGTTTTTTTTTTATTCACACAGCCCTCCTGTGTCTGAATTTTCTAACTTGTTACAGCAATTTAAGCTCTTCTTGGGCTGGAAGTCCTGTAAAAACATTTTCCTCTTGTGGTACAGCATATAACTTGTTTCAAGCTGAGACAGAAATGCAAGGAGAAAAATGCTTCTAACAATATGTTGCCTCTTCAGAATCCTCAAGTGTGGTTTGGCTTAGGTTCATCTATACTAAAATGAAGAAAACATTAAGAAAGTAGTTTCAGCTTTTCTTATCATTTTATTTTTCTACTTGAAGCAGATTTAATTTACTTTAGCAGCTCAGGTAAAAGTGAAGATGGAAACGAAAAGTGCTTTAAGAAAGTGGCTTAACAGCTGTCTGGATAATAAGCAGAATTCTGAATTTCTATTGTTCAGGATCTGAATTCTTTGGAATCAGATTGAGGAGCTGTAACTTTAAATGAAGATCTTATACTTATTTTAAATATTTATTCCTTTTTCCAATCAATAATTATTTTTTTTTTTTAAAATGTTTCTAATGAAATGATGAACTTAGTTTCTTGGTTCCCTTCATGTATCCAATGTCTGTGTTTCCCTATTCTGCCAACATTTCCCTAATGAAGAGATTTAGACAGCAGTATTCTTATCTAGTGGCAAAGTAGTTACAGAACATTAACTGAGGAAGGCCAGAGAACTTGACCTACTATACTTAATCATTGAAATAAAAGTCTAAATATTTGCAGCTGAGTTGCCAAATACTTTTAGCTGGACAATTCAAAATTCTATGAACATAACTAATTAGTTTCTGCAATGAAAAGAATGCAGTTTTCTTCTGCCAAACATGGTGTTCCTGCAGCATCTGATGGTGTTGTTAGTACATATCATTCCAGCACACTTGTAATTCACCTGTATGTCCAGTAGGCCTCTGTTATACTTGCCCAAATCAATAATTAATCAAGACTGTGTCACTTTCAATAAAGTTCTCTTGGTTTGTCAATCACAAAGAAGTAAAGATATGGCAAAATTTATTCTATAATGTCTTCTTCAAAATGAAACAAAAAAAATTCAAAAAAAAATTTATGTTTCTTTTGACAGAAGTGCTTTCTCTCTCTATTTTTAACACTCTGCAGCCCCTGTTTTCTGCTAGGTCTAGAGGTAAAGATTCCCCTACAGTGCAGGCTATGATTCAACATTTACAGTAGTCTAGACAATCTGTACCTTAGCAAACAACAAGTGATTGTGGAATAATGGTTTCTGAGAAAGTTAATATATTGCAAAAGCATTCTAACAAATAATTCCATGTTTTTCCTGATCCTGAGTACTAAACAGTAGTTATATTTCAGTTGGAAGAGGTTGCTTAAACAGCTTGTAAATTTACCAGTTGTGGGATTTTCTCTGAGAAAACTAATCAGACTTTGAAGTTAGTCCAGCTTTGATCAGGAGAATGGACCAGATGATCCTGGGACATTTATTCCAGACAAAATGAATTGTATTATTCTAGTCTATTGTTCTGAGATTTTATGATCTGGTTAAAATCACATTATTATATCAGAACTCACAAAACCCCTTTAATTCTCAATATTAGCTTTTCAAGGTAATATTTGAAGAAAATTAATTTTCTTTTCCCCTGACTTTATGCAAGCAAAGAAAATCCGTGTCCTGTCTGCTTATGATAGAGTTCAAATCTCAAAGAAACTTATTCATGTTTGAAAAGAAGGTTCATCTCTACCATAAACATAAATTCTGGTCATCCAGACCACTACAATGTAAAGGGATAAACCACTAAATTTCACAATTTTTTGCTTAAAATCCAAATGCAGATTCAGCGCCTGATACTTACTTCTTTGTAAACAAATATATGTTGAAATATTTTATCTCTGAGCAGAACTCTAAAAATGTAAGAGTGGAAATAAAGAAATGCTAAATCCTATGAATAAAAAAAAGAATTCATTTTACCTCCATTCTCTATTAGCAACATTGTAGTGACATTATTTAAAGTTGTGATCAGTTAAACTTGGCTTACTGAATTTGTTGAGATAAAGTAGTAATTCCACACTTCAACTCAAATCTTTTCTACTAAACATAAAAAATTCTATCACCATCACTTTCTGTAGGACAGTTTACATTTCAGAATGGTTGCCCGAAATCCACCAGGTTTGCTTCATCGTCTGAGGCTAGTGAAAAATCTTGTGTATGCATTTGTTTATGAGTGTTTGTGTGTGGCTGTCTGCATTTAAGAAAGATCAGAACTTCAAGCTTTAGCATCATTTTGTTATACTATAGTAAAATCTGGAATTTGGCTGTAGGAATAATATTTTATATTGATAACTTTTTTTTGATAACTAATTTTAAACAGGTATGAGAGACACCTAAATTAATAAGTAAAAAAGAGAATGAAATCTTGAGATTCAAGTTAATGTATAGCTATAGAATGATATGTTTCTATAAAATATAATCAGTCAATTCAATAGGGCAAGATGATATTGAGAACCGTGACAATTCTAAAAAGCTTTGTTTTGTGAAAAAGGTTGCATAATTCTAATGCTTATGGAGCTGTACAGTCTCATGAGTAAAAGTAACTGCCTTATAGGAGCAACCACAGTCTAGAACTTCTCAATACCTCTATCCCAGCTTCTCAGATCTCTATGGTGTATTAAAACTTAAACTAAACAAATGTCTCTGTATACTTTTTCCAGTCAGTTTCTATCCCAGATTTCTACCAGTAACAGTTTGGAAGCTATAAATTTAGCACTTAATCTTAGGCAGACAAGATGTCCTCTGTACATTTTGAAAGGCATGCATTTAATGTTTTCAATTACAATATGATAAGCATAGGATAGAAGAGATTTGCGTGTCTTAATGTTAGACACTTCAGTGTGAGCCAATCACTCTGACTTCCTGTTATGTCACTTTACCACAGACTTCTCTTTAGAAAGTGGTAGCAAACTTCATCTACCTCTACCATCTATACTATGAAATATGTACTCCTACAGCGTAATTTATCTTACTCTGAAGACAGATGCTTAGATTTATCTCTCCAGAGTTACTTATGTTTCTATATGCTTGTACTTGTTGTGGCTGACATTAATATTTCCATAGTACCTAGTATTTTGCAATGTTATGGATCTCTGATCAAAACAGTGTTGATAATACCAGGATGGTTTAGTTATTTGTAAGCAGTGCTTACACAACATCAAGGAGTTTTCTGCTCCTCAAACTGACCCCTCAGTGAATTGGCTGTGGCTGCACAAGAAGTTGGAATGGGGATACAGATGAGGCAAATGACCTCAACTGACCAAAGGCATATCCCATATCACAATGTGCTCAGACAACTAACTCCCAGATGACCCTGGGGAACAAATATGAGGTGCTGCAGGTGCACCCCATCCCTAAGGAGGAAGAGGACTGCACTCACAGCCTGGAAACATTTCCAAAGCTCTGCCATCCTGTGACAGTCATAACAACATCCTCTAGTCCTACTGGGAGTCTTCAATTTCCCGGATATCAGCTGGGAGTATAACACAGCAGAAAGGAAGCAGTTCTGGAGGTTCCTGGAGTGTGTGGAAGACAACTTCCTCACACAGCTGGTGAATGAATAGACAAGGGACGGTGCCCTCCTGGACCTGCTGTTTGTGAACAGAGAAGGACTGGTGGGGGATGTGAGAGTTGGAGAATGCCTGGGGCAATGCGATCATGAGATGATAGGGTTCTCGGTGCAGGGTGAGATGAAGAAGGAGGTTAGCAGAACAGTAGCGCTCAACTTTCAGAGAACAGACTTAGGACTGTTCAGAAGACTGGTCGGAAAAATCCCATGGGAGGCGCTCCTTAAGGGCAAGGGAGTCCATGAGGGCTGGGCACTCTTCAAAGAGGGACTCCTAGCAGCTCAGGAGAAAGCCGTCACCAAGTTCTGGAAAAGTAGACAGCAGGGCAAGAAACCAGCATGGATGAGTAGGGAGGTCCTGAGAGATATCAATAAGAAGAGGAAGGTCTATGAGCTTTGGAGGAAGGGGCAGGCATCCTGGGTGGACTATAGGGAGGAAGCGAGAACGTGCAGGGTAAAAATCAGGAGGGCTAAGGCCCAACTAGAAATCAGATTGGCCAAGTCTGTGAAAGACAATAAAAAATATTTCTACAAATATATCAACAGTAAAAGGAGGGCTAGGGAGAATCTCCAGTCCCTAGTAGATGCAGAGGGAACAGTAACAGGGAATAAAGACAAGGCTGAAGTACTCAATGCCTACTTTGCTTCAGTCTTTAATAGTAAGGAAAGTTGTTCCCTCTGCGCACAAGCCCAGGGGTTGGAGGAGCAGAATGAGGTTCCCACGATCCAAAAGGAGGTGGTCAGAGACTTGCTTGTCTGGCTAGACGCCCACAAGTCTATGGGGCCAGATGGAGTCCACCCAAGAGTTTTGAGGGAACTGGCAGATGTGGTGGCCAAACCCCTTTCCATCATCTTCCAGTGGTTGTGGACAACTGGGGAGGTACCACTGGACTGGAGGCTGGCTGATGTTGTGCCCATCTATAAGAAAGGGCACAAGGCTGATCCGGGGAACTACAGGCCTGTCAGTCTGACCTCTGTACCAGGGAAAGTCATGGAGCAGATGATCTTGAGTGCTATCATGAAGCACATGCAAGAGAACCGGGTGATCAGGCCCAATCAACATGGGTTCATGAAAGGCAGGTCTTGCCAAACTAACCTGATCGCCTTCTATGACAGAGTGACTAGACTCTTGGATGAAGGAAAGGCTGTGGATGTAGTCTTCTTGGACTTCCGTAAAGCCTTTGACACAGTTTCTCATAGCATTCTGCTTCGGAAACTGTTGGCCTCTGGCCTGGACAGGCGCACACTCTCCTGGGTGGAAAACTGGTTGGATGGCTGGGCCCAGAGAGTGGTGGTAAACGGAGTTAAATCCAGCTGGAGGCCAGTTACAAATGGGGTTCCCCAGGGCTCAGTCCTGGGTCCAGCCCTGTTTAATGTCTTTATCAATGACATGGATGAAGGCATTGTGTGCAAGTTAGCAGACGACACTAAGCTGGGTGGAAGCGTGGATCTACTGGAGGGTAGAGAGGCTCTGCAAAGGGATCTGAACAGGCTGGACTGCTGGGCAGAGTCCAACGGCATGAGGTTTAACAAGGCCAAATGCCGGGTCCTGCACTTGGGGCACAACAACCCTAAGCAGAGCTACAGACTGGGAGAAGCCTGGCTGGAAAGCTGCCAGGAGGAGAAGGACCTTGGGGTGTTGGTTGACAGCCAACTGAACATGAGTCAGTAGTGTGCCCAGGTGGCCAAGAAGGCCAATGGCATCTTGGCTTGTATCAGAAATGGCATGGCCAGCAGGTCCAGCAAGGTTATTCTCCCCCTGTACTCGGCACTGGTGAGACCACATCTCGAATCCTGTGTTCAGTTCTGGGCCCCTCACCACAAGAAGGATGTTGTGGCTCTGGAGTGAGTCCAGAGAAGTGCAACAAAGCTGATGAAGGGGCTGGAGAACAAGTCTTACAAGGAGCAACTCAGAGAGCTGGGATTGTTTATCCTGGAGAAGAGGAGGCTGACGGGAGACCTCATTGCTCTCTACAGCTACCTGAAAGGAGGTTGTGGAGATGAGGGAGCTGGCCTCTTCTCCCAAGTGACAGGGGACAGGAAAAGAGGGAATGGCCTCAAGCTCCGCCAGGGGATGTTCAGGCTCGACATACGGAAAAAATTCTTCACTGAAAGGGTCATTAGGCAATGGAACGGTCTGCCCAGGTAAGTGGTTGACTCGCCTTCCCTGGAGGTGTTTAAGGTGAAGGTGGATGAGATACTGAGGGGCATGGTTTAGAGGTTGGTGGGAATGGTTGGACTCGATGATCTGGTGGGTCTCTTCCAATCTGGTGATTCTATGATTCTATGATTCTGTGATTCTGTACAAGAAACATTTTGTTTGCATTCATACAGCACTATAAACAAATTCTTTTCATTCAGTTTCTGGAAAAATTCAAAGCTATGTAGCATGGGCCTGTCTTCTTTAGTTTTTATACTTTGTTGAAATCTATTTTACGCTGTCATTATCTTTCCCTGTCAAAAGCATCAAGCTGCATTAAAAATGAAACAACACATTTCCTTAGAAGTATGTTGTCCGTTGTTATGAAAAGACAACAACTTGACCTAACTATGGGTCAGCAAGAGCTTTAGCTGAGTGTTCTCAGATTTGAAAACGCATAAAATATTTTTATGACCTTTTCAGACTTCAAATTTGTATCATTGATGTCAGACCACAAATCAAGAAATCCAGAAATTCAGTAGCAGAAAAGAATGTTTGTAGCTGAAGTTTTAAGAGAAAACAAATCACTTAACCAGCTGATGTCAGCAGTTATGTATCTGTATTTGATGAAATGCTAAATTAGCTTTTGGTAGAGAGCCACCAGAGCAAATATTTTTAGTTCTTCAGTTTACCTCACTATTGATCTTTCCCTACGTTATTGGCAGTTAAGAGCTTAAAAGAGGAAAGTTTATCTTTCTTTTCAAGTTTATAGCTAAAAACAACATGGAAATGGCATAAAATTATTTGTTTTAAAATGCTATAATATATATTTTAACAGACAAAGGAAGAGCATATTTCTATATTGCTGTGCCTTTTCAAGCACCAAAGTTTATATTTCTTGACAATAATTCAAAATTTGTAACTGAAACATAGATTTTATTCCATTTTAGACTAATGAAGAGAAAAGTAATTTCTCCTATGAAAAATTAATTTCCAGTCATTTTGCCTCAGCAGTAAACAAATAATGACTCAAGATGCTCTTTCAAAATAGATCACTAACGTACAAAGTATCTTGCATATGGTGTATATTAAATACATAACAGAGTGTGCTTTATGTATATATATATACATATATGTCTATGTACTGTTTTGCAGATCATGGATATAAACAAGTGAAATATGAAGAAAAAGAAAATATGTTCTGTTATCGAAAGTCATAAAGGAGTGCTGCTCTTTCAGCATGGATATAAACGAAGGAAATGGGAGAGGAGTGACTCTCTACAGAGCTGTAGCTAAGTTAATGCCACATATTCACCCATGTTAGGCATTATTTTGCAAGATGAAAATGCTCCTGTCGAGGCCAGTAGAAAACACATGAGGCACCAGTAGGAGATGGGGTAGAGCTGTGCTCATTCAATATATTGTTGTTCTGAATAAGGAATCATTCTTTCAAACCTGCAGTATATTCTCTTTTGAAGGTATCTGACATGCATAATCCTAGGCTGATGGATAGTACTTTGGCTATTGTCGACTGTATTCAAAGGGCAGGGAACACCCAGCCAGATCTCAAATGTGAATCTCCAGTCTGCCTCCTGAGTCTTACAAGATTCTCTTCTGAAATTCCAGTTTAAAAAATACATATATACAGGTTGTATGTTTGTATATTAACTTGTCAGTGTCCCAGAGAAGCAATTCTAGATATGTTTTACATGACTGTAGTTTGTTGATTGTTTTGTAGTAAGTTTTCTCTGTTACTCTGTCACAAATATTAAAAACTAAGTATTTTGTAAGTTGGCTAGTCACTGCTTAAATGTCATAGTTCCTTGAAGGAGAGTGTGCAGAGCTGTATGTACTATACTAATCTCAGACCTGATGGAACATTCACAGGAAAATCTCTTAGAAATTCAGTTCCCAATGCAATGTGTTCTCAAGAGGGATTGCGTGTCTTCTACCTCAAGAAAATAAGAAAAAGCCTTTGATTAAAGGGATCTGGTATCCTTCCCCCACCAGGATGTAGGCAGGGGTTTAAAGGGATGTAGTGAGTGGAAACAAGCCCATCAATAGGGCAGAAAATGAACCCCCTCCTTGCCCATGCCTCCCCAGGTGCTCCTGCACAACGGCTACAATGCTCTAGATGCAGAAGACAGACCGGAGAAAAATTTGGATGATGACTCATCTACATCAGAGAAAGGGACAAGACCAGAATGACACACAACCTGCCATGAGGACTCACAGCTGTAGAGGTGACTCCCTGCTGAGGGGAACAGAGGGTCCCATATGTCAAGCAGACCCTACTCATAAGGAATTCTGCTGTCTCCCAGGTGCCCAGGTAAGGGAAACTTCACAGTCTGGTAAAGCCCTCAGAATACTACCCATTACCACTGTTCCATGTGGCAGATGATGAAGCTGCAGCACATGGCTCAAGGGTGGTTAAAGAACATTTTAGGGCCCTGGGAAGGCTAGTGAGGGAATCTGGGGCCCAGGTGATTTTTTCCTCTCTCCTTTCAGTTACGGGTGGTGACATTGTAAGGGTCAGATGGGTCCAGTCTATTAATACATGGCTTCAGGGTTAGTGTCACCATAATAACTTTGGGGTTTTTGACAATGAGATGGCCTACATGGCCCCAGGTTTATGCCTATTAGATGGGAGCTACCTTTCTCAAAGGTGGGGGAGGAGGGTCTTTGCTCAGAAGCTTGCAGGGCTCATTGATTTGGCTTTAAACTAGTTGTGAAGGGGGAGGGGGATAATACCAGGCTTGCCTATAGCAAGCTGCAAGAGGACACACTGGTTGGAGGGATGGAGTGCCTGTATGAGCCCTCCACCTGGTGCCTCAGGGTGTGCCTGGGATGCTATGGCACAGTTCAAGTCCTGTGGAGATGAGCAGGAGGCTCCTGAGGTAGTAGGTGCCAGGAAGGAATCTTTAAAAAAACACCTTAAAGGAAATAAAGGGTCTTCCACTAAAAAAGCAGTGGGGCCAAGAACCAAGCTGAAGTGCCTCTATACACAGGCACAAAGCTAGGCAAGAAAGAGTAGGAGGTGGAAGCTACCATGCTACTAGAAAGCTATGATATGGTTGCCATCTCTGAAAGTTGGTAGGACGAGTCCCATGATTAGAGTGTGGCTATTGGTGGCTACAGGCTGTTCAGAAGGGACAGACTGGGTGCTGTTAATTCTGTGAAAAAAATCTTGATAATAATTACTGTTTTGAAAAATACTATCTGCCCTTTAGAAATTAGAACCATGTTGGTTCCTTGAGTCACACTTGTGCTCTGGTATGTTGCAGTGCACTTGAAATATTATGGAGATGAGACAGGGACTCCTGAGGTAACAGGAGATGACAGGGCAACACCAGTGAAATACCTCAAAGGAATTAAGGGGTGCTCATTAATTGTGCAACACAGCTGACAAGCCAGCTGAAGGGCCTCTAGACAAATGCACAGAGCAGGAGCAACAAACAGGAGGAGCTGGAAGCCACTATGATGCTAAAAAGGTGCTATCCGGTTGCCATTAGTGAAATGTGGTGGGATGAATTCCATACTGGAATGTGTCTATCAGTGGCTACAGGGTGTTCAGAAGGGACAGGCAAGGAAGGATGGGCAGAGGTTTTGCTCTTTTGTTATAAATGGAGTATTTTTGCAGTTTTTGTAAGCAGAGGATCTTTGAATCCTCCTACAAAATCCGCCCTGAAAGGCATCTCATTTCAGGGGCAGATGCTAGTCACAACCTGCTGCCATGTAGGATAGCTCAAAAGTTCTCACTCAGGATTGCTATTTTATAGGGTCATGAGGTGATTGACTTTGGTCAGTATTTTTCCATTCTGGCCTTTTTTGCTCTTTATGTTGAGAAAAGACAATTCTGGTCTTTTCTATCAGCTGTACAATTTCAGTCCTTTCCCAACTGTACAGTTCTGGTACTGTCTATTTCAGGCTACAATTCAGGCAACAGATGTTTGCAGGGTCATCATCACTGTTCACTGCCTCTGCCTGGCAGCAGAAATTCCAGATGTGGTCAGGGAGTACTTCTTTGCTCCAACTCATTGCACTTGTACAAAAGCAAGAACAAAATGGGTTTTTTCCTCCCAAAACATTCATAGCTTACCCTGAGATAAGGCCTGTGGGGCAGTGCACCACCACATTCCACCCCATGACTAAAATCAACCTGTCTCCACAGTGAGCTCACCTCTTGCCTCTGTGCCTATAAATAGACAAAAATGACTTACAATTATAATTATAGGGAAATGTTATGCTTAAATAACCTTTATAGTTATTAAAGCTTCATTAAATGTGTCTGGACAATAGTATATACACAAGGAAGTCTTTGTAACAGTGTGACTTGTTTAGCTATCATCTGAACTCTGATACATAAAGCAATGTTCAACAAAAAGCATAGCACAAAAGCTAGTAAAATCATAATGGAGTGTAGCATCAGGTTAAGTATTCCAGCTGTTGTTGGAAACCATCCAAATGGGACTTCCCACATCAATATTTTCATCCTTTTTAACTCTTTCCAATATTCAATATATTTCTTCATAGTGCAATGAATTGTGATAACATTTTTTTGCCTGGCTTTCTGTGTTTGTTGCAGGTGGTTCATAAAATCAGGATGATGCAGGAGTTGCTTGTCTGAAGTCATATTCAGACCAATAAGTGTTTGTTGCAGCTCACGATATAACATGTAATAAATAGTGTTTGTGAGTAATTATTGATAGAGTGACATTAAAATCACATCCAATTATCATTGTCCCTGCACATGGCAAGGGGATTGGAACTAGATGATCTTTAAGATGTCTTCCAACCCAAACTATTCTATGATTCTATGATCATTAAAAAGTTACATAAATGTAGGTTAGATTGATTGGTTGTATTTTAAACAATTTATCTAGTAGCAAGGATTCACATATTGTTTCCATATATAGAGATCCTTTTCCAATATGTGACTATGGTTTCAGGAACCTTGTCCAGATATATTTCAAAGTAGCAAATATTTTGTTGTGTCCAAACAGATATCTTGAGCTTTAAAAGTATTGCTCTTGCAAATGAAACCTTGCCATTCTAACATAATACATGAATTTACATCAAATGTTTGCCACTTCCCTTCCTTTTGATGGGCCCTGTGTTTTAATTTAATCCTACCAAAATGATTTGGTATATGGTGTATACTGAAGGCAGCAATCTCTGAGTGATAGGTAAAGTTGACTGACATCAAGATTGAAATTCCCTTTCAAATTCAGTTGCATTATCCCAAATTCCCTTTCAAATTCCAGTAGGTGAGGTTCCTTCTCTTCCTTCTCAAACAGTAGCTGCTACTACAGACTGTATCCATGAATGTACACCCATGTAGACTCCAGCAGAATGGAGAACCCTGGGAAATGCTGACTTGTACCTTGGATGATCATGAAGTATATCCTCCTAGAAACTCTGCTAAGGCATATGGAGTACAGGAAGGTATTTTGAGAGAGCCAGCATGGCTTCAATAAGGGAAAATCTTGCCTGACTAATCTGACCATCCTGGTATCTTTTACATGTAGTCTTGGAGTGACTACATTGGTAGACAAGTGAAGTACTATGGATGTAATCTATCTGGACTTCTGTAAGACCTTTGACATGGTCCCTCGTGACTTCTTTTTCTTAAATTATAGAGAGATGGATTTGATGGGTGGACTGTTCAGTGAATGAGGAATTGGGTGGATGATCAAACATGTTTGTATTAGATATCTCAATAGGTCTCTTCCAACCCAAGCTATACTATGTTTCTATGACCTTTGGCATTTTCAGATGAACATAACCTCCATAAAACTAATTATTAAGCCACTAACTCCTCATAGTATTTTTTTTAGGAAATTTAAAGATAGTTGTTTGGGAATTGAATTCCATGCTGATTTCAGGTATGAAGAAGTTAATGCCACCTTGCAGAACTGCTAAAATTTCGTTTTCATGAATAAGCTAGTATGGCCCTGTATTATTAAACAGCAGTTCTCAATAGGAAGAACTACTAGTACTTAAATTTTATTACTGTAAGGATGGGGGACACTGTGGTACTCTAAATCGTGACCCTAAATCAGAATAATTGTACGATTCAAGTTTTAATCACATGCATATGAAAAGTTGGAGCACCTGAAGCAAGTTAGACAGAAAAGAAACAGAGATATGTGAAATGTTTTAACTGTTGACAGTTGTCCTTGAGTTGTTAACAGTGGCTCTTTACTATTCATTGTATGAGACTGATTGCCTAAGTCAGACTAATTTGTGAACTCTTTTGGATTAATGGAGCAATTCAAGTAGAAGAAACAAATCATAATGAATAGTAAGTAAACTTCAAACTTTGGTTTAAAATTAAGCTTGGGGTTAAATTCCTTCCTCAATTTGGCATAAGCAATTTAATGAAGGTCACATGGAAAATCTGTGAAAAAACTTTATATAATTATTCAGTCCTCAACTAGGAGTCATTTCACTTTTTGTAAAACTACATATAACAAGCTGTAAACTGTGGTGTGAAAACTGTGTAAATCATTTAATACAGAACTGTAAAATACAATGATCTTTCTAGAGCTTGTTAAGCTTTCGAGTGTGGAAAACAGGTGAAGTAAAATATCACACACTACAAATGGCCACTGAAATTCCACATCCATATTGTGATACCTTTCTTCTTGAAATACATGTTATATTGAGGTCTTCCTTGTGAGACCTCATCTGGAATTCATTGAAAATACTGAAATACCAGCTTAAATAATTATTATTCTTTGCGCACCTCTCCCACAAAAAAACCCAACCAACCAAACCAAATAAAACACGACCAAAATACAACAGAGAAAAAAATCATTTATGTGGATAAAACATTTATTCCAATGCAGAATATGCTCTCCTATAGGTTAGTAGTACAAAAGAATTTCATAGTTGTCATTAAAATAATTTGCTTTGTCTCTGCTATGATTCAAATTAGATTAAAAAGGAAAAGGATGTTTTCTCATGAGTAAAAGAATCCTAACTTATCCCAGGAAGACTGATGTTTGTAGTATTCAGGATATCCATGTTATTTTCCAATGGCCACAATAGAAAAACAACTAAAAAAATTATGACTCCATCATCTGATCATAATGGTTGTTGTTTAAAGACATATTTGGGCTTCCACAAATTATATGTTTTAAATAGAAATTGTGACTTATAGAGAAAATGCAGCCACTGTGTACTTCATATATATGAGAATTTTCTTGTCCTTCAGCTCTCTCCCTTGCTTTTTAAACGTATACGCAAAGCTCTAGAGACGCATAAAGTATTAACCACAAAATCGGAAAGAGAGCTAAGATATAAACAACTCATTAGGGGAGAATTAATGGGTATAGTTAAACATCACTATAGAGAGTTTTGCCACTTCACATAGCTCCCCTCTCTTCACGGGCCTAATCAGTTCAATCTAATACATAATGAAAACAACTCAAGTGTCTTATTTGCCTGTATAGCACAACCATGTAGGGAACAGACTCCAGCTGGATTTAAATCTATGTACCATGACTCTTTGGGCCGGGCCAGCCAGCTAGTTTTTTCCCAGCATAGTGTGTGCCTGTCCAGCCCAGTGGAAGCCAGTTTCTTAAGTAGAATACTGTGAGAAACAGTGTCATTAGCTTTACTGAAGTCCATGTGCACTGCATCCACAGCCTTTTCCTCATCCATCAAGTGGGTCACCTTGTCATAGAAGGAGATCAGGTTAGTTTGGCCAGACCTACCTTCCTTAAACCCATGCTGAGTGGGCCTGATCACTCAGCTGTCTTGTGTGTGCTTTCTGTGAAAGGCACTACTGTAGTCCTTAACTATTAAGCTTCAGGAAGAACTACACTTTGAAAGTAATCATTTTCCCTGGTATTCTTATAAAGGATAATTATGCCAGTAACTTTTCATAGGAAAGCTTACCTTTTTCTTTATATTATACCGTCCTAAGGTCTGTGGGTTTTTTTTTCCCACTTCCCTCCCAAAGTAAGTAAAACTGTCTTAAAACAAAAATACTTATATAAAATATATATGTCAATAGAAGCAGAATTTTGTGCAGCAGCCTCTGGCTTCTGCTTTGGAAGCTTCTGCATCTTTTGGGGACAAGGTTCAGGATCATAATGGAACACTTAAGAACCTTCTGAGAAATGTGAGGGCTCCTGCTGCTGCTAGGCAAGGACTGGTAAGGGAAGTACAAAGGTGTGGGTCTGAAGAAGTTCTAGCAGCTTCTAATAAGTATGACTAGCTGACCTTGATCTTGGGTACCAGGAGACTCATGATTAGTGGGATTCATGATTAGTGAGGGTCAAGCTCCTTTTAGGCAGTGCTTTGGAGAGACCTTGCATAACCCAGACACAGAACGTAGCTTCCAGAGGTAGTTAAGGAGCTAATCAGTGTTTAATTATAATGTACAGCTACCAGAGGTTAGGTAGAGTCCTGTCGTGGTGTGACATGTTTCTCTGTGAAAGAAGGATACAACCTCAGCCTTTTGCAAGGGTGACCTAACTAGCGAAGAGGATAGGATCAAACTGAAGTACACTTTATATTCTTTTGTTGAATGGACTTCAGAAATTATTATGCATGAGAAGTTTTCACATGATTATCACCAATGTTGATACTTTTCTATCTACCAGTTGAATGTAGATCTGCTACTTATCTATACTTATCTACCTAAAATACTACAAAGTTTAAATGAATGTTTTACATACTTTGACGATATTTTTTTTTTAAATTAATGTTGTTTTAAAAAATGACTTACAGAAACAAGAAAGCATCTTGGTTTTAGTGTACTTTGAAAATATGAGTTATGCTATAGTTGAAAGAAAAAAGAAATTGGTTTTGCATTTGTAATATTTCTGTTGTGCTGAGGCCACTGAATGCAAAGGAATAAACAATGGTTACTAAATAAGGTAAATTAGTCTTGTTTTCTCACAGTATCTGTATGAACTGAAAACTCATTTTAACACCTGGGAAAAAATCTTTGAAAGCCATTTAACTAGATACTTCACTGATTATTTGACACTCTCAGATGAGCTGAAAAGTATTCTGTTGTCAGGGAGCAGGATTTTCAAGGTTTGCTCGAGTTGGATACAGAGAAGAGTTATACTAGCCCCATAAATACACATTACCAGCAAAAGTTATGCAATTGACTTAGAAACTTCTTGGAAACAGAGCCTAAGAGAATTTATTTTATGCAACAGTATAAAGCACTTAGCAGTGTAAAGGATATGAGAATCAATCTGTTTGTTTAAAAGGCTGGAGGTTTGGGATTTTTTTGACTTTTATTTAAAAAACAAACACAATTAGAAGATAAAGTTTAGAGAATCTTCAGATGACAGAGCAAAAAGATATTTTCATTAATATACTAAACTTTGGAGGAAGAAAAAGAATTATTCACTATTTCAATATACTAAGAAATGTGAATAATAAGAATGGCTTTTCTTTTAAGATATAAATGTTTAAAACTAGATATGATTGATGTTCACTTTATTATACTTCTACAGAAATTTCTTTTACCTCAGCTTTAAGTACTCAATAATATTAGTAATACTAAACTCGAGGTACATTGTATTTTGGGTACATGGATTTTCTTATTAGTTATTTATAGGAGACTTTCATATTTAAGAACCAACAATATCTTACTCAGAATTTTCAGTTCTAGTCTCTACTTTGGAACCTAAATCTTATGTGTCATAGGTCTGAGCTCACAGATGCCAAAATTCTGTAGCTGATTTTGCTTTTAGCAAATAGAGCGGTGTGTAACTTGTATGAAAAAGTGAATTCTGTAGATGAAGCTCATCTACTGTTCTTGTTTTTAGCTTCTAAATATAGAAGCTGAGAGAGTGTCTAACTGAAATATTCCTGTCAATGTAGAGGGAAATGTCAATATTAAGTTAAAAAGGAACTAAATTTCACTTATAGTGAAAACAAAACAGGATATGTAAGTGGGAATAGGTTCAATCAACAATGCTTACATTTACATAATTAAATTAAAAGCTGTTAGTTATGAAGAGATATGACCAAAGAAGCTAATATTTAAATGTTTTTCTAAACAGTTAAAAGACCAGATCAAATAAACTTTCTCATGAGATGACATCATTATTGTGATGCTGTTGCATCACACTGAGATGGTTGTAACTGCCTTATAGGTGAGGATATTAAAACTTATAGAACAATCAGGAATGCATCTACCTTGCAAAATTAAAAAAATATTGATATGCCCAGTGTGAATGTTGTTTTCCACTGAGCATCATTATTGCTACTGACATTGGACTGAAAAATCAATAAATAAGTGTTACTTGGATACCAGTAACACCTAGTCGGATTTAAACAAAAAGAAAATGTAGATTTAATATTTTGGCAGAACAACAAATAAAAATCATATTTCTGTTGTTTTCACTTTACTCATTAATGAACTGAGAAATAGATAATGTAAAGGAGGAGAGGTAAAAGAATAAACTCTTTCATTATATTAGCTCATTTATAATTTTTTGTAGTTAATTAAAAGTATCTAAAATACTAAGAAAAAAATCAAGTCCACAAGTGAAGTTCCTGAAAACATGATTAGGGTAGAATTTTTTCATTAGCCAGATAGCATTCAGTAATACATTACTGATTTATAAATAGAACTTAAATTTGCTTTAATAAATATTTAATAGTCATTGATTTGCAATTTTTTAAAATATTTCTGGTAGAGATATTGTCAACTACTGTTATCTAAACATATTCATTAATTTTAGGATTTGAAGTAGTGAAAGAACAAGAAGCAGCGCTGCCTGAAAATAAGGATAGAATTCACAATCTATTTTCTTAAATATCAGAAAATTTTTCTTAGAACATGATTGTTGGTTTTAGGTTTGTTTTTTTTTTCCTGTCGTTATCAAGGTTTTGAAATTGTTATTAGAGGATGTGTATCTATAGGGCGATAGGACATTCGAGAATTTCCAGTTAAAACTGGATGTATTTACCAACTCTGAAAATTACAGTTTTCCAAATAAAGTTTATTCCAATTCAGCAAATGTTGAAGGAATGTTGTTCATTGTAGCCTACTAGGGTACTATAATTAATACATACTACGTTTGCGAGACTGAACTTTGTTAAACTTTTTTGAAGGCAGAAACAGTGACTGAGGGAAATTATTCCACAGACTCCTAGCCTCAGGCTTAGTATAAAGCTCTAAAACAAACTCAGTTAAAGTGTTTTTCTGGAACTTCAAAGTTTCACAATCTCTTTAAGACAACCGTGACTGTGATATGTTACACTTGAAAAAAATGTGGCATCTATTGATACAAGGATTTAGATCCAATACTCATCAGAATCAGGATGGTTACATTAAACAGTTGGCAACAAACCCAGGAAATCTACAAACTGGGGTGTTTATAATATTAGCACTGGACTTGGAGCCTTTCCTATTCCTCTTAGGTCACTGGTTAATCAAATATCACCATCACAAACTATCTACTTGAACATAGACCTCAAAATAGTACTGAACTTGTTATACTGGACATATCAGATTTAAAGGGAAAGAGGCTACATAAATCATCTAGAAACTTTAGATGCAGATGATAAATTAATTTTATGTTGTTGTTCCTTTCTTTTAGTCAAAATAAAAGCAATAAAAAGTATCAACAGTAAGTTAGCCTTAGAACGTTCAATGTTAACACTGCATCCAAAATGCTGGTGAATGCGAACTAGAACAGGAGCTGGTATGACAGCCTGAACAATTATGTGTGCTTAAGGTAGTGTTTATCTGTGAATGTGCATCAAAGAATGAACAAATCCAATACATTAAGTAGGGATGATTAAATATACGTTAATTCATACATGCAAGAAAAGTCTGTGTCAAATTAAAACTTTCTGTATAAATCCAATGCTGTCCCCAAATATTGAGTCTTTGCCTTGCAATGTAAAGAGATTTTAACACAGTAATATGCAAACAAAGGTTTTTACATTAACTAGCCTTCACAAACATTTAATTTCGATTATATTCAAAATAGGGAAGCCTCCAGGCTGTGACGTATTTCCTTCCATTTGTCTCTAGGGTTAATAATATTTTAAAAAAAGAAAGACAGAATAAAGTACTTGTGCTGCATGTGAATATTGCTAAGACTGAAAGATGAAATTGGGATCTACTTTAATGAGAAGTTATGAGTGTGAATTGGGAAGCGTGAGTATGGTAAGCTGCTTTATACTCAAATTCTCTGTCATCCCTCCTGAGCTATGCTCAGAAAATTCAACTTGCATTACTTCTATGGAATAAGTTAACATTAGATATAAACAGATAAAAGACAATATTGTTGTAGGGGCAGTTTATATTCTAGTAATTTCCTAAAAATTTTTTAAAACATATTTTAAAACTAGAATGTCTTATAATAAATTAGCTTCTTTTGTTTTCTGCCAAAATTAATTTAGTTAGTACAACACTAACACTTGCTCATGATGTAGAATCACAGTCTCAAAGAAACTATCTTCAGGCAGAGTAGTAAAAAGAAAGAAGTCAAGAGCTGTTCTAGGACAGATAAAAATCGAAATCTTTAAGTCAGTTGGATTCCATTAAGTCCCTATAATAAATTAAATTCTGTTTTATTTTAGACTTTCTTTAAATAATAGGCTTGAGGTGAAATTACGAATTATTGGATTATCATAGCTATACTGATCAAGATTATTCCTGGTGTTAAATGACAACTATATGAGAGAAGGAAAGAATTCTCTATCTAACAGACCTTAGTAACTTCAAATAATTCTGTTGAGAAAATTAAGGATATTTTCCATTTGTGAGCATAATTATTACTGAATTCAGATCTGATTAGAGATCCTTCTCTTCCGTTATGTTCTCTTTCACTCTCTCAGGTTAATTACTTCCTTTTACTTTCTAGCTTGATAATTTCTTTCTTTGCATCTATGTTTGTATTAAAGATATAAGAAATAATTGCTTATTTATATTCTTTTCATACTTCTTACTCTGCAAACCTCCCATAAACCTCAGAAATTATATTTTTTAAATCTAAATACCTAATCAATAACATTTCAGATGGAAGAAATTCCTTAACTCTCATTTTTCTAAAATACATACAAATATTTTCTGGTTAGTTTATCTTCTTCTGCTAATTTGTGCTAGCAAATGGCCTGTCTTTTTTTTTTGGCAGTGAGTACTGACATAAGGATTTCGAAGAATTCATCACTGTGATTTTAAGACCTCTTTCTTGAGCATTAATTAATAGCCTAGCATAGTCCTGGGAAGCCCATTATTATTTTCATTCTGCCAGGAACTAGGACTGGTGCTCCAAACCTTTGTATTGTATTTCTTGTCATTTAACTTCACAAGTAATCATATTGTCCAGTTGCTCAGTTTTCTTACAGCTCTCTTATGATAAGATTTCTTGCTCATTTCCTAGGGAATGCTAACATTGTATAATACAATTTAGCATACTTATTTTGCTATCTCTATATCACTTCAGATAGCCACATTTCATAGAATCATAGAAACACCAGGTTGGAAAAGACCCACTGGATCATCAAGTCCAAGCATTCCTATCAATCACTAAACCATGCCCCTCAGCACCTCTTCCACCTGCCTTTTAAACACCTTCAGGGAAGGTGAATCAACCACCTCCCTGGGAAGCCTGTTCCAGTGCCCAATGACACTTTCTGTGATATTTTTTTTCCTAGTGTCCAGCCTAAACCTCCCCTGGAGGAGCTGAGGCTGTTCCCTCTTGTTCTGTCCCCTGTCACATGGGAAAAGAGGCTAGCACCCTGCTCTCTACAACCTCCTTTCAGGTAGGTGTAAAGAGCAATAAGGTCTCCCCTCAGCCTCCTCTTCTCAAGGCTAAACAACCCCAGCTCTCCCAGCCGCTCCTCATAAGACTTGTTCTTCAGCCCCCTCACCAGCTTTGTTGCTGTTCTCTGGACTCGCTCCAGAGCCTCAATGTCCTTCTTGTGGTGAACTGAACACAGTATTCAAGAAGCGGTCTCACCAGTTCCACGTAGAGAGGGAGACCTGCTGGTCACACCATTTCTGATACAAGCCAAGATGCCATTGGCCTTCTTGGCCACCTGGGCACACTGCTGGCTCATGTTCTGTCAGCTGTCAACCAACACCCCCAGGTCTTTCTCCTCCAGGCAGCTTTCCAGCCAGACTTCTCTAGTCTGTAGCACTGCACAGGGTTGTTGTGCCCCAAGTGAAGGACTTGGCACTTGGCCTTGCTAAACCTTATGCTGTTGGTCTCAGCCCAGCAGTCCAGCCTGTTCAGATCCCTTTGCAGAGCCTCCCTACCCCTCCATCAGATCCATGCTTCCAGCCATCTGAGTGTCATCCGCAAACTTGCTAAGGGTACACTCAGTGCCTTTATCCAGGGGGTTGATAAAGATATTGAACAGGGTTGGACTAATTTTTTAACTTTCTGCTTCCAAATGTAGGTTATTTACCTCTGTCCTTATGTTAGCCTAATAGTGTGGTACACCATGAGATCTAAAACCTAGGAATTTTAAAAAAAGTAGTGGAATAAGGCTCCTTTTCAATGGGTTCCTTCCAGTGTATTTTCCATGTCCTTTTGGTGTATTTCACAATGAAATGTTTTACACCCTAACACAGGTTTTCAGGGCAAGTAGGATAAATTGCTCTTAAATGACACTTTACTCTCTCCATTAATTAAAAAGGAAAGCCAGAAAAGTATTCTCTATTAGATTAAGATCATAAATGTCTAAAGGGTAATGTATTTTAGCTTTAGTACCAGCTAGTTAAGTTACTTATTCTTACTCCATTACCTGAACCTGTTCATTGAGGATTAGTAAAGATTATGGGAAAGTAGTCAGAAGTGTTACAGTTTACCCATCATTCTGCAAAGAACCACTTGAGACACTAATATCACTCTCATGAGAGGAATCTTGAAGCTTTTTCCTTCCTCCTTTTCTCCAAAAGCTATTATTTTTGTCTGAAGTAGAGTCACAATTGGTGATCCTATTAAGGTAGTTTCCTAAATCAAGAACCTTGTTCATCGAGGATGGTCCTTCAGATCCAGGCACAATCCAGATTGTTAGGACAGTTTATAATTGCAGGTTAAAAGGTTTTTTTACAGTTTTTAAAAAAAAGTTTTAAAAATTGCCAAGCTAGTCATAATACCTTTTGTGTCAATGAGCTTTCTAGTCTATTAAAACTTGGTCAAGCCTCAGAGCTACAAGTTTTTTGAAACTGTATGTAAAGCCACTTTTAACAGGATTGCACTAGGTATTCTTACACACAGCAGATTTCTAATATTTAGTTATTCTTTCCCTCATCTATTCTTTGATAAATGTTCTGTCTTTCCAAAAGTAATTTTCATCTCATCAGTCTGATTTGCAGTTTCTTTAACAGTAATTTTTATAAGTGTTTTTTAAACCTTATTCTTAATTTTTCCTGTTATATATAAAATATAGAACCACGTTTGGAATAAATTCAATTTTTCAAATTTTATAAGTTGTGAAGGCATTAGGCATCTGAATGAAGTAAGTAGTCAAAAAGCTAGCTTTGTGTCAGGTGGAATTATGCAAAACTTTACAATTCCTACAGGAGCTGTTATAATCTTTCACTATGTTTTAAGAGTTCAGAGATAAAAGTAAAATATGGAGGTGAGAGTTCCTTTGCTCCCAGCATTCACAGGAATCCTATTTAGTAATACCTGTTTCTGAGACAGATTTGGAAAAAAAAAAAAAGGACAACCACAACTGAACCAAAAGTATCCTCACTGAAGTAATATTTAGTTTGAAGGATAGACACAACTGACCTTTTGAGTTCTTGTCTTGGAAGAGTTAAAAGCCATAATTCTCTGCCTTTCAAGAACCAGAAAAGAGATATAAATTACATAAAATCTTGTTTGTTTTAAAAATGAAATGTTTAATTATCAGTCTCTGGTAGAAAAATACCAAAGCCAGGTTCACAAATTTCTTCTGCCTTTTCACTGTCAACAGTTTTTATAAGGACTACCGTTTACACCATCTACACCTTTATGTACAAACACAGTGGTTGTGAACATTGTTAACTCTAATGGCATGACTCACCTAACTCAACTGCTGTATTACAGACATCTCTCTAACATCTGAACTGTCATGTATGACACAGAATTTAATAGATTTTGTAGTAACAGTTGCACTCAAAAAATATCCCATGTTGTCTAAAATGTTATTGATATTTAAGCAACTGAATCTTGAATCTATTTTTTAAATAAATTGAGAACTTTTATCATTAATTTTTCCAGAGTGTAATTTAAGGTCTAAGATATACGTACATCTCTGCTATCATTTTTTTTTAATCTTTATTTTTTCTTTTCTCTTATTTTTTATAAATTAAGTTACCCATACTTCTGGAATAATCACAAATCACAGAGTGGATGAGGTTGGAAGGAACTTTTGGAGACCTTTTAGTCCAAGCACTCTATTCATGCAAGGTCACCTAGAAAAAACTGCCCAGGGCCATGTCCAGTCAGGGTTTGGAAACCTCCAAAAATGATGACTCGTGGATTTTCTGGACCATATATTCTAGAAAGCATTCATTTGGACACTACTTAAAGTAAAAAACATGCCTTTCGGATGTCGTCTTGTCGTTGGATATTTCTAGGAGCCTGGCCACATCTTCTTTACACTCTCCCTTCAAGTATTTATAAATACTAAAAAGATCAGCCCCTGAGTTTTCTCCTCTACAGGCTGAACAACGCCTGCTCTCTGAGTCTTCCCTCAATTGGAATATGCTCTATATTTTCAAGCATTCTTGTGACACTTTGCTGGACTCAGTACAACAGCCCCATATCTCTTCTGTGCTAGTGAGCCCAGAAATGAACACAGCACTCAAGTTATGTTTTACCACTGCTCAGGAGAAGTGAAGGAACACCTCCCTTTACCTGTGGGCAACATTGCTCCTAATACAGCCCAGGAGGCTTTTGGCCTTTTCCGCAAGGGCACAGAAGGTGACCTTTCAGCAAAGATAACCTTTGATTACTCATAGTCAGCTTGTTGTCCACCAAGACTCCTAGATCCTTCTTTGGAGATCTACTTCTAGCCAAAGAGCCCCAGCATATATTGATGCATGGGGTTATTCCTCCCCAGGTGCAGGAATTTACATTTATCTTTTGATGAACTTAATGAGCTTGCTCTTGGTCAGTTTCTCCAACCTGTTAAGGTTCTCTTGAATGTTAGCATAACAGTCTGGTGTGTCAGCCACTCGTCCTGTCTTTATACCATGTGAACACTTGTTGTGGGTGTACTCCACGCCAACATCCATGTCCTTAATGGAAATGTTACATTGTATAGACTCCAGTATTAACACCTTAGGTACACCACTAGTGACTGCCCTTCAGTTGGCCTTTGTGCTGCTAATCACCATCCTCCAGCCTCAGCAGTTCAGGAAATTTTCAGTCCATCTCTCCATCCACTTATTCAGTCTGTATATTATGCGTTTTCTTTGAAGATGTTGTAGGAAAAATTATCAAAAGCCTTATGAAAATGAAAATAAAAACATGCACTGCTCTCCTTTTGTTCACAAAGGAGCCATTAATCTCCTTATAGAAAGCTACTGGGGTGGTAAAACAATATTTCTTTCATTAATTGATGCTGATCACTCCCAATTACCTTTTTGTCTTGTTGCTCTTCTCATTTTCCACTGGATTCAGCACCAACTGGGCTTCAAATTTCCTAACCCTATCCCTTTATGCTCAGACAATGTCTTTATATTCCTCTTGAGTGATCTCATCTTGGCTCCACTTTTTTGGTCTTTCATTTTTAATGTTGAGTTTTGTCAGGAGCTACTTGTTCTGCCTTTGTTTTATTTCCTGCCAGCTGGGATGGATTGTTAAGGAGCACAATGGAAGTTGTCCTTAAAAATCAACCTGCTCTTCTGGACTCTTCTCTCCAGGACCATCTCTACTTGTATTCTTTCAAGTAAGTCTCAGATCTTTTCTCCTGAAGTTCAGGGTTGTGGTCCTACTTTTTTTGTCTTGTTCCCTCCCCTCTAGATCCTGAATTGCACTGCTTCAGGGTCAGTGCACATAAACCTGCCTGTGGCCTTTGTATCCCCAACCCATTCTTTCTTGCATGTCCAATATAAGGTCCAGAAAACCCACCTTTCTTAATTTGGCTCCTTGATCATCTGCATCAGTAAGCTATTATAAATGCACTTAAGAATCTTTTGTGGTTGCTTATGCCCTGCTGTGTTTTCCCTCCAACTGATAAAGGGCTGGTTCAAATTCTGCTTAAAATCAAAGCCTACAAAGCCTTCCTCTTACTGCTGTTATAGAGTTTCTGTTTCATTGAACACAGAATCTAGTCCCTCACCTTCTACAAGGGTCCTAAACCATTTCTGAAGTTGCAAATCTGCAGGTGTAGCAGCTTCTGGTGTTGTCAGGAGCTTTAAAGCTTTACCATCACAGGTGTGTCCATTTCCCAATCCCAGTGTTGTACCTCCTTCAGCAGAGGTGAGGAGTCAGGCTTCTCTGGTCAATGTAGGGTCTCAGAGAAGAAACAGCTGATCTGGTGTTCTCTCATATTGCATAAGCTTCTGAAGTCCTTCTGCAATACTTTACTTAGTGACACAGCTGATGAACTGCTGCTTTCTCCTAGAGGTATGAAGCCCACCTCATGCTATTCGATCTTGTGGTATATCATGACCATTGTTGAACCATGTTATGCTATCTTCAGGAGTGTTGCTGGCTGCCTTCTGTGCACTTTTCTGCAAAATCAGCTGTGGAAACTGCTATATCTGTGAGCTCTCTTTGTTAACTGTACTTTAATAAAGACCCATGGAGAAAATGGTTTCAATTTTCAAAACAAAAGAGAGATGGTTGGGTACTAACATGGCATGTCATCGTTACATTTCCTCATAAGAAAACTGAATATTTGCTTTCTTGAAGATGGAAGTGACATCTGTTTTCTTCCTGTCTGCAGGAAACGCTCCCAATCACCATGGGAGTGTTTATGAGTTTGGGGAATATTTTCTGGATCACAGATTTTGACGAGAGGCAAATCTTTTACCTGTATTAGCTCTGTTCTTATCCTGGTATCCTGAAGCCTCAGATGCATTACTTACAAGGTAAGGAAGTTTGCAGGCAGTGGTTCCCATGTATATTATCGCTTTCATCCAGTACATACCTGGGTCACCACAATATAGGTTGATCCTTCCTTCTTTTCTGTTTCTACCTGTTTGTTCTTAATAACAACACTGACATCCATAGGACTGCAAAATGGATCAGATGATAGAACTCAACAGAATAATAATAAATTTTAAAATAGTTTTTTTGTTTAAGGATTAAATTTCAGCTGGATCTATTCTCTGAATAATACTGGAACGAATGAAATGGGAGCAACTAGAAACACAGGAAATTTAGAGGTGGGTTGTGTGGACTTCAGTACTGTAGAAATTGCCTCAGATTGAGTCATAAAAATAATGTAAATGCTTAGGTAAAGTAGACTACTCTCTTTTTCATGAAAACATCTTTTTTCATCTCATGCTGCCTGAAAAGAAAAATAAGTATAAGATACAAGTTGGCAAGCTATCAAGAAGTCATTGGCAATTTGTACAAGAAACTCAATGACCATTTTAAATTTGTTGTTAAAAATTTCCAATGTGACCTGAGGGTCACTGAAGAATTCAGGGTAAATAATAACGGAATGGTGAAATACAGTGTAGTGCTTTGCTACCAAAAGAGCTGATCACAGCTCCTATCACAGAACTATCTTTAGTGCAGAATAACTTGACCCATGCCATGTGCATTACACAGTTCTCTTCCTAAGAGGTTTCTTTTCATCTCAGTCTTCATTGCTTCAACATCAAGGAGGAACAGAGCCTCTAGTAGTGGCAAGAATTGAGACAAACTTTATGGAGTGGGTCATTTCATCTTAGTCTTTCCTTTTCTCAGCCCTCTAGAAATGTTAAGATGCAAATATCAATGTGTTCATTCTCCTTTCTCACAGTTAAATTTGTAACCATATTCATACAGAATCAGGCAGAACCCTATTGCAGTTCAGAGCCATAGGAAGAGAAGACATACTCTAGCATTGTTTTGCTTATGTGAAGAAAATAGAGGAAAGTGGAATGAAATGTTAAATATATAAAAATACATATTTCTACCTAGGCAAATAAGGTACAATGCAGGCCAGTTGGGAACTGAGCTGATCTTGAAACAAGAAGAAATGCAGGGCTGCCTGGAGGACCACTTGAGTTCAGTTGCATATGTTTTCTTTATAAAAAGAGACTAGGCACAAGACAATGGAAAGGCAACCACCAAAATTATTTACATCACAAACTAGTAAAATGGGAATGTGCTCCAAATGACATGACAGATGACATGATTCCAGAATGCCCAGAGTATTACAAGAAATTATTTACTTTTAATTCTTACCTAGCCAATAAACTACTCACATTTTTCCTTATGGATAAAGGTTTTGGTTTGCGTATAAACCTTGTCTGTCTCTTTGGTATTAAGTTATTGAAATAATATCAATAATGGGTGAAGAATTCATTTGACTTCATAGCCTCAAAAGTACATACTGGCTCATTTGTTGTCTTTGAACTGAAGTATAAGGTTTACAGGATTTTATTTAAAATAAATGTAGTCCAGTGATGAATGCTTCTGAAATTCTTACACTGAGGAGAGAAGGTGCATTTTCAAAGGACCTATCATGATGAGAGCCTATAATACCCGAAATCCATTGATCTGCATTACTAAACAGAATGCATGCTGACTATCTCTGCTAACTAACTCATTCCCTATTAACAGCTGTGGGAAGCATGCAGTGAAATGTTCCACACTATTCTTGAACAGCATTTTCCATCTGCTTATCAAAGCCTTCCAAAATCCAACTATTTTTTATTTTAATAGAGTATCTGAGAATCCAGTTCTCCTTTATGTTTGTAAGGGGCTTGAGATTGCACTTTAGAGGAGGATTGTAAAAAGTGAGGATGGCACTCCCAGGATTATGTTACTGTCAAGAGCAGTAAAGTAAGGGTCTGTGTTGAGTGGCACTGGCAGGACAGAAAAATCAAGGATAAGCCACAAAATGCTAATCTGTTGGTAACCGGAAACATTGTAACCTGGAAAAATCCTACTGTGTTTTTTTTCAGCCCTGTTTTCTCTTTACTTCCCATTAAATATCTAAGGTGTCTGCTGTTCATGGAGAAAAAGAAGATTCATTAAAAGAGTCACTGTATGAACTCCCATGAAACAGAGGTTTTTTGTTTTTTGTTTTTTTTCTTCTCTTAATATCTGTAATCTAAAACAATAGTTATTTCTAATATCTGTTTGTGGTCAGTGTAGAGAAAAATATAATACATTTAAAAGAAATATGCATGCTTGAATTGGTTTGTAACTGACTACACTTCATGTCTAGTTCTTCTTAGCACAACTTATAAGTACGTTTAAATGAGGTACTGCTCCTGAGTTTGTGTTAACATTCTCTGAAAATGGCTATGGCATGCATTATTTTGAATTTGCTGCATTGCAGTTGGGTTGCACAAGGGCTGAGTAAGTGCTGATAATTCATGTGATGATTCCTGAGACTGTTTTGGGAGATTTTGAGAAATAAGTCCCCTACAAAACTAAGCCATAAGTAAGATAGTTCGGGTTTGAACATCCCCCCCACCCAGTCTAAATCACACAAGCTCTTAAAAAGAGCTATTCCAGAACTGTATAGTCAAAATTGTGGTTGAAAGATATAATATTTTGGAAAAGCTCTAGCATTGTACTTAAGGAGAAGTTATCTTTTGCAGAAGTTAACTGAAAATGTTGAAATTACATTAATTTGGGGGGAGTGTTGTTTGGTTGGTTTTGTTTTTTAATAAAAGTAAAAGGGGAAAAGGAGAAAAAAGGTACAAACTAGCCATCAGCAATATCTTCAGGTAAGACATATGTCAGAAGTGATAACTAACAGCAAATAAAGCAATAACTCTGACATTTGTTACAAATATTGGACAAAGGAAAATCCCATACTCAGACATCGAAAAATATTCCCTTACATTCATTTCCATTGCATTTCCAAACATTCCCTTGTATTATTTTCCTATATTCTCAGGCTGAAGATCCTGAAGATATAATCTTAAACAATGAAGAAGAGTTATGAAATATGTTCACATAGATGTGAATGTGCATCTGTTACTCTGAAAGAAAGATTTTAATTCAGGAGAGTAAAAAAAAAACAAAGTTGAGCGAGAAACTGTCACATCATTGGGCAGTTGGGTCTCTTCTTCACATACCACTGAAGCTGCTGCAATCACATGAGTGAGTCTTACTCTTCTCTTTTAGACATTAGTTTAAGGGCATTTAGTGAGTTGCCCTTGGCTGGCAACCAGGTGCCCATCAAGCCACTTTATCACTCCCTCTCTATCTTCAGGATTGAGGGGGAAATAAGGAAAAAAATCTCACAGACTGTGGTAACGACAAGAAAATTACTTATTAGTTACTGTCATGGGCAAACTAGTCTCAGCTTGGAGAAATTAATTTAATTTATTAACATTTAATTGTAGTAGAGTAGGCCAGTGAGAAATAAGAACAAAACTAAAATGAACTTTGCCCCACTTCTCCCTTCCTTTTGGCCTCAATACCTGACTCATTGACCTCCTTCCCTGCCTTGAGCAGCACAGGGGTTAGGGAACAGGGGTTATTGTCAGTTCATGACGCCTTTTCTCTGCTGGTCTCAGAGGTGATACAAACATGTTTGACTGAATGACTCACCTTTGTTCAATGGTGGATCAGTCTTGGAAGCAGCTGAAACTGGCTGTGTCCAACATGAAGACAGCTTCTGACAGCTTCTTACAGAAGTCACCCCTGCAGCACGCCCACCCCTCCCCATTACCAAAACCCAGGAGTTTGGTATCTGTACTGGATCATGTAAATGGAGTACAAGAAGGTATTAATCCTTACAACAAATTTGCCTTCCCCCAAAAGGACAAACATATAGCTATAATAAAAAATCACCTTCTCAATTTTGTTTATAAATGAATTTGAAATGACTGAAACATATTTGTGTGCAGTAATAACATGTCTGCAGTAGAGCTATATAAAGGCATAACTCCAGGGGATTGCATCTGTCTTGCACAGCAGGAATGATTTTTACATGTGTCAACTTCAGTATGCCAAAGATTCTTCATTTTTTATTATGTTGAAACATTAGCTAGAGTTGATCACAATATTACTCTCAAGGTTGAGAAAAAAAAAAGTAGGAATCCAAATGTATCCCTAAATGAGGTCTTGGAAAAAGTCAATTATATAATATTTAATGTTAGAGTTCAATGTAGAAGGTTTCCTTCCCTTTGACCTCAATAAGCAACTATTACAAGCCTGGAAACAACCCATAAATTAGCATCGTCTCCTGTATGCAGCCATGGAAACATAGGGTGATTAAGCTTGGGGTGGATTTGAGAAGGTAAATAGGCCAGCTTCCTTGTTGAACTCAAGGTCACCTAGGAGGTGTTAAAAGGCTGTCTAATAGCTGCATACCTCTGTAGTTTAGATGTCATTGGTAGAAGAGACAGATACATGTGGGGGTGAGTCTAAAGTTTAATTCATTACAGTCTTTGCAAATTACATTTATTTCTGGATTGAAGGTAGTGTAAGACGTGTAAAGTACAATGAAATAGGAACAACAAATTCTGGATGCAGAATTCCAGCAGATTTGTTTGCAATTTCTGATAAAGCAGCTGCTGAATGATACATCAAAACATCAAAGAATATTAGGATCAGCTAGAATGAATATAGTGGAAGTAGTACCCTGGGATGAAAATGGTCTTGCAAGAAATTGAACCTCTGGTCTTCAAATGGCTATTTTTTATGTTGTAGTCACATTGTTTCTGGTTTTCTAAACTGATTTTGGGGTGGTTTTGGTTCAAGCTTGGGTTTGTTTCTTTTTTCTTTTTAATTTTATTTGCCTAACTATGAATATAAGTTCCATGTTAGTGATTAAGAATTATAATTAAAATTCTCAAAACATCAAAATTCTACTTGATTGGAAACTTCATGTTTCATCCCACTCAAATCAGAAATAATCTAGGAAACGTGTTCAGCCAAGTATTCTAGTCTTTCTTTCACTTTTCCTAAAACTTTAATTCTCACTAATAGGGAAATGTATTTTGTTCTGTATTATGTTTCTTCAAATGAGAATAATGCCAGACACGTATTATTTGGCAGAAAGATATCTTGCCAAGTTTTTTGGTTTAGTACATTTTAGCATTTGTCCTTCTGTTTTCCTTTTTATATCTGTAATTTTATTCCTTTCTTTTTATTATTCAGCTTCTTTATTGCTAGGCAACAGATATGACAAGTCTTCTACTCAGTTTCTTGTTGACAACTTTACCTACAGCAGAGCTGTTAATCAAGACCTAAAGGCAGCATGACAAAGCATCTATGAGTTAAACAGAGTGATTAAAGAACCCAGTAAATGCAAGTCTGCTAGACATCGTCTCACTCGAAAGACAACATGGGTGATTTTCCAGTATTGTACAAGCTTTAAACTCTGATATTTTTTCTTCGTTGGTAAAAGTCCATTAATAAAGTTTTAACACTTTTGGGTTTCATTTTGCCTCTCTTCTGTCACCTCTCTCTGCACCTCCCCTCCTACTCCACCAGTGTCTTTCACGTTATCAATTTTACTGATATTTAGAAAGGATTTATATATACACATGTATGATATATATAAGCATCTTACTGGCTTAAAACAGAGATTACATTACATTCCAGGTAGTGTTTCGGGCAAGAAAACTAGAGATTTAGAGCTTCTTACCAACATATTTCTTTGAAAACCATTGCCATCAGCCAATAAAACTACTTGAAATAAAGCATGTGGGAAATCCAAGTACTATCTGAAAACTGAAAATCATTACGTTCTTTAGATTTTATTTCAGTATTAAACAAACAATGTGATTGATTTAATGATTTTCATCCTCTTAGCTGAGTAAAAAAATGTTTGAGTTAAAGCACTATGCAGTTGAAAATTCTTTATTCCTGCCTGCTTAACTGCATAACGGAAGACACATAACAGTTGATACGCTTATATATAAACACATTTTAAATACATTTACCCTGTAATTATACTTGTAGATTTATATAAAAAATGCTTTTCCCTAATTATTCTCTTATTCCCCTCTGGTGCTTCTTTGACCTTTATGTCACTTTGAAATATGGATTCCTACATGTTTTATCCTTTAATCAGTAGGTCATTAAATAGCAGCAAGAAGGTTATTATTTTCAGCTATTTAGGAAAAATATGAATAAAAGTTTGGAAGATGAAATTTTCAGAAATTAATGATATTTATCCTGATACATCTCCATGAGTTAAGTGATTCCAGCTGAGAAACATATGGGTATGCAAGAATCCTAAATGTGGCAGATTTAAGAAAGTGCTTATGGGAGATTCATGACCTTGTGCTGGAGCAGCTGGAGATAAGTTGTGATAGTCTAGGCATCCTAAGTGACAACTGATGTCTATCATATTCACATCAACTTCTTTAGTATTTAACTTTAGTATGTTAACTTCTAATCATAGGACTTTGCACAGTGTCCACATAGTTATCTACGTGCCTGAGCTTTTATTATATAGGAGCACATTCAGTGTAGGCTTTCTGTAGTCTGTTGCTTTGGAGCAGCAGTGCAGGTCTGTAGCCTATCCTCTTATTGACTGAACTTGCTCTTCCTTGTTCAGTTCCCGGGCAGCTTTGACAGTCATTCCTGTTAAAGCAAGCTGACTCGAAAACTCGGTGGAACTGTTTCTGTTTCTAACCAGTTGTGAATTGTACCACTATGAAATGCTTCAACATGTTCATACCCTGAATATGCCTATGGGATTCTGAAACTACGCAGACCTTATAAAACCTGGAATGGTTTCTGTGGTACGTAAAGTGCTACAGACTAGGGGAAGAATTGCTGGAAAGCTGCCAGGAGGAGAAGGACCTGGGGGTGTTGGTTGACAGCCAACTAAACATGAGCCGGCAGTGTGCCCAGGTGGCCAAGAAGGCCAATGGCATCTTGGCTTGTATCAGAAATTGTGTGACCAGCAGGTCCAGGGAGGTTATTTTCCCTCTATACTCAGCACTGGTGAGACTGCTCCTGGAATCATGTGTTCAGTTCTGGGCCCCTCACCACAAGAAGGATGTTGAGGCTCTGGAGCGAGTCCAGAGAAGAGCAATGAAGCTCCTGAAAGGTCTGGAGAGCAAACCTTATGAGGAGCAGCTGAGGGTGTTGGGGTTGTCTAGCCTTGAGAAGAAGAGGCTTAGGGGAGACCTTATTGCTCTCTACAGCTACCTGAAAGGGGGTTGTAGAGATCAGGGTGCTGGCCTCTTCTCCCAAGTGACAGGGGACAGGACAAGGGGGGATGGCTTCACGCTGCACCAAGGGAGGTTCTGTCAAGATATCAGAAAAAAATAATCACTGAAGGGGTCATTGGGCACAGGAACAGGCTTCCCAGGGAGGTGGTTGAGTCACCATCCCTGGAGGTATTTAAAATACGAGGTGCTCAGTGTCATGGTTTAGTGGCAGATAGGAATGGTTGGACTTGATGATCCAAGAGGTCTTTTCCAACTTGGTGATTCTATGACTCTATGATTCTAAAGCACACACATTTAAGTTTTTTGCAGGTCTTTCCTTTTGTTCCCACACATCCTTTTTTCCTTGATCCTATGCTGCACAGTGGCCTAGCAGAAGCAGTATTAGCATTGCTAATTAGAGGCCGTTTGCTTAATTTGTTTTGCAAGTGGAAAGGGATTTGTTTTACAAAGCCCCACTTCTTGCCTATAAAACTTGTGATTGCTTTGATATGAAAACATACTTGGTGAACCTGTGTTCTAAACCACATTTCTCTTGAAATTCTGTGCAGTAGAAATGTGGGATAAGGGTAAGGACTTTGAAAGTAGGGAAAAGTTGAAAGCAGGGGCTCCAGAACTATTGATGACAGTCTATTCATCAATGCTTTCATTGTCCAGTACATAGTGCAGGAGGTGGAAGTCAAAGGCCAAGAACTGGCTGAAAACTCAGATATCTCACAGACAGAGAAGAACAGACTATTAGCACAGGAATGACTCCAGAATCGTTGGGGGATTGTTAGAATTAAGGCAGAAAGATATACCTGTTCTCCCTGCCATAAAAGCCTGGGCTTTACTTGTGGTCCAAGTTGCCCTCTCTGCCTGAGTCTGTTCAGGCCCCTGACTTTTCAAGATCCTTTTGACCTGCCCACAAGTTCTAGAGGACTCATCTTTGTGATACAGCTGATATGGGCCATGCAGATTGGTCAGTAACACTGCTATGGGCCTGACAGGCTGGACAAATCATAGAATTTTGTCCTTGCATGACTGTCAATGTGGTCTAAGCTGACTGGTAAGATCCTCCATCCTGTACATGATCTTGGTGAGCAGGACAAATTGTGAAGAGCCTGAGGCAGTCCCCTGTAATATAAGGGATTTGACTCTGTGATGCTGCCAGCTCCCAAGTGATACAAACAAGGGTTTCACCCTAGTGATTCCATTACTATAATTATGGCAGGACACTGTCAGCCCAATCCTGGGAGGTTGGTCAAATAGTAAAGAGTCCAAGGAGGCTCCCCTGTATTTTCCCTCACTCTGACTCTAAACACGACATGTAGGTACTTACTTTAAAAATATTTCCACCTACCTGCAACTTTTCTTTCATTGTTGAAAGGTATATCACACATTCAATTGGTAATAATAATATAAAAATTGGAAAATATAGAGAAACTGAAGGAAAATAATAAAAATCAGAGCCCAAAAGGGAATAATCAATCTAATGTACACTACCAAATAAACAGGCAAATGTCTCATTTTCTATTTATATTAGTTTCAAGAAATCCACAAGGCTCTGTCTGTAAAGGTTACCTACACCTTGAAGGAAACAAAGTAGGAAATGTTTTCAACATATATGCTTCAGTAATCATTGAATAAGCAATGAATTTTAAGTACCCTTTGGCTGCTACAAATACTCCTTTATATGAGGAGAATCTTTAGAGAAATGCCTGCATGAGCTTAGGTATTTTGGCAGGTGTCTACAGAATATACCCCTCCCTCTCAAATCTTTTATACATTCTTTCTGCTAAGTTCAGATCATATTGGGGTTTATTCACCCACTGTGAACAGAAAAGTGACAGTCAATTCAGGAGCACAGAAACTTGGCAAAATAAGATTTGAAAGCAAATACATTTTCCTTATGGACAAATTCAAAAAAGATGTGCAGATTTCTGGCAAAAAAAAAAGCAAGTTATCAGCAATAAAGACACTATTTATACTCTTCCACTTTGCAGGAAATCCAGGTTCTGTTCACGATATCCTCCTGCCTTGTATTCTAACCTTTTTCTCTGGTAAACAAGAGCTTCTCTCTTCATAAACATGTTCATGGACATGAAAACCAGTGAGACCACCTGCATGAGATACTTGCATATATATACATAAGTCACTGTTTCAGGAGAGACTTGGAAGAGGGGAATATAAAAGAAAAATGGCCAAAGAGAACAAGGAGGACAATAAGTAACATTTTAAGTCACCAATTGTAGGCTGATAATCATCCTTGTCCTCCTAGGAAAAATTGAGTTCAATACTTGAAAATAGATAACTCATTCAAGGACATACATGCAAGTGCTGTTATTTTGGTCTGTGTGTTTTGACTGATTCTAGAATATTGCTTACAGTAAAAGTAAGTCTAGAACCTTACAGTCCTAGAAGTTCCACTGAAGTACATATGTTTAGAGATGTAACTCTTAGCCATCATAAGCTGCATGAGTGGCTCTGTGTGGTTTGTCTGGGGTTTTAGTATGCTCGTTGTTATATTTGTCCTAAATCATAGAATCATAGAATAACTAGATTGGAAGAGACCCACTGGATAACCTAGTCCAACCATTCCTATCAAACACTAAACCATGCCCCTCAGCACCTCTTCCACCCGTGCCTTAAACACCTCCAGGGAAGGCGAATCAACCACTTCTCTGGGCAGCCTGTGCCAGTGCCCAATGACCCTTTCTGTGAAATTTTTTTTCCTAATGTCCAGCCTAAACCTGCCCTGGCGGAGCTTGTGGCTATTCCCTCTCGTCCTGTCCCCTCTCACTTGGAGAAGAGGCCATCACTCTTCTCTCTACAACCTCCTTTCAGGTAGTTATAGAGAGCAATGAGGTCTCCTCTCAGCCTCCTCTTCTCCAGGCTAATCAACCCCAGCTCTCTTAGCAGCTTCTCATAAGGCCTGTTCTCCAGCTCCTTCACCAACTTCGTTGCTCTTCTCTGGACTCACTCCAGAGCCTCAAAATCCTTCTTGTGGTGAGGGGCCCAGAACTGAACACAGGAATCAAGGAGCAGTCTCACCAGTGCCAAATACAGAGGAGAATAACCTGCCTGGACCCGCTGGTTACTACATTTCTGATACAGGCCAAGATGCCACTGGCCTTCTTGGCCACCTGGGCACACTGCTGGCTCATGTTCAGTCGGCTGTCAACCAACACCCCCAGGTTCTTCTCCTCCAGGCAGCTTTCTAGACAGTCTACTCCCAGTCTGTAGCACTGCATAGGGCTGTTGTGCCCTAAGTGTAGGACTCGGCATTTGACCTTGTTAAACCTCATGCCATTGGACTCTGCCCAGCGGTCCAGCCTGTTCAGATCCCTTTGCAGAGCCTCCCTACCCTCCAGCAGATCGACACTTCCACCCAGCTTAGTGTCGTCTGCAAACTTGCTAAGAGTGCAATCGATGCCTTCATCTAGGTCATTGATGAAGACATTGAAAAGGACTGGACCAGCACTGAGCCCTGGAGAATCCTATTTGTAACTGGCCTCCAGCTGGATTTAACTCCATTTCCCACCACTCTCTGGGCCCAGCCATCCAACCAGTTTTCCACCCAGAAGAGTGTGCGCGTGTCCAGGCCAGAGGCTGATAGTTTCCATAGCAGAATGCTGTGAGAATCTGGGTGAAAGGCTTTACTGAGGTCCAGGAAGATCACATCCACAGCCTTTCCCTTGTCCAGCAGCCGAGTCACTTTTGTAAACCAGTGTTGACTGGGCCTAATCACCTGGTTCTCTTGCATATGCTTCATGATAGCACTCAAGATCACCTGTTCCATGACTTTCCCTGGCACTGAGGTCAGACCTACAGGCCTGTAGTTCCCTGGATCCTCCCTGCAACCCTTCTTGTAGATGGGCACAACATCAGCCAGCCTCCAGTCCAGTGGAACTTCCCCAGTCTTCCAGGACTGTTGAAAGACGATGGAAAGGGTTTTGGCCAGCACATCCACCAGCTCCTTCAATACCCTCGGGTGAATTCTTTCTGGCCCCATAGACTTGTGAGTGTCTAGTTGGGCTAACAAGGCTCTGACCACCTCCTCTTGGACCATGGGACCCTCATTTTGCTCCTCTAGCTCTGGGGTTTGTACACAGAGGGAACAACTTTCTTTACAATTAAAGACTGAGGCAAAGAAGGCATTAAGTACCTCAGCCTTTTCCTCATCTCCTGTAACTGTTGTTCCTTCTGCATCCAATAGGGACTGTATAGTCTCCTTAGTCCTCCTTATTATTATATATATATGTATAGAAATTTTTTGTTATCTTTCACAGAGTTTGCTAATCTGATTTCTAGTTGAGCCTTAGCCCTTCTGATTTTTTCTCTACACAATCTCACTTCCCTCCTGTAGTCCACCCAAGAGGCTTGTCCCCTCTTCCAGAGCACATAAACATTCCTCTTCTTCTTGATATCACTCAAGATCTCACTGTTCAACCAAGATGTTTTTTTCCCCTGCCGGCTTTTTAACAGGAACATGGGGTTGACTTTCTCCTGAGCTGCTAGGATTTCCTTTCTGAAGAGCTCCCAGCCCTCATGGGCTCCCTTGCCCTTAAATACTGTCTCCCATGAGACTTTGCCAACCAGCCTTCTGAAGAGTTCACAGTCTGCCCTCTGGAAATTTAATGCTACTGTCCTGCTAACTACCCTCTTCACTTCTCCTAGAACAGAAAACCCTGTCATCTCATGATCGCTTAGTCCTAGGCATCCTTCTACTGCCACATCCCCCACAAGGCCTTCTCTGTTCACAAACAGCAGGTCCAGGAGGGCACCTTCCCTTGTTGGTTCATTCACCAGCTGTGCTAGGAAGTTGTCGTTCATTCACCAGCTCTGCTAGGAAGTTGTCTTCCATGCACTCCAGGAACCTCCTAGACTGCTTCCTTTCTGCTCTATTGTACTTCCAGCAGATATCAGGAAGATTGAAGTCTCCCACGAGAACAAGAGGCATTGATCTAGAGATTAACCCCAGCTGTTTATAGAAGACCTCATCAGCTGCTTCTCCTTGGCTGGGTGGCCTGTAACAGACTCCCATCACAAAATCTACCTTCTTATGGGTTCCTCTGATTTTAACCCACAGGCACTCAATCTCCTCATCTCCACAATCCATTTCAACAGTGTCCAAGTCCTCCCTTACAAAGAGGGATACCCTGCCTCTTCTCCTTCCCTTCCTATCCCTCATGAAGAGTTTGTACCCCACCATATCTGCACTCCAGTTATATGAGCCATCCCACCATGTTTCCATGATGCCAATGACATCATTAGCTCCTTGCCCTACAACAGCTTCCAGCTCTTCCTTCTTATTCCCCATGCTGCATGCATTGGTGTAAATGCACTTCAGCTGAGCTGCCGAGCCTTCAGCCCTCTTAGAGGGAACAGCATCCATTCCCAATTGTCTGGTAACTGGAGCAGCTGGTGCCAGAGTGCCCGTATCTCCCTTACCACCGCCAGGTGTGTTCACCCCCACTTTCTGTGTGGTGATATACTGGTGGTCCTCTCCAGCACACCCTCTCCAAATCACTAGTGCCCCACATCCAGGCTCACTCCTGTCTAACCTGGTCTCAATCCCCTCCCCCTTCCCATCTAATTTAAAGTTCAATTTATGACCTTAGCTAGGTTTTTAGCAAGGGCTTTAGTCCCCCCTAGAAGGCATATGTGTCCCATCCTTAGCAACAGAGTTTGGGGGTGAGTGTGGCACCCCATGATCAAAGAAGCCAAAGCCCCTTTCCTCACACCAGGCTCAGAGCCAGGCATTAATCGAATTCTTCTTCCTGATTTCCAGGTCCTCCCTATTTAGCCTTGGGATGGAGCAGAATACTATTTGTGCCCCAGAGCCCTCTATCATTTTCCCAATGGCCCTGAAGTCTTTCTTGATGACTTTGGTCTTTCTGCTTACTAAATCATCATTACCAGTTTGGACTACTATCAGAGGATAGTAGTCTGTCTCGTGGACCAGGGAAGGAAGTGTTCTAGCTACCTCCTTCACTGATGCGCCCGGTAAGCAGCAGACCTCTCTGTGGAGTGGGTCCGGTCTGCAAATGGGTCCCTCTGTTCCTTTTAGGAGGGAGTCCCCTACAACAATCACCCTCCTCTTCTTCTTAATGGAGGATGTTTTTATCTTTTTCTGAGGATGGTGCAGCCTAGGGAAAGATTCTAGGCTGTGGGAGCCATCATCCTCATCCGCAGGACAGGATTCCACCTGCAGCACATGGTACTTGTTCACCAGGGGGATCTCAGGTTTTGCTGTCTGGTTGAGGGGAGCAGGTTTCCTTCGTCTGGCAGGAACTTGCTGCCATTCCCCATCTCTTGTAACCCCAACCTTGCAGTTAGCAGGTGGGTGGTGTTTGGATGTACCAGCTCCAGCAGCCGGCTAAGTTAGTGAGAGGGCATTAATCCACTGGTCTACCTCCCTCTCACACTCCCTGATGGTCCTCAGCCTCTTCAACTAATGCTAAATGTCCCAGAGATGGTGAAACAGAAGATGTTAAAATCTCATTATCTTCCTTATATATCAAGATACAAAGAAGAATGTTTCAAAGTGACCAGAGAGAAAAATCACTCATTTTTCTTTCTTTTTTTTTTTTCTTTTTTCCTCCAGCGGTTACCTATCTCAAAACACAAAATGCAGTAATATTTAATATTGCTCCCTGATATATGGCATCAAGTGCAAGCAAGAAGACACAAAGAATAAGAAAAATCACAAAGAATCTGCAGTGTGCTTCCAAAGAGCTTGAGTTAAGTCATCTTGGTTGTAAAGAAAATAAAAGATGTCATCTTGTAACTAGTTTTAGAGGCTTTCTGAAAATACACTCTTCAAAGCAACACTGGATATACATAGAGACCGGGGAGAGAGAGGCTGGAGAACAGCCCTGTGGGTAGGGATTGGGGGCTTCTGTTAGATAGCAAGTTGAACATGAGCCAGCAGTGTGTCCTGGCAGCCAGGAGGGCCAACTGTGTCCTGGGGTGCATCCAGTACAGCATCACCAGCTGATCAAGGAAGGTGATTGTCCCACTCTGCTCTTCACTGCTGCAATCCCACCTTGAGTACTGTGTGCTGTTTTGGGTGCTATGGCGTAAAAAGGATATAAAGCTGCTGGAGAGTATCAAGAAGAGGGTCAGAGAGTTGGTGTAAGGTTTAGAAGAGAAGCCAGACAAGGAGCAGCTAAAGTCACTTGGGCTGTTCTGCCTGGAAGAGGCTGAGAGGAGACCTCATCACAGTTTAGTGCTTCCTCACAAGGGGAGGAGGAGGAGCAGGCGCTGATCTCTTCTCTCTGGTGACAATGATAGGACTTGAGGGAGTGGCAGGATGATGTGCCCAGGAGGTTTAAGTTGCATATTAGGAAAAGATTATTCACTCAGAGGGTGGTGGAGCAGTGGAACAGGCTCCCCAAGGAAGCACTAATGGCACCAAGCCTGATAGTATTCCAGAAGTTTTTGGATAACACTCTCAGACACGTTGTGTGAATGTTGGGGTTGTCCTATGCAAGGACAGGAGTTGGACTCAATGATCCTTGTGGGTCTCTTCCAACTCAGGACATTCTATAAGGTATTCCATATGAATGTTATATTGTTTATATTCTTGTTCTGTATGCAGTGGTGAAGTAAAACTAAACTATTTGTTAGTGGCCTCTCTTTCTTTTAGATACTACAGATCAGTGCTAGGAAAATAAATAAATAAAGGCTCTGTCTTGAAAAAAACCAAAAAACAACCCTATATTTTTAAATAAATAATCTAAAAATATCAATTAATTACAAGATTTGTAGGTGAACTAACAGATTCCATTTTAAAATTTAAGATGCATATGAACACCTCCAAAAAGCTTTGAATTTCAAATCAAAATTTTACATTTCAGAAATATGTATGTATAAATTTACAACTCAATATCTAAACCTATCTATATATAGTGTATTTGAAGCATTTATGGTAAATAACATTTTATAAAAAAGATACAATTCTTTTCCTAACTGAAAATATTAATCATTGCTCAAGTACATACTCAAAAAATAAACATAATTTTGTTCATATGTTTTTCTATTTTATTTTTTTTAGGTGGGAGGGGGAAACAAAACAAAAAAAACATAACCAAAAAACCAAGCCAAGCAAAAACAATTTCCCAAATAAACAAATAAGTACTTTTAATAGCACCGTTTTACCAAGAAATGTCAAAATTTCTTGTCTCAAAGCTTACAGTTTCATGCTTTTCTTTTACTGATTAAATACTTCAAGAATAACAGAACAAAGATTTTAAGTTGAAAGTTAATTTGATTGTTTTGATTTGTTCTTAATTTCCATGGGCTTTGCAGTTGTGTAAAAGCTACCGCTTCAGAAACAGAAGTCAAATTTAGGTTGATTTATTTGCTAGAGTAGCCAGTAATAAATAGGTCTCCTTATAAATGTGCTCTATACATAGTCTCATGCTGCCTATGATATAAAATTGAATAAATTAACAAAAATTGTCTTCTTTTTGTATAAAGGAATATCAAAATATAATTGAATGAAATTTATGAAATTTGTCTTCATTAAAAAATTTTTAAAAAAAAAGGACACAATTTTCTTAGCATAGGTAGCCATAGTAGTCATAGCAATAGCTGGTTTTGGATCTTGATTCACAGAATCTGCTAATTAAGGTTCTAATTGTGTATATATATATACATGGAAATAAATTCTAAATTTGTCAACTTTATGGAGTTTATTTTTATATACTGGATGTATGTATTAAATCAGATAACACTTTATCTAGATTTAAACAACAAACACTTAACTTAAATTTGCTTTCAGCCAAGAACAGATATCAAAGAGATATATAGATAACTATTGGAGAATAGTGAAATGGATGTTTGATTTCCTTTTCTTTCTCTTATTGTTAGAAGAACTCTCTGAAGGTTTGAGGTTCTCAAAATGCTTTGACACAGTGGTTTTTTGATTGATAAACAGTTAAAGAAGATAGTGAGAAAAAATAAAGATGTCAAGATCTTTTTCACCAAGAGAATGACATTTTAGATTTTTTAGTGTTTTTCTCCTTTTTTCTCACTCCTTCTCTCCTTTGTCTCTTTCTATTAATGCATGCATGCTTTAAAAGTGTACAGAAAGTATATACAGTTTAAAAAATGAGAGATATTGATGTATATAAATAACTTAATATTACTATGACATTTTATTTGTGAGTTTGTATTGATTTGGTTTCTCTATCTTTATTGGCATCTCACAATATATTGTTTCAAATGATAACTCATTTTGATAAGTCTAACTCATAAATGAAGTAGTATACAACCCCAAAGGATTTAGTACTATTAATTAATTTCATAACAAAGACACTAGAAGTAGCTGACAATCAAAGAAGACCCTTTCAAAAGCGTATGTTATATGTATTTACCAGTATGCCATGAAATTAATACCAATGGTTCACTTTGAAGTTAGTGAATAGCTTAGCTATTAATTTTCAGCAGTTCAAATAAGAACAAACAAATCCAGCAGTCTGAACTCAGTAACATTGCAAAATGTTTTGAAACTTCTAAATATATTTTATATTATTATAATATATATAAATGTAAATTTATTTTTTTTTCTGAAAATATGTAAGCATAGTAACTAAGTGGTTCCTTTTGATCTTCTTCCTGTGAGCAACATCTACCTCAGAGGTCTTTTCTAACCTGGTGATTCTATGAACATCAAAATTTTACTAAATATTGTAAAAGTGGATGGGAAAATTGTTTTTTAATGGTACTCTAAGTTTTAACATAAATTGCTGGTGTAATCAAATCTTAATCACTGTGTTTACTAAAATTGAAAAAACCTATACAAATTATAAACCTCTTATAAAAACCAAGAAAAGCTTTAAAAGTCTTTAAGTTATTAGAATGAATACCCAGACTGTTTCCTTTTATTAAAGAGAAGAGCCATTTTTAAACCTACAAATAGGCAAGATGTTCAAAAACCACTGCTGCATAAAGATGCATTTTCTAAAAACAGAAACAAAATGAGACACAAGAACATTATTGAGTTGTGGGACTAAAACTATACATTTTCCTTTTGCAGAGTATGCTACCCTCTTAAAATTTACATTCTAGAAGATGTCAAGAATATATTTTCAAAACATTTATTTAAAACTATGCCACAGTTTTCAGTACACTCATTTAAATGAAAAAACTTTTACTGAATATACGTTACTCAAGTTTTGCCTATATCTTTACAGGCACTACTATATAACTTGAGTTAGATATGCCATTGATTTTCTCATTGGCTACAAGTCTGTCTCTAAAAGAAGCAAAATTATTTTCACTTAGTGTAATGATGAAATTTATAGACCAATCAAAATAGATTGTTAAAACTGAACATCTTTTTGGCCTCAGATTTTAATCAACTGAGGCATATGTGTTGAAATACAGTCACTCATTGTATTCAATGAGGAGAAACATCTTTACTTGGGCAGCTCTACTGTTCCTGAGTGAATTGAATCTCCCACTCAAGAGCGCCAGTCTGCTGGAAATCGTATTGTGAACACCAACATTGTTTAGAACACTTGGTCCCATTAGAGGGAAAAAAAAAATTTGTTTTCACTCTATTTACATTAAAATGTTGGCTTGGTAGTTCTGAATAATGTGAATTTATTTCACATTATAAGTCCAATTACAAGATATTTAAAGAAAGAAAGCAGTAACTACAGATAGACTTTAATAATTATTATGACTTTTTTATGTAGGACATCAAATTTAATACAGATGTGCCTTATAAATTAAGATAATCCAACAGAAACCTAGAGTTTCAAGCTTATGAAAGTAATGAAGGAAGCTTTCCTCTTTTACTAAATGAAATTCATCTGCAGTGTGTGGTTATTAGATTTACAAACAGTTCCAGCCTTTTTGCAGCTTGGAAAGCACTTTATAAAGTCGCCTGACAAGTCCCAGAAGAAATTGTCCCAAGGAAACGCAGCAGGAGGATTAGTTCCGCTCAACAGGAAGGGTTGTCCGGCATGTAAGGAATACCTAATGCTTCCATTTGCAGCTGTCAGTGCTAAAATATTTACTCTTCTGAAACAGAACATGACTGTGGGAAAATGTGTATCTATGCCTTGCTTCTCAGTTACTGACTACAGGAGCAGTTTTGTTTATTTGAGGGCTGCAGGATGACACTTCAAACGAAAATAAGTAATAGAGGGAAAGGTAGATTCACCTCTAACTGTAAGTGTATCTTGGTTCTTGTCATGTGAGTGGTCCACAAACAGGAGCAGGAGGGCTGTTAGTGGTGAAGTCCAGAGAAGCACAGGCTACATAAGATGCTGTTTAAGGAAAATACTTAGCTCTTGTAATAGACCAAGGATTACCACATGTAAGAAAGGGTCACAGGAGGTAGACAGCCTATAATGAACTATAGGGACTATAGTAACTCTTTTTGTCTATCTTTTTTTCTTTCCTTTAGTTCATTCCAAAGAATTAGAACTAAAGAAACTGGCTCACCCATCACATGAGGTGCATTGAGTTTGGCAAGATTTGGGTAATGGGGGACTATAGAAGTGCCATCCAGCAGTGGCGATTCAGTCACTTTTGTTTCACTGTCAGCGCCCTGCTGCCGATCCTCGCACTCAGCCTCTGGGTCTGCATCCAACAGCAAAATAATTTCTGGTCTGTAGAGTCCCTCAACTTCTTTCTTTGAAAGTCTAATCCTATCCCGTCCCGTCAGGCTAACTCACTGCACGTACTCTGTCTTGGTCTCCCTAGCCTGCCTGCAGTACTTTTCTTGAAATTCAGGCAGTTCCTTGACAGTGTTTGGGACTTACTTTGTCACAACAGATGGCTCAGACTCCTCTCCCTCATAAGTAACCTCTGTTTTAATCGGTGCAGGGAGCTTCCCGCTCTGCCTCCAGGTCTGTCTCCAATGCCACATTCACTGTTTTCAGTTCTTCCATTTCTCTCTCAATTTTACATCTCTCAAACTTCCCTTTCTGAGCAAACATCCACATTGCTGCTGCCAGGACTCCACGCATCCCTAACAATGCTAAAAGACAAGTGGGAGCAACGGAAATAGGGCACATCCCAGAGAGCCATCACAACCATGTCAGAAATCACAATTTTCTTTCACTGTGTCGCCGTTACAAACAGACAAACCCTGCTCACTGCACCACAAATGTCCTGCCCTGGAGCCACGAGCAACACGCTCAGTCCAGGCTTGACTAGAGAAATACTAAGGCAAAGAAAGAAACATAGTCTAGCTTTACAATGAGACACTCAGCTAATGTAACTTTTGCAAATCAATTTCCTTGTTTTGTTTTAACACGAATAAACAAAATAAACAATGTTTTCTGTATTAACCAGAAGACAGAAAGGGTTTTTGCTGAAGTTCCAGTTATATTTTCTTGAGAAGGTCTAACAAACTTTCTTCTTTCCTGTCCAAAACTGCCCTGATTAAAATTTCAAATGATTTGGTGGTTACTAGCTAGCATACCTGTCACTGACACCTTCAAGACAGCAATAACTGTGGCTTACTATCTGTTGGGTAACACAGAGCTGAGCTAAATGGGTAGTGGCCTAAGAATATAGAATTTCAAATAATTCTTTAACATTCTTAGTTGTGCAAGCCATCATTCTTTATATAGTAGTGCAGAAGCACTATCAAAGTCAAATTATCTGCTTTAATGTCTCTGTAACACTAAATTTCCAGAGATCTAAATTTCCTTTATCTGTACGGGAAAGAAGATGGAGGAAGGAGAAATGATGAAGGAGTAGCTGAAGAAGAGAAGGCAAAGAAGCATATTAGAAGCATTTAGATAAATATATACATATATATATATTATTTTTTACAGTTCTAGAGAGTTAAGTATTGTCTGTAATATAAATGTTTTAAATCATGCAAGTAATTTATGTGCTTCATTTATTGCTATTTTTAGTATATTCTTTGTCAGTCTAAGTGGAAGAACACTGAATACTGAATGCACTATGCAGTTAAAATTAACTGGTATGCTGTCTAAAAAGGACTTTTGGGAAAGAAGCTATTGCTTTAAGTATTGATAATGACATCTAATGTTTATAATTACAAAGGCTAAAGTTAGGCTTTCAACAATAAAATAAAACTACTGCTATATCAGACAACTCATTAAATTCCTAATTCCTTTACATCTCACCTGCAGGCAACAGTTTTCTTTATAATAATGGTTAACATAAAAAAAAAAAAAAGATAAGATAAAGGTCAAAAGCACTCAGAATTTAATTATCTGGCTCAAATGTCACTGATTTTAAAAGGATTGATGACCTTATTCCTTACTGGATGCTATATATCCTGCCACTTGGGTAATCCCTTCTATTTTTATGCACTCAGTTTAGGTCTTTGAGACAGGATACAAGGGGCAATTTTACCTGAATGCTTCTTTTATTGAAAGAAATATTCAGCACCCTTAAAATCTTATCTTTTCTCTATTCGTATGTGTCCACTCACTATAAAGTGTTTCAGAGGTTACCTCAGTATTAAGTGGAAGAAAGAGTAGTCGAGTCATTAAGGCAAATAGAATTGTTATAAAAATATAGATGATAAAGACTATATAAGAGAAACCTTTTGTAAAAGCGGATACAGTAAAGTCTAAGGGGCACAAGAAAAGTTTCAGTTTCAGTATTAAAATATTGATGAATAATGCACTACCATGTAAGTGAAATATAGCAATCTAATTAATTTTATATTCAATGTTAATTTAAGAAAAAAAACATATTATGTCAGTCTTTCTTCCTATCCTTGTCTTTAAATGTCACTTTTTTTTTTTTGAAGTAATGACTAAATGTTCAGAAGTCAGCTACATAATACTTGAGGAATAATCTGTGCTACATTTGTTATTTTATGTAGAGATATTTTATATTTGGTTTTAAACTAAAATCTCCAGGGCTATGTGTGACACACACAAACACATATGTGAGAGATGTGAGGTTATGAGAAGCACTGCATTTTTGTAGTGTACATGACCAAAGGCTAATCACACTAAACACAAATATCTGTGAAAATCAGAGAAACAACGCTGAGTGGAGGAACATCCCAAGAAAGTCTTCAAGGCAAATAGAGCACTCCAGCTTGACCTGCCCTAAAACTGTCCATGCTCATAGTTTATGAATGTATGTGAGACAACATGCAAAAATTTAGTGAAATGAGTTCAGATGAAGGATTTTAAAACTTCTGACCTGGGTTCACAAGCACTGAAATGCCTTAACAATAAGTACACTTCTACAGTCCTTCACAGACAGATTGTCAGGCCCTCGTCTCTCCCTGAGAGGAGCTGACAGGAGAAGCTCTCTCCCCAGATCACCTTACAGACTAAAGGGGTGACTGCTCAAAAGGTTATGTGACATCTCACTTCTCTGAGTTGCCAGGCACTGTGCAAATCTTTTAAGGGAATTATTGAAATGTAGGAGCATGCAAAACTTCTTCTGGAGTGTTCAGGGGAATGGCAAAGACAAGGAATGGGCGAAAGAAGGGTAGATCAGAGAGGATTGAGAAGGGTGGCAAAAAGGAAGAAGGGTATAAAGGTGGCCAGCTAGGTATAAATGGATTGCTGGTTTGTAAACTTGTATCATTGAGCTCTGTGCTTGACCAACACTGTCTGTGCTGTATTTTTATTAAACCTTATTTCTACCTGTCTTCTCTGTGGGTGCACTCTGTTCTGAGTCATGAACATGAGTGAACTTCAAGCCAGACTGACCAGTAAACAAGATTAGAGGTCTGAGTACCTGCAGCAACAATGCAACTGTGAACCCAAGGGGCTTGTAGGCCCAGAACCCAACTGCAGGGTTGGCAAGGCCTAGGGCCAACATCTGGACAGCCTGAATGTCAAAGCTACTTCACTGCAGACTAACCAGCTTCAATGCTCATCAGCTAGAGGAGACAAGAGGATCTGATGCAATGTGGTGCCGATGTGAATTCTGTGCACTTATGTGTGTGCCAGTAAAGGCAGCATTTCCTGACTTTGTGACTGGTCATTTGTGCATTGTGCATGTGTGCACATCTACTAGGAGACTCAGTCTTTGGCTGGCTCACTGGCTGGGGCTGCAAATAGGGAACAACAACATCCTCACATCTAGTGGGCTGGAAAATGAGGAACACCCTCTCTTTCCCTCTGGCCCTCCAGAAACAGAAAACATACCTCTTGGCAGATGTATGTATTGGCTAATGCTTGCCATATGGAAATCATAAAATCATAGAATCATAGAATAACCAGGTTGGAAGAGACCCACCGGATCATTGAGTCCAAGCATTCCTATCAAACACTAAACCATGCCCCTTAACACCTCGTCCCTTAAACACCTCCAGGGAAGGTGACTCAACCACCTCCCTGGGCAGCCTGTTCCAGTGCCCAATGACTCTTTCTGTGAAATTTTTTTTCCTAATGTCCAGCCTAAATCTCCCCTGGTGGAGCTTGTGGCCATGACCTGTCTCTGTCCATAGAAGCATTGCCATTAGAAAAAGAGACTGTTAGAGTAATGCCATGTGCAACTCCAGAAAATGCTGGTTGACCGACAATAAATCTTTCTGTTTAGTTATTCTTACTTACCTGCAGACTGAAATACATGCCATGTTTTTATAATATTTTATCAGACTACATGCAATGGAGTTGTTTTCACAGGTACAAGCTATTTATTGTTTTTACTCAGCTCTTGATCTTTACTGTTACTGTAATAAAAACTTGGAAAAGTACCAGAAATCATAGAGTCACAGAATCACAGAATTACCAGGTTGGAAAAGACCCACCAGATTATCTAGTCCAACCATTCTTATCAATCACTAAACCATGCCCCTCAGCGCCTCGTCCACCTGTGCCTTAAATACCTCCAGGGATGGTGACTCAACCACCTCTCTCAATTTATCATAGACAAAAAAAAACCTTCAAAATTTAAAGGCTAAAGGATAAAATTTCCTTATCCAGTAACTTCTGCATCAGAGATTTTAGTGAATTACAAAATAGAACATAACTGATTTTGAAAGCTGTTTTCCTATTTCATTTGAAATCACCATCACAATCCCTAAGAACTGGCATATCCTACTTGGATTCATTATTGTAGTGAGAGGCTTTATTCTTTTAAATGAATCTATTCTGGCTACATGATAAACTTAGTAAATGTTACATACAAAACATTTGTGCTGTTTTATTGTTAGCATGGTTCCTAATATAATTTTGTCCTGAGCAAGCTGGTGTTCTTCCAAACAATTTCCAGGCATGGCTCAGGAGATACCATGAGATGGACCATTCCAGAATATGATTAACACTGATCACAATGTTTCAGAGAGGTGCAATCTTGTGCCAGTTGGTGTCAGTGTCAGTGAACAGTCCCAAGCATGTCCATTTGACCAGTACAAATTTAGCTTTTAGTGTTATCACATTCCTTCATGCTGTCTCCTTCCAGTCAATGCAGCACAACAGTCCTTGTTTCCAAAAGCACAGGCTGCAACATTCTCAGATGGTTTCTCTTAGAGCAAGAGACAGTGCTGTATCCATATCCTGAATCTTATCAGTTGCTGGGAGAGTTGCACAGTGACTTCACTGTGCATGATAGGATGATTTGTTTGGAGAGGAAGACACCTTAACAGGTGAGAGTCATATGACACCAGAGTACAAGGTTTTGCTTGCTCTTCTCAGAGTCCCTGCTGATGTCTTAAGAGATGATTTTATATATTATTACTACAAGAGTTCAAGCTACTCTTAACAAAAAAGGTTTTACAAAAATAACACTACTCAAATACAGCCAAAGTCACCCAAAAGTACTGAGATGAGGTAGTTTTTGAAGAGAAGGTAAGAGTAGAGAGAAGGATGAAAAAGAGAAAATAAGAGAAAAGAAAAAAAAGAAAAAGAAAATAATAGAAAATCATAGAATAGAAAGGCAATCATGACCTCCTTAGGTCCAAAGGAAGTTTTGGCTTATGGTCCAAAGAGAGATGAGCACCCATACATGTGCTTTTTGACACACCTTATTTATAGATAGAATTCTGTCTCTTACAACACAGAGGAGAGGTCTTGCTGGTCCTGCACAGTAACTCTGCTCAGACAATCCTGGAGGTGGCGCATGTGTAGTAATTTCTCCTGGAAGATTCCAGGGCTGGGTCTGAGGTGTTAGGGGTCACTTGCAGTTCAAAAGACCCTTGCCCAGGATAACCACTGCTTGAATCTTCTGTCCATTCAAGTGCAATCCAGCCTTGTGGTTGCTTTCAATTTAAAAGACCCTCTGTCCATTTTAATTTCTCCTTGAACTCTTCAGACATGCACACATAGTAAGGCTTTCCAGCTTGGATAGAGTGACTCAGCAGAGTGATTCAGCAGTTCTTTGCCTGCTCATAAGATGAAAAGCCAAACCCCTCCTTCTTTTATCCACACATTTCACATATTCCGGCTACTAGGGCAGCAAATTATTAAACTGCAAAAAAGCCTCAAACACATTCCATAAAAGTGATTAAGCATACAAATAAATAATTTGAGCTTTACACACAATCTTTATGATAATATTTTATACAAAAAGAACTCTATGAAGACTATAATAAGCTGTTCATAAGTATAAACTAATTCTTCCAATGTTGCAAATCAGAATAAAGGGTTTGTCAATCCTGTGACATATGAGGTCCAGCACTCCCATCCAACCCCCCCTCACCCCGAGACTATTCTTGGAAGTCTTTTTATTTAACAGGTTAAGAAAATCAACCATGATCACCTTCAAAATAATTCCCTTCTGAGCTGACACACAGCTCATAGAGTACTGCCTATGTTCAAAGCAATTTGGCAGATTGCTTTCTGAAGGGTTGTTGAGGATCTCCCTCAATTTTGCTTTCACATCTTCTACTGACAAAAAATGAGTTCCTTTGAGTACCAACTTGAACTTTGGGGTCTCTTCACCGTAAGCCTCAGACAATAATCAAAAAGTTTCTATCACAGATTTCTTCAGTTTCACAAGAAGTTTGAAGTCAACTTCCTGTTCACTCTTGCACACTGACATTTTCTAACCAAGGGTAAAAAAACCTCTGTATTTGAACATGCATCTGCTCATATTAAGTGATCAAGCTGAGCCTTGTCTTACTTTGGCAGGTTAGGACAGGTTCTATAACCATCTCTTTGTTTCTCCCCTTTCATTCTTGGTTCCAGAGTTGTAGGGTTAATCTCACTTTTTTTGTGTCTGACCTCAAATAATTTCAAGAGGATGATCTTCCCTTATCCTTCTATTAATGTGTTTCATTGCTTTAATCAAAGTACATTAACCTATTGTAACCTCTAGAATCAAATTACCTTATACGGCATATTTTTCTTCCACTCTGCAATTATAATGGGGTTATAAAATTACAGCTTAACAGTTTGTGGCTTAGATGTCTGGGAAGAGGTACTTGCATAGAAACAAATAACTTCCAGTCTATTGGAACAGAGCAATTAATCTTAATTCACTGTATTTATGCGTAATTTAAAACTGTAAGACTCAATTAAATACCATGACCACCTACCCTAGGAGACATTGACAATTAAGGAAACAGCAATGAGAATACTAAGAATTAGTGAAGTAAATAAATAGAGTGGAGTGGAATAGAATAGAAGAAAGGGAAGGAGGAGAGGAGAGCCTTGGGGAATTGACTACTACGAAACCTGTCCCATTGTCTGATTACCTTTTCTATAAAAAATGCTTCCTGATGTCAAGTCTAAATCTCTCCTGATGCAGCTTTGAACCATTCCCACACCTCCTATCACTAGATATCTGACAATACACAAAATAAATAAATAAATTTAACTCCACACTGGTGAAGTTCAAAGTCCTGAAGTATATGGGACAAGAGAGAAGTATATATTAGGCAAGGAAAATTCCATCTCTTCAAGGAGTTAGTCAGGACCCCCTGGTATATGATCCTTAGGGAAAAAGGAGCAGAGCAGAGCTGGCAAATAGATAAGGTTGCTTTCCATGAAGTGCAAGAGTGCTCACTTCCCAAATGTAGGGAATTGGGAAGAGAAGAGATGAGACCAGCTTGGCTGAGACCTGCCGTCAAAATGAAGACCAAGAGGAAACTGCACAGACAGTGCAAGCAGGGATAGGGAACCTGGGAAGAATACAGGGACACTAACTGGTTGTTTAGGGATCAGATTAGGAAGGGCAAGGTGCAGCTGGAGCTGAACTTTGCATGGGAAATGAAGAGTAACAAGAAGGGCTTCTACAGGTATGACAATCAGAAAAGGAAGGTTAAAGAAAGCATACCCCAACAGATTAATGAAAATGGTGACCTTGTATCAACACACGAAGAGAAGGCTGAGGAACTCAACAACTTTTTTCCTCAGTCTTCACCCACAACCTCACCCTTCCTGGGTCTATGTGCAAGAAGAGGACCAGGAGGATATAGCCTTTCCCACTGTAGAGAAGGATCAGGGAAGCTGTAGATGCCCTTTCCCTAGAAGTGTTCATGGCCAGGCTGGATGGGGCCTTGAGCAGCCTGATATATTGGGAGGTGTCCCTGCCAATGGTAGAGGGGTTGGAACTAGATAATCTGTAAGGTCCCTTCCAGCCAAATCCTTTCTATTCATTCTATGATTCGAGTATATATTTTGTTCTCTACAGCAATTATATTTGAATGCTAAGTATGAAAGGTAAAGAATATATTCTAAGAGATGGAATGAAAAAATGAACGTCAACAAAGCAAAGAGGTTCTACAGACATCTTCTGGTGCCTTCACATTTGCTACTTTCTTGGCAGTAAGCTTTCAGAACAGTTTAGATTAGAGGCATTTGACATCTTTTTACTGTTATGTATTTATCTTTCTAACATGTTACGAAGAGAGGAGGATTTCAGAAAAGGAAATAAACACTACAGTTGGAACATTAAGTCTCTCTAGGGGATTAAGAATGAAGTTACCACATACATACAGAGCTTGTTGTTTTAAGATTTCATGCATTCCGTTTGTCTGACTTCTAAATTTTCAATACAATGCCAAACCCTGCTACAAAGTAGTTTTCTAAATATGACCTCCCTATGTTCTTGTGTGAGATGTGCAAATTATAAACTGTTTCAAAGTCTCCTTTTATCTTATGTTCACTGACTATGGGGAAGCTTGGCAGGAAACTGCCTGTCAATCTGACAAAAGCAATAAAAGAAAGTTGGTATACTACAATGTCCTCATCATTACTTATGCAGCTCTGTAGGTGTATGTGTTGTGGTTTATTCCAGTTGGCAACTAAACAGAATACCAGCACAATATGCAACATTTTATAAGCAAGTAGAAATGACAGCTACGTACAAAGTGAGTAACTAGAGTGTGTAACTAGAGAAGTGTATCATCTTTTCCTTAGGCACTGACAAAGGCCCAAATTCAACATGTCCTTGCCTTGCTATCATTTGAAATCACTGACAACTTGGTAGGCAAAACAGCTAAAACCCAATCAAGATAATACTAGGATTGTGGTTTAGGGTTTTGTTTGTTTAGTTATTTAAATATTTTCATAAATGTCCTTAAGACTCTTTTGAATCGTCTTGCTTCTCTTTTCAGCAGGGTTCACTGTCTTCCTCTCCCTGGAGCTAATGACTTCAGTCCTCCAGAATGAGTATTGTCCCTGTTCAGAACAATACTTCCAACTGTTGAACTAGGGATTAAATTAGTTATAAAACATGACCATAAATATTTGGTTAATTTTGAAAAGAAAACAATTTGGATGGTACTCAATAGTCTTCCCGGTACACTGTACTGGTTCTTCTTTCTGCCTTTCTTGTTGAAGAGTTTAACTCAGGAAGCTGTGAAGAGCCCTCAGTAGACATTGAAAGTATCTCCCCTTGGATCTTGAGTAATATTGCAGTTAAGTTGAAGCTTACATTATTAAAAACAGGTAACACTAAGATCTGTGTCTAGACAAACAAGACAGAGTCAAAAGCACTGCTACAGGCATCTTCAGGTTCTCCATTCAATTTTGGAACTAAAACCTAACAACTAAACTAATTTCTGAACTGAAACTGTCTCAAGTTAAAACAGATTGCACTTGTGGGGAGACATATATCTATATTCATGTTCATGATTATATTTCTGTGTATGTGTGAATGTTTATATGTGTATACATAATACAAGTAATTTCTGATTTAACTCTGCTTACGCTGAGATGCATCAGTTATGGACACTTCTATTCATTAAAACAAACAAAAAAAGAAAAAAATAAGTTTGAATTCTTAGAAGATTGAGAAGATTTCTGTTTAAGCAGGATGTAGAAATAACACCTGCAAGGTTTGGATTTGTTGTCTGCCAACTGGAAAACCCTTGCACAAACACTGTCTTGGTAGTTCCAAGTATGACCACTAACATGTGAACACCATTCTTTCAGAAAAGATGTTGCATTTCCTAAATGTATACCAATTACGAGACAGTAGGAAGTTTTTATTTTCTTACTTGAATCAGTACAAAAGTCATATTTTTGCAATCCTTAGTGAGTGTATGAGCAATATATATTGGTCTTGATAGTGAATGCAGAACTTTTCTTGAAGTTGTATAAGTGAACTGAAGGAATAGTTTCCTTCTGTCATGTTAGAAAATATTTTATATTTATCCTGACACAAGCTTCCATTTTATTCAGTGAAGAATTATTGTAGCATCATTGTAATAGCATTAGAATACTAAAACACACCTCCACCCCTAAGGCTTTCCACTTCCTCCCCGCCTCTGAGGAAATTCGCTCCCATCACCACTCCTGGTGGGCACGCACAGGCCAGTTTTGGCAACCTAAGCAAGAGCTTTATCTCTGCCATCCAGCAGGTCTTGACTAAATGCCTTCAGTCACCCAAACTCTGCTTAAAATTCCACAAATGATGATAAAAATCCAAGGCAACAGCAGGGCTCTGTCGAAAACTTTCCTGGGATCAAGTGAGAAATTGATATCTGTTTTCCCTCCCAGTCGGGCACACCTCGTCATATGTATATGTGTGTGGACTCAGGCTATCTAGCTCTGTTTTATGGACCTTTTATCTTAACTCTGTATTTTCTGTCTGGGTGGTCTGCTTCGTGCCTGGCCAGCACACTTGGGCTCCGTGCTGTCACCTGGTGGGGTTAAACCCAATGCTGCCCTCTTCAAAGGAGAGCAGCCACTTGCCTGGCTGCTCTGGAAGCTCCCTGGCTGGCAAACACTCTTGGGATCCAACGTGTTTCCTCATGGTCCTAAAGTGAATGCTGCCCTCTTCAAAGGAGAGCAGCCACTTGCCTGACTGCTCCGGCTGCTCATCCTTCAACACATAAATAGCATCCGATGACCTCGAAGCTCAGTGACCTGTAGGCCAGCTGCACTGGCCACAGCTTTGCTAGGTGCTGAGCAACAGCCATGGAGGTGGCTGGTGACAGGAGGAGGCCATTGTGACTGTGCCTGTGGCCGAGGTGTGTTGTCAAATATGGCAGGATGGGGCTGGGGGAGCATATGGCCGGAAAGGTATCCAAAGGTGGGAGAAGGAGGTTCCTTAGGGCCAAGGGCCCCCTTCCTGGGGCTCGCTCCTGCCTGCCGTGCTGCTTGCCTGAGGGAACGGCTGGCCCTTGTGCACAGGGACCATCCTCCACCTCCACTCATGAGCCCTGGGCTCCAATCCCCTTCTCCTCATGTGCCTGGAGTCCCCTCAACCAAAGAATGGCAATGCTGTTCCATCAGGGCCAGAGGTCCACAGAGACCCCTCCATCAACCCCATGTCGTGCAAGGGGCACAGCCTCCCACGCTCATCAGTGGCTGAGAGAAGGTGAAGCGTCCAGAGATCACGTGGTCCCATGCTACTGCTAAAGCAGGATCAGCTAGATCTGTCCATCCAGGGCCTTGTGCAGACAGCTTCTGAATATTTCCAAGGATGGAGACTCCACAGCAGCTCTGAGCAACCAGTGGCAGTGCTTGGTCACTGTAAGAGTCAAATGGGTGTTCTGGATGTTTGCCCAGCATCTCCTGTGTTTCACTTTGTGACCACTGCTTCTTACCCCATCACTCGGCACTGCTGAAAAGAGCCTGGCTCCATCTTCTGAGGGGATTGATCACATAGACTTCAATCTGATGGATCGAAGATCTTATATTGAGCTTAGCTGTTTCTTTATATACCCTTTTTGGTTACATAACTGCGTGCCCACATGGGTGTCTACAGTGTATTATTGGCTAAAGATAACTGTCCATAAAGCTATTACTAACATATTACTGGCTTAACTACCACGCATGCTAGAAAACCAAGTTACACTAAAATTAATTATGTTGATAGTTCTCTTCCATTGTTTTCCTTTCAGTTGGTACTCATTCCCACTGAATCGTATCTTGTATTCCTTTCATCTGGCTTTTGTTTATCAGAAGGCTGTTTCTTCTTCTCACCGAACTGGCCTTTGTTTTTCTTTCAGTTCTCTGTTTCAAGGCCTTGTCAAAATTGTTCAGTATCAATCAGTCCCACAGCATCCAGGCCTCCTTCTCTGTAAAATGTCTCCACAATCTCCCTTTTTGTTTTTTGATGACTAAAGCTTTCAGGTGAAACATATGATTGACTTGACGTTGTATACACTGTAATACACAGGATAATTGTTAAAGCAATTAACATCATTAAAAATAACATTCCTCCTTTGACCAACAGTTCTCATACCCATCCTGTAATATGCACACTCTTTCAAGAATCGATCACCCTTTAATTACCACCCATAGGATTAATAGCATCTCTGATATTAACATCCTCCTCATTCTTGTCGACTGCTTTCATGGTTGGGGCTTAACAGTTGTCACACAGCAACGTGGGCTTGATCCACCTAGCAGGTGCCCAAAGTGGTCCTGTATCTGTTAAAACACAAGCATAACCTCGTCCCCATGTTAGTAGCTTATACAGATCTGTCCATTGCCCATAATAACTGTTTTTCAACAGCACTTTCACGTTGTCTTGTACTTGCTCTAATTTTGACGACATGGTTTGCATATGCTTCAACATCTGCAAAAAATGATCATCTCCCATTAATCGCAAAAAAATTCATTACATATTGCACCTTCATCGATCTGTTTTGCATGTCTTTCCTGATTCCCCCCTTTTTTGTTTTGCTAAGAATGTTTTTACTACTTGATGGGTACGTTCAATAATGACATGACTTGGTAAATGGATATCAATACTTCCTGGATAATCTATTAGATCTACTTGGAAATTCAAAGTATTTTCTATGCACCACTTAGCATATTCTTTTGTCACTGGGATATAAATGATTATCGAGTCTTGACCTAATAACTGAACACTTCTTTTTCTTCCCTTGGTGATTATCATTGTAATCATTTCAAATCTAGTGATTATGGGGCTTTTTTGTTTGTTTGTTTGTTTGTTTGTTTGTTTGTTTTTTAGATTGATGTGGTACAGTATCCATTCAATAACTTGTAATGAATCTTTTGAATTTTCCTCTCTCATTGGCTCAATTATCCCTAAAGGTTGTCTGCACCAGGGCCCAGCAATTGCTGATGAAGTACACTGGAATTCAGAGTGTTCTCACAAATTGGCATTCCTCTAGAGAGATAACCCGTTAACTCCTCTGGACTTCTGCAAAGCTGAAAGAAAAAAAAAAAAAAAAACTTAGAAAGAAAGGAGAATGGGGGGGGGGGCACTCACACACATACAGCTGCAAAGCTGGGCTTTTTCCATTTTTTTTTCTCTCTCTTTCTTTTTTCTCTTTTTATGTTTTGCTAGGTACTTTAAAATTTTTCCTTCTGAAGTCTTTCATTCCAAAGATCCCCAAGTAAATCTACCTGTTTGCCCGCTTAGTGGACATTTGAGATTGAAAGTTCCTAGAGATATATTTTCAAGATTAATCAAAACCAAGTTGTAAGTCTTACAAACATTTGAAGTACTTCAAACACATACACACACAACCACTCATTTCAAAGCTAGCTGAATGCATTCATTCAATGTTGGTTATCACTAGTGGATCCACAGTTTCTCCATGCTATGAATATTTAAACTACACACGGTACCAGGAACATACAACACTTAAAATATGAACATGCATTATCTAATAAGGCTTGTATAGATTGTCTAACAAATATTTCACTTACAGTAATATATTGTTCTTCTTTGATCTGTGAGTGTCATACTTTTTTTATCAGAGGGCTGTCTCTTGTTCTCACCAAACTGGCCTTTGTTTTTCTTTCAGTTCTCTGTTTCAAGGCCTTCCTTGTCAAAATTGCTCAGTATCAATCAGTCCCACAGCATCCAGGCCTCCTTCTCTGTAAAATGTCTCCATAATCCTCTATTCATCCTTCCTTCAGGGATTGATATACATTGATGACATACGTCTCCCTGAGCCTTCTTTTCTCCAGGCCGAACAGTCCCAGCTCTCCCAGCCATTCTTCATGGTAGAGGAAAGTTTGGTAAAAGGAGGTAGGTAGAACACTCCAGTCACAGCATGGATATCAAAAGTTTCCCAAAAGAGCCTCCTGCTCAAAGATAGAGGTAAGGAGGGAACGCAGGATTGAAGACACCTCCAGCAAATGACCGGTAAGAATAAAAAGGCATCCATTCTCTCTTTGTTGTTGTTTACTGTCCAGTTGTCAAGGTGCGAAGGCTGAGGAGCAGGTCGGGATCTACCTGGGGGCTCCTGCACCACTAAATGAGGCACTGTCATTGGAGACAAGGGCTGCATGCAGGGCAAAGGCACTTGAAGTTTTCTTGGCCTTGATCTTTATGGTAAGGAGTTGTTGTGAAGAGACTGGGCTCCTGACATTCTCAGAAGGTATGGAGTTGGAGCTGCAGTAAAGGAGGGGCAGGACTGGGAATGTGTAAACATATTACAGTGACATGATTGCAACTCACTTGACCCCATGCACTCGGGGGCATTGGGTTGATGTCACTAGAAGGTTGCTCTCAGCTCCCTTTGAGTATCTCAGAAGTCAGGGAATGGAGAGGACATCTGGTAGAATGAGAGTTGGCCTCCTGACTTCAGGAAGGGCATGGAAGAGGATAAAGGGAGTAAGGTGCCACTCAGCCACCCCTCTACCTCTGCTGACGTGATGGAGCAAATCATCCAGGAAGCCATTTCTCAAGAGGAAAGGACAAGAAAGTGATTGAGAGCCATCAGCATGGATCTATGGAGGGGAAAGCAGGCCTGACCAAACTCATGGGCTTCTTTCCTGAGGTGCAGCGAAATCTTTTGACTTAATCTAAACAAGGCTTTTGATGTCTTGTGCTGTGGGAGTCCTCACAGACCAGCTGGTGAAACACAGTCTTAGGGAGAGAGCACTTCAGAGACTGAAATCTTGCATGGCTGCTAGTCTCCCACAGTTGTGATGAGGGGCATGAAGTCCAGGTAGCAGACATGCCCTCCGGGTGCACTGTACAGGATCAATACTGGGGCCAAGAGTGTTTCACGGCATTATGCAAAGTCCTGCGCTGAGAGAGGAAGAACCTCCTGCCCCACTCCAGACTGGGGCTGATGGGCTGACAAACAGCATTGTGGTAGTGGAAATGGGTCCTGGTGGACACCACGAGGCAGTCCTGCAGCCCTGACGATGTGGAGTCCAACAGCATCCTGGGCTGCATTAGGAAGTTCTCCATTATCAGATAGTGGATGATGATCCCTCTTCTTCTCTCTGCACCGCTGACATCACATATTTCTGTACAATTCGCAGCTCCCCAGTACAATACAGTTACGACCAAACTGGAATGAGTGCAGTAAAGGGTCACAGATCCCATGAAGGGACTGAAGACACAGAGGTATGATGGGCTCCAGGAGGTGGGGCTGGGCACCCTGGAAGGGAGAAGACCCCGTGACATGTTCTTAGCAATGAGGAGGCATCCTATACAGTGAAAGGACAGGAGGTAATTAGCACATGCTGAAATGTGGGAAATTCCACAAAAACATGTGGAAAGATTTTTTAGTGTGGGGGTGGTCAAACACGGCCTAGGGTTGTCCAGACAGGTGGTGGGTTCTCCTTCCTTCTGCATATTGAGAACTGATATGGCCTGGCCCTCAACATCCTCACAAGTCTGACTCTGCTTTTGGCAGCAGGGTGTCACTCGATGATCTCCATGGCTCCCTTCCAGCCCCAAGGAACAGGTGACCCTAAAAAGAACGGGATGGCAAGGCTGGAATGAAGGGCAGCCACGGCTGTTACTCCTGAGAAATGCTGGAGTTCAAGCCCTGAGGAGAGAAGGGATGCAAGTAGCACAGCACGGCCCCTGGGCTCCAGGCACACTGACTCCAGCCTCGTTAGGTAGCTGGGAGGTTGGATGCCATGGAGGCAGATGTACAGTGAAACAGAGATCAGAAAAGCTGGCAGCACCTGAGTCACTTCATGGTCCAAGAGCACAAAGGGTCTAGAACAACACTCAGGGAAACAAACAGGAACATAGAGGGTGGAAGGGAATGGACACACAGGCCTCCTCTCCCTGGTGAAAGAGGCTGGGTTGCAGTGTGGAGCTCTCCTGGATGCTCCCTGCAAAGAAAATAAGGGATATAGAAAACATCTCCCTACCACTTGTAATTCAACTTGGAAAAGAACCCAGCATCACTGGAGAGGGATGGAATCTTCCTGCATTTCCCAACAAATGAGGATTCCAGGATCCTGCAGTGTCTTGTGCCTGATGATGATCAGGAGGTAATATATAAGATATATATATAATTAGAAGAACCCAGATTACAAAAGCAGCTCTCAGATGACACCAAAGAGGTGATGCACTTGCCTGCCCTGCAGACATGGAGGGAACTGGGATTCATCCCAGGAGGGCAAAGCCGTGACTTAAGTAGGCAAGATGCCTGGGACAGACTCTTCCTACCCATTGTGAACCATGCTCTCTCTTTGGATTTGCTTTGTGTCATCTTTTTGGGGTGAGGCCAAGGCAGAAGTGCACGCAGTCTGCACATCCGTGTCAACACTGGGCTGAATTCCCCTCCAGCAAGGGCACCTCCATGTCCTAGCTTACTTGCCAAATCTTTGTAAAGATTTTTGAAAGCTAAATGCACATAGTTACTGTAAAAAGTATTTGTGTGAGTAGTTAAATACCTTAAATGCAACAACACAGAATCTCTATGTCAAACAGCTTTTATCAAATCATTCCCTAGCTCAAATTCAGTGCTAAGAAATGTGTAACTTTCCTGAAAACACACATTTCTGTGTATCTATTTAGTTATTTATTTATGATTTTGACAATGATCATTAGCTATCAATGGGAAATAAATCAGTGTCAGATGTATGGAAAGCTAAATTAAGTCACAATCAAACCTTGTTTTTGAGAAAAGGAAAATGAAAGACAAAATGTGAGAATTATGAATTCCTTTAACAATGACATCTGCTTGAAAGAGTGCTGAATAGAACTTTGAAACCTCCTTTTCGTTAAGGGTTGACCACAGAGAAGAAAAACTAGAAATATTACAATACCAAATCAATTCTCAAAATTCCAAAGGAAATGTGTCACACCAAAATTTTTTTACTTTGACTCAGTATTCTTCATTTAGATTTCCCAATAAACAGAAAATTATTAAACTCTATTTTTATGTCTCAGTGTGAGTAACAGAATCTCCCTTTTCCTTTTCTCCTTGCCTTGCCTTGGGTTGTGGATTGACCCTGACTGGATTCCAGGAGCCCACAAAAGCCACCCTCCTCAGCTGGACAGGGAAGAGAAATTATGATGCAAAACTCATGGATTGAGATAAGGAGAGACAGAGATTACTCACTGATTACTGTCACAGGCAAACCAAACATGACTTGTGGAAAATTTAATTTATTACCAATCAAGTCAGAGTAGGATAATGAGAAATAAAAATTTATTCATAAAACACATTCCCCTTACCTCTCCTTTCTTCCTTGGCTCAACTTTATTCCATAATTCTCTACCTCCTCCCATCAGCAGCACAGGAAGGTGGGGGCTAAGGTCAGTCCTTCACAGGTTGTTTCTGCCACTCCTTCCTCCTCAGGAGAAGGACTCCTCACACTCTTCCCCTGCTCCAGTGTGGGGTCCCTCTCATGGGAGACAGTCTTCCATGACTTTCTAGAACATCATTCCTTCCCATGGGCTGCAGGTCTTCTCAAATTGCTCCAGTTTGGATCAATTCCATGAGGTGCAATCTGTCCGTAACAGACAACCCCAGTGTGGATCCCCTACAGGGTCACAAGTCCTGCCAACAAAGCTGACCCAGCAAGGGCTTCCCATGAGGTCACTACTTCCTTCAGACATTCACTTGGTCCTGCAGGAGATCCTCCATGGGATGCAGATGGATACCTACTCCAACATTAACCTCCATGGGCTCCAGGGGACAGCATGCATTATCATGATCTTAACTTTGGGCTGGAAGGCAATCTGTTCAGGTTCCTAGAGCACCTTGTCTCCCTCCTTCTTCACTGAACTTAGTGTCTTCATAGTCATTTTGTCTCACATGTTCTCCCTGCTCTATCCACTGATAATTCTCAGGGATTTTCCCCCCCCCTTCTTAAGTATGTTAGCAAAGAGGTGCTACCATCGTCACTGATTGGCTCAGCCTTGGCCGGTGGAGGTTCTACATGACTCTGGTTGATTGATTCATGGCATCATCACTAGTCTAAGATAAATATGGCTGTTCACAGCTGACAATCAACGTCACTACCTATCTCAGTTCAGTGAGCAAAACAGGAGTGAAGAAAGCATTTGAAGGTCCTTATCAACATCGCATCATATTCTGCTTTACTGTCCTTCAGGATCACAAAGATGATCCAGTTTGCTGACTGAGACTCACAGCCTTTCTAGATCAGGCATGATGAAGAGACAAGGAAAGCTTTCTGCTATTTTGGAAATTCCCTCCAAAAACTTCACTTTGTCCCTTATTTTCACTTGCCTTGATAGATGATCCTTCTACTCATTGTCCCTAGGACTTTCATATTTCTCCCTTTTGTGCTAAAGTAACTTTATCAATACTATCAGGTTGTCTTCTAATTTAAACCTGAGTGAAACAAATGTCTTGTCTGACATAACAGCCATCAACAAAGTAGGTACTGAATGCAGAAAGTTCTCATTGAAATCTTTACAGCAGCCTATGTAGTGCATTACCATCTTTCCAAGGACAGTAGTAAATAAAGATTCTTTGTAAAAATTACTAAAACTTCTGAATGCTAAAGGATTTCAAGGCATAAAGACTCTTCACTATATTTTCTATAGTAAATTATCTGAAGAGGCAAACTTTTGCAGCTATATAATTTACTGTCACTGTAGTACTGAGAAATTATCCCGTCCTTTAATACCAACGAAAGGCAACAGGAAATTAAAAAAAAAAAAAAAAACCAAAAAACCCCAAAAAAACCAACAAACCCAAGCAACAAAAAATTCAAAGAGGTCCTCCAATGTTGATGTCTGTATAGAGTGGATTAAAGTGAAATTCTTTCAAGAACAAACAGTTCATGTAAGAGGTAATTACTGTGGTGCACTATAAAAATCTACTGATTGAATCAAACAGCTGTGAAGCCCACACCTGGATACTTATAGGATTTAAGCTCATCCAAGTCCCTAACTGATAGGTAGCAAGAGCTCAATTTCTCGTCATTTCTTTCTCTTTTCAAGCAGTGTCTCAGGAAGCAGAAGTTGGCAATATCTTTTGGGGGAAAGACTAGGAGAAGATATTGAGGGGAAAGTAAGTGCACAAATATATCTCAGTTCAAAAATACAATTACAGTTGCTAAACACTTAAAAGTTGGTAATGAAATTATCATTCACAATTCAAGACCATCAAAACTGCATTACAATTATATATTTATTAGTTCAGTCTTTCCTTTAATTTTTCAAGGTAAAACTGTACATCTTACTTCAGATATCCTGAAAGTTGCTTTGTGAAATAAGATAACTAATTTCAATGACTTTCAAATAGTTTGCCCTTTTAGAGAGGAATGAAACACTATTAGCATTATTATGCCTAAAGGTTGGAATAATTTTATTTAAATTGCATCTTTTTCATCTTACTCTACCTTCTTATATATCTGTAACAATTTCATATAGTGTGTAATGATGTTTCATTTTAAGTTTTCAATAAAAAATTTCCCTTTAAAAGGAAGACAAGCCTATTTCACATGACCATGAGGAGGCAGACAGGAGAAAGCTAATAGGGGCAGGTCTAGTCAGAAGAGCGGGGCTCGGCAGTTTTTGAGGGGCAGCTTATGCAAGCAGTGCAAGAAGGAAGGGCGCAGGGAGGGCACAGCCACCATGCTCAGGAACCGATTTCAGAGGGAGCCCAGATATGTAGCCAGGAGGCTACATCCTCTGCACCTGCTGGGTGGGATGTATCTGTTCAGACTGGGCTCCCAGGAAAACATGCAGCCGTCCAGGTCTCTGACTGCAGGGAATGCCACCAGCTTGTGTTGGAAACAGGAGGCACCAGGGACATCATTTAGTGTAAAGCGTGAGCAGGTGGACTGTCTCCTCACCCCCGGTGGAGAGTTAAGAGAGGAAATAGGTTACGGAGCATCAGGAAGTCTGAGCAAGAGACAGACTGGTGGAACTGCACCTTGGGCTTTCTTAAAGAGGAACAGAGCTAGCCACTGGGAAAAGCCCCTAATCAAAGCAATCTGGTATCCTTCCTCCATGAGAATACAGGCAGGGAATTAAAGGCAAATAGTCAGTGGAAGCAAGTCCACCAACGGGGCAGAAAATGACCCCCCTCCTTGCCCACACCTCCCCAGGTACCTCTCTGCAAAAGACACAAGGCTCTAGCTGTGGAAGATGAACCAGAGGACAATTTGAGCGATGATTCATCTACACCAGAGGAGGTGCCAAGACCAGAACAACACCCCTCCTTCTGTATTACTACAACTGCCACAAGGAGGAAGAAGCATAGGTGACTCCCTGATGAGGGGAACAGAGGGTCCAATATGTCAGGCAGACCCTACTCACAAGGAAGTCTGCTGCCTCCCAGGAGCCCAGATAAGGGAGATTGCTGGGAAACTTCCCAGTCTTATATGACCCTCAGACTACTACCTGTTACTGCTGTTCCATGTGGCAGGTGATAAAGCTGCAGTATGTAGCCCAAGGGTGATCAAGAGAGATTTTAGGTCTCTGGGACAGCTAGTGAGGGAATCTGGGGCCCAGGTGACTTTTTCCTCATTCCAGTTACGGGTGGTGACATTGTAAGGGTCAGATGGGTCCAGTCAATTAATACGTGGCTCCGTGGCTGGTGTCACCATAATAACTTTGGGTTTTTTGACAGTGGGATGGCCTACATGGCCCCAGGTTTACAGGTGGGAGCCAACTTTCTCCCAACAGATGGGAGCTAACTTTCTCAAAGGGGAAGGAGGGTTTTTGCTCAGGAGCTTATAGTACTCATTGATGGGGTTTTAAACTAGAGGTGAATGGGGAGTGGGATAATATCAGCCTTGCCTATGACAAGCTGCAGGAGGACACACAATGGTTAGAGGGACGCAGTGTTGATATGGGCCCTCCACCTGTTTCCCTGGGGTGGGCTGGGGTTGCCACAGTACAGCTAAAGTCTTGTGGAGATGAGCAGGTGGCTACTGAGTAGGTGCCAGCAAGGAAACTTCTATGGCCACCTTAAGGGAAATAAGGGGTGTTCCAGTAAGAACTATACAAACACAGCAGCTTGGGCGACATCCAGTTATGGGATGGGTCTTTGAGCAGCCTGATCTAGTGGGAGGTGTGGCAAGGGGTTGGAACTAGATGATCTTTAAGGTCCCTTCCAACCCAAACTATTCTATGATTTTATGCTTTTATAATTTTTCTAATCATCTTCTCAGATACATAGACACTGTAGTCAGCCTGTAGCAAACAATTCCATACTGCAGTCAAAGTATAAGTTATATGAAATATCCATTCCATACAGAAAAAAAAGGAAAATGAAGTAGCCATATCAAGTAGAGTAATGAAGTATAAATTATACAAAATTACAGTGAAATCATCAGTGAATTGGGAATAAAAGATAAAAAAGGCCATGGGGATACTGCAGTTCTCAGACAGTAGAATTGCTGTGAATTGACAAAAAAATGTGTTTGGAATACAGTGCTGCAAATTATGGCTCAAATAACCTCTGCTACAGGCAACAGATAACTTAGGGAGGGCATGATTCATATTATTTTAAAAAAATCATGCTGTGCTAGTGCACAGTTGAGAAAATTAGCATGCATACAAAAGATTATAGGAATATGAAACTGCAATTACTATTTGCCAGTGTGTACAGAATACAAAAGAACTGAACTCTAAGATTCACAGATATGTGTAGTCTTGATTTTACTGGGTTTTTTTTGGTTTTGCTTGGTTTTTTTTATTATTATTTCTATTGCTCTTTCTGCCTCCCTACATTAAGGCAAGCAAGAGAAATCCCACACCATACAGAAAGTATAAAAAATGCTTCAGGGAAAAACGCCGCTGTTTTTTAGTTTCTTTTAAAATTATTTTTGTGGAAGTTACTTATTTGTATTTGTAAGAAAATATGAAGTTCTTTGGTTTTCCTAAGCATTCAAGGGAAATACAACATAGGCTAGGACTGAGTAGTTTCTGAGCACAGAGGTAGAAGAACCCCCGCAGACTGATCCCAAGTCACCCAGCCAGCCCATATCAGAGCCAGTCTTGGGAACCAGAAGCCGGACCCTTGAGGGCTGTAGATGCACTAGGGGTCTAGCTGGGGCCAAATGGCATATATTGTAGGAAGCAATGGATTGCAAATCTTGCTGAAATACAGCAAGTCAAGCTGCAATGTGTAGTGGCATTTATTAAACTGTCAACTGTACTTATGTTTTCTCTCCAGCTCCAATAAATGGACCGTGCAAGATAATGTAGAGCAAAGCCATGGGACAGGTGAAGTTTCTCAGTACCCCACTTCTGAAGTGGCTTCTCTGGTGTTTCTGGTAGTCCTCCGGGACATGACATGCATTGTGAAAAAGAGCTAGCATTGCAGTAAACCAGGTTCTGTCTGCTGCCACTTGGAAATGTGGAAAATGTGTGTTAAATACTGCAAGAGAACAAAATCAACCTCATAGGAAACTTAGATGACTTGAGAATAATAAAGTAGCAGCTAGTGAAATAAACTTTTTTTTGAGGAATTTGTTTACTGGGAATTTTGTTTTGACCAGAGCTGTGAATGCGAAATATGTTCTTTATTTTTTTTTTTTGTTTCAAGAAAGGTCAGATAGCTGGAAAACAGACTTTCTCTACAATAAATATTTTTAAATGTTCATTCAATTGACTGTAGTAACACCATACAACACAATGTTTCCATTTATTCAGACCTGAGATACTTATTAGCGAGGTTGACATAGAAATAGTTAATAGAAATAGAGTTAATATGATAAAAATGTCATAAGAACACTAAGAAAGTATATTTACTATGATTATTATGTATTGAATTATACAATAAAATGTAAAAATGAACTAATTTGGGTCACTTCAAAGGTCTGGCCAGTCAACTGAGTCTCCTGTCTGATACTTGCCACAAAGGCTAGCAAGGAATTATTCAAACAAAAAACCAAACAAAAATACCCTGATGTATCCTCAGATTTTCCAGGAATTTTCAAGCTAGGGACTTCTGAATTATGTGAATATCATCTCATTATTACGATTTTGACTATTCTTTATAACATAAACAAATGCCTTGAGAAATGCCATTTAACTGGAGTTATAAAGCATGTATCGTTGTATAAACAAGTATACTAGCAGTCTTCATGCAACTGTGTTTGGAGATGTTTCTTTTGGATGGGAAATTACAGGAATTATCATAGCACAGGGCCCAGAACTGAACACAGTATTTGAGGAGTGGTCTCACCAGTGCTGAATACAGAGGGAGAATAACCTCCCTGGATCTGCTAACCATGCCGTTTCTGATACAAGCCAAGATGCCATTGGCCTTCTTGGCCACCTGGGCACACTGCTGTCTCATGTTCAGTCGGCTGTCAACCAACACCCCCAGGTCCTTCTCCTCCTGGCAGCTTTCTAGACAGACTTCTCCTAGTCTGTAGCACTGCGTAGGGTTGGTTTGCCCCAAGTGCAGAATCTGGCATTTGGCCTTAAACCTCATGCTATTGGTCTCAGCCCAGCAGTTCAGTCTATTCAGATCCCTTTGCAGACCCTCCCTATCCTCCAGCAGATCAACACTTCACCAGCTTAGTGTCATCTGCAAACTTACTTTGGGTTCTTAACTGGAAGTCTGAACTGACCATTTAACTACAGTCATGTTCCATAGTTTCAGATAGCTTATGTTTCTGTCTTTCCTGAGCACAGAAAAGAGTTATATTCATCATCCAAGGAGAGATGCTAAAAATTCTATAACCTAAGAATCAGCAGCAACATGAAGTACACTACTCAATAAATAACCAAAACAGCTAAAATTTTCAACTTCATTGATTCATATTGACAGTAATGATACAACAAATGAATGGAAGTATTATATAGTACAGGAAGTCGACTTGCTTAAGTAGAAGGTACAGACTGAATCACTGTCCTCACAGAAGATTTTTTAAAAATAATTTTGTAGTATTTCTGATAAATTCATGTTTTTGATGGAAGATGTAATATAAATAACTGAAAAATGCTCATGGACTGCTGAAGTTCACACAGGAGGAACAACACAACCTGGAGAACTGTTGCATATGTCACTGTTCTCTTCCTTCATCCAGAACTTTTATTTACTTTTCTCTGTGAATTTGCTAGGTGAGATTTAGATTTCATATCTCTTTTGTTCCTCCTTTAAGGGGAAGGTGACCTGTTCATGTATAATGTGTGAATTTAGCCCAGAATGAGCAGAATGATTTAGAGATTCATTTAACAGGTGCATTAAGCAAAAGCATCCTCTGATCTTCTAAACTTCTCACCTACAATTTGTCTTTCACAAAGTCAGTTTTTCGTGTGATAAGCAATTGCAGAATAAGAGTCCTAAACACGTGACCTTAGAATAATATTTTTGTCATCTGTGAAAGTATCAGTTTTCTCTAAGGTATTTACAATGACCTTCTGGTAACATTTTTAACTAATTTATTTACCTTCTCCTAGTGAAGACAGAAATATTACTATCCTAGAAAGTAGTTCAGAATTAAACAATCCCATCATTATTACAAAGAAATATAGCAACAAAACCAGTTTGTCAACTCTTTCAACTTGTAAGATGGTGACATAATTCCTGAGTTATTTTTTTATAGCATAGCTATTACTGTTTTAAACTTACCTATAAATTTGGTTTAATTTACTTCTCATTGTAAAAGAAGCAACACTTCCCTTTTTGATGGCATTAATAAAGTAAAACTGAGGAAGCTAGTGTCAAAATTGGATCCTATAAAATATGTGATCAGCAAATTTCAGATATAAACTGTGATATAATATCTCACACTATCACATTATTAACCTAACTCTGACTTTCAGAAGTGTTCATCAGGACTACAAAATTGCAAAATTCTATCTCTTCTTCAAATTCTGAAGTTGATCTGATTATAGCTGTCTTTCCATCTGGAATTTGGTAGTGGTTTTAACAGATATATTTTCCACTACACTTACATTTTTTGGACGTATATGTGATATAAGATAACATGGTTGACTGAGCTCTTTTAAAATGTTTTTCATAAAGACCTGAGCTTTAAATTTACATGCTGCAGAAAATTTGCTTTATGTCTCCCACTTCATAGAATGGTTCATTTTGCTGAGGTGATTATATATGCAAAGCTTATGTTATTTTAACTAGTAGAAAACATTCTGTGGACTGGGGAGTAATCTTCAAAGCAGGGGATGCACTCTCTAGGTTTCTTATACAGGCAAACAATATCTTAATTATTAATAATATACGTGAATATTAGGTAGTGTACAGCTGTTAATGGCCTAAGATATTTTATTACCATACTTGAACAAAACATCAGACCTAACTTAGTCAGACATCTAGAAGTACTTCTCCAATGGAGAGAGAGCTATAAGCAAAGTTACAAGAAGAGAACCCTGAAAATTTTTGAAGGGAAAAAGTCCTGAACTAGAAGAAAAATGTGTTAAGGAAATACTCACTTTTGGGAGCCAGAAGGAAAGTAAAATGAGCAAATTTGATTCTAAATGTTGAGAAATAAAGAAACAGTGACCCAAAGAAGATTATGAAACTTTTTCAGCCTGGTTTACTAGGTTCATTTTTTTTATTAATTCTTTTTTTTTTTTTCATTTTTTTGGGTTTTTTTTGTTCTTTTGTTTCTTGAGAGGGTTGGTTTTGTTTTGTTGGTTGTTTTTTTTTTTCATAGAACCCTACTAAGCCTCATGGTCTCACAGGACACATGAATTTACTTGGCCAAAAATCCCTTGGCTTGAATCATCCTCAATATGGATAAGGTCTATCAGGCCTAATAAAGTTCTGATTTTACTGATTATATAGTCTCCCATTTCTATTTTCCATGAACCAGGTAATACACTTTAAGATCTGACCAGAAATCAAGCATTCAGGATTCTGACTTCCTCCCCATGAAGTAACTCTGTCCTTGCCAAGACACAGGAGCTGGACTTGGGCTCTGGCTTGACAGGCATACTCTATCATTTAGACTTTTCTCGACTCTCCCTTACAAAATTTTGTAAGAGATAATGTTCCTTAGCTGATGAAAAAAGCAGAATGTTAGAAGAAAGTAAATCACTCTTTCATGGTCACTGAACTTGATTAAGGCATGTGATCTAATTTTGGTTTCTCTTTGAATATACAATGAGAATATTGGTAATAGGAATCCAAGCAGTATTTTCTGACTTAGTTTATTCTGACAGATCTTTGACAGCTGCAATTCCCCCTTCACTGTTCTTCACATGACACAGGCAATGAGAGAGGTATTTAAAGTGACCTTTACAAATCCTTAACCAAATCTAATCAAATATTTTTAAGATAAAAGTGTTTAAATGTCAGTAATAAGGGTGAAATATCTGTTAAATTAATTTTAAAATCCTTTTGCTTTATATGTTCTAAATTTTTGAACAGAAAATTGCATATAAGTTTGTCCTATTTTGTAGCATCAGAATTCTGAGAAAACATAAGGAAAATGACAATGACATTCTTGTCAAAAGTAATTTTTCAGCAGGAAGAGCAGTTGTTTCATGTAGCTTTTCCAACTTCTCATTTAAGAAAATGAATAAAGCAATTCATTTTTGTGACATTCAAAATACATGAGTAAGCACTCCCACTGTCTTTATCTGAAGCCATCATGCAAGTTCTGGTAATAAGAAAGGAAAATCTAAACCAAAACCAAAGAAATCTTAAAGAATCAAAATCATCTAACAAAACAGCTCATCGTTTTTTTCTCCCATAATTTTACAACTTTCAAAATACTTCTGTGTAAAAAATTCAGATAATGCAATATTATCTTATGCAAAAAATGTTTCAGAAAAAAAGTTTCCTTTTAAGAGAGACATGCAATTAAATGTAAGGGGAAAATGTAGGACATACATCTCATTAGAAGAAGCTAGGTATTTCTGCTTTTGATTATCAAGCATTTTCCCTGCACATTCTATAAACAAGCAATACAATCAAAAAGTAATTCTGCCTAGAATCTTTCATTATAACAGATGTCAGTGTTAGAAATACTCTGATCAAGCTGTTTCATTAGGGAGAAACAAAGGGTTATGGGTCATATCTGGGTCTGATTTGTGTGACAGAGGGAACAGTAAAGCATAGGAAGGACTGCTCTTTGTGGACAGGTTGAACCCTAAAATCTCAGTAGTTGGCTTGTTGCAACATCCCTTGTGTACACAAGACTTTTCAAAATCGGGAAGGAACAGGGAACTCCTTTTTTTTGACACCTTTTAATGTTTAGTGCTTTTTTTTTTTCCCAGCCACAACAGATGAAACATAGGGACACAAGTCTGTTCAGCTGTGGGAGGGTGGTTCACATGGGAATGAGAGAAATTACAAATATAGTGTCTCAGCAGAGACCCTCAGACTCAACAGTAGTCCAGAGATGTGATAGAGACTTGAGGACTCAGGGAGAACTGAATGGAATTTTTCTTTATTTTAATTCAAAATATGATAAAAGTATGTAGAAAGTCAAAGATTTGTTGAATTTACTGGAATAATCATGGAAAGGAAAAAGGTCAGATAGATCCATCTCAAACATTTTACTGTTCAAGGAACTGCCAGTCTATCTACAAGGATTTGCTTCCTTATGTAGATTACTGCTACACTTCATTTCAAATTTAGCTCTTGGCTAGCAGTTAGTGCAATGCAAAATATTATTTTATGAACACTTAACTATTTGTAATTCCATCTTAGTTCATTTAGTGAAAGATTGAAGGTACACAAGTAGGAAAAATGGAGAAGGGAATGAGAAGGAAGAATATAATTTCTGCATGGAGGTGAAGAGAAAAGCAGTGATGATTGTGTCACTCATCCATTTTTTTCAACTAAAATAGTTTAAAAGTCTAGCAGCTGCAAATAAGGTAAACCAGCAGGTGATCTCCATATGTGTTCACCCTGAGGATTACATAAAATCTCCAAAATTCTCCTACACCGACATCTCAAGGAGAAGGGTGGCAAAGTTCCTAATTTAGCAGCTCTCTTAGGGTATAGAAATAAGTAAATGGTAAGCTACACAGATAGTCAATAGTCAGTAATTCACACGTGGAAACCGATATGTACTTGCTTTCTGGTTTTGAGAACTGATGTATCTGCAAAGTACAGATACTTAGGTTTCACTTGTGTTCCTGAATATCACTTGACTCAATCACATTGATTCTTTTTTTTTTTTTTTCCTACAGTGCCTAGATACTCTTGAAACTCTGTCTTAGTCTGCAAAAAAATTATTAGCTACTACATTGTCTTCTTTTGCTGGCCTTCTCAGCAGTTTTTAACATTGACATTGTCCCCGTAATTATATAATTAAAACAAAATTGTTTATTTTACCAGGGCCAAAGACATAAATTGAGGTATATGGAAGTTTCTAAACATACCTTCAGGCATGTTGAGCTCTTCAAGAGTCTGGAAATTTCAAAGCTGACATAGCTGTAACTGAACTAATAAAATTACAATAATTATCCTTTTTAATTGGCCTTCAGCATTCTTAGATTGAAAGCAATTATGAAGCACTATAGAAGTGAAGTACAGTGTGAGCCTTGAATTATCTGTCTGTATAATTATGCACAGAAATATGCTGAATATCTCCTCACTTGTAAGTGAAGTGCTGAGGAAAAAGAGCTAATCAAATGCACATTTTATAATGTCAGTAGTTTTAGTTTCGTGAAAACGACACATTTAATGTTAGGAGTTCAGGAGCTGCTTGTGTACTTGTATAGTGGGTAATGAACTAAAGGACAATGTATGACTGAGGAAGTGACCCAAACTTAAGCCACATTAGCATACCAAGCACAAAATTACAGCTCATTCTTTAGGGGCAATGACTTTTTATTCTTCTTATAGTATATGAATATTGCCTATAATAACAATGACAGAACATGATGTGCTGCAATAGTCAATGAATTTCTTATGCTATATGGAATAAATTTTTTAGCTTCTAAATAGATACATATAGAACAAACACTCTCTCTCCCCCTAAAAAGAAAAAGAACCTCTAAGTGTTTCAGTGAATTATATCTTGTCAGTTCCTGAAAGATTTGGAGAGAAATATTTAATGCCACTGACTGTTCTCAATAAATAGGCCTCCTTTTGCAAACCTGTTGTGATTAGCTATTTCTATTCATTGCAAAGTCAGAGGCAGAAGTCCAGTGAAATATAATCATTAAGGAACAGATTGTTGATGGATTTTGCAGAATAAATATGAGGAATTAATACTCTTGATCTAAGATTTCAGTTCACAATTTTTTCAGTTATGTTTATTTTTTTAACTGGGAAACAGTTACATAGGTAAATGTAGAAACACAGAATGGTTAAAAGGGAAGAGCATTCTCAGATCTTTTGGTCTGACCTCAGGTCAGCTAAAGCAGGTTGCTCAGGATAGTATGTACTTGAGTGTTGAGTACCTCCAAGAATGGAGACTCCACAGCCAGCTAAAACACTAGCTTTATTTAGGCATGTTTAACATACTTAGAGACATTGTCTAGAAATCACCATCCTAATAGACCTTGAGTAAGTCAGTTGAGTAGGTTCTTTATAAACCCTTGAGAGTTCCATCTGCTAAATCCAACAAACAAATCCTGATAGCAGCTACTCAGTACTTGGGTTTGGTACATTAAAGAAAGAAAAGTACAGTTTATAGGCTCTAGCAGGAAGCTCATTTGTAGAAACTTTCAACATTATAAAAAAAGGCTCTAAAGAATGTTCCCAAGAATGCAGATACAGACAGGATTGAAACTGTAATTACTGTAATATTTATTCTTAAATATTTGGTAATACATATGATGTTCTAAAACAGAGAATGTAGTCTTATTTCCAATTGTTGATGGAAATTTGTTTCCTCTTGTTGATGGCTCTTGTTTTCTCCTGTTCCTGTGAAATTTCTATGAGATGTAGAACTGCTTCCCTGTGGGTTTTCTCCACAGTTGAAATACTCCCTCACACATACACTATGTATTTGAACATTTTTAAATTAAGTGCTTTTAGAAAAACTACACTAGATATTGGCGAGAAAATCTGTCAGCTTGATCTGAGTAACTGCACGTGAGTTGAAGAGGAGACCTCTGACAGGAAGGAGGAAGACTGAACCTGTAATAGCAGTGAAGAATACTCAGAAGAAAAACTTCAGAGAAAGCAGATGATCTTGGAAAGTCCCTTTTGTATGTTTTGGATATCCACATTAAGAAAAAGATGTAGATAATGCACTTCAAATCTCTCTGAAACTTTCAAGTACAGTAAAGCACATGGTGAAGCTTTTAGATTTTATGGCATTTCCTGTTTGCTAGTGATGTCTTAAAAATATCTGTTTATCTGTGGACCTTAATGCCAATTACTTCCCAGACTTTTTTGCTGGGTGTTAGTTTTCCATATTTTCAGGCATTTCTAGACATAGTTAAGTTTATTTGTTGGACAGGTCTCCACCAAATTCAAAGAGTTTATACGAAAGATTAAATTGCAAGCTTCAGGTATTTCCATAGCAGTAGATACACTGTCTATTGCTGTGATGTCTAGAAACATGGAAAGGATTTACCTTGTATTCTTTAGCTATTTGAAAGCCAGTTCTCTAGCCTAAACTTGTACGAACTTTCTCTAGGGTCAGTGGAAATATATAGGACATTCAGGAGATTGATTTATCCCATTCTGAATCAATGTTAATTTACAAAATATGTGGGATAATTGTCTCTGGATCAATCCATTGCAAAGAATGTAAAGCACATGATCAGCTCAGACTAGACAGCAAGTCTTTGGATAGCTAGAGAAATTATATGGTTATCTTATTGAATGTTCAATTATGTAAACAGTCTTATAGTAAGCCTGATTTTTTTCCCAATCTCTTTAATTAAATGTTGGCTGAGACATGAACAGATTTTTAAGGGTTTTTTTTGTTTCTGACTGACATCTTTGTATGAAAAACAATAATATATGCAAAACTTTTATCCTTTTTAATGAATTATATTGTATATTTTCATGACATTATGTACATTCTTTAATTAGCCAGTTGACTTCAAGGCTCATAAGTCTGTAAACTTAATGTCAGGACATTATTAAAAAGAGCAAATGTATATGGCTATGTGTGGTTTGGTCATAAACTATTTCTCCACCATATTTTGCTAAACTGTCTGATCTGAGATGCTACCAAGTACAGAATTACTTTTGTAGGTTAAATTAGATTATATTTGGTCTAATTCAAGTTTACAAATATAGGTAAGTCTTGGTATCTTCTCCTACCAGCATTAAGAATTAACAGTCTGATATAGTACTGAACTCTGCAGTTCTAAAGCTCTGTAATCAAAAACCTAATTCCATTGGAAGCTTCATAAATAAGACTTTATTTTAACCCCATTATCATATTATATCCAGAGCAGAAGAAATTATTTGGAAGTCCTTCTTCAAACTTATGTAAATAAATATTATTTACTGCTGTACTGCCTGTGAGGTTTCCTACCAACTTCAATGTCTTTGTCTTCTGCAAAATTAATTAATGATTATAAAATAAAGACAGACTTTTCTTCAATAAAAAAAACCCTAATTGATGTATTGGGATTTTATTAGAATACAGTGATTCTTCTGTTCTGGAAGGAAGTAATAAGGATGTAGCAAGGAACTAATTCAGTTCTGCAAGGTGTTTTGAGGTTTTGATGGTTATTTTTGTTTGGTTTAGTTTGTTTTTTTCTTTTTAATTTATATTACAATAAACTTATCTCCTAAATAAAGAACATGACAATGGCTTATGAAGAGGCAGCTCTTGCCCTCAAAAGTTGTTCAACAATTTTTCATCCTAAAGAGCCTTTTCTTAAATTCAACTGCCAAGGGAAATACATATCTTAGGCAACCCATTCCATGACACATGGTGCCTGGTCAATTGCTAGCTAAAAGCTCATTACTTCGCAGCTTTCTTGATTTTAACTTCCCAATTCTCCATTTCTGCACCTGCTTAAGTATAGCTGAATACATTTGTAACGTTCTGTCTCTACCAAAGAACGGCATAGCAACTTGCTATATTATCAGCTCTTATTAACTATGCCAACTCTTCCATTTTACACTGAAAACCATTTCAACGTAAAGCATTCTGAGTAGCACATTAATTTAAGCAACACAAAGGTTTGGCTTAACATAACTGTAATTCAGTAAAAAATAGGGAATTCTTAATTCTATGTTTTGATCTGGCTCTGTGCGTCTAAGTATCAGTCTATTCACAACTGTCATTATTGGCAAATGAAAATCCCCATCCTCATGAAAGGACACAGACATAGATGCCCTACCAAGGACAACTTTTATATCATCTTTCCAATGTGCTCTACAATCATCTTAGACTGGATATTCTTTTGAGATTGTTCGATTTGCTTTTTTTTTCCTTTATTTTTTTTTTCCTTTTCTTTCTCTCCCTTGGGACCTATTACTGAAATGTACGAAAGTATTAATGGCTTGTGAGGTAATTTTTTAGATTAACTTTAAAAACACCTTGCCAGTACACATTCAAGCCAGGTCGCACTTTATTTTATAGAACTGTGAAGTGTCATTTCTTATTTTTTTAAACGTATGCCACAAATGTCTATCAGATACAGGTGTGTTTTATCAGGTTTGCATTCAACGCACGCACTATAACCTCAAGACCGCAAGCTCTGGAGTTTCAGTGGTGTAAGCTTGCTCTGTACATATAGTGTGATATGTAATGCAGGTTTAACTTAAATTCTAGCAAGATTAAATAAATGGCTTTTGCTTTTGTTTCTCACTGTAACTTTTAAAATATGATACTTCTATAACTATCTGAATATAAAATGTAAGTGATTACTATGATAAAAAAGAGTAAAATTAAAGTCAGCTATCTTCAGCTATCTCAAAACATGTTCCAAATATCTGAAATGAGATAATCCCTTTGTGGCCCTTCAATTTCCCAGGTTTCTGCTGTGCATTTCCATGGTTTGTCATGTGCTAGCTCTAGTATTTGTCAGCATTCAGTGTAAAAATGCAACAATGTGGCAGACTATAAGCTAAAGAGCAAAAGAGAGTATGTAAGCAAACAAACAAAATTAAGCTAAGGGGTAGGTTCCCACAGTTATGAGGTCGATTAGTTTAAGAGCATCTGATGAGAGCTCCTTTCACCTCTGAAGAAAATAAGTAGGACTCTGTCACTGGAAATAATAGACAGTGATGGGAAGAATAAGAGAAAGGAAAGTTTTGGGGCATGAGGAATGAAAAGAGATTGTAAAAACACCTCATTACCTCCTATACAGTTCCTAGATCAGATCATTTATCTTAGAGACATGATTTGGGTATAATATATCATCATTCAAAGCACTTATCCTTTGCTTGCCTATGAAGGATGCTTGGATGAATTGCTAAAACTAGAGAAATAACTTAAAAAAAGAATATTTTTATCTTAGATGAAGTGAATCACACCTGGAGTTCCCTGTCATCCATCTGATCAGTTTCTCAGGTTTTACTTTTCTTTTCATATGCTAGAATTCTTATGTGCTGGAGTTTCAATAAGATACACTTTGAAATAATAACTTCCAAAAAACCCCATGATTGCCCACTCCTCATTTCATGCATATTTTGGGCAAATTCATGGACTGTTTAAAGACTGTTCAGACAACTGGAATCAAAGCTGCTCTGCTGCATTTGCAGTTCTTAGAATAACTATACACTTCATGAGACAAAAATAATTTATTTTACAAGCAGCTGCAACTATCACAAATCATAAGGGTTAATATAAGTGAAATGAAAAAGTAAGATTCAAAAAAGTGAATTCCACAGAAGTGTAAAAAGGACCGGGAAAAGATAATGTGGGTTTGTAGTGTCAGGTGTTTGATGACTGCTCAAAATGAGTGTAATTTATACATTATGAAAAAAATAAAATTGTAAAAAGAAAGCAAACATTCACAGTTTGCAGATTGGCAGTTACATTTATTATATTACACAGAATTTTCCATAGAACAAAAATTCTATTTTTGGTCATTAGAAATATTTTAATAGAGCTTGGAGAATCAACATCCTTCATTAATTTTAATGAGAGAAATGTGCTAAAATTCCCCATATAAATACAAAATGCAGAAAGCCACATGCAAAGAGCTACAGTCAATGGCTCAATATCAAAGTTGAAATGAATGACAAGTGGCTGAATGGTCTTTCTTGGGCCAGACGCAGCTTACTGTCATTATAGTGGGATTGAGTGCACCTTCACCGAATTTGTGGATGACACCAAGACATGTGATGCATTTGATTCACTTGAGAAAAAGGATGACATCCAAAGCAACCTTGAAAAGCTTGGGGGTTTGGCCCATATAAACATAGTGGAATTCTACCAGGCCATGTGCAAGGTCCTGCACCTGGCTTGCAGCAATCCCCAATATCAATACAGACTAGGGGATGAATTTATTAAGAGTAGCCTTGGAGAGAAGGACTTGAGAATACTGGTGGATGAAAAACTGGACATGAATCAGCAGTGTGTGCTTGTAGCCAGAATTCCAATTGTTTCCTGGATTGTATTAAAAGAAACATTGCTAGCAGTATGAGGGAGGTGATTCTGCCCACCTATTCCTCTCACGAAACTCCCAGCTGGAGTGTTATATCCAGCTCTGGGGTCATCAGCACAAGAAAGGAACGAACCTGCTATTGCAAGTCCAGAGGAGGGCCACAAGAATTATCAGAGTGCTGCACACCTCTCCTCTGAAGAAAGGCTGAAAGAGTTGTTCAGCCTGGGGAAGAGAATACCCTGGGGATACCAAATTGCCACCTTCCAAAAATTACACAGGGCTTCCAAGAAAGAAAGAGAAAGACTTTTTGTCAGGTTTTGTAATGATAGGATAAAGTGTAAGGGTTTTAAACTGAAAGAGAGCAGAGAGGTTGAAACTTGGTGATCTTTAAAGGTTATGATTCTGTGATTCTAATATCTTATGATTTTATGCCCTAGATTACAATGTAAGTGCCTCCTGAACACTCATTTAGGTTTTTTTCTGAGACTTCTAAATCCTTGTTTCTATATATACATATGTAACAAAGAAGATTTTCTCTCCTGTTTCTTTTCTTATTCTACGGTGATTCATTTTGTCTGTGTGGCGGTTCCCCAGGCAGCCTCTAGAGTTCTCCAGCTGTACAAACACTATAATTTGTAGGGCATTCTCTGTCACGAGAAGCAGTTCAAGAGCCTTACAACTCTTCCTGCATCCCCATGGTAAGGTGGCACAGGTACAACCATTGTGGTGAAGCAGCATAATAATGTTTACCTACAGATGGATTCACCACAGAGGGGGGGAAAAAAAGTGAAAAAAAAAAGGGGATAATAATGTAAAACTGTACATTTCCTTTACAACATGTTATATTTAAAACTCTGGAAGGTTATGATATTAGAAAAAACTCAATATATTACAAAAATATTTTAAGAAATAAGAAATATCTTCATTGAAAACTTTATAAATACAAACCCTAGCATTCACTTCAAAAATATTAATTAAATTAATCATCTGATCTCAATAACAGTTTAAAAATATTTGATACTGTAATATCCTGTTATTTTAGTTTATTTTATAAGCAGATTTAAACTTTAAAATATATGCATTTCTTAAATTCCTAGAAACTGATGACATAATGAACTAAATACAAAATAACTAAAGAAGATGTAACATTTCCAAGCAGTCAGATCATTTCTATGAATGAAGATGTTTTGGCTTCCTATAAATACAGAGCCTCAAAACTAACTTTAGTAGGAAAGAATAGAAAAAATATCAAATAAAATATAAGATCAGGAAGATCTTATTCCATAGTCTGTACTCTATAACTGATCTAAAGGGTTTTTTTTCATTTTCATTATCAACTCAATTGAATTATAAACAGTATTTTTAGTAACAAGAAACATGGGTTATGGTAGCAAATGACACTGCAGTATGAAGTGGGAACAAGTTCTTCACAAAACTTGTTAATGGGAAATATAAAGTAGAAGATATCACCTTTATTGCTTTAAAGAAATGATTTATCTAACTCTAGTAACAGAGAGGCCATGAACATGATACATGCTTGTCAACTTTCATTCAATCACTCTGTCCAATCAAATCTCCTATTTTTCAACTAGATTTTAACATTCACCTTACAAGAAGCATGATTATAAGGGGTTTCAAAAATCAGTTTGCATTTACTGAATGAACGGGATACAATAATGTTTAATTAAAATACATATACTTTATTGCATTTATATTGTTATAATGTTTTAAAAGTCTCATTCCATTGAAGTCCTGTATTTCTCCTAATGAGTCAATGATAGTTCGCTTGATGGTTTCACAGTAGTTTTTTGTGACAGAATTTTAGCAGAGATCCAGGTAGGTATAGTAGTTCTGACTATTTAGTTACTTATCAACTGACTAAAGGTGATGTAGTTGATCTGATACAAGGTAAACTGTTAGATCAATACTGAATAGAAGGCTCTCATATCTTTTCCACAATAAAAAGATGTATCAAGCATTGTTTCTGTTCTCGTGCTACCCACTTAACAGATAATGCGTCTTATAAACTGCACTTTGCTCTAGTTTGTGATGTCAGCTGACATTATGTTTTCATACACAATTCACTGTTGCTGTCAATCTGGAAACAAGGCCAGAGGCCTCACTATGAAGATGGGATAGGATGGGCTGCAGTAGGAAGTCCTGAAATAATGGGAAGGCTAAAAGAGGAAGCAGGAAGTTAAGAGACAGAAAACCATAATCCTTTGAACACCTTTAGTAAACCTGTATCTTTAAACCACAACTCCTTCTGAAGCTTAATTGCTGATGTCAATCAAGTAGATGTAGATATCATCTACATTTTCAAAAGCATTCCACATGCATAGCTTGCTAACACAATAAATCTGACATTAGCACTCCGGCATGAGTCTATATAAATGAAGTCTACATGACGTAACACTCAGATTTTGTACAAACTCCCTCTGCTGATATAGGTCTGCTGAAATTTTGACAAGTTAACTCCGCAAAAGCCAGTTTTATTTTGGATCAGGCATTGTCTGATCCTAATATGCCAAATCCTGTATCTACGTAGTAGGGTAATTTAAGTATTATCAAAACCAAACATACAAACAATAAAGTCAGAGGTACTCCTTTCTTCTAAAATATGCCAGAAAGAGGAAATGCTGATGACCCATTTTTACAGAGCTTTTAGACACAGAGAACAAGAGACCCTGACTGAGATGGAACCAGTGAAGTTAACCACTGGGTGTTTATCTTTTTGTATGTGTTACATCAACTGTGGGAATACCCAGATGGGCCCATGTATTTCACAAAATATATTTGATTCAGTTATCTCAAAGTGACTCCCTAGAGATCATTCAAATGTAATAGGGCATCCTACTTGATCTCTTGCTTCACATCTCATAACTCTCAGTCTTACATAGATACAGTGCCTTAGGCATCTCAAATGACACTGAAGCTAAAGGTGGGAAGCTGAATTAAATTCTCATTCATCGCACCACAGCCACAGAACCGCCACACTCAAAATCTTGCTACGAGAAAAATGAACCATGCTGCAGTCCAGTTTTAAAAACCTATTTTTTCAAATGATCTAATTAGTACTGAAAACCACCATTAATATTACAGACAAAACTGTTAAGCAAGAATGTCATAACTGCATGGTCTTTTTATTCGGTTTTCTATGTACCCTTTCAGTGCACTTTGTTTCTAAGGCTGCTCTTTCTAAGTCTTTGTAAAGAAAAAGAGGAATTGGGATTTTTGAAAGACATGAACAATACAAAGTATTTTCTGGCAGGAATATGTTGATCATAGTGGTGGCTTCTTTCTCAATAGTCTTAGCTAAAACTACAGTTTTAGTCCTGTTACTTCACACTTTTCCTTAAATACTAACTGATGTCTGGAATTTGCATTCTCTAGCTTAATTTGATAAAAAAGCCTATGATTCCACACAATGGTCACCCAGTTCTGTCAGACTCTTACTATATGTGGAGTTGAAGCCACAATAGATCAGAAATTAGTTACTTGATGTCTACAGTTGCTACAGCAGACTAAAATTAGCTGAGACTGATACAACCCTGAAAAGTCCTGACGTCCAGCAATGTGTAGTCAATATGGTGCTTGATGGTTTTTACTGCTGACAGCAAAATCCTAGGTACATGGTCAAACTTAGCAACTATGCTGCCAGAGTGTGGACTAATGCAACTATTAAGTCTCGTGACTAAAACCTCGGTAAATTTATACTTCTGTCATAGTCACCATTGTGAGAATACAGGAGAGAGAAACATGGGTTTGTCTTATTTGCATAGAAAGTGTTTTTTGATTTATAATTTAAAATTACCTGGACAAATAGAAAGCTTGTAGGAACAGGTCAGTCAGAATTAGAAGACTGCAGTGAGACTTAGGGGAAATGAAAAGCTTATAGTAAATGATCCTTCTATATAGAGGCCTTTGTAGTACTTTATTTTAACAGAGTGATGAAGAGCAAAGAACTAAGTCATGTCATATTGTTTAGGCAAGATATGAGTAGTAATATATAATCAGTTCCAAAAGTAAATTAAATTTTATGCCAGTTACCATTGTATACCTATGGTTTTCTGTTCTGTAATCAGAATATTTATGTGCTTTCAGTAATGTTTAAGGCTTTATTTAAAAAGGATATGTTGGTCATTTTGATTTAATCTTTGTCAAAACCCCAGTTACATATCTGTCTTGCCTGAAGAAGCTGTCAGGAGATAAAATTTACAAGAAGACCTAGAGGGAAAACACTGCAACAAATCAGCCTGGCACGTTGTATATTGCCCTATTTTTGCTTAATTCAAAATGCATTTATAAAAACAGAAGAAGTCTTTAGTTTCAAAAATAATGCTTTTCTAAAAAAAAATAAACATGTATTAGAGCATCTGTTCTGATTTTTATACTTATGTTAACAGTGTTCAATCCTCTTTTCCTGGTTTTGGAAGAAATAGAGTTATTTTTATTTCTGGTAGCTGATGTAGCTGTGTTTTGGATTTGAGATGAAAACAATGTTGATTACAGCAATATTTCTAGTTTTTGCTAAGCTTTCAAGACTTTTCAGCTTCTCATGCTGGCCTCCCAGTGAGACGGGGGATGCACAAGAATCTGGGAGGGGACACAGCTAGGGCAGCTGATCCAAACTAGTCAAAGGGATATCCCATACCATAAGATGTCATGCTCAGTATGCAAACTATGGTGATGTCTGAGGGCCAGAGTTCACTGCTCAGGAATGAACTAGGCACTGGTCATTGGATGACGTATAACTGTATTGTGTACCACTTGTTTTGTATATTATAGTATTATTATTATTATTATCATTATCGTTATTCTCTATATTTTTTGCTGTCCTACTAAATTGTCTTTATCTCAACCCACGAGTTTCACTTTTTTTCCCATTCTCCTCTCCATCTGACTGTGGGGGCAGAGAAGTGTGAGTGAGCAGCTGCATGGTGTTCAGTTGCTGGCGAGGGTTAAAACATGACAACTCTATTCATTAATAGTTAGTGCAAGAAAAAACAGACTTTTATTTTCAGTGTCATGGTAAAGACATTTTAATATATTACTTTATTAAATGTTTGTGTAAAGTTAGCAAACAGAGGTCTTATTTAACAATACATTTAATCACTAATCACTCTTCTGATGACCAGAAAACGTTGCTCACATAGGAATATTCGAATTTAAAAAGAAGAAAGAAAGGTGCAATTTTCATAAATTCCAAAATTACTAGAAGTTGATATGCTTTTCTTCCAGAAACTTCAAAAAAATTTTTTTTAGTTTACGTATTATATAGGATCATATACAGACTAATCATAAACATATTTTGAAAACACTGAGTAAAACAAAACTTTCCACTATAATTTTAAAAGATAATTTTTTTTAATATCAATTTGGAATAAAGAAGTACATTAAAAATGTATGATACATGAGATAAAAATGATAATATAAATAAAAGCCATGTTTGCCGCTCTATTAAAAAGGGCATATTTCACTACTGCCATCTCCTGATTCTCAAAGCAATACCAACATTTATTTAAGTTAGTAGACTTTATTTACAATATTCATGGAGCCTTAAATAATATCAATATAAAACAAAGGAGATGAAACAGAGTGGAAATAAAATTTTGTAGCGTGCATGAAAGATTGACATGTAAGATTTTCATTAACACTCAGATTAACACTGACATAAATCTTCTCTGAAAATTCAAAATAGTAAAAATGAAACTCTGTCCCTAGACAGAAAAAAAAAAGGAACCTAGTGTTGTTTACTCTACTGAGAAAGCAGTTTGCTTCTGACAAAACTAAACCCAAAAGTATTTGTGCTACAGGCTTGAAATCAGCCAATACCACCAAAAAACATAGCCTTGAAGAAGAAAAATGAAGCCAACAGAAGTGGATTTTGAGCTCTTGTAGAGATCATATTCCCACAGGGCATTCTAGCAGTGGACTACTGAAGACATACTTCAGTCTAAAAGAGTACTTGAATGCATCAGTAATTTTCATTTTAAAGATGATTAATTTATTTTTAGGGTTTTCAAATAGGCTAGGACTACTGTGAATTGTTGAGAAGAATTGCTTAAAATCTGGCATATTTTTTTTTCAAGGAGAATGAACAATCTTCTTAATCTGGGTATTTTTTCCTTAGGAAACCATTGTCACATTTCAACAACTCCTTTTCTAGAGAAACAGATGAATGTATTGCTGTAAAATATGATGCCATTATTTGATGGAGCATGTGTGCTGTAATGGAGGGGGAATGTAGGTGGTCTTTCCGAGCTCCTAGAAGCCAAACTGAGATTCATGTTTTGATTAGTAACTTTATTGACACAACAGGTACGCCTACATTCTCGAATTGTTCAGTTCTCTTGTTCACTCCTGGGTCTTGATTCCTAAGCATCTTCACTGCATGTATGTGCAAAGCAGAAGCTGAATCCAGTGGACTTCCAGGATGCAGAGGTTTCTTCTTCCCATCCTGCCTGAGCATCAGCGGGGTCTCTAAGCTAATCTAATACCCAAGATCAGAGTCACCAGACCCTGAGCCCTTTCCTTGCTCAGTCTCTCACATCTTGGGCATTTGCAGATGCAAGTCTCCTTCTGTTACTTGATATCCCAGCTTAAAGTCCCTTAGCAAATTACACTCATACTGAGGAAAGAGAGTAAGTTTACACAGAACCTATTTAGAATACTATTTCATAAGAACATAGGACAGACTGTGGTGCCCAGGCCCCAGGCTCAGTCAGATAAGCATGCTGACAAGCAGCTTGTTTACAGATGACCATCTCTTTATGTCACATCATTCTCTCCATTTTCTCATGTTATCTATACTGTCTTTTCCTTCTCCCTGGCTTGTCCCTTTTCATTTCCCGTGTCATATCCAGCAATTTCTCATGGTCTTTTCCGTTAGATAAACCTCAGAACAGTGCCTCAGCATCTGTCTGCATATCCTAACAAAAGCTGACTTCACTTTGTAGTTCTCTTTTGAAATTAAACAATTACTTTCCCAAAACAAAATCGAGTCACTGCTCTGAGATTGCTGGCTCCTGGATTCTTCCTAGTAGGTTGCATAAACAAAACTGTAACAATTTTTCTTCCTTTTGTCCTGTATAGTTCTTTAATGCTATTTTATTAGGTTTTGCATTTTAAGTATTTCCAGTTCTGATACCACGACCCACAGTATGAACTGCATACTCCCCATTTCATGCTGTAAAAATATCATTGGTGGACTTCAAAATTGGTCTCACATTATTACGAACATTTTGAAGTGAAGAAAAAACAAATATGAAATAAGACTTTCTAATTGCTACAGGGAAACCGCATGAAATCCAGAAATAATTAAGTGATATGTAAGATTAAATATGAGTACAGCCTGCTCTTCTAGAAGGAGCAGGACTGAGCAATGTGGACATAAATCTCTTTGCATTCATTGTTCTGGGGGTTGCAGATCACTCCCTGGAGCATAAAGACAGTCACTGGTGAAACATGGATCTGGCAAGGAAGTCCCACTGAGAACATGAATTGAGATTGACTGTTGATGAAGATACACATATCCCCATTACTGCTAGCATGAGACACTTTCTCAAATCAGAAGCTTTACTTAAATTTAATAGCAACAAAACCACAGGAGACATTGACTTGTCAAATACAAAGCTGCTCAGCTAATAGTATTTTTTTGTGTAATACATTGCTTGAATCAGTTCCTTTAGTGCAAGAAAATACAGTAACCATCAAACATAAGACTTCAAACAAGTCTGTGATGAATATCTCAGGAGAAGCAAACTGGTAAGCCTAACCTCATATCAAGAAATTTGGTAAAAAATCTAATAAAAATATCATTATTAAATGATTATGGCTAAATATAACATGATAGAACCACTTGGGGAAAAAAAAAACCAAAAACAAACAAAAAACTTTTGAGAGCTTTATTTAAACTAGAAAAGTTACAGGTTTTTCAAAAACAGATATGCTTCACAAATTTGTCAGTTAAATTTTCCAGAAGTGCTTAAGTAAACAAAGTCATCATTTTATAAGAGGGGAAGCTTAAGCGTATTATCAAACAGTATAAATATAGTCATGGAATCACAGAATCATTCAATGATTTGAATTGGAAGAGACTGATAGAAACAAGCCAGTTCCAACCCTGCTACCTCAGTTAATGACATGCTTCTGTAAGTCAGCGTGCTTGAAGTCCTATGCTACTTTTCTTTGAACATTTCATTGATGAGCTTTCCACAGCCTTTCAGGGCAACCTGTTCCAATGTCTCACCACTCTCAATGAAAAAGTTTCTTCTCTACGTCTTATATATTCATACATTCTATTAGTTTAAAACCATTGCCCCTTGTCATATAACTACAAAACCTGGTAAAAAGTCTCCCTCTGTCTTAGAAGACCTTTTTAAATGTTTGAAGGCAATAACCAGAATTTTCTCTTCTCCAGGCTGAACAGCTCTTTCAGCCTTTCTTCAAAGGAGAGGTGTGCCAGCACTCTGATAACTTTTGTGGCCCCTGCTGTAACAGGTCCATGCCTTTCCTGCGCAGGGGACCTTAGATCTGGATGCAATACTCCAGTTGGGGTCTTGTAAGAGAGGAGTAGGTGGGAAGAATCACCTCCCTCAAACCACTAGCCATGCTTCTTTTGATGCAGCTCAGGATACGATTGGCTTTCTGCCTGCAAGCACACATTCCTAACTCATATATAGTTTTTAATTCACAAGTATTCCTCAAATCTTCCCTGCAACACTAGTCTCAATCAATTAATCCCCCAGTCTGTACTGATATTGGAGATTGCTGCAAGCCAGGTTCAGGACCTTGCACATGGCCTTGTAGAATTTCATAATGTTCATATGGGCTCAAGTTTGTCAAGGTTGCTTTGGATGCCATCCCTTAATTGTTCAGAAAGTTAATTATTAAATATTTAATACAAAATAAAAACTAAGGCTGTGGCAAGAAGGCAGAAAAATCACACATTCTGAATAAAGGATGATGAAATAAAAAAAAAATTTACTGTTGATAAGTGTTACGGCCCCAACCCCAACACACCTACTTGGCAGGATATGGGGAGTAGGTTTCTTTTGAAAATATATACAACAGCCTGAAGTGATGACAAATCACTCCAGAGATATACTCAAAACTCAAACATTTGCTCTGAACACAGCAAAGTTACATGTTTTTACTTGGATCTCAGTCAAAACAACAATTCAAATTCTAATCTGTATTTTGAACACAATCAAAGTAACAAACAGTTTACAATAAGAACTTGGATACAACCAAATTCACCCAGAAGTGTCAAGGGAAAAAGTGATGTAGAGTAAGGATACAATAAGGGAGAGAGAAAGAAGAGTAATAGCAAAAAAAACAGAGGTGTAACACAGAAGTAATCACCACCCCAATGAAATCCAAGAGTAGTTTCCTCAGGAAATGTGGTCCATGGGGTGAGGGTGCGCACATGTTCTTGTCATGGATTATTTATAAAGGAGCTCCTACCCCTATGAACATGTAAGGAGTGGTTTCGCTGTGACTGTACCATTTCTCTGCATGGAAAATACTCCAGTTGAAGCATGTGCAAAAGTTACTTCAGGGAAGTTCTTGAATTGGGGCTGGAGGCTCCAGGGTTCACTATCAGTTCAGTGGACCATTCCAAAATAACAGCTGCTTGAACCCTTTGAGTATGCATATGAAGTCAGGGGTGCTTCTACCTCTTTAGAGTGTAGAAATATCTCTGTTATCGAAGCACAACATAGCTCATTGTACACTGGGAGCCCAACCACAGAGAGGGGTGGGTGGGGGGAATGCCTACTCCTGCAACTCCCCCTCTCTTTTCTGGTGCTGGCAAACTGCACAAAGCCCCAAGAACACACAGCCTTGCACTATGATGGTTGTTTAAAGCATACAGAGAAAAGTCGATCTTTGTGATGAGTTCAAAATAATTCATATCTAAAAGATACCTAACTATACACATAATTACAGCCTCTAATGGAAACGTCCCCAAAGCATGTAACAGATCTTGTAATTATAGACAATTTCTGAAAAACAGTATCTCGACGCTCTGTTATGGTTAACGTGTAAACAGTATGTTATAATGTGCACCACATCTGAATATGTATATTAAACAGTATGTTGTAATGTGCACCGCATCTGAATATGTATATTCAATAATTCATTGTCAAAGGATATAAGAAAAGGCCAGAAATAAATTCTAGGGTGATCAAAGAAAGTAAATGATCAGAAATTACATCAATCACCAGCAGATTCTGATGTCCTATATTTTGCAAGAACAGCCCACAAAAGCTTAAGTCTGATATTCCATGTGGGAGCATTTTGTACTTTTCCTTCTTCTCCTCCCTCCAGCTGCTTCTATGTTTCCTCTTAGTGCTTTCATTCCATTGGTAGTAATTTTATCCTTTTTCACCCCTGGGCTTCATATTTTCTTTTTCCTTTACAGCTCTTCTGCTAACTCCTTGGGAATAATGTTGTGACACAGATATTGCAAGTTTCTTCTTATTTTTTCTTTTGCTGTTCTCAGTTGCATTTCCAAAAATTTAACAATATGTAAGTACTGTATAAAGTACATATACACTCTGTCATATTACTGGAAGACAGCAATGTATTCACATACAAAATCCCCTTGTATGAAGTAAGTAGGAGGTGTCAGTAGAAGAAAATAAAACAAACAAGTAAGTAAGCAAATAATAAACTTTCATCATCCTCAAACACCAAATTTGCTAAGGAGAGGACTGTAAGATTGCTTGAAATCTTCAGGGTGTGATTTTTCACCTCTTTAGTAGTATAACACCATGGTTCATCACTAAATAAACATGTGAAATATTCTTATTTAAGAAGAGATTGAGTAGTATTTATCCTAGATATCTTACAACTGAGGAAAAAGAAATTTTTGAATTCTGTACATTTCAGCGTGTGAGAAAGAAATGAGATCTCATTTATCAAACAGACTTACAGCAAGGTCTTTACATGTGCTTCTCATCAATCACATCTCCATCACAGGTAGTGCTGCAAAATTCAATAGCTTTTTCCTTTGTCATTAAAGACTGCTCGAAGCAATCAAGAGACATTTCCAAAACCACCAATATGCATTTTACGTATCACAACAGGGCAAAATATACAATAGCAGAGATATCCTTTTTCTGTAAAACAGCTCAGCCGTGATTTGTTTAATCAGCTGGACTTTTTAACAGGAAGAAAATGAAGAAAATAATTCAAGAACACCAAAAACCAATCCAAATACTCTCTCAAAGAAAGCTGAGACACAGCTTATGAGAAATACAAGATTTTTCTGTTTGATTTTTCTTTTTCTGAAATATAAGTATTTATTAGTTACAACCAAAGCAGAAGCCTGTAACACTTACAAATGCTTTAACTGGCATGCCTTAAACATCAATATACTAAAAAAGTGTTACTGATAACAGTATATAAATATTTTGTGTTACTGTGAAGACATAACTGCACACAACATAGGTTTTTTAGCAATATGTGAGCGATGTTCACCCTCCAAATAACAAAGGCTTCTGTAGTTGTACTTTAGTAATATGGAAAACTATGAATAGAGTAACAGAATTTGCAAGATGAAGAACAAAAAACAAGATAAAGAACAAGGGACCTTAAAAGGGCAAAATAACCTGCCGAACACACTACAGTTGATAGCTGGCAAAATCACTGGCAATATTGGAAGCATATGAGTTCCTGCCCACTTTTGATAGTGAGTGTGAAGCATAAAAATATCAGGCATGAAAAGGAAAGATGGAGAAGATAAAAATCCCATTTCTCTCATTGACAAGCTTTCATAGACTTATTATTAGTCCACATCTAATTGTCAAAGAAAAATAATAAAAAAACCCCATAGAATGTTGAAACAGAAAAAAGTAACACTAGAGTTAGACTTGTATAAATGTACTTTCTAGTATCTATTCAATTTCTGCTGTAACGCCCATGCTTCCATTCACTCCTTGGAATCCTAATATGTGTTCAGTGTTGGATTAGTGAGATATGGGGAGTCATCAGTATCCTGAGTCCTTTGCCATGGCAGAATATCAGGTTGATGGTGATAATTTCTTCCTCCTTATTGTAAGATGCACTTGGCATTGTTGTATGTTTTATAACATGTTTTACACTTTGCTTTTTCTTCATTGGTGTGAAACTTCACATTATGCCTGTATTAATTATATTTGGCTGGTTTACATACGCGATATAGCTGTACTTCATTTTCTTTTTTAAACTAAAACTTGATTTTGTTCAGTTCCCAGGCCTGCAGTTCACTGATCATTAGTGTGACGTTCATATATTTTTGGGAATTTCAGTGCATATCTCTATTTCCTCTCTTTTCCCCACTTTTCAAGGCTTTTGTGTCTGTACCAGGACTACATGCCTGTGTACAACTACATCAGTATACTATGAAAATTAGCCTGATACTATGAAAATAAAAGCAAAACTAATCAGCCATAGATACCTGGTCATCAGAAAAAAATCTGCTACAGATAAACCAGATGAAAACAAACTGCCCAGCATGTCAAGTTCTGAAAAAATCTCACAAGTCTTACTTCTAACATCCTGCAAACTCAGCAAAACATCCATGGTCTCTAACCAGCAGCAGTATTACTGTATTGGCAGGACTAGCAAGGAAAATGTGAAACAGAAACGGCTCCTACTGTGGCAATGTTGTGGTTCATCCACACCAGAGCTCAGTGGAATTCTCCTGAGTCTTATTTCCCTCTGGCAGTAAGCAATGAGGACATCTATTCCAGCCTCACAAGGCAGAGGAGCAGAAATAGTGTAGCAGAGCAGGGACCTCACAGTGCCTGTACAGTAATCATCTGTTTGGATTGCCTTGTCTGTCTCCAGAATTACAGAGGTGGGCATGTGGCAATTTTGACTCGGCAGAAAAAGCAATGCTCATGAGAAAGTCAGAAGGTCTCAGCACTCCATCTAAACTCTGATTGTGTTGTGAAGTGAGTGATGAGAAAGTGTTTTCAACACTTCTTTTCACCAAGAGTTTTAACAATGTGGATTCTTTGTGTTCAAAAATTAGTACAATAAAGGCTTTTGGCAGTTTATTGTGCATTTGTGCATGGCCACAGAAGGCCAAAGTGGGAATCACTCTGGCTGTTTACAAGCTGACAGAGAGGCAAATATCAACCAGGTGTAAGGATGAAATGTGTTAAGTAGGTGAAAGTCAAAACACCCTTTACAGAATAGCTGCCTTTTTCACTTCTCTTTCTTTTCTTTCTCTTTTTGAGTGTATAACTAAATATTCTTGTCAGTTTTATATTAGTAATAAATTATTTCTATTATTCTTATTTTGTACAGTGTTGTTCTCTTAACCCTCCATCATGTCATAATGCACTTGCATGCATATGGGCACATGCACAAATCATCTGCGTATGAGCTAGAAAGCAATATAAACATAATCAATGTGGTTTGTTTAACCAAGGAATCTACCAAGTCTGGCAAGAAGGGAAAACATTTTGAAAGGGAACAGGAAATTTGTTTCAAGACTCATTGTTTTAATGTTTCTTATTCAGAAAATTATAATGTTGGGGTTCTTTTTTCATTTCGTTTTCATTTTGGTCCTCAAAAAAGCCTTCCTTTAGTACTTTATTTCATTACCTTCATTATTAAAGGCTTTGGGTAGCCAAATATATTTCATATATTTTGTGACACATCCTTTTATGACTGTTTTTTTCCTTTTGTTATATTCAAACTATTTGAATGTCACAGAGCCAGTAACTAGAAGGGTAGAAAAGAAAGACTTTTCTGCAGTCTCTCTGCCTGACACACGAGTAAGCTTCCATATGATTGCAAATATTAGAGCCTTATATCAGTAATACACAAATCTGAGGCCTTTCTAAGTGATTAGTTTCCCCCGTTGTCTATTCTATAAATGTGGAGGCCAAGAAAAGCCTTTGGAAATTTCTTAGAACAATTTAATAAAATAAAATCTAACAGTACATCATATTATAATTTGATTGTGATTCCATTATATCAGAACAATAGTACTTTGCTAAAAATTATAATAAGTGTTCTACAGAACATCAGGCAGAAGGTTAATTTGTTCTAATGCTAACAGTGTACTGACAAGCAAGACCTTTAGGTGTGCCACTCTGTTCTGAGCACGACTGTATTGAAGCACATTATTTTACTAAGAGATCAAAGATCACAATTCCAACATCCCGATGAATTTTTCTCAACAGACTTGTAGCACATCAGAAGTGATAAACATGCTTTACAGGATCAGTCAGAGGTGTTATTATTCCAATGACACTTGGATCCCTCCAACAACCTCCTGTTTGTGAACCAACAAATGAGGAATGGAGAGAGAGCTTGTAGTAAAAGAAAGGTGCTACTTACTTTGATCCTAACTTGATGTTAAATGTAAACAGCTTGACATAGAAAACCAAAAAAATTGACTTCATATCACACATAATATGCAAAACTGATAGCTGCTTAGAATTTAAATATGTTCCTGTTCTACCAAAAATATTTTATAAATCTTATACATAGAAAATGTTTGTATTTGATTATATACTTAGAGAAGTGAAAGCAACATGAATATTCTACATCAGAAATTGGGTCTTTTGTTAATTCGTATACAAATTGAACAACAATAAAAAGGAAATAATCTTGTTGGAGCATGACCAATAAATATAATACAATTCCTAACACTTGGAATACTCATTCATGGGTAACAGAAAGCTGTCATCTCCAGTATTTGAAGTTGGTTATTTATTTCATGGGCATTAATTAACACAATTCATAAGTGATGCCATGATCTGCCAAAATGATGAAATGCAGTAAAATCTGCAGACTGAAATTTGAGAAGAGATGATGTATGCATCCAAAGTCAGGGATCATAACCAGATAGAATCTGAAGACTGGAAGGAAGAAATTACTTTTCATCTCCACTTTTTCCTAATACCCAAAAGGTTTAACTAATTGATGATGTGCTACATAAGAACATCATCTTGCTGGAAGTACTCAGATAGTTCTAAGTGTATATGAATGAAATTCTGCAAATCATCTTCTTTTTCCTAAAATTATTGGCTGACTGGAAACCTTCAGTCATTTCTACTACCATCATAGCAGAAGATTATCTGTCACATTCAGCAATAAATACAGAAGTTACAATTTCGGTGTATGTAATAGTTTCTTATTGTTCGAGTAGGGCAGCAATATTTCCATTAAAAAAATTAGGCAGCTATATCCCTTTTCATGTTAGGTTACTAATAATCCACGAGGACCTAAAGCCTAGATATTTTCAAAATAGGTTTTAATATAGTTATTTTTAATTAAAAATGTTAGAAGTCTGTTTTCTGATTTCCCACATAAGATAACTATACAGAGATATTAGAAAGGGCTCATCTGAGCTTTTTTTAATCATTGAATCATAGAATCACTAGATTGGAAAAGACCATTAAGCGCAACTGTACCTGTCCACTACAGATCCCTAAGCATTTCATCTACCCATCTTTCAAATACCTCCAGAGATGGTGACTTAATCATCTCCCTAGGCAGTCTGTTCCAATGCTTCACAACCCTTGCAGTGAAGTTTTTCCTAATGTCCAATCTGAAGCTCCCCTGGTACAGCTTGAGGCCATTCCCTCTCACCCTGTCACCTATCACTTGAAAGAAGACATCTACACCCATCTCTCTCAAGCCTCCTTTCAGGTAGTTCTAGACATTGATAAGGTCTCCCCTCAGCCTCCTCTCTTCTAGGCTAAACAACCCTAGTTCCTTCAACCTCCCTTTGTAAGACATTTTCTCCAGCCACTTCATCAGCTTCGCTGCCCTTCTCTAGTCGTGCTCCAGGACCTCAATGTCTTTCTTGTAGTGAGGGACCCAAAACTAAGCATAGTATTCAAGGTGCAGCCTCACCAGTGCAGAGTACAGGGACACAATGACTTCCCTGGTCCTACTGGGCACACTGTTTCTTCCAAGAAGCTATTGGCCTACTTGGCCACCCGAGCACACTGCTAGCTCATGTGTAATCAGCTGTCAACTAAGAACCCCAGGTCCTTCTCTGCTGGGCAGCTTTCCACCCACTCCTTCCCTAGTCTGTAGCACTGCACTGTGCTGTTGTGCCCCAGGTACTGTCCCTCTACTGCCCAGGTACTGACTCTGCACTTAAACCTCATTTCGTTGATCTCAACCCATCAATCCAGATCCCTTTGCAGAGACTCCCTACCCTCAAGCCGATTGACACTTCCTTCCAGTTTAGTGTCATCCACAAACTTACTAAGGCTACATTCAATGCCTTCATCCAGGTCATTAATAAAGAAATTGAACAGAACTGGACTCAGCACTGATTGCTGGGGAACATTACTTATGACCAGACTCCAAATGGATTAAGGTCCATATACTATGACTCTTTGGGCCATGTCATCCAGCCAGTTCTTACCCAGCAGAATGTATGCCAGTCCAGGTCAGTGGCAACCAGTTTCTCAAGCGGAATACTTTGAGAAATGGTGTCAGTAGCTTTCCTAAGTCCAGCTACACTGTATCCACAGCCTTTCCCTCATCCATTGAGTGGGTCACCTTGTCATAGAAGGAGATTAGGTTAGTTTGGCAGGACCTGCCTTTCATGAACCCATAACTGATCATCTGGTTGTCCTGCGTGTGCTGTGTGATAGCACTCAGGATGACCTGTTCCATGATCTTCCCCTGCACTGAGGTCAGACTGACAAGCCTGTAGTTTCCCAGATCCTCCCTCCATCCCTTCTTGTAAATGGATGTAGCATCAGCCAGCCTCCAGACACGTGGAACTTCCCCAGTCAACCAGGACTGCTAGTAGATGATGGAAAGGGGTTTGGTAAGCACCTCCACCCAGCTCCTTTAATCCCCTTGGGTGGATCCCATCTGGCTTCATAGACTTGTGAATGTCTTATTGGCCAAACAGGTTTCTAATTTTTTCCTCATGGATCATGGGAGCTTTGTTTTGTTCTTCCTCCCTGTTTTCTAGCTCATGAGGCTGAGTAACCAGAGAATATCTTTCCTCATTATTAAAGACTATTAAAGAAGGGATCAAGTACCTCAGCCTTATCCTCATCTACTCTCACAAATGTCCTTCTTATGTCCAATAAAGGATGGAGATTCTCCTTGGCCCTACTTTTGTTGTTAATATATTTGCAGAAAGATTTTTTTATTATGTTTCACAGAATTGTCCAATTTAATTTCTAGTTGGGCTTTAGCCTTTCTGATTTTCTCTCTACATGTTCTCACTTCATCCTTGTAGTCCTCCTGCTATGCCTGCCCCTTCTTTCAAATCTCATAGACTTTCCTCTTTTTTTCTGATACCCACCCATATCTTGCTGCTTAGCCAAGCTAGTTTTCTCCTTTTCCAGCTCATTTTCCAGTGCATGGGGATGGCCTGCTCTTGTGCTGCCTGGATTTCCTTCTTAAAAAGCATTTAGCTGTCTAGGGCTTCTTCGCCCTTAAGGACTGTCTCCCATGGAACTTTATCAACCAGCCTTCTGAATAGAATTCTGCCCTCCAGAAGTCCAAGGTGGCCATTCTACTAACTACACTTCTAACTTTTCCTAGAACTGAGAATTCTGTCTTCTCATGTTTGCTATGCCCCAGGTGTCCTCCAACCGTCACACCTCCCATGAGGCCTTCCCTGTTCAGAAAAAACGTGTCCAGTGGGGCACCTTCCTTTTTATCTTCATGTATGTATTTCAGGTCTATTAATCAAAAGCTTATAAACATGCAAGGCACTATTCAGCAGTTTGTGGAACAGAATACATAAACACTATTAAATGGAAAACAAATCATCTCAAGGAATATTGCTTTGTTTCAAGGTCTCCTACTCAGTTTTGTATAAATCCTTATGTATCAGTTGAAGTCAAGGACATTTTATAACAACCTATAAATTACTCTTTTATTATTGTTAAATTGTGACATATCAGAATTTTATCATTGAAATTGGGTTATCTAGCTGTGATGTAGATCTTTACGGAGTGATGAGAACTTGAAAAACATTATCCAAGAAAATTAATTTTCCTTGAGTATTTCAAGTATTTTTTTTATGTGAACTTGCTTTTGTGCTGATGTCCCTTACAATGCTAAAGCTAATATTCTTATTAAAGTCTTATTAAAATGTTGTTCGTTGCTCAGAGCAGCTCATCCTGGATGTGTTTCTGTATGTACACTGCAAAAATGGTTAATTTTCTGTTTTGTGGGTGACTCTAATATGAACAGAATGTAACAGTTAGAGCTACCAGAAACATCTCTTTAGCAACCTTCAGGCAACATAAAGCTTTTCCTTGCTATTTGAAGGACATTATCAGAAATCTCACCATTTCTGGATATGGTAGAGTTATGGATTATATTAAAAAATTGCATTAACCTGAAAGATCAGTCAAGTTTCAGGAACACTGGGGAAAACATCACTATTATTACTTCAGGGAAAAACACAGTATCAAAGGCAAAAACTTAAATTATATAAATAGATAGAGATATTGATCTACATTCATTTGACAAGAAGAAGCTGTAACTATTAGCAAGAAGTTCAGATATCAAATATGATTATTTGTGAACATCATTATAAATGTTGTGGGTTAACCCAGCTGGCAACTAAGCCTCACACAACAATTCACTCACTTCCCCGCAGTGGTATGAGGGAGAATAGGAAGAGAAAAAATAAGAAAATTCAGAGATAAAGCCAATTTAATAATTAAAAGAAAAAATTATAAAGAATTAAAAAAAATAAAACAAAACAACCACCCAGCCAAAAAAGACCTGAAAGGAAAATAAAACCCAAGATAACCAAAATATACAAAATAAAACAATTGCTCAGAACCAACCAACCAAATGAGCAGTCGGTCCATAGTCAGTCGCAGCCCCTATCAACCTCTGCCCCTCAGTTTTATTGCTGAGCCAAATAATATATGATATGGAATTTCCTTTGGCCAGCTGGGATCAGTTGGCCTAGGTATGTCTCCTTCTACCTTCTTGTGCACATACAACTTACTGGTTCATAGGACAGTGTGAGGAGCAAAAAGCCTTGGTGCCATGTAAGCACAGCTCAGCAATAACTAAAACACTCATGTGCTGTCAATACTACTTCCATCACAAATCCAAAACATAGCCCTACACAAGTTGCTATGAAGAAATTTAACTCTGTCCTATCAAAAATCAGTGCAATAAAAAATATATACAATAGAATAGGACATGCATATTTTCTTTTTCTGTTAAAAAACTGAGAAAGTAACACCAGAACAAGTAAAACATGAAGACTACTCAGTAGCATTTAAAAACTAGGCAGAGGAATAAAGCCTAGTCTTTCATGTGTTACTGATGCTTTGCAAAAGAGTTTCTGAAAGAATATGCCTGAATGTCTCATACAGTAAGAATAGCTCAAAATGGACTAAATTAATGGACAGGATTTTCCTCCAGAGACTGTTTCAACCATGGAATTCTTTTCTTTGGATACTCATTAGGCACTTGAATATTTTAATGCAAGTTGACTATGTATTTTAAGAAACTATTTTATAATGGGAAGCTTTTTCATCATGAAAAGAACTTAGTAATTATTTTGTTCACTTCAGAATTTCATAAATATTTTTGCAGACACAATGAACCAGTTTCTGAATAACACAGGGAATGATTTTACTTTCTTCTACAACATGGCAACTATGTTACTCCCTTTCTACAAGGCAGAGGTAGAAATCTCCATCTTATTCTGTGTGTACATTTCCTCTACCTTCTGTGGCAGAAGGCCTCCAGATGTCTCTCATGTGTAGCACATCGCTACAAAGATATTTCGTCTTGCTAGTCAGTCACTGATAGACATACTTTTGTCTTTTTTGATTAACTGACATCTCAGCTAGAATTAGCTGTCCGACTTAGCTGCCTACTCCAAGTTAGCAACTGTGTTTTCACTATAGTAAATGGAGACAAATTAGTACCTCTAAGCTGCAAGTCATTCCCTTTCTCTTAAAAATCTTTTTTCTTTTTTTTTTTTTTTTTTTTTTTAAGGTGGGATGAATTGCTCTCAGGAGTATTTATCTTAGCCTATTGATATCAAAGCAACCAAACTACAAACTGTCAGCTCAGATCTTGTGTGATACAGCTACCTAAAAAATGGTGTCTAGTACCATATAAAAAACTCTTGGGAAACATTCATAGACTCCTGCTGCTGCCCCAGAAGAACAGGCATCTCCTGTGTTCCTGTCTTTCTAAATTGTAAGCAGCTAGAAAGGAAAGTAAATTAATTTTTTACATTGTATTGGAAATACTTTGAACTAAAATTTGAAAACCAAAATCTATGCATCTAGATAGAAGTATTTGCTTCAGCACATCTTTGTACTGTGAAATAAAGCTCTGTGTTTGAACTCAGATGTAGAAAAGCAGGCTCTAATCTTTCAATATCCAGGGCATACTCACACTGCTCAGGTAATTAATTGATGGAATGAAAGTTCAAGTTGTAATAAAATTTGAAGTGTCATGAATTAGTTCAACAGAATTGAAACTGAGGGAGCCTGCTGATATTCGTGAAGTGCAGACAGTTGGTTTTAATATTTGTGTCATGCAGCAGAGGGATTTTCATTACCTACAATTCCACAGTATTAATCCATTTGAAAGAGGCAGACTTGGAAATTCATGATGGGAAATTCATGTAGCAGAATCTGAAAAAAGGTGCAATTTCAGCCATATCTGTTCAGTATCACTGAACTTAGTAATGCTTATTGACTGCAATGAGGGAAAAAAACCCAATTTGTACACAAATGCAAAATGCATGGGGTTGAAGAAACATAGTTATGAAGAGTGGAATTGATATGACTGCTAGAGGAGGGATATGTTTGCCAAAATGCAGATATCTACTGTGAGAAATGCTCAAGTGTCAAATAGATACACTGAGGCATGAATCTTGTGAAGCACCATGAATTATTTATTAATTAGTGATAGCAATCACGCCTCCTAACAAGAAGAAAAGTGCTCAGCCTTTATCAAAAAAACCACAATATTTGTACTGCTCATCTCAAAGCAAGACCACCTTTTCCCAAAGTTTACAACCTGTCCTAAAGCAATTACAAGGTTATTACCAGGTTAATATTAACATATTAAATTTCTTACCCAACATATTGTTTATTAGTCCTTACAGTCTTAAGAGTATCTTGTACTGTACCAGAAAAGTAACATATAGTATTTCTATTTTTTTCTACAAACTATTTGTTCAGCTATTTCCTAGTGTAAAACAGCTTATACAATCATATTTTGCATGAATGTTATAAGTTCAATTCAGCAAGGCCCTCCATCTTAAGGCTAAAACTGCCGTTTTGTAAAAACTCAAGTAGCCTAACTGTTAAACTACAATGCAGATACCATGGCATGAGCCAATTCTTTAAACTACCTCTATAGAAAGAAATTCCTGTTACAAGGGCACAAGTCAGGATATCAGGTGAGTGTGGTTCAAAAAAATGTCTTCTTCCTTTCACTGACTAGAAAGCAAAGAACAGTAACAAAATAAGATGTAAACAACCAAGTTAGATTTGTAAAATTAAGGGAGATGAAACCTATCACAGCAAGTTGGTATCATACATTCTTTCATATAATTATATGTATACATATATTACTATCTCATACAATCATGTAATACCTCATAAATCCATGGTATATTATATATTGATTATAATGTATGTTATTTAATATTTCATTATATCATTACGTATTAAACATTATATTGTACATAATATTCTTTCTACTGATTACTATTTTGGGAAATGTTCTTTAGTCAAGAAAATGCTATTTTCCATTACCCCTTATTTAGCAGTTGCTTTCATTTATTTATGTAAGGATACGAGGACAAAACTGTACTAAAGAAAACAAAAAACTTTGGTGTATTACATATTTTAAAAAATGAAATTACCTAAAAGAATGCATTTTGGAAGTGATTTGGGAACATAAATATGGATGATTTGTTCCATATTAGACAATTTAATTCCTCCTATCTGGCCTTCAGCTAACATTCTAGAAGTGACTGTATCTCCCATGTATCCAGTCTCCTATCTATCAACCCAAGTAGATTTGTTGGATATCAAAGACACTTAACATGGCACAGGATGTATCTGTTCAAATATTCAATATTGATGTTGATTTTAACTGTGTCTCAAATTATCCTATTGCAGAATGGTAGACATAAAAAGTTTGTGTCACATTTTGAATGAAAACACTTTGAGCTAACAAGACATATTGAGACGAGCATATATTTTGTATCTATATTCTTCGTAATACACAGATTTGGCTACTCAATTGCTTCTGAAGCTGTGGAGAATTGTCTTATCTAATGTGATTGTAACAAACTCAATTCATGTATCAGATTTTCATTTAAGTCAAAATTATTGATGAGCTTTTCTAAAGCACCAGGGCTGTCTTTTCACCAATGAAGATTGATGGGAATTTTTTTCACAGAGTCAATTACAGCAACAGTCATTGAAGGACATTATTTCAAAGCAGATCCAGGGTCAAGAAAACAGAAATATATTTTAAAGCCTTATGTTCTCACCGCTTTTCTTAAGAATCAGATATTAAATTATTCAGGATATGACTTTGTTTCAAAATGATTAAACATTAGTGAAAATGAAATAGCTAGTGATGCTCACAACCTGTATTTGAAGTACTGCTTAACCCTCCCTCTAGTATGCCATGTACTTTCTATGATCAAATATTTAACTTTGAAACAGGATTTTGGCTACTGGACTTAATCATCTGTTGTGATAAATAAACATTTTTTTTTTTTTTAAATTCACTTATAGATGTGCATTTGAAAAAGAGCTTACTGTTAGGTCTCAGAAGTCCTTTTCGCAAGGCTGCTCCAGGACTAATTTATTCAGAAGGAAATTTCAGATAAATTCTAAATTGTTGTTTGCTGGGTTTTTTTTCCCCCACATATTTTATTGGTATTTATAGCAGATCTACCTTTCAGTTCAAACAGTATTTTTATATAGACAACAATCACATTCTCTTTTAGCACTGTTTTTTATGTGCTGAAAATGAAGAGTTACTTTATTTTGTGTTTGTAAAATTCCATTTGAAATTTCATTTTATGGGAAGGTCCAGTTAGATTTTGAACAGAGTAGTGATCTCAGCTACCTGTTTAAACTACTTTTTGGAGAAAAAAAAAAAAGAAAAAAATAGCCACAAAACCAAACAGACTCATGATGATTTCATCATTCCTGAATTGATCTCTTTGATGCACTGTGATGAAATTACTACAGCTAGACAATTATCCTTCCCAGTAATAACCTAAAAATAAGATTCCAGTCTGAATCAGACGTTTTTATTATTAGACAGCAATTTGGCTGTGTGTATTATTTCATTTAATTTTATCACTCATGTTTACAAAGTTCTTTATATGTCGTGTCTCGGTCTTCTGTATTGAGAAGTATAGACAATGAGTTTCATGATTGTCTCAGAAGCAAATTTCATTAGCACATATCCAATGTTTATGTCAATGTAATTCAGGGGAATACTTGTTCATTTTTATTAGTTAGTCCACTTTGGATTATATTTCTCCTTTCAGAATTAAATGTTTCTAACTTCCAACAAGGTAACCATCAATGACATTGAGGGCTGTCCATTAATTTTTGATTTCCAGTCCCAAGTGACACTACAACATATATTTCACTGGCTTTGAAGAAGTGATCTACCACATTTCCTGCAGCTAGAAATATGTTTTCTTATTACAGGAACAGATCATGTTAGTCCAGTATGATCTACCTCTGGTACATTCAATAGAATTTTATAACCCATTCCATTTCTCAAACATATGCCTCAGATTTTTTTTTTTTTCTTAAATCCTAACATTGATTGTTTACACTTCACTAAAATGAGCAGTAGTTACTCCTATTTTTACTTATTATTGTTTCTGAAAGTCCTGAGTATTGTTCATATGAAGGACTTCAGTTTATCAGATGTCTGCTGGAAATACAGCATAGCAGAGAAGAAACAATCTAGGAGGTTTCTGGAGTGTGTGGAAGACAATTTCTTGGTGCGTCTGGTAGTTGAGCCTAAAAGGGGAGGTGCCTCACTTAATCTGCAGATTACAAACAGAGCAGGTGGTAGATGTGGTTGTTGAAGGCCATCTGGTGCTTAGCGAAAAGACAGACTTTGGCCTGTTCAGGATATTGGTGGAGAGTGTCCCTTGGGAGACAGTCTTGAAGGGCAAAAGGTTCAAAGGAGGCTGGAAATCCTTCAAGAAACAAGTCTTAAAGGCACAGAAGCAAACTGTCTCCATGTGCCATAAAACAGACTGTCCAGGAAGACAACTGGCCTGACTCAACAGGGATATTGTGCTAGGACTCAGGGAAAAGAAGGAGGGATTACCACTTTTGGAATAAGGAGCAGGTAACTCAAGAATGAGTACGGAACTCTTATTAGGTTATACAGAGAGAAAATTAGAAAGGAAGAAGCCCAGCATGAACTCAATCTGGCCACAGTTGTGAGAGTCAACAAGAAAAACATTTTTACAAATACTTCATCAACAAAAACAGTGCCAGGAATATCCATCCTTTACTAGATGGTTCTTTTGAGTGACATAAGAAAGGGACAAACTCTCTTAAGAAAGACAAGTATTTCATTGACTTTCTAGAAAATGTAATAGATAGTTTAAAAATCTTACATCCCTTCTGATGCTGAGAATCCTATATTTATGTAACAATAGATGGATCTCTAATGAAGACATAGCACGCTGAACAGGTCCTATCCAAGGTGACATTTGTGGGTATTTTAGTCTCCAGATATTTTAGAAGACTTTCTGAAAATGAATGTAGAAGAAAAGGTTGTTTATATGAGAAGTTTTCTCACTTCAAGATAAAGATGAAAACAGGCCACTGTTATCACTGCAATTGCTGAGTGGGTGCAGCCTCCGTTTCGACCAGCAAGATGGGTTCATATGTGAGGGAATATGTGCAGCACAGCACAACACAGGAATTAAAGTAATATGTGCAATGTAGCACAGCAGAGAACATGCCTGTTTAGGTCAGTTGTTTTGCAGATCATTAACTCCCAAACGTACAATACTCGTAGAGTCAGGATCATAAAATCATAGAATGGTTTGGCTTGGAAGCAACCATGAAGGTCACCTAGATCATGACAACATGACCCAAAGTGTTGTTACTCCTAAAATGCTATATTTATTTACATATATAAATATTGTAATGAATTTTCACTAATACTTGTATGTATTTGCCATAACACAATGCAGTTATTAATAGACTCTTTCTTGTAGTATATTTCAGTACTTCTTTGACCTTATTGTCTGTAGAAATATGAATTACTAATATTTAACATCATATAACTTGAATGAAAGGTGACAGTAGATTCATGTATAGCTTAGGTCCTAGTTTTATGGGAAAAGTACAGACGCAAAAAAACACAACATGTTCTCTTGAAAGACTAACTTCAGTTTAAACTCTAACCATTACCACTTCATGGTAGTAAGTGAATAGTTGACTATTGCAAACTGGGATTAGGTACATAGGTTACATGTGCACCAGTGCAGTTTGTATATTTACTTATTTCAATAATTTGGGATATAATTAACATCTGTATGGCAGAGATTTTATCTGGATATAACAAAATACTGCTGTGGTTTTCAATGACACTAAGAGAATGAGATTTGAAGCTGAGGCTGATTTTAAAGTTTTTAGGCTATTTTAAACACTATCTATTCTTTATAAACCCAATTTCTTAATAGTGACTTTGACAAGTTTTTAATCTTTTTGTTGCCATTGTTCATATTCTAGTAACAATTATATTTCTTCTTGATTTTAATCAAAGTATGCTTGCAATTCTCTTCAGAATTTTAATCAAAGACCCTTTTTCTTAAAAAATGTCCTAAAGTCTTGCATTATTCCACCTCATAACTTATATTTAAATGCTTTGCTAATATTAACTTTGTAACTTATTGCTGACATAGAGCATTAACTAGACAGACACCTTAAATTTAAGTGAACTCTAGCAGCCCTTTGTTGTCATTTGATCTATCACTCGGTCTCTCTACATATTTATACCGATAGGCAATAATATTTGCTTTCTTGATACTACTTAGTCTAGCTTTATCATTCAAGAATCTGTGTAAAGAAATGAATGTGAAAGTACACAAGATTTAAAAACTAAATCTAGAATAAAGAAAGTAAAATTAGGTTGCCATGTAACAAACATGAGTATACATAAAGAATGAGCATAGAATTATATTCCTATTGATATGCTAATATGTTAGAGAATCTTCAGATGTTTAATTGGAAATTATCACGGCAGCTGCAAATCAAGTAGTTTTAACTGCATATTTATGACTGTAGTATCTTTTATTTATTCATTTGGTAATTTTAGATTACTCATTTTCAGTAATCTATGCTGTTTTAAACATTATTTTGTCTCTTCTTGGATCTTTGCACTGCTGTTTATTCAGGACAAATAATACTGAATGCAGGAGAAATTTTGGCAGATTAGACTATGGGACAGATCTGTGTGTTTTCAACTTTTATCTCCAATGGAGATAATGCCTTTTAACACTAGCTTGTGTTTCTAGTATTTCAAAGACAATTCAAGGAGTCATACGAAGGAAATAAAACCAGCATTCCAAGCTACTGATCTATCATAAATATTGCACTGTCCTGTGTTCAGCTGGGATAAAGTTAATTTCTTTAGCTTCCTGTACTGTTCTGCCAATAAGGCAGGGAGTACACAAGATGATGGGAAAGGACACAGAGAGGATATCGGCTAAAGGAGTATTCAATACCATAGGATGTCATGCTCGATATATAAACTGGATGAGTTGGCCACAGGCCAGGGGAAATTGCTGTTCAGAAAAGGTTTGGGCATGAGTTTCCAAGTGGTGGGCAACTGCACTGTGCATTACTCACTTTGTATTTTCTTTTATTTATTGTTATTACTATTTTTTCTCTTCCTTTGCCATTCTATCAGAATACCTTTGCCCCAGCCTGTGAGTTTTACGTTTTTTTTTTTAACTTTCCCACTGAGGAGGAAGGAGTGATTGAGTGGTTGTGTGGCACTTAGTTGCTAGCTGGAGCTAAATCATGACATGTCCTCATTGTCTTGTGAAACCTGACTATGTGAGAAACAATGAGAAAGTTACTAGTCTTTATTTTCCTTGGAAAAGAAGTAGTCTATAATGGAGTTCTTTAAGAGTTGAGGTAGGGGGTAAGCAGGAGAGGTAGTAAAATAGAAATAAGCTAATTGATTTCCATGTATAATTATAGCATACAAATGGCATATAAACTCTTATTCCACTAAGCCATGAATTAAAAAGAATGTGCCAATGTAAGACTTGTTATTTTTTCAATTTTTTTTGGAAAAATAACAAAAATTTTAAAGCAAATGATCTTTAGAATATGAGAAATGAAAGGCCATTCAAGTCATGTTTGAACCCTTAGTAAAGCTGTCAGATCATTTTGCCTATTTCTTGTTGCCTATTTCATTTGATGGGCACCACTCAACATACAGACACTTTTTGGTCACTTGAACTTTTAGACATCTTTATTGGAATTAAATTAATTGCATGCCAAACACTTTCATGTGTTTCCTTTTATTGTAAAGCAAGTGAAAATACAGTTATCCACACTACAGACAACAAGGCTTCGAATGATGATGCTTACCCTTTAGGCATATAAAAATCTAGAATGAGAAAAACATGCCGGTAGCCTAAATTTCAATTAATGAACCAGGAAATTGTTTATTCATTTTTATTTAGGCATAGAAAACATTTTATTAATATTTTTACATACTTTAACTCAGAAAGCAATAAACCAAGGAGAGAAACTTAACATCTGGAAAAAGCAAGCACTAAACTTGTTCTTTACTATAGTCACTTAAAGGAAGCAACTTTTTTTGCTGTATCAGCATAGACCTATAGTGATTTTGTGTGTAATTTTGTGATGCTATTTTTTCTTATAAAAGTGCTCTTTGGGAATGACTTTATAGAACTTTTAGGATCTTTGAGGCTTGGTCTGTCGCTTATTTGCATTTTTTGCTTCTTTTCAGTGAATTCTATTGCCACAGTTCTGTAAGATAAAGGATTTTTTTACGCTCCAGTAGACATATCTACAATATTATTTGCTGGTAGTTGATGCAAAACTCCCCCAACTTATGCTCTTGGAGTTCTAAAATACATAAATTTACTCTACAGGTTATTGTTAATACATCTCTGTGTCCCAGAAGATAAAGTCTATTTCTGGTCACAATGGTGTCCAGTGAGAAGAAGAGGGGTAACAGACACAAACTGGAACACAGGAAGTTTCACTTGAACAAGAAGAAAAAAGTTTTTACTGTGAGGGTGACAGTGCACTATAACAGGCTGTCCAGAGAGGTTATGGAGTCTCCTTCTCTGTAGTTTTTAAAAAACTACCTGGACGCGTTGTTCCTGTGCAACCTGCTGTAGGAGAACCTTCTTTAGTAAGTGGGGTGGATTAGATGGTTTAAGAAGTCCCTTCTAACCCTTACCATTCTGTGATTCTGTGTGAGCAACCGACACAACCTCCATTACTCATACTGTTGCACCACTGTGAAAGAGAATGCAGAGAAACTGGGAGTGAAGCAGAGTCAGAGTAGAAATCTTAAAAAAGGGGAAAAGGGAGACCCAGGGAACTACAAGCTGGTCAGTCTCAACTCTATTGCTCAACAAGACCATGGAGCAGATCCTCCTGGAAACTCTGCTGAGGCACATGGAAAATAAGGAGGTGATTGGTGACAGCCAACATATCTTCACTAAGACCAAAGAGTGCCTGAAAAATTTGGTGGCCTTTAATGACAGAGGTATCGAATTGGTGGATAAGGAGAGAGCAATTGACATCATCTGCCTGGACTTGTGGAAAGCATTCATCATTGATCTCCACTGTGACTCTGAACTGTTGAACAGAACTCTTTGAGTGAGAACATCCAGCCAATTCCTTATCCACCAAGCAGTTCATTTGTCAAATCCTTGTCTCTCAGTTGGAGAGACAAGGGTGTCATGCAGGACAGAGGAGTTACTCAGAGGTTGGTGGTGTTGTCAGTATTATTATCATCTTGGTCAGAGACATGGACAGTAGGATTGAGCGTACTCTCAGCAAATTTGTTGATGACTCCAAGCTATGTGACACATTTGAGACACTGAGGTGAAGGGATGTCATCCATAAGGGACCTGGACATCCTTGGGATGTGGGCCTGTGTAAACTTCATGCAGTTCAACATGGCCAAATGCAGGGTTCTGCATATGGGTCAGGGCAATCCCAAGCATAATTGCAGGCAGGGCAAACAATGGATAGAGATCAGCTCTGAAGAGAAGGACTTGGGGGAGCTAGTCGGTGAGAAACATGAGCTGGCAATGTTCTTGCAGCCCCAAAAGCCAACTGTCCTCAGTTGCATCAAAAGAAAAGTGACCAGCAGGTTGATAGAGGTGATTTTCCCCCTCGACTCCACTCTCGTGAAACCTCACCTGGAGTACTGTGACCAGGTCTACAGTACTTAGCACAGGAAAAAAATGGATCTGTTAAGAGTCCAGAAGAGAGTCACAGAGATGATCAGATGGCTGGAGCACCTCTAATAGGAAGACAGGCTGAGAGAGTTGGGGTTGTTCTGCCTAGAGAAGAGAAGGCTCTAGGGAGACCTTATAGCAGTCTTCTAGTCCTTAAAGGTGGCCTTTATGAAAGATCAGAGGGGGAGGTAGGGGAGTGTCATTATCAAAGGGGGTAGTGATAGGACAAGGGGTAATCGTTTTAAACTGAGAGAGGGTAGATTTGGATTAGATATTAGGAAGAAACTTTTTATTGTGAAGGTGATGAGGCACTGGAACAGGTTGCCCAGAGAAGTCATGGAAGCCCCTTGCCTGAAAGTGCACAAGGCCATGTTCCAGACTGGAACAGCCTTACCTAATGGAAGTTGTCACTGCCCTTGGCATGGGATTGAATCTTGATGTTCATTAAGGTCCTTTCCAACCAAAACCATTCTATGATTATAAAATAAAGGAATGGGAGGAAGTTTGTTTAAGATTTGGTTTTATTTCTTTTTATCCTACTCTAATCTGTTTTATAATGAATTTAATTTCTCCAAGTTAATTCTGTTTGGCTTGTGACAATAAAATTCTTAAGACATCTTCCTATACTTATCTCAATCTTTGAGCATTTTGTTGTATTTTTCTCCTTCTGATAAGGAAGAATGTTAGAAAGGTTCGGTTGGCACCTGGTGTCCAGTAAGGGTCAACCCATCACAACTAATTATTTCCAGTTTGTCTATATACATAATAAAGCATTGCTGGTATTTCACAGTGACTTTCCAACGACTATAGGCTATGATACTGAGTGAAGTCTGACAAAATGCATAAACCAGACTTGATGTATATATATATTAAGTCATCTGCTGCTTAAAAGGGTGTGTTGATACTCTATCAAAAAGTGCTCCTTTATGTTTTCAGTCTTGCATGACCTGTAGTAAAAATTATGGATCTGATGGAGTTAGCGGTGTTCATTGAACATATAAATAGCAAAACATATTTGACATGTATATAGCAAGATTCAGTTAGTGCTCTTACCTGATCTAAAGGTTTTTCTGTCCTGGGAATGTGAATTAAAACAATGAAACTAAAATTAAAGTAACTTGCGGCAATTATAAAATGGGTCCTTGAAAAAAAATGGGGTTTAGTAATACTTAGTTAAATAAATTATTTTGACTTTTCTTGAGGTTTGGTGTGTTGTGGGCTTTTATAATTAATAAAATAACTGAAGAAGTGAATACATTTGAGATTAAAATCTAAGTATTCATTATTACTAATTCTTCAAAAATAATTCTTCAATATAATTCTATAGCTCAGAGTACCTCATAATTCACAAAGATGAGATGGATAGTTAAAGATTATACTGTACACATGGAAATATCGCAGAGGTAAAACAATGGAGAGAGAACATAATTCAGCCAACAGTTTATAAAATGCAGGCTTACTCTCTCAGACTATTACTTTATTTTTTTTTCCTAGGCCTTCTTCCTTCTTCATGAACTTTCATGCTACTAATCCAGACAATAATAAAAATCTTTCAAGTAAATTTTCTTTCTTATTTAAAGATTGTTACAACATCCTATGTCTCACTTCAGGACATGACCTAAGATGTAAACACTGTAAATAATAGAGACAATAATCTTGATTGAAACTCAAGTCAGTATACAGTTTAGAAGAGCAAGGAAGCTGACTCTTCTCTTGCTCTCTAGGGTGTTGTTTATTACTGATTTTTAATATCATCAGTTATTTAGATTACACTTTCCTTCCACGCAGAGAGTTACCTGTCTTTATAACCTCTTAGACTACAAGGCTGTTTCTCTGAGATATACAATGCTGATGCATAGCGGTGCTGCCTCTTTGCCAAAACACTTTTGTGCTCCTGTTCATTAAAGCTCTATTACTGTTGGTGTCCTTTTCCAAAGCATAGAAGATATTTCTCCCAAAGAAAAGGAACATTCTTTCATTATAATTAAACACAGAAAAGAAAATGAAATGGAAGTGCATATGTTAGATATTTGTTTTTATGGTCTCTAAACCACTGCACACAATGCAACGGAAGCAATGAAAAGCAAACAAACATAATCAGTGCCTTTGGTTTTAATTATAGTCTAATAAATGGAATAGTTAGAAATATCTCTGGGCAAAAAAATATTTGTAATAATTATGACAATAAAAAAAGTTCACTTAAGCAGCTTGAATTCAGTAAGAAGAGATGTGACCTTGAAAAGGAGGTAAGCGGTGACCTATAAAAGATAAAATAATCTCAGTATAGGAAAGGATGAACATCAGTTGGACAGTTGAAAAATTGCCTCATTTATGCCACTTCATGAAATACACAGGAAGTTCTTGCAAGAGTAAATATATTATTTTAAATTAACTGGATTTTTTCCTAGCCTGGTGCATACTAATGCCTTAATTAATCATTTTGATTATTCTCAGAATGAAATTAATTGCAGCTAAATATAGAGGGCCATACCGTGAACATTGTTTAGCTCTGAACTTTCTATACATGATTCATCTAATCAGAAATAGTCATCTAACTTATGATTATACAGATTTCACTTAAAAAAGTGTTCATCCCCATAGATGACTACAAAGAAACAGTTGGATGACTAGCTCAGTTGCAGACATTTTAATTGATTTTTAAATTCCCAGTTGCACAGACTGTTCCCTAGAACTCAGTCCTATGTGTTGTGCATCTGTTTGCAATAATTTCTCCATGTCTGGAAAGATGAAAACATATGCTCCATTTATGACGAGTGACTATCAAATGCTGTAATATCTCTGCTTCTTTGTAGTGTGTTTCTGCCTTCCTTCAATAATATCAGTACGAATCACTAACAACAGTCTATGTTTGTAACACGAATGCTTTGAACTTAGAGCCCAGACCACACAGAGGATGGAGAAGGTAGGATATGGAAAGTACTTCTGCTTCTTCCAGGACTGTGTCGTTAGGGTTCATTCCATTGGAGGTAAGTGCTGGCAAGTTTGAAGGTCCTTTCCCATTTGCAAGAAGGTTTTGAGGAAGGATCCAGGGAACTACAGGCCTGTCAGTCTAGCTTCAGTGCCTGGGAAGGTCGTGGAGCAGCTCATCTTTAGTGCTGCCACACAGCACATTCAAGACAAGCAGGTGACTGGGTACTGTCAACATCAGTTTATGAAAAGTAGGTCATGACAAACTAACCTGATCTCCTTCTACGATAAATTGACCCACTCACTGGGTGAGGGAAAAGCTGTGGATGTAGTGTTCTTGGATTTCAGTAAAGATGTTGATGCTGTTTCTCACAGTTTCTCTGTTTGAGAAACTGGCTGTCACTGGCCTGGACAGGCATACCATCTGCTGGGTAAAAACTAGCTGGATGACCTGGTCCAAAGAGTCATGGTAGAAGGAGCTAAATCCAGTTGAAGGCCAGTCACAAGTGAGATTCCTCAGGGCTCAGTGCTGGATCCAGTTCTCTTCAATATCACAGAATCACAGAATGACCAGGTTGGAAGAGACCCACTGGATCGTCGAGTCCAACCAATGATATCTTTATCATTGATAAAGATAGATATCTTTATCAATGACCTGGATGAAGGCATTGAGTGCACTCTTAGTTATTTCACAGGTTCAGAATCACAGAATCACTAGATTTGAAAGGACCGACTGGATAACCAAGTCCAACCATTCCTGTCAATCACTAAGCCATGCCCATCAGCATCTCATCCTCCTGTCCTTTATACACCTCCAGGGAAGTAGACTCAACCACCTCCCTGGGAAGCCTGTTCCAGTGCCTAATGACCCTTCCTGTAAAATATATTTTCCTGATGTCACAGAATCACAGAATCACAGAATCACAGAATAACCAGGTTGGAAGAGACCCACTGGATCGTTGAGTCCAACCATTCCCACCAATCCCTAAATCATGCCCCTAAGTACCTCATCTACCCTAACCTTAAACACCTCCAGGGACGGTGACTCAACCACCTCACTGAGGAGACCATTCCAATGCCTAACCACCCTCTCCTTGAAGAATTTTTTCCTAATCTCAAGCCTAAATCTCCCCTGGTGGAGCTTGAGGCCATTCCCTCTTGTCCTGTCCCCTGTCACTTGGGAGAAGAGGCCAGCACCCTCTTCTCCACAACCTCCCTTCAGGTAGTTGTAGAGAGTAATAAGGTCTCCCCTCAGCCTCCTCTTCTCCAGGAAAAACAACCCCAGCTCTCCCAGTTGCTCCTCATAAGATTTGTTCTCCAGCCCCTTCACCAGCTTTGTTGCTCTTCTCTGAACTCGCTCCAGAGCCACAACATCCCTCTTGTGGTGACGGGCCCAGAACTGAACACAGTACTCGAGGTGCGGTCTCACCAGTGCCGAGTACAGGGGGAGAATAACCTCCCTGGACCTGCTGGTCACGCCGTTCCTGAAACAAGCCAGGATGCCATTGGCCTTCTTGGCCACTTGGGCACACTGCTGGCTAATGATCAGTCGGCTGTTAACCAACACCCCCAGGTCCTTCTCCTCCTGACAGCTTTCCAGTCATTCTTCTCCTAGTCTGTACCTCTGCTTAGGGTTGTTGTACCCCAAGTGCAGGACCCAGCATTTGGCCTTGTTAAACCTCATGCCGTTGGTCTCAGCCCAGCAGTCCAGCCTGTTCAGGTCCCTTTGCAGAGCCTCCCGACCCTCCAGCAGATCCACACTTCCACCCAGCTTGGTGTCATCTGCAAACTTGCTAAGGGAGCACTCGATGCCTTCATCCAGGTCGTTGATAAAGACAATAAACAGGACTGGACCCAGGACTGAGCCCTAGGGAACCCCACTTGTCACTGGCCTCCAGCTGGATTTAACTCCGTTTACCACCACCCTCTGGGCCCGGTCATTCAACCAGTTTTTCACCCAGGAGAGTGTGCGCCCGTCCAGGCCAGAGGCCGACAGTTTCCGAAGCAGAATGCTGTGAGAAACTGTATCAAAGGCTTTACTGAAGTCCAGGAAGACCACATCCACAGCCTTTCCCTCATCCAAGAGTTTAGTCACGTGGTCATAGAAGGTGATCAGATTAGTCTGGCAAGACCTGCCTTTCATGAACCCGTGTTGACTGGGCCTGATCACCCGGTTCTCTTGCAAGTGCTTCTTGATCGCACTCAAGATCACCCGCTCCATGACTTTCCCCAGTACCCAGGTCAGACGGACAGGCCTGTAGTTTCCCTGGATCCTCCCTGCGCCCCTTCTTATAGATGGGCACGACATCAGCCAGCCTCCAGTCCAGCGGAACCTCCCCAGTCATCCAGGACTGTTGGAAGATGATGGAAAGGGGTTTGGCCAGCACATCCGCCAGTTCCCTCAAAACTCTTGAGTGGACTCCATCCGGCCCCATAGACTTGTGGGCGTAAGCCTGACCCTCCCCTGGTGGAGCTTGAGGCCATTCCCTCTCGTCCTGTCCCCTGTCACTTGAGAGAAAAGGCCATTATCCTCCTCCACAACCTCCTTTCAGGTAGTTATAGAGAGCAATGAGGTCTCCTCTCAGCCTCCTCTTCTCCAGGCTAAACAACTCCGGCTCTCTCAGTTGCTCCTCATAAGACTTGTTCTCCAGCCCCTTCACCAGGTTCGTTGCTCTTCTCTGGACTCTCTCCAGAGCCTCAAAATCCTTCTTGTGGTGAGGGGCCCAGAACTGAACACAGGATTCCAAGTGCGGTATCACTGTGCTGAGTACAGTGGAGGAATAACCTCCCTGGATCTGCTGGTCACGCTGTTTCTGATACAAGCCAAGATGCCATTGGCCTTCTTGGCCACCTGGACACACTGCTGGCTCATGTTCAGTCTCTGTCAACCAACACCCCCAGGTCCTTCTCCTCCAGGCAGATTTCTAGGCAGACTTCTCCTAGTTTGTACCTCTGCTTAGGGTTGTTGTGCCCCAAGTGCAGGACCTGGCATTTGGCCTTGTTAAACCTCATGTCATTGGACTCTGCCCAGCGGTCCAGCCTGTTCAGATCCCTCTGCAGAGCCTCCCTACCTTCCAGCAGATCGGCACTTCCACCCAGCTTAGTGTCGTCTGCAAATTTACTAAGAGTGCACTCAATGCCTTCATCCAGGTCACTGATAAATACATTAAACAGGACTGGACCCAGGACTGGGCCCTGGGGAACCCCACTTGTAACTGGCCTCCAGCTAGAGTTAACTCCATTTCCCACCACTCTCTGGGTCCAGTCATCCGACCAGTTTTCCACCCAGAAGGATGTGTGCCTGTCCAGTCGGGAGGCTGACAGTTTCTGAAGCAGACTGCTGTGAGAAACTGTGTTAAAGGCTTTACTGAAGTCCAAGAAGACCACATCCTCATGTAGTAGGTGGGTCAGTTTGTCATAGAATGAGATAAGGTTAGTTTGGCAAGAACTGCCTTCAGGGACCCATGTTGACTGGGCCTGATCACCCACTTCTCTTGCATGTGCTTCATGATAACACTCAAGATCATCTGTTCCATGAATTTCCCTGGCACTGAGGTCAGACTGACAGGCCTGTAGTTCCCTGGATCCTCCCTGCGACCCTTCTTGTAGATGGGCGCAACATCAGCCAGCATCCAGTCCAGTGAAACTTCCCCAGTTTTCCAGGATTGTTGGAAGATGATGGAAAGGGGTTTGGCAAGTTCACAGATGATGCTAAGCTGGGAGGAAATGTAGATCTGTTTGAGGATAGGAAGGATTTGCAAAGGGATCTGAACAGGCTGGATTGATGGGCTGAGATCAATAGGATGAAATTTAACAAGGTCAAGTGTAGCATCCTGCACTTGGGACATAACAGCACCATACAGCACTACAGACCTGAGAAAGAGTGGGTGGAAAGCTGCCCAGTAGGGAAGGACCTTAGGATGTTGGTTGACAGCCAGCAGAATATGAGTCAGTAGTACGGCCAGGTGGCCAAGAAAGCCAATAGCATCTTGGCTTGTGTCAGAAACAGTGTGTCCAGCAGGACCAGGGAAGTCATTGTGCCCGTATACTCAGTACTGGTGAGGCTGCATCTTGAATATTACATTCAGTTTTGGGCTCATTACTTCAAGAAAGACACCGAGGTCCTGCAGCGTGTCCAGAGTAGAGCAGCGAAGCTGATGAAGGGACTGAAGAATATGTCTTATGAAGGTTGGCTGAGGGAACTGGGGTTGTTTAGCCAGAAGGAAAGGAGGCTGAGAGGAGACCTTATTAATGTCTACAACTACCTGAAAGGAGGTTGTAGAGAGGTGGATGTTCATCTCTTCTTTTAAGTGATGGGTGATAGGATTAGAGGGAATGGCGTCAAGTTGCACAAGGGGAGGTTCAGACTGAACATTAGGAAAAACTTCTTCACTGAAAGGGTTATCAGGCACAGGAATAGGCTGCCCAGGGAGGTGGTTGAATAATCATCCCTGGAGGTTATTTAAAAGATGGGTAGATAGAGTGTTTAGGGATATGGTTTAGTAGTTGACAGTTACGGTCATAAGGGATGATCTTAAGGGTCTTTTTGAACCTAATGATTCTCTGATTCTCTGATTCCAGATGTGTCTGAATGCAGCCATGACTGATTCTTTCAGGACTGGAATTAAAAAGGCCACCATTAAGCGTACCTGCTCCATAATGCAATGCAGTCACTATTGATATTTCCCTACAGTACAAATAAGATGGAAATTTTGTTTTCCTCTTGTTAAGTATCTCATTAGAGACACTATTTAATTTCACTGTTAATGAGACTATTAGACATCTGAGCCCTTGTTCACCACTGTAATAATTTAGAATTAAGCTTACATAGTATTTTTTATACTACTGAAGTTATTCCAGCATGTGATATGCCATAACAGCAACAATGTCCCTGAAGCATGAGGCAGAGATTGATTATTGGAAGTTTTAGAAACAGAGACTGATTGTTTAAATGCTTCAGCAAGAAATCATTGACTTTTTTATCAGATCTGTAATTGTAATTAATTATACCTTGGAAGCCGTAGGATCTGGTTTATCAGTAATTTCATGGATAAAACACAAAATTGATTTTACTTCATTATTTTACACTTCACTACTCTACTTCTTCTTTCTGTTGTTATCAGCTAAGCACTCTCCTGTCACCCTGTACTCTTGCTGCAGTGGTTAACCTGCTTGATGATTTAATGCTTCAAAATCACTTGTTTCAATATTTTCCATTATTTGTAATGTGGATCCCTGAAGTAATAATGACTAATATTACAATTTAAAACAAAGAAGTCAACAATAAAACTTGATTGTTTTTTCAGTCAGGTGTTAATATGCAGGCTCTTAATACATTTAGGGTCATATTCATTTATATACCTGAAAAAAAGCATCTAAGATATCCAGAATTTGGTTACATGTGTAAATAAATAAATAAGAATGCTGCAAGGCTGAAATCCTGAAATTTGTTCCTCCTGACACTAGGAAGGTCCAAGTCATTTACTATCAGTTCCATCAAAATCAATATAAATGAAATTGATTTCTAAGTTATAAGAAAACTATATCTAGGTGCTTAAATGTAGAATTACTTTCAGCTCAGACATCTAAATACTTGTAATAACAGTAATAGATTCAGATGTCTAAATACAGATGTCTAGTGCTTTTTGATGATATATGGTATCCTATCTGAACTCAGGCTGCTTTTTCAGCTGGACAAAGGTGTCCTGTAAGGCATCTATAATTTATCTCCAGGCATGGCTAAAACTGTCTCAGGTAACCCAGAGTATGTAAGAGGAAAACAGATTCCTATTGTTTAGCGTTTGCAATGTAAATTCCCACAATAGTAAAGATAAATCTTGTGCTCCATCTGTTTGTGTAAATCTAGTATCTTGTACTTCTTCAGTCAACATAAAGTATTTCGACTCACCTTCAGCTACCTATGCTCTGGATCTTGTATCATACTATTAGTCCTGTGTGAATGTGAATAGCTTAGAAAGTGTCAGAGAGCACAGCATGTAAATGTGCAAGCAGCTGAACTGAATCCCTGGTCAGTGCAGTAAAAGCACCCTAGAGAATAATTCAGGTGATGAAATATAGAGTTTTACTTCAATTAATACTTTTACAATACTTCATTGACTATATTGACAATTACAACTGCTTACATACCTAGCAGTATTTGAGGTGCCCTGACAGCTGCTTGTTTCTTTTCTTAGGATAGGATAGGATAGGATAGGATAGGATAGGATAGGATAGGATAGGATAGGATAGGATAGGATAGGATAGGATAGGATAAGATAGGATAGGATAGGATAGGATAGGATAGGATAGGATAGGATAGGATAGGATAGGATAGGATAGGATAGGATAGGATAGGATAGGATAGGATAGGATAGGATAGGATAGGATAGGATAGGATAGGATAGGATAGGATAGGATAGGATAGGATAGGATAGGATAGGATAGGACAGGACAGGACAGGACAGGACAGACTATTTAATTTGAAATCAACCATCTAGTCAAACTGCCTGACTAATTCGGGCTGACCAAGTTTAAGCATGTTGTTAAGGACATTATCTAAATGACTCTGAAACATTGACAGCCTTAAGGCATCAACCTCTCTCCAGGAAATCTGTTCTAGTCTTTGACCACCCTCTCAGTAAAGAAATTCTTCCTAATGTCCAGTTTAAACCTCACCTGATGCAGCTTTCAGCCATTCCCACATGTACTAGCACTGGATACCAGGCAGGAGTGATCAGCACCTCCCGCTCCACTTCCTCTCCTCAGGAAGCTGTAAAGAGGAATGAGGTCACTCCTCAACCTCCTTTTCTCCAAATTAGATAGCCAAAAGACCTTAGATCCTCCTGACAGGACATTGTTTCCAGTCCTTTCACTAGTGTTTTTGCCCTCCTCTGGATGCATTCAAGAACATTTACATCCTTTTTAAATTGTGAGGCCTAGAAATGCACACAGTACACAAAGTGAGGACACACCAACATTGAATACAGTGGAATCGTCACCTCTTTTGAAGTGACTAGCCGTGCTGCGTTCGTTACACAGGATGTGGGTTACCCTCCTGGCTGTCAGGGCACACTGCTGACTCATACTGAGCCTGCTATTCACCAGCACCCCTAGATCCCTTTCCACAGGGCTGCTCTCCAGCCACTCTTCTCCCAATTTGTACTTATGTCTGGCATTTCTCAATCTTAATTACAGAAGTCAGCACTTGGACTTGTTAAATTTCATCCCATTAATCACAGCTCAATGACTCAATTTGTCTAGATCCCACTACAAAGTCTCTCATCCCTCAAGATAGTCAACAGAACCGCTCAGTTTGGTATCATCAGCAAACTTGCTAATGGTGCATTTAACACCTGCATTCAGACTGTCAATAAATATGTTAATAAGGACTGACACTAGAATTGAGTTCTGAGGAACCCTACTGTTGTTTAGTCACCAGCCAATTTCAGTGTCCACAAATAGAAAGTCACTGTTCCAACACTTATGGTCCTCCGACTCAGGGGGCTAGGTAGCCCAAGGTCTACCAATATTAAAGACTGAGGCAGAAAATGCCTTTAATGTCTCTACTTTTTTTTCATCCCTGTTAGTCAGGTGCTCATCTTCAACAAGTATCAGTGCAATGTTTTCTTTCAACCTTCTCTTGCTACTAACACTCAGGATTTCAAGGAGTATGAAATATCTATACATTTGTTTTAAAAAGAAATTTGTGATATCAAGTCAGTGGAACAAAAAAGGTCTGGTAAAATCTTCCACTGTTAAAAAAACTTGACTAAAAAACTTTGATTAATTTAGCTAAGACAATTTTAGAAAAGAAATATAGATATGACCAGATCCTGACAAGGATTTGATAAAGATTACGACCTGGTAAGTGCTGGGCTGGTCAAAGAAAAAAAGACTGTGGCTTTCTCACCTTTGTGGAGGGTTGTGAGGGATTCTGTCTCCTTCATACTGTACTCTAAAGTGAGAGGTTTCTTTTTGTGAATGACTGTGCATACTTTAGGTCATCCTTCTAAAGGATTGCTTCTGAACCTGTGTTTTATTATTATCAAAGTGCTAGAAGTATCAGAGTGCTAGAAGTATCAGAGAGCTGGAATTCCTGAATGCCAATCTTTCAAGTAAAGACTGAGGCAAATAAGGCATTGGGTATCACAGAATCACAGAATGACCAGGTTGGAAGAGACCCACTGGATCGTCGAGTCCAACCATTCCCACCATCTCCCCAAATCATGCTCCTAAGCACCTCATCTACCCTAACCTTAAACACCTCCAGGGACGGTGACTCAACCACCTCCCTGGGCAGACCGTTCCAATGCCTAACCACCCTTTCCGTGAAGAATTTCTTCCTAATCTCAAGCCTAAATCTCCCCTGGTGGAGCTTGAGGCCATTCCCTCTCGTCCTGTCCCCTGTCACTTGGGAGAAGAGGCCAGCTCCCTCCTCTCCACAACCTCCCTTCAGGTAGTTGTAGAGAGTAATAAGGTCTCCCCTCAGCCTCCTATTCTCCAGGCTGAACAACCCCAGCTCTCTCAGCCGCTCCTCGTAAGATTTGTTCTCCAGCCTCTTCACCAGCTTTGTTGCCCTTCTCTGGACTCGCTCCAGAGCCTCAACATCCTTCTTGTGGTGAGGGGCCCAGAACTGAACACAGTACTCGAGGTGCGGTCTCACCAGTGCTGAGTACAGAGGGAGAATAACCTCCCTGGACCTGCTGGTCACGCCGTTCCTGATACAAGCCAGGATGCCATTGGCCTTTTTGGCCACCTGGGCACACTGCTGGCTCATGTTCAGTCGGTTGTCAACCAACACTCCCAGGTCCTTCTCCTCCTGGCAGCTTTCCAGCCAGGCTTCTCCTAGTCTGTACCTCTGCTTAGGGTTGTTCTGCCCCAAGTGCAGGACCCGGCATTTGGCTGTGTTAAACCTCATGCCGTTGGTCTCTGCCCAGCAGTCCAGCCTGTTCAGATCCCTTTGCAGAGCCTCCCGACCCTCCAGCAGATCGACACTTCCTCCCAGCTTGGTGTCATCTGCAAACTTGCTAAGGGAGGACTCAATGCCTTCATCCAGGTCGTTGATAAAGACATTAAACAGGACTGGACCCAGGACTGAGCCCTAGGGAACCCCACTTGTCACTGGCCTCCAGCTGGATTTAACTCCATTTACCACCACCCTCTGGGCCCGGTCATTCAACCAGTTTTTCACCCAGGAGAGTGTGTGCCCGTCCAGGCCAGAGGCTGACAGTTTCCGAAGCAGAACGCTGTGAGAAACTGTATCAAAGGCTTTACTAAAGTCCAGGAAAACCACATCCACAGCCTTTCCCTCGTCCAAGAGTTTAGTCACTTGGTCATAGAAGGTGATCAGATTAGTCTGGCAAGACCTGCCTTTCATGAACCCGTGTTGACTGGGCCTGATCACCCGGTTCTCTTGCAAGTGCTTCATGATCGCACTCAAGATCACCCGCTCCATGACTTTCCCCGGTACCGAGGTCAGGCTGACAGGCCTGTAGTTCCCCGGATCCTCCCTGCGCCCCTTCTTATAGATGGGCACGACATCAGCCAGCCTCCAGTCCAGTGGAACCTCCCCAGTCATCCAGGACTGTTGGAAGATGATGGAAAGGGGTTTGGCCAGCACATCCGCCAGTTCCCTCAAAACTCTTGGGTGGACTCCATCTGGCCCCATAGACTTGTGGGCATCTAGCTGTGCAAGCAAGTCTCTAACCACCTCCTCTTGGACCTTGGGAATCTCATACTTCTCTTCCAACCCTTGGAGTTGTGCACAGAGGGAACAATTTTCCTTACTGTTAAAGACTGAGGCAAAGTAGGCATTGAGCACTTCAGCCTTGTCTTCGTCCCCTGTTACTCTTGTTCCCTCTGCATCTACTAGGGACTGGAGATTCTCCCTAGCCCTCCTTTTGCTGTTGACGTATTTGTAGAAAGACTTTTTGTTGTCTTTCACAGTCTTGGCCAATCGCATTTCTAGTTGGGCCTTAGCCCTCCTGATTTTTTCCCTGCACATTCTCGCTTCCTCCCTGTAGTCCACCCAGGATGCCTGCCCCTTCCTCCAGAGGTCGTAGACCCTCCTCTTCCTATTGATGTCTCTTAGGACCTCCCTACTCAACCACGCTGGTTTCTTACCCCGCCGGCTACTTTTCCGGAACTTGGGGACGGCTTTCTCCTGAGCTGCTAGGAGTTCCTTCTTGAAGAGCGCCCAGCCCTCATGGACACCTTTGCCTTCAAGGAGCGCCTCCCACGGGACTTTTCCGACCAGCCTTCTGAACAGCCCAAAGTCTGCTCTCTGAAAGTTGAGGGCAACTGTTCTGCTAACCTCCTTCTTCATCTCACCCTGCACTGAGAACTCTATCATCTCATGATCGCTTTGCCCCAAGCGTCCTCCAACCTTCACATCCCCCACCAGTCCTTCTCTGTTCACCAACAGCAGGTCCAGGAGGGCACTGTCCCTTGTCGGTTCGCTCACCAGCTGTGTGAGGAAGTTGTCTTCCAGACACTCCAGGAACCTCCGGGACTGCTTCCTTTCTGCTGTATTATACTCCCAGCCTATATCTGGGAAATTGAAGTCTCCCACAAGGACTAGAGGTAGCGATTTTGAGACTACAATCAGTTGTTTGTAGAAGAGCTCATCAGCTGCTTCTTCTTGGCTGGGTGGTCTATAGCAGACTCTCATCACAATCCCTTCCTGCCCATGGACTCCTCTGATTTTCACCCACAGGCACTCTGTCCCATCCTGACCGTAGTCCAGTTTGAGGGTATCAATGCCCTCTCTAACATAGAGGGCTACCCCACCTCCTCTTCTGCCCTTCCTGTCCTTCCTAAAGAGTTTATACCCCACCATGGGTACGCTCCAGTTGTACGAGTCATCCCACCACGTCTCCGCAATGGCAACGACATCGTAGTCTCCTTGCCCTACCACAGCTTCCAGCTCCTCCTTCTTATTTCCCATGCTGCGTGCATTGGTGTAAATGCACTTCAGCTGGGCAGGCGTAGCTTCAGCCTTCGCAATAGGGCTCCTCCCCAACTGAGCGGTCCTTGACTTAACTAAGGCCACAGTGCCAGTTTGCTGCCTACCACCCTCAGCTGCACTCACCCCCTCTTGCTTAGTGGTGATATACCGGCAGGTGTTGCCAGCACACCACCCCTTTACCACTGAAGTGTCACCTCCAGGCTCACTCCCATCCTGCCTGGCCTCCATTCCCTCCCCCCTCACATCTAGTTTAAAGCTCAATTTATGAGCTTAACTAGGTTTTTGGTGATGGCTTTTGTCCCCCTAGCAGACAGACGTGTCCCATCCCTGGTAAGAAAGCCTGGGGGTGCGTGGGCCTCCCCATGATTAAAGAACCCATGTCGACCTTTGCCATGTCATTCATTGCTAGGTCCCCTAACCCATTTTCCTTAGTCTTCCTTTCACTTAACTACTTTGACTATCTACTTGTAGAATCCTTTCATTTTGCCCTTCATTTTCATTGCCCAGATTCAGCTACAGGTTGTCTTTGGCCTTTCTAAAATGAAATGTCAGCCTGGTATAATTTATTACTGATTTATGAACAAAACTCTTCATGAATGTAACAGACTCTTGCTAGTTAGACTTCTTCAATAGGTTATTGTAGAATATGAATGCAATCCTGTCTTATGGCAGAGGATTCTTTGATAACATTTATTTATGTATCTGTAGGCAGATTAAATCTGTTTTCTTGGAAACAGAGCTCTGTATAAGCATTGTTGCTGTAGTTTACACCCACTGGTGTATTGGTTGATAATAACCACAAGTCTTTTACTTTATTTTTCTGAGACAATTAGGCTGTATGTTTTAGTCTTTTCCAATGAGATATCTATTCCTACATATTTCTTTGAAGTTTTCTGTCTGTTTGCAACTTTCAATTACTTTTTCATTGAAAGGAGTAATTGTAACATATGTGAGCTCTTTACAAGAAAGGTCAGTAATTATTTTTTACAGGAATCCTCATGCTTCTCTGTCTCCAATAAAAATACTCTGAATTATATTTTGTACAACCATAGTAGCAGAAAGGTGGACACACATACCCACCTCCTTCCATGACCTGTCATTAATTAATATCCATATCCAAACTTTTCCATGGAAATAAATAATAAAGATAGTTAATGTAATCCTTTGTAACAGTGAGACTCATAATTACTAGAATAGTCCTTTTTTTTATTTAATTTCTTCTTCTAATATTAAGGCTGGTTGTTATTTTTCTATAAATAGATCTTGAATTTCGTTACGTTTTCTTTTTGTTACTTTTCAATTGGTCTTTCTTTTATCATTTGTTCTAAAATTTTGTGTTATATAGAGTGCAAAGTAAGTTAGAAAATCTGTGATTGTCTTTTCTTTTTATATAATACATAATTGAACATGTGTTTTACTTGCTATTTTTCAGTCATACATACAATTAGGCCTAGCTTACACCAGTGTTAGTATAATTTTAATTAGCCAAATAGGATAATGGAATAGCTTAGTCATAAAAATAGGGGAGTACCCTGATCACAAACAGACTACTAATTGTTGGTTGTGAAAGCTGCGAACATATTAATCACTGGTCCAGAATTTTCTCAGGAAGCAGACCATGAGTACCAGTGACAGATAGACATTAGGCACTGGGTGATTCTAAACAGGACACTCAAGTAACACAGATCCTCTACCCAGTCTATATCCAATGGTTCCTAGGGTCACTCAGGATGAGAACTCCAGAGGTTCCAAGTCTTGGTCAATGACTACACATAGATGGAGCCTGCACCGTGACCCATCCAAATTCTCAACCACATAATATCTCTTTTTGATCAAGAAAGTCATGTAATTTATAAAAATACAAAAATTTGAGGTCAAAATGTTATAGTATCCAAGTCTACTTAGTCTCTGCACTGTAATTTAGTCTTAACTATGACATCATACCATTGCCAAATTGATTTTTTAAATCTCCTTGTCATCTAAATTTTTTCATCAATACTGGGTTTTTGGGAGAGTGAAGATGTTTTTTCTTTGTTTTTTTGTGATAATTTTTATTTAAAATCTGACCTCATTTAGTGTCCTATCTGCATGAGGCATAATTCCAGCAACTGTATTGTGAAGATGAGTAAGAATTTCTGTTCAGATTTCAAATTTGTAATGCTCATTTTTTCTAGATTTTCTTTTTTTATTAGAAAAAAGTACTGAAATTACTTTGAATAATAGTAAATGAAAGTACTGAAATTACAGTAATCTTTAATTTCTCCTTTCTTTAATCTCCTCAGGTTTTTTTTTCCAGCATTCCATCTTACTTCCACAGTATGATATTTGCGTCTAATTTAAAATACCTATCTAGTGTTTCTCTGTGATCAGAGAGAGGAGATAGCTGTTTCTAACTTTGTTAGGTAGTTAGTTTCTTTGTTTTGCAATTAAAATAATAATTGGAATACATTCTCTCCATCTCAGTTAATCCTTCCCATGGGGCCAGGAAACACTGAACCAAGGCCCAGAGGCAGTGTCTGCATGCAAGCAAACATTGCCAAGGGTCACACTAGAGTGGGGGAACTCAGAACCCCTCTCAGGCATCTGTTAAATACAAAAGTAGAGGTCAATCATTCTGTGCAAAGGCAGCTGGGTTAAACTTTCTCCTGTGGTTAACTGTCTCACCAAGTGACTGCGACAACAACATTACTGTCCACTATTTGAATGATTCTGTCTGGAGAGTAAAGCACTCTTTAGGTACTAGCAAAAATTCCCATTAATATTAATCTTAGTTTTTCTGGAGTTTGTTTTGTTATTTGCCCTGTACACTTCTCTCAGAGGAAAAATTATTTCACTGAAAATCTTCAGAATTCTCCATTTTTATATTCTTGTCCAGCCTGGCAGAGCTCTCATTTTGTGATGAGTTAGCAGAAATTGCTAGACAAAAGTGCCCTCTTGAAATCCAGAAGATAAGTCAGGTAAATTTGCAACAGCTAAAATATTGAGAAGGTGTTACCTGCCATATGTCAAAGTCTGAAAAAACTCAGGCAGTCTATCTTTATATACCAGAAGGATACTCAATACTCAGTCAATCTACTCATAATCTCTTGCTTGGCAGAGAAGGACCTGGAGGCGTTGATTGACAGCTGGCTGAATATGCGCCAGCGATGTGCCCAGATGGCCAATAAGACCAATGGAATCCTGATCTGCTTCAGAAACAGGGTGGTCAGCAGGACCAGGGAAGTGATCATGCCCCTGTACTCAGCATTAGTGAGGCCACATCTGGAATACTTGTTCATTTTGGGGCTCCTCTGTACAAAAAAAGATACTGAGGTGCTGGAGCGTGTCCAGAGAAAGGCAGCAAAGATGGTGAACAGTCTGGAGTATAAGCCTTATGAGAAGTGGCTGAGGGAACTGGGATTGTTTAGTCTGGAGAAAAGGGGACTGAGTAGAGACTTTATCACTGCCTACAGCTACTTGAAAGCAGGTTTTAGTAAGGTGGTTTTTGGTCTCTTCTCCCAAGAAACTAGTGATTGGACAAGAGGGAATGGCCTCAAGTTGCACCAGGGGAGCTTTAGATTAGACATCAGGAAAAAATTCTTCACTGTAAAGATCACCAGGCACAGGAACAGGCTGCCCAGGAAACTGGTTGAGTCACCATCCCTGGAGGTATTTGAAAGATGGGTAGACAAGGGTTTCGTAGTGGACAGCTAGACCTGATGATCTGGTCCAGGAGAGGACCTGATGATCTCAAAGGCCTTTTCCAACCAAATGATTCTATGAATCTATCATTCAGTGATTCAATGCTTTAAAAAGGAAAATAAAAATTACTTTAGCACTAAAAGCATGCAGAGTGCTGCCAGTATTATTATTTTGCATTTGTCAACATAAAAATAGTGATGGAAGTGATTGTTCCTCTAACACGTAATGCAGTTACTATTGAAAATTTTATAAGCTAACCATCACTTAAGGGAACAGTCTATTTCCATCCAATATCATACAATTTAAACACTGGCAACCATTCAGAATGGCAATCTCACAGTAAAGTACTCAGTTTTCATTGTTCAGAGGCTGATGTAAATTATGCATTCTTTGTCCTGAAGAAAAGACAGAGACTGACTGTGCTAATTTGTCTAAGGTGAGATTTAAATATGATGCAATTAAATAGAAATATTTTGGGGAAAATATAAAAAAAATAAATTTTTTTAAATACTTTAAAAATGGCCTTTGATCCCATGAAACAATTCAGATTGAATGCATGTGCCTAAGACAGATGCAGAAAATCACACCTAAATACGATGATGATTAACATTTTTCTTCACTTCTTTCCTGCTTTTTTTTCCCTATAACTCAATGTGGCAAAGCATCTAATATAGTAATAAGCAGGAATAAGGTAAATAGGCTGCTGTATTCTAATTATGTAACCTAATGTGGTTGGTTAGCTTTGAACAGCTGCCAGGCCACTACCTAGTGATTTAATTACTCCTCCTCCTCAACAGGACAGGGGAAGAAAATAAGATAAAAAAGCTTGTGGTTCAAAAAAGACAGGGAAATGGATTACTGTCACAGGAAAATAGACCTAAATTGGGGAAAAATAATTTAAATAATTGCCAATTAAAGTAAATAAAAATCTTAATTTGAAACAACACTTTCTCCACCTACACACTCAGACCGAACAAGGCTTTTTGTTTTTCCACTTCATAATGATCTTCACATTGATTTTGCCTTTACTATACCCAGTCAAATCCTCCTGTTTCTGCTTATGGCCACCACCTCTTGTTCTCCAGCACACTGGGAAATGGCTATTAGTTTTTTGCAAATCTTATCTTCTCCAGTTTAAACTTGTCCCTTAACATTTCCTCACAGTACAAGTACTCCAACCCCTAATCATTTGGGTTTGTCTCCAATGAACTCACTTCAGGAGATCAACATCCTCCTACCACTGGTAAGCCAAAGCTAGATGAAGTATTCTTCATGCAATGAGTGCCAAACGAGAGGGAATCTTCACTTCCCTTGCTCTACTGATACAGACTGGTATGTTGCTCTTTTGTGACCACCAAGACACACCACTGACTCCTGTTTAACCTGCTGTCCACCAGGATTCCAAGATCCTCAGCAGAATCGCTACTTAGCCAGTTGGTCTGTCACTCCATAATACCTGTCAAAAGTGGTATTTTGTTGAACTTGTGCATAATCCAAAAGAAAGCTAAAGTGAAAAATAGCGTAGAGATAGCCCTTTCATAGCTTTCAGGATTCTTTGTTGATGTTATGTCTGAGAAAGCAGGATGGGTATTTATCACATTTCAATATGGCAATCCAAAGCTGTAAGATTAGGCTCTAACTCCTTATCTACAGCTTTCAATTGTAATTTGAGATGTTCAAGTCCCCAAACTCCAGCAGCTTCATATGTTTTGGAGCCTGTGGGTCTTCTTCAGAGCCTGTCACATATTCCAACCCTATTTAGTTGTTTCAGATGCTGAAACAGCACTAGATGTCTATATTTCAGCAGCTAAATTATGTTTTGCTCCCTTTCTAGTCAGTGGAGAGAAAGAGACGTTTCTGAGGAAAAAAATCCTAAATATGAACAATTTGTCTAGGATGATATGTATTATGTTATCTTAAACTCTTGTACCTGACATGGATAGTTCCCCAGATATATAGAATACAGATCAGACAGTTCTGTGGCGTTAACTCCCCATTCAGGCCCATACCAAGGTTGTAAATCTCAACATGTAATGAAAGGGTGATTTAGGGATTGGAATATCACATTAAATCTAATCAGAACCTGAAAAAACAGGTAACGGCTGTATTACTTCCTCAGAGGCTCTTTCAGCATGGAAGAGTTTCCATCATAAAAATTTTCCTTAGCTTGATTGTTGGCTGAATGGTTTAATTTTGTTTAGTTAATCCCCTGATTTATCATAGATTAAGTTTAATCCATAGAAAAATAGTATTACATTACTGAAGGCAAATAATACAAAGATCCAGTAAAGATTAGATAAACAATGATAGGTGGAGAAAACTTAGCAACCTAATCAAGGAAAAAGGAACACATATAATCAGGTGGTCTAAGGCTTACAAAAGAAAACAACAAGGTTATTGTCCCTGATGAGTCCCCACATGATCAGTCAACCAGCAGGATTCTTTTTTCCAGCATTCCTTGCAGGTTAGAGAGATTATTATCTACAAGGGCTTTAGATTTACAGTATACAGGAGAAAGAACATTTAAGAATTGTTCAGATTTACTGGGCAATATTTTAAGGACATTCTGCGAATGTGGAAAATGTTGAATACTTAGGGCAAGGAGTAAAGACAAGGAAAGGGAGTGGTTGAGGTGTGAATCAGGGATGAACACGCTGGGGAAAACAGAGGAAGCACAATATAAAAGGACCTGGCTGAGGGTATGTGCTGCTGGTTAGCATGCTTGTAGACCTATGCAATCTATATTTTTATTAAATTCCAACACAATTTTCTGACTGGGTATGTAGTCTGTTCTGAATGGAAACATGTTAATGATAGTGAACTTCAAGTTATAACAGGTAGTGAATATTCTAAATACTAGCAACTGGGGTGGAACTGTAAACCTTCGAGGCTCACAAATTCAAGAGCCAGCAATGTGAGAGACTAGGCCATCTTGGGACCAGTTACTGGGTAGATCCATGGATGTACTCTGTATTGTATTGTATTGGTAAATCCTTTAAGACACATTTAGGATATAAATAACAGGACATTCATTCCACTGTTGCATTCCCTCTGTCCTTCTATACATTCTCTTTTTTCCTGTATGAACACAAGTTGAATAATTTAAGTGTTGCTAGGTAAAACGCCTTTAATGCATTGAAGAGCTCGAAGAAAATAAGTTTGTCTATGTGTAATAAAGCCTGGCAGTATAATAAAAAACAACAATGTGTTTTATTTACTATATGGCTCAGTTGAACAAATTTTGGGTTGAATGTGTCCTTGGTAACAAATGTATTTCTTCAACAGAAAGAAATTTTGCTTACAGTGTATTCAGGTTCTTCCAAGTTAAATTTACTGAATAGGTTTTCTTGTAAATGACCTGCTGTGTAAAAAGGATAGCATATCTGAATATATCATATTTGACTTACATCTGAGAAAAAAGCATTTAAACTAAGCAACACTTGGTTGAAATATCAGAATATTTCAAATAACATCTTTTTAAAAGGTAAGGAACAAAAAATCCAGAACTCTGCCATGTAAATTGTGCATTTTGAAATATGAGGATTTTAAGAATAAGGCATCGGTTTTTAAGGTCCATGCAATCTGTCAGATACCTTTTATCCAAACACAAGGAATAAGAATAAAGAAAAAAAAATGGTTTCATCTTTTGAAACAAGATCATTTGTTACAGTAATGGTTTATCACCTTTTACACTTTCAGGTAAAGTAGTGCTTTCTATTATATTGTTTAGATTGGTTAAGGCCTGGTTGTGAGATGCTGGATAACTTCTAATATAAGGGAATAGTTTTCACTTTTCTGTGTCCCTCTCGTTTGTTACAGTATTCCTGGGTGTTGCTAATGTTTTCAGTGGGAAATCTTTCAAAATAAAGCTCTATGAAATAGTAAAAAATGTATTGTCATGTTGAAATTTCTGTTCATTTAAGCAACAAAATTTTCAAGTGATCCCAGCTCTTTTACGTACTTTTAATTTTTTTACTTAACCTCTCTGTTGTTAGAATTGCTGTCATCAGTTATGATCATTGCTGTAGCCATAACAGTCTAAGCATGGAGAGGAATTCTATCTCGATGCACAGTTATTAATATGTTTTGGTCAGATATGGCTCTTGTAAACTTCCTGGTTAATTGTTGCATCCTCTGATATCATAGATAAGAATATAAATTCACGCTGTATAAATTAGTTTGAACCTTGTACAATGCAGTATCTAATGTTATATTTTTTTTATCATGGTCATAAAGAAGCAAATCAAAGGTTACCTTCAAGTTCTTTTAGATGAAAAGGAATACTATAGTCTGTAAGTATCCAAATCTAGAGTTCTGCAGGATGATTGACTTACGTCAACAAATTGAGGAAAGCTATTCATTCTCATCTTCCTGAATACCTCCGAACAACTAAGAGTTATCAATCATGAACTAGTGTGTTCTTACATGAGTGACACAGAAAGAAAACAGAAGAAGTGATGTTAACACTTTTCAGGGAAACATTACTTCTACTAAAAGACTTTTTAACAGTACAGTGATGATCAATTTTTAAGTTTAATCTTACTTAATATTGAACTACTTAATTAATTAATGAGGTAGCACAGATCTAAATGTCAGGTAACGGCAGAAGACAGTAAACTGTATCTCTTTTTTACCTTATATAAGCATATAGAATCACAGAATCACACAATATTTTGGGTTGGAGGGGACCATAAAGATCCCTGAGTTCCAGCCCCACTGCCATGGGACCTATCCCACTAGATCAGGCTGCTCAAGGCTCTATCCTGGCCCTGAACACTTCCAGGAATGGGACATCCATAGTTTCCCTGGGCAACCTGTGCCAGTGCCTCACTACTCTCATAGTGAAGAAATTCTTCGTTATGTCTAGTCTAAATCTGTACCTCTCCGGTTTATACCCATTGACCCTAGTCCTATCAATACAAGCCTTTTAACTTTAATCAACTGGTACTGAATCTTGCTAAGATCTTTCCAAAGACAATGAATAGGTAACTGGTGATGTTTTTATATAACAGAGAAAATAGTCTAGTAAGAGGAGGGAAACATTTTGAAGAGTTATACCCAGTAATTCAGTCTTCTCTAAAATCCCTCCCTGCAAGAGACAGTCCCCTTCTCTTCCCTCTTCGCTTATAGTCAGCTGCTTACACTTTTGCCACTATTTAGGTAGAATTTATAAAGTTCTGATATGCTGACTTCCACACTGAAAATTCTTTCTTCTAATCACCAATATCAAGAGTAAGGCAAAGAATTCATACTAGAACAATTATATTACAATATTGTCTTGTTCTATAAGAGCGATGTCATGCAGTGGTTATGCCTTAAATCATGCATAATGCATTTGCATCTGGGTAAACACAGACGAGCATATTCATTGAGCAGTTTTTTAATTCTTGAATAAGACATAATTGTAGAATGTACAAGTAATATACTGCAGAAGAAAACCAATAAAATTGAATTGAAGTAATTTGAATGCATTATATTTGTGGAACAGCTTATCAAGTTTCAGGAACAGTACTGCTTTACATTACTTTTATTATTGTGTACCAGAACTAGATTTTCATGCAGAAAAGAACACTACCCTCTATGCAACAGCAAGACTATTACTTAAACAGGTTCCAAGATCTCATGAAGTGTAACTACATGAATTCCATCCATCTATTTCAGTAAGTAAGTTATAGAAACATTTTCTCTGAACATTTTTATAGGTTGTTGGGAGTCTATGTCTTCTGAAAGTGCTAAGAGGCTGGACCTATCTTGAATATATTGACGGATTGCCAAACACATGTTTAGGTTGGTAAAAAGTCTTTTCACACAAATTTATTCCATAGATTTGATATTCTGATGATAACGTGACATTCTGCTCTTCATGATTGTGTGCTGAGACCATGAATCAGTCCTTTGGTTACCTTAAGCACTCAGTACCTTAACTGCAGCACATTGTTCTAAGGCTAAAAGATTTTCTCTCTTGGAGAGTTTGTATTATACAAGTCAGTCTTCCAGTGACTACTGGCAACATTGAAGGCTTTCTGGTATACAAAAAAACAGTCTTAAAATGCACACACAAATCCATGAATATATATCCAAGACATCAGGAAGCCCCAGCAGTTATTAAGATTTCCACACATGTTAACCTATTGTAACAGTTAGCTGTAACTCCAGCTGATCTTATTAGCTTGTTTTTGCTAGGATTCTTGTGAAAAATGTTGTATTTGCTTCTACAGTATTGAATATCTTCAGAAGTATAAAAACAATTAAAACAAGATGTTGAATAAATGGACATACCGGGTTAATGTTCAAGCTGTGAAAAAAAACTAACTGGTAACATCTGATATCACACAGCCTTTTGCTGTGGTAAGGAACTCAGTAAGTGAGTTCCAAAAAATTAAAAAAAAAAAAAATAATCTTCATCCATACCTCACATGTTGTTAGAGATCAAAGTTACTAAGCTACAGATAAAAGGCAATGGAAACCAAGTTTTATAGCATTCAGTGGTCATGGATCTACTTTTTTAATCTAATGAATGGAGACCACTGGTATAACTTAACATCAACATTCTTCACTTTCTTCAGACAGTCTATATTATGGAAATTTGATACTACTCATTGAGTGTGAATTTAGAGAGACTGTTCCTGAACCAAAACCACTGGGAGAACATCTACATTCCTTTGTCCACGGGAGTAATCCTGCAACCTTCCTATCCATGTCTTCCAACCTAGAAATATATCAGACTTTCCTTATAGAATCATAGAATCACCAGGTTGGAAGAGACCCACTGGATCATTGAGTCCAACCATTCCTATTAAACTATGCCCCTCAGCACCTCATCCACTTGTGCCTTAAACACCTCCAGGAAAGGTGACTCAACCACCTCCCTGGGCAGCCTGTTCCAATGCCCAATGACCCTTTCAGTTTTGTTCCTCAAAAGGGAAGCCTAGAAGAGGAGGTCTCAGAAGGATAATCAAGCACTTTTTGTACAGGAAATATGCCATGCACTTGGGTGATCAAGTGCACTGGGTGGAAGTCAGAACACATTTGTGGCTCATTTTTGCTGTTGTTGCTTATGTGTATTAGATATAAGAATATTAAGAATGGGAGACTTTTTACACTCTCTATGTTTTGTCCAAAACCTGGAGTATGTCTTCCCAAGCTTATAGCAGGTCAATATTTAGAAAATCATGCAAGATTGTAGCAAAAACTACTGAAGTTCAACTTTAGATCTGTCAAGTATTTTAGAGTTTGTCTTTTTTTTTAGTTTGTCTGAGTCTGTATATGTATGAAAATAGGTACGTTCTATGTACAAGGGTGTTATCTTTTTACTCTCAGGAGGAATTCCACTTTAGTAGTAAATACCTGATTTGTCTAATGATGTCTATCTATCATTCAAGAACACAACTAGAAAAAATTGTGCCCGGAAGGATGATACTTACATTCTAATACATATCATTAGGCAGTTGAGATATATGTAGGTATTTAAGGCAATATACGGTTTCCCCATGAAATTCTGTCTATCAGTATATCAAATCTATCCAGTTTTGTTTTCCTCTTGGAATATAATTATAAAATGGTTAAAGCTAAAGATAAATATTATTGATTTAATTTCCATTCTGGTTTTGTCAGAAGCTAAGACTGGTGTGATCCTGAGAAATTATTACTTCTTTTCAAAATGACTGTTTTTATTTTTATTTTCCACGTTTCTTTTTAAAATTTGTCGGTCTTTTAAAAAAGAAAACAAAATCCAACATGCATTGTATCACTAAAGTCCAAAGGAATTCTTTTTTTTTAGGTGTTTCTTACAATCACCTAAAATCACCTTAACCCCTAGTTGAAACAAAATTTGTGATTCTATGGAGAAGTCACACTGAACCAGATTTTATTAAATAAATGTATTGAGGAACTAATTCACGTCCAGCTAAACTTCTGGAGGCTTATGAGTTACTATATACTTAATTATTGGGAAATATTCCACGCAACGAATACCCTTCAGACTTCTTACTTGCAGTGAATGCACTCCATTGTCTTTTGAAGTATCAAATCAATATTGTCATTGACAGCATGTTTTTCAGTTCTGTAGGACCATGTCAAAGGATACAGTACTGTGCCATTTTCAGCTGAGCACATCTTATCTAAGAAAAAACTACATTCCCAGGATGAAGACTTATCTTCAGTTCATGGACATCAAGATTTAAGTGTCTGTACTTCTAGTGATTACTTTTACGAAGGTCTCAGTTAAGTCGTCCCTTTGTAGATGTTCGTGGCATTTTAGATTATCTACTCTATCGCTCCCTACCTAGCCTCCAGCTGACCCTCCAGGAGGCAAAATCTTCTCTGGTATGATATCTTCCAATCTCATATGCATGCTCCATATACTTAGGGAGCCTCAAAGGATACTATTCACCTGTATTTAGACAATTAGATCATAGAATACCTCAGGCTGGAAAGGACACTTAAAGATCATCTAGTCCAACCCCTACTTCTCACAGGACTATCTAACACAAAACTATATGAGTGAGAGTGTTGTCCAGATGCTTCTTGAACTCTGACTGGCTTGGTGATATGAACACTTCCCTGGGAAACTGTGGTAATCTTTCTCCCCAGGAGTAATCTTTCTGTAAAGAAGGTAGAGTGACTTAAGGTATTCAAATTTGCTGGGTTTTTTAATTTGTTGTTCGGTTTGGGGTAAGTTGTTTCCTTTTTTCTGAGTATGAAGCAACCTATAATTTTCCCTTGGAAATATGCTTCTCTTCAACTGATAGAGACCTATATATGCTGCTTTAAAGTGTGGTCATTTCCAATGCTGAACTGATTTACAATAAGAAACAACTAGCATCTTCTTCATAAATCTCATTTTAGAAACGGCTTTGCTTAACTACTTCATTTAGTAACTGTGAGTATATTTTGTATGCAAGTGAACAGCTATTTTCTTCTTGTAGATCTGATTCAAGCTCCTGAGATCCAGAGAAAGATGGGAGTGCAGAAATGCCATTGTGCTTAGGTGTTCGTTTGGATTGCTCTAGATTTCTTTCTGCAATGAGCATTGAACCTGGGTAGCAGGTTCTATTTGGGAATGGATAACTAAAAACTAAGTTCTATGATACGCAACTGGGACAATACTGATTTTTAATTTTGTCTGGAGTCTCCTGGCAGATTTATCCCTCTAGCACCAAGGAGTTAAGCAGATTTTACTGACTGGATTAGATAATTAATATTAGGAAATGCTCAAAAAGCAAGTGTCTTTAAGAACTGGGATGAGAAGTAGGCAGCATTTGGAAGACCTCATTATGCTGAATTAAGAGGATCTCTCACACTGTGTATTCTACCTGTCAGGGAGCAGGAATAAACTTCAGTGATTTATATTTCTGATTATTTGGATGCCTTGCATGAGAAGCCCTTTAATTCATCAGAGAGAGTGTTCACAGATGCATAATTGCCTCTTGGATAAAACCAGTTTGTTGCATGAGAAATTTAGGAATGCAGACAAAACTTCTTAGAACATAACAGTAAATCTAATATTGCACCTTACAGGCTCAGCAGATTTAAAGGTTACAGTTAGAGCTAGGTAAACAGCGCTCTTTGGCTTTCTGCCTTCATTGCATGCACATATGGAAATTGCTTTCTATTTTGCTTAACCATCTAATCCTTGTAGACAGAGTTTTAAATGTCACATGGTACATTTTTCCAGTCTCAAATAGCTATTGAGAATAATAAACCAAATTCACCCTTTTTATCATATATTTGAAATGAACAATATTAAACCAAGGTTAAACTTGTCATAAAAAGTAGTGAAGGAAGGAAGAAAGTGCTATAGTTTGCTTTTGTCGTTTCATCAAAATTATTTCTAATAAAACAGGCAATCATCAAAGAAAGGATTAAGCTCCATAATGTACTTCTGTATCAGGTTCAAATCAATGGCACAGGTAGGTGGTACCAAACCAGAATTGAGAATATTAGTAACTAGTTCTTATTATTTAGGTGTATTTATAGCTATCTCATTTATCTTTTAAAATAAATGCCTGTGTCACCTGAGAACAATGCTCAAGACTGAGTGCTATATTTATAGAAGAAAGTTTAAAAATAGATCTGAAGGAAGCATGTAGAGAGAAGACAAGAAAACATGTACATGAAAAGATAGGAAAATGTATCAGATAAAATAAGGAATTTAAATTATATTAAACACAGTCCCATCTCAATATCAGGAAAAACTTCTTTGCTTTGAGAGTAACAGAACACTGGAAAAGGCTGCCTGGAGAGGCTGTAGAATTTCTTTATCTTGAGATATTCAAAAGCTGCCTGAGCATATTTCTGTAGAACATGCTCAAGGTGAACATGGTTTAGCGGAGGGGATGGACTAAATGATGCTCACAAGTTCCTTCCAACCCTGATCATTCTGTGATTCTACGATGCTCTGTGATTGATATACAAACGGATCTAGCAGTCAACTTGAAATACAGTGCAGTATGTATATCTGAATTTTGAATGTATGTAATCACAGCACATATTTTTTTATTAATTATATCTTTCTGGCTTGTACTAGTGTGGGTTGGGGTAGAGTTAAATTTCTTCATAGTAGCTCATATGGTGCAGTGTTTTGGATTTGTGACCAAAGCAGTATTCATAACACAGGGATGTTTGTATTATTGCTGAATAGTGCTTACACGGAGTCAAGGCCTTTCCTCTTTCCCACACTGCCACATCAGTAAGTTGCTGGAATTGCACAAGAAACTGGGAGTGAGCACTGGTGGAACAACTGACCCCAACTGACCAAAGAGATATCCCATGCTGTGTGATGTTGTGCTCAGCATTAAAATCTACAGGGAAAGAGAAGGTGGAATATTCAGGGTTATGGCATTTGTCTTCCCAGGTAACAAATATGTGTGATGGAGCCCTGCTTTCTGGAAATGGCAAAACATCTGCCTACTGATAGGAAGCAGTGAATGAAGTTGTTTTGCTTTACATGTGTACTCAGCCTTTTTTATTTTTGCTATTGAACTGCCTTTATCTCAACCCATGAGTTTTTATATTTTTGCACTACTGATTCTCTCCCCAGGCCTATTAGTGGGGATTGAGTGAGCAGCTGTGTGATGCTTAGCTGCCAGAGGGGCTAAACCACAACATAGTCATGACAGTTTCATTATTTGGTTGGAAAGTATCATGAACATTTCTCTTTTGTGCATACATATCATGCATATATTCTATGAAATCTTCCAAATAATCATTAAAAGGCACAATTGTTTTGACTTCTGAAACTCATTAAAAACCTTCAGTTTTGGGCTATTCTAGATAAGAAAGAGACCTTCTTGTTTTTATGATACACAGTACATTTTTTCATCATGTTTATTCTGCTATACTTCTTTTAATCATCAGTGATTAATTTTATAAAGCAAATATTTTTTATATTGCAGTTTAGTGTCTCCCCAGGCTATACAAGATAGTGTGACTTCTTAATAGTGAAGCTTAGGTGAAGTCCATTAGTATAGTAAGTACATTTCTTATTTGATTCTCTGTGCAAACTTCTAATACCAGTTTTGACTTCTGAGCCTCTAGGCTGGTTGATGCGGTGTACGTGAACATTGCTGATTCACACAGTGCAGTAGCTAAAAATGGCTAAAACCTAATGATTATTTTGAAAATAACTCACTAGATGTTTGCCCCAGATTGACCCATTCTTTCTCACGTAATGACTAAACTGCCACTTCTGTTATATAACAAATAAATTTTTAGTACTTTGCTTCAGAAAAATATTTCATTAAGTCATTCATACTACAAAATTTCAAAACAAATGAACAAGTTCATGACAGAGGGAAAGAGAGAACAAAGAGTCTTTCCTTCTGCTAAAATCTGGAGATGTCCCCTATAGTGGTGGGTAATTGTAAGATTTGTTTCTTTCCATTTTAATTTCTCTTGAAGACTGAACACAATTCTGTAAGTCGAAGTCAAATGTGCATTTAGTGTGACACTGGAATTATTTCTCTCACAGGCTTAAGTGCGTATAAAATATAAAACACATATGTATGTGAGAGTCCAGAGAAGAGCAATGAAGCTGGTGAAGGAGCTGGAGAATAGGCCTTATGAGGAGCGGCTGAGAGAGCTGGGGTAGTTTAGCCTGGAGAAGAGGAGGCTGAGAGGAGACCTCATTGCTCTCTACAACTACCTGAAATGAGGTTGGGAGGTTGTAGAGAGGAGAGTGCTGGCCTCTTCTCCCAAGTGACAGGGGACAGGACGAGAGGGAATGGCCTCAAGCTCCGCCAGGGGAGATTTAGGCTGGACATCAGGAAAAAAATTTTCATGGAAAGGGTCATTGGGCACTGGAACAGTCTTCCCAGGGAGGTGGTTGAGTCTCCTTCCCTGGAGGTGTTTAAGGCACAGGGGGACGAGGTGCTAAGGGGCATGGTTTAGTGTTTGATAGGAATTGTTGGACTTGATGATCCGGTGGGTGTCTTCCAACCTGGTTATTCTATGATTCTATATATATAATGTTATAAAACTTAATGCAGATTAAGGTGGTTTTGGATCACAAAACACTGAGATGACAACAGCAAAGCTAGAATGTATCTGTATGTAACAGAACTGCTTCCCCGGCTTACCACAAGTAATCTTAGTTTCTGAGAAATCCTGTTGTAAAATAGCTTATATTGGAAGAGTTACCACAGTCCAACGTCATAGAGTTGTCTTTCTCTTGACTATTTGTCATGTTTGACTAGCTTATTTGCCTTAGAGGAAATTGTTAGACTAAATATTCCTTTTGAAACTGACATTCAGAAACAGCCTGATGGAAGCAGCAGGCTAATTTCTAGTCCTGAGAACGTTACAGATTTGTCTTTTTTTGTGGTCTGCAGTTCAGCACTTTTTCAGACATTAATAGTTACAACTATCAGAACCCCTCCAAAATTTTCTAACTCATCAAAATAACTTGTGTGTTCTTACTACATCTTAAAGCAGATCATGTATATCATCTTCTTCTTCCTTTTTTACATAGTTTTTTCAGTGGAGACATTTCTGGGTTCTTTTCTATTCTTATATATCTTACTTTATCTTCTTCACTCACAGTAAGAGATTCAAACTGAAATCAATGTCCATTTGCTGCTCAGTCTCCTCTAGTTGTTTCCTGTGTCAAAGCTAACCTAATATCCGGAAGAGATATATCAAGTTTGTTAGATGTATAGTCATATTTTCTGACCTGACCTTGAGAAGTTTTCTGCAATTACAAGTATCAGTGAGTGAGACAAAATGTATTTTTAGAATACAATTTATAGTAGTTGAACAAATACACTAACATTCACATAGTAAAGTTCCCTGGAAGAACAAAAACCATAAGCTTCTCTTCTTTTTTTCTTCTCATAAAAAAATATTAATAGCACACCATCTCTGAGTCTTTTACAATACAAATGATGTGTCTAAGTAACAAAATTAATTATCTGTAAGTACAAGATAACCTGATATTGAATCATACTCTCTAAAAACTTCAATGTGGAATCTTAATTCAAATTAAGTATTTATTTCTACTATTTTTTTCTACTATCTTTATTTTTTTTTTTTTGAGACATTTAAAGATGGCTGTCTTATTCTGCTGTAGCATTTACAACAAGAGACAGAAGAAATGTAATGCACAGTGGGAAGGAATTACCTGTTGAAATAATTCTGGTGCTATCAGTTCCACTCCTGCCTCTGGGTACCATACACTGGAATTATGAAAGCCTTACTACCACTGTAAAGAACATATCATTATTAGGGTTTTTTGTTTCTGTCTCGCTGTGATGTAACCAGCTAACATAGTTTATTTGAACTGTCCTCTGCAGGAGTTTGTCACTGTTCAGAGTACAGAAGACAAGGACTTGCAATTCAAAGACAGATGTTTCACTTCAAGTCATCTGAAGTGAAGAGAATCCACTGCTTAAATAATTAATTCTCAGGGGATGACAAAATTCTGACAAAACCATTACAAGGCTTGTTAAACACTTACAGCTAAATGATAAATGTAACTTCTTTCTGCATAGGAACTTATATTGCTCAGTACTTTCCCCCATACCTTTTAGGTCTTATTTTCTGTTCTTCAGTCTAGTAATGAAAATAGAATTCAAACAGCAGTGAAAATATAAGATGGAAAATCAGTCAACAGGTTTTGTTTTTTTCTGGTCAGTCTTTGAAGAAAAAAAAGAGTAAAGAGACGTTTTTGCTTGCTAGTGCATATCCATATTTTGCCTAGGTATATTACTCCTAATTTTCAGGTGTCTGCTAAGTGAAATCTACAGGGAAAGATTCTTATGGGGCTTTTTTTTTCAGTGCTTCAGGATGTATTTTGTGACTGTGTAGTACCAAATAAACACCAGTGAAGCTGTATAAGTGTTGTCTCAGGGTAAAGGCATTAGCAGGAAGTCCCAGGAGAAGCAAGTTGTAGTAACCAAGGACGATGGGTGAATATTATAGATGAGCTTTACCCTAAATAACAAGAAATTCACAATGAGATTGCAAATTGGTTTTAATTAGATTCTGTACAAGATTAAGTGAGAATGATAGGATAGAAACATGCTGTTGAAAACATTTTCCAAACACAGAAGTAGGAGATAATGGGAAGACATTAAAGAATATCTGACAATGGAGATTTTAAAGAGTAGGTAAAATATAAAGAGGAGTTTAAGCATAGAATACTTACTTTTAAGGAATTCAATGGCTCAGTGACATTTAAAGAACACTTTATGTCTTATTTTATGCAGCGCTATGATTCTAGCAAGTAAGACTCCATACTAAATACCCATTTAAACTAGTAAACTGACTTTGTCGTGATTCAGGAAAGAAAAAAATGCAAAAAGTTAGAATTTGTAATGACATGAAGTGTTAAAAAGAGATCAAAATACATTTTATGTTCAATAAGTCTTCCATGCAAAACATTTTTCTCGACATGCCACAGCAATTACAGTTATGAAAACAAGATTAAAGTCTTCAATCTCATAAAAATTGAACTTTCAAATGAATATATTATTTGACAAGGCTTGCTTTTATGAAGACTTTTTTTAACCAAATAAAAATATTTATGTAAACTTATTTTACTAAAATGTTCTAAACTGATCTTCATAATTAACACAGGCAAGTTCATGACATCAGACAAGATCAAGAACCTAGGAAAGGTTGACCAACAGATAATACTTGGGAGACAAAAAAATTTCCCTTAGTAAATTATTTTTTTTTCACAGAAGGATTTAGGGCCAAAAATACCCAGGAAAAGAATAATGACGTTACCTAGCTTGTCATGGAACCTATAAGTAAATGTGTGAATCTTTGATGGCAGTACCTAACTACATAATAGGTCTGATTGAAATATACTTTTTACTTTGATCTAAGTTTTTCAAAATATACTATATATATAAAACTATCAAAGTACTTCTTCCAATGAAGGAAAGACCATATTGAGGCTACTTAGATACATACTAATGCATTGTAGGTAAAATATTTTATAATTTTAAAAATAACAAAAAATTTTAATAGAGCAAGTGAAAACACTAGTTCATTATTAATTCTTTTGTGTGGAATAATTTCATTGAACACATTACTTTTATTCAATATGATGTCATATTATGTGTTGTTTACATCTACAAGGTCTTTTGTACAGAAATAGAAAGTGAATGAAATGTAGAAAACACTAGTTTCAGTTTTAAGTAAGAACACAAACTCAATGAACACTGAAACAGTACTGGTGATCATAGATCTATTTAATTTCAATACAATATTTGTATATTTTTTCAACCATTCTATGACAATAATTTTAAATTAGCAGAGGGAAAAATAGAAAAAAGTTTTGAGGAATAATTTTTAATACTATTTTTTCTGTTACAATGTTAATTTACATCTATGGAGCTTACAGAAAACAAAACACCTCTTATGTAAATTTTCTAAAGAAAAGTCAGATGTGTAAGTTCATAAAAATTGTATAGCACTATCTGAGATTAGAATTTTGTTTTATTTGGTTTTCAAACAAAAGCGCAGTTTCATTTGCTTCTCTTCTTTCAAAAATATTCCCCAATTTTGCCTGTAATCTTGTACAAACTACCTTCTATTATACCCCTCTTTCTTATAATGTTTGAAGACAACTTACCAACATATACCTTCTAAGTATATTTCCAACAGAACTGATTTTATTTTTTGATTCCTATCAAGGAAATGGTTCCCCAGTCACATTCTTTGTTCGGAAAAATTAGACTTGATATTCAGGTTTGCTGGAGGAGTGATGAATACCATTACAACAACTGGAAAGCTTTATACTGAACAAAACTAATATGCAGGTACAGTAACACATGGTTGATTATGTCTGTGAGATTCAAACACCTTTTCAGCTTTTGAGCCTGATCTAAAGGCCACTGAAAGTCAGAAAATACCCATTTCTGTTATCTAAACAGATTTTAAAACATACATTCTAAGAGCATCTGGAGGTATTAGTAGGTGTCACAACACCAGTGTATCAGAAGCTTCTACTGTATATTTTTTGTGACATGTTGCATGCTAAACTATGTTAATGGGTAAAATTTTTCATGACTGAGGTCATAAAAAATCATGCCTAATGGTTCAGTCACTGTCGGCATCCTCTGCTGAAGCAATTTTTTAGAGTTAAGGCATACTTCAAATAAATCTATAGTCATAAAACTTATCACATCTCTCACATTGCTTCCTGGAATAAAGCAACTGTAAGTCATCATTATTTTGATCAATATGATAAGTAAATAGTTCAGTATTTAAAGTTCACCATGTGAAAAGGTACTTTTTATTAATGGTGGGGGAGTTTCAGGCTGGACATCAGAAAAAAGAAATTTCACAGAAAGGGTCATTGGGCACTGGAACAGGCTGCCAGGGTCGTGTTTGAGTCACCATCCCTGGAGGTGCTTAAAAGATGGGTGGATGGGGCAATCAGGGTCATGGTTTAGTGGCTGATAGGAATGGTTGGACTTGATGATTCTGGAGGTCTTTTCCAACCTAGTGGTTCTGCTGTTCTGTGAAGTATCTAGTTTTATTATTGGCATTATATATTATGCTTCCTTTGTACTAACCTCATGTGCAGTATCAAAATCAGATACTAAGTACATTAGTGCAGTTTTATTTGTAGTACTTTAATAGCCCAAGGGTTTCATTTTTCACTTGAAGATGCATTTTAATTAAGTAGTACAGAAAAACAGAATCTCTGAATTACCTAAAGGACAGTCTGCCCTTGCAGGGTTTTAAATAACAGTACATTGTTAAAAATACAACTGAAATGTTTAAGATTAGAGTTTATTTGTATTCATAAAAGTATTTATAATGATAACATTTTTTCCAGCTCCTTTTTTTTTTGGTTTGTTTTCTGAAAGCTTATTTTGTGAACCAGTCATATTTTTATGTCACTTTTTGTTGTAAGGTTTGATTATCTAACACAGACACAACATTTTGGGCCATGAGGTGAATGCTGGAAACTTTTTTTTGCTTTAAGACAAATTGAATCCTTCTGCCCCATCTCTATAAATCCTTATGCATCTAAAACCCTAGAATTTTTTGCTGTCCTATGTAATCTGTATTAGGAAGTACTTAATAGGTCTCTGACTTGTATGTATAGTATATACCACTTCCAGATCAATGTTCTTACCCTTCAGTCTGTGACCACATTTCCAATAAAACTACCTAGTCTGAAGTAACAGAATGGGATGGGAAATTAATGTTCCAGTATAAAACAGGTCAGAATGCCACACAATATAGGTATATCTTTATCATTCTTTTGAAATGCACAAATTAAAGAAGTGCATCTTTTACTTTCCCCCTCAGCATTTAAAGAGTATGCTTAATGAGGTATGATTGTAAACAGAATCTAATTTGGAGCAGACAAGATGAAATTCAGGCAACAGAAGTTATCTCATTCCTACAGCATCTATAAAAGTATTAATAGTAATAAATTAATAAGGACTTTATATTTTCTTCAGATCACTCACACCTGGATGTCTTAAATGGTAAGACTGGATCATAAACAATATTTGAAAAAGTGTACAACTATTTGCTGTCTATACAAAGAGCTATGTTTCTTAGAAAGGTTATTTTACCTTACTCCCTAATAGACACTTCATTTAAATACCTAAATAAAAACTGAATTGCCTTTTTCAATCTTGCTCACTCCATCTTACACAGTAACTACAAATTTTGGTTTTTTCCAAACAAGGCAAGGAAACAGAAAGAGTACAAATATTTATTCTGGGTAAGTTTATAGCTTGTTAAGTACCAGTTAAACCAATTCGCAATCCATTACTCAAAGGAAGGAACTGACCTAATATATTTTGTATTCTTCTCAGGACTGGAATCCTGATAGTGAAAAAATGCTATGGTACAGGATTAATCTGACTAAATAGCTACAGTATAAATATCTATTAATAAAAAATATGTAGAAGCACATTCTTTACACACCTATTGTTACCATTTTTCTCTAAAAATTATCCAGAATTATTGATCCTTCTTCATCTCTCCTATTCTCTATAGTGTTTTCTTGTTTCCAGCTCAGAATTGTTTATAAATAACATATATTCCTAAGAATGGAGGATCACATAGCACCACAAAATATAATTGAAAATGCTATGAAGTATTTAGGTGTAACTGTGAACACGTTCATAAATCTTTTGTCAGTTGTATTTCTACTTTACACTTAATTTTACAGTATAGTGGTTTTAGATTCTGAAAACTTTGAAGTCCAGATTAAATAAATATATTTAATGTTCTGATCTCTTTCGAATGCTGTGCAGTTTCTCCATATACCTGATAATTTGTGGATAATCAGCTAAAACTCTGAAGAAATATATCATTAACTGCATTTTTCAAAAATATTTCCACAGTTAAATAACTACATCTTTCCTCTGGTTTGAATATGTTTAGATGGCAGTCATGGAATCTTCCTATTCTTTAAAAAAGCTGGAATTTTCCTTGTATTATATTTTAAGTTATTGATGCACCTCATTATTTTTTTCTTCAATAAACTAATTAGGTTAAAACCATTCTGTGGTATCCTTTCTGAATAACAAATCATCCTGTAGGTCCTTCAGATAAATTATGGTATAGACATACATATTTGAATATAGTATTTCACAATATGCTGAAAAATCCACACACAAAAAGATGACATAAATTCAACTGTATTCAAACTGATGAACAGCTTTCCCTACTAAATAGCATTTAAGTATCTGAATTCAAGATTATAAAAACAAAGTCTCTCTTCAGTTATGTAGCTAGTTATGGTAGCATTTTTCTGCAATCACAAGATACTTGACAAAGTATCCAGCTGCTCATTAGGACCACATAGAAAATCTTTCACACCATTTGAGTTCCTCCCTTAGGAATTAAGTGATATCCAGAAAGCATAAAGAGAAGCCTATTAGCTGAGCATTACTTTGAAAGACAGAATATTCTGTTACCTGCTACATTTAATTATACAATACAAGAAATAAAAACGTATTTTTATAAAAAGCAACTACAATTGAAATAAAGATGGACTAGGTCAATACATGAATATAACATAGTATTAAAAGAAAGTATAAAGTAGAGAAATTATAGCCACCACAGCTAGCAATTATGTAAGGTTAATTTAAGAAGTACTAAAACTTCTATCCTTCAAGATTTATATTTTCACTATATTTCATTCACTGAGACTTGCTCTTAATTCTGTTCACAGTTCATAAAGTAAATATATGCATACATATTTGGCAAAATAAAGAACAACTTGTTTCAACATGTTTGCCCTTACCTCCATTTAACTTTCCTGTATTTGAAACATTGTCTATATTTATTTGTTTTGGATCTTTTTCCTATTTTTTGGTTTTATTTGCATTGGGTTTTTTTGTGGGTTTTTTGACAGAGATAATATAATGGCAACTATTAAGAGTTCACAGCAAACAACACATGTAATACAATTTAGAAAAGAAAAAAAAGATCCTCAAAAAAACCCCCTCAAACGGTCAGATTTTAACTAGCAATGCAAGTCCTAATTCCTAATTCTTCCAATCCATTGACTAAGATGTTTTAATATTTTGGATTTATGAAGAAGAACTCATTAATAGGCTTAAATAGTGTATTTAGTACCAGTATGTTCTCATACAGATACTTTAAAAAGATTTCAAAAATTTTCTTGTAATGCAGTAACACCATAAAATTCAATATGTATCATTCAGTAGATGTTTAATGAGAGACATGATATCTAGTCTGCATGAGAATCCAGAAGTTCTGGAGCATAAACAGAGAATGATTATAATGTTCTACACTTAATTAAACACACTGCAGGATCTTTTACTGCTGTATGAACGTTTCATATAAGTTCAGCACAGATTGTACTTCTGTTAACAATGACTGTTCTGCTTTCTTCAGCAGCAAGTTATAAGAATGACCAGCTTATTCATATAATTCTTTAAAGCAGTATTTCTTGTGGTAAAACGCATACTTAATTTGAAGTGAACATTCCTGAGAACTGATAATGCTGTTTTCTAAAGCTTGTAACCAAAAGGATATCAGGAATTGTGGAAACAGTATGGAAAGTCTAGCTACCATATTTCACTTTTAGCAGAAGATTTTAATTATTCATTGACTAAATAACCTTTCTTGGTTTCTTAAGTGTATAGTTTCAAAGGACAATCATTTCACTTTTATACGGAGCCACTTATCCTAAGTGCATCCAGAGAAATATTTTTTCTGTGAAATTCAGAAACTAAAACTTTAAACAGAACCTACTTCTCAGGGTCTGACAAAAGACATACAAAACCACACTAACATAAATGTCTAGGACCATTGGATATTATATCATGTGAACTTGTAGAATTTGAATAAATACAAAAAATAACGAGAAGAGTATTTTAGAATGAAAATAATCAGAAAAAAATAAGTGTGAAAGTCACTAAGTTTATCAGGAGAAATCGGTATATATTTATGAAGAGGAAATTCTTCTTCACTGACTTGAGAACCTTCTGTGATGTAATGACCAACCCGATAGGTGAGAAGAAAGAAGTGTACTATTTATCTTGCTTATGACACTGTCTTCTATAACATCCTCATTGACAAACTGATAAAATACAGACTAAACAAATGGAGAATTAATTAAATGAAAAGTGGCTTAACTACCAGTTGTGTATTCTCCACTCTTCAAGATATTCAAAATATGACTGGACACAGCCCTGAGGAGCTTTCTCAAGTTAACCCTGCTTTCTACTGGGGCCTTGAAGTAGGTGAATATCCTGAAGTCCTTACCAGTACCAATGACTGTGTGATTCTGTTATATGCATAAGCATTAGGTATTTTCTCTGTAGACAATCATGAAAAAATACATGATTTTGATACTGCTTCATCCCTTAAGTCATCTTCTATGGCTTTCACTACACAGTTTATTGCCTTACGCAATGTGAATGCTTCTTTCTACAAAATAACTTATTTTTTTTATTATTTCCTTGGTATCTATTCAAGCAAATAAATTGCTTCATAAAAGTTTCTATGCTTATGCAACTTGAGCATATACATTTTTATAAAAGTAAATTTAAAATAAGACTGCCACATGTCATGTAATATCATTCTCAGACTTAAGAAGTTCAATATCTTCTTCTTTTTATAAGTCTCTGCAAACTGCATAAAAAGACTTGATGTGTAGTTCCACATATATGTTATATTATCAGGGCAACAGAAAGACCTAATCTTTAGAATTCACTACTACACCATCTCTGATCTTCAGAGACTATAACTATTAACCTTACCACAGCTAATTGTTAGAGTTAAGGAGTTTAAAAGCATGTCCAAAGTCATTAACTGAAAAAAAAAAATAGTAATAAAATTATCTTAGCTAACTGATGTTTTAATAGAAGCCTTAATAGAAGCCTCTGCCTTTAAGTAGCATAAAATTAAATACTCTTAAATACACCATTTAGTAGAAAAATATAATTGCTTACTAGAGTGGCTGGAATTTTGAGATACATAGCACAAAACATAGTATTACAGCACCCCACACAGAATCAACAAATAAGGGACATGACCACATGTAATGAAGAAACGGACATTATCATATGTAAATACACTTCGCATTATATGTTGAACTCAAATTTTAAAGAAGTTGTAAAGTTCTAAATAACTTGATTCTGATGCTAGTTTAATAAACATTTTTCACAAGTTAAAACAAGACTGTATTTTATTAATTTACCTGCACCTATGGTAGTTTTTTGGTTCTAAACTAGCTGAAATGAAACTATGAAATTTGCAGTTATAGCCAAACAAAGGGGGGGCATTTTTTGTTTGGTTGGATTTTTTCTGCAACTTCAACTGACAATATTAGGCTGGAAAATGGAAAAAAAATCTTGTCTTGAAGTAACAAAAATGATTCCATACTAACCAGGATCTCATCATGGTGAGAATTATCTTCTTTGACAGGTAGATTATAAGTATTGGTATTTTTACATTTCATATCCTTATGTGTTTGAGAAGTAGAGAAAAAAAAAAGAACTAGTATTTTCTCTGTCTAAAACCTAAAGCTGAATTTCATTGTACATAATTTCTAGCCATTGATTAGTGCCACAGAACTTTGATATGCCATTAAATAATAGTCAACTGACATTGGAGAAGATGTTTTGCTATGGTCATTGAAATAATCACAAATCATAAACAAATTCAAGTTTGTAAAGCCTGAGACCTTCAAAATGAATGACTGGAGTCCTGAAGCTCAGGAGACCTTCAAAATTAAATACTTGCAATGTAATATTGCAAGTAACAGTTCACAAACTGTGATATCTTTAAAAGAAATAATCACACACAGACACTTCTTTTTTGCATTTTTTTTTATACATAAGTATTGTCAGAATTTAAGTCAGAGTAAAAGAAAATACAGGAAAGCCACTTTGGGCTCTCTACAGTTTGTCCAGCAAGGATCATGCTAACAGCATGCTAACAGCATTGCCGCTATATTCCCTCTATCCTTTATTTCACACTAGTAGCATCACAGAGGCAAATCCCTCATAGTAATGGGGATCACCTTGGGCCCTTTATAAGTTGTCCTGCCCATCAAGATTGTCTTATGAAATTAAGTATCTCAGAAACTTATGTATGTGCATTAAAATCAATTTTATTATAATAATTCCTGACGTGATAAAGGTTCACTGGTGAGTGGGGATAAGATACTTCTTGCAAAAATACATCTTAGGCAGCATGTAATCGAGCAGCAGGTGTAGAGAGAAGCAATATGCAAGTAGAGAATATCAAAACCCCAAATACGGAAACATACTAATAGCTAGAATATAGCACGTATAACAGAAAGATCGATCTTAATGGCTTCCTTGCTGGGGGGAGGATAAGATCCAGCCCATCAACTGAAAGTTTCAATGAAATCTTCCCTAAAAACATACTCTTTTGTTTTGCATTTTCATAATAGCTTGCACCTTTAAAGCAGAATTTGGGTGGAGCTTCTTCCACCCCTAGCTGGTGAAAAAAGCTCTCACTTCAAATTTAAAATAACTGTACATGCCCAGTGGGAGTGGTTTTGTAGCAACTTCCCTCAATTTTATTTAATTTAATGAAAGTGAACAATATTAGGTCTTGATCCCCAAGGTGAAATAAATCCCACTTAGATTCCTTAGTCATGCTAGAGATCATCATGATCATCACAGAATCACAGAATGGTAGAGGCAGGAAGGGACCTCTGGAGATCATCTAGTCCAGTCTCTCTGCTCAAGTGGATTTACCTACAGCCTGTTGCACAGGAACATGTTCAGGAAGGTTTTGAATACCTCCAGAAAAGGAGGATCCATAACCTCCCTGGGCAGCTTATTTCAATGCTTCATCATCCTCAAAGTAAAGAAACTTTTCCTGATGTTCAGTTGGATCTTTCTGTGATCTAGTTTGCACCTTTGCCCCTTGTCTTGCCACTGGGCACCATCAAAAATAGTCTGGTCCCATTCCTTTGACATCTTTCTGTGCATTTCACCACATAACACAATGAACTTCATAACATTTAATTATTTTTTTCTATGTGTACTTGGTTGAAGAGCTGAGGATGCAAAAATTGCTATTTAAGCCATCTCAGATAAAGAAATGGCCAAAGGAGTTTCACTGTTTTAATTTTTATATAACCAATACTGTTAGTCCAGATTTATTACTTTAAAAGCACACTTTACAACACCATTTCACTCTTTCAGAATCTCCAATTTTTAGCACAAAACGCCAAGGGCAGCAGAGAAGTATATAGGGAATAGTTGAAGACAATCCAAAACACATTCTTGTAATCTTTTTGCCTAGCAAAATGCTCATACTTAGACAGGAATTGTGCTACTGCAACTGATAGTGTGGAAGAGGATCACCTACTTAAGAGGTAGCTGCCTTGATTTAAATATAAGCCTTCTCATTCACCAGTGAGTGGGATCAAGTCCTGACAAATGATCAGTTTAGATGCTTAGCAATCTCACCTTTGTATAGATAACTCACTACTGCAGAGATATGGTCTTTACATTTTTCAAGGTTTCTTTGTTGCCTCTTTTTAATTCAAGAAGAGTGTTCTGTGATCAATACAGTGATATTTTTATGCTAATCATGTGTCATTTATTCATAAAACTGCAGATGTTAGTCTTCAAGAAGAATGATTTGTAATTTTTTTAATGTATGATAAAATGGGGTGAAGTAATTTCATCCTTCTTTAAAAGCTGTAAAACTGCCACACACATTATGTGAATATTATTATAAGGACACACTCTTACCTATGCTTTGTTTGTAAGCTGTATGGTTTAGTTTGTGGAAGTTGTTGGATGAGGTCATTTTCTTACAGCATTGCTCTGTCACTAGTAATCTAATTTAACTCTTTGACAATGTGTCCTGATTTATCCCAGTTGCCTATTATCATGTCCTATCTTATAAATGGCACCATGTGATATTAAAAACAGTTGACCTAGTTTTTTGCATACAAAAACATTTACAGAACCTTCAAGACTAAAAGAATTTAATTCAGAGAAAATCAATTCTTTACATTCACATTAAGTCTCATAGAGGCTCAAACCCATTTGCATCACTTTTTGAAATACACTTAATGTGTAGTTTTAGATAAAAATCGCCAGCTCAGTGGCAAGGACCAAGATATTCCATGTTCCATCAGGCACAGTGGGAGAAACAGACCATCTTATGATAAGAGCCAGTATACATGGAAATGACTGGTAGGTACTAGTACTGGCAGGAGTTCCTAGAAGCCTCCAGAAGCCGCCGGCACGAGGAACCTAGATTTAACAAAAGCAAATCCAAACCAAATAAGCAAATGAATAGTCCCATTAAAAACCTGTTCAAGTAGGAAGAGTTATTAACTTCCCTTCCCTGTTCCCTCCCACATTTAGAAGTTCAGTGTATAGATAGCTGTTTCGGATATAAAATTCATCCTTTCTAATCCCATCAGTGTTAAGGAAATTCAGAAAGTCACTTCACTTTCTGTAATCTTTGTATATGACCTTTCTACAGAATCACAGAATGGTTGAGAGTAGAGGAGCCTGGTCCAATTCCCCTGCTCAAGGAGGAAAACCTAAATCCTCTTGTCCAGTACCGTGTCTACATGGCTTTTGAATATCTCCAAGGATGGAGAACACACACTGTCTCTGGGAATCCTATTTCAGTGTTCCACCAGTTAAAATGTGTTTCATTATGTTAAAAGTGAACCTCTTGTGGTTTGTGGCCGTTGACTCTGGTCCTCTCATTGGGCACCACTGAAAAGGGCTTTGTTCTGTCCTCTTCCCACTCTCTTGTCAGGTATTTATGTACATTGATGAGAACCATCCTGAGCCTTCTTTTCTCCAGGCAAGACTTCCAGCGCTCTCAGTCTTTCTTCAAATGACAGACCCTCCAGAACTTGAGCCACCTTAGTGGTCTTTTGTTGGACTCTCTCCAGTATGTTGATGTCTCTATTGTACTGAGGAGCCCAGAACTTAATATGAGTGTGACATTTGCTCTCTAATTTTACATTAGTAAACACACTGGAGTATCAGAACCTTTAAAGGAACTGAATCCTTGTATTTGTAACACTGCTGATATCTCTGAAAACAATATACATTTAGTATTTTTTACCATTTTACTTTGATAAAGATGTGACAAATCGTTTAAGTACTCAGCTTAGACACTTCTGGAAGCTTTTTTCCCTGAAGAAAGGAAAAGTAAATCAGGATTATTTTTGTAACTCTTTTATCAATGTGAAATTGCCTTTTAGATGGGTTAATGTTGTTCAAAAGTTGATACACTAAAGTAATATGAGGAAGATGAAGAATCTAGCATCAATTTACAGTAAGAATGAATAATGTCAATCTGTCAGTCTTGTCAAGGAAAACATGTACAAAACAAAGATAAAAGTTTGAAGGCATCTAGGTATTCCAATAAAAATATTAACAAGTTTCCTCCTTCACCATAGATTCAGCAGATTGCTGAATTGGTGTGAGGCTTTTTGCTCAACATTTATTTTAGATAATAACTACAGTCTCAAAGAAACATAAAAATATTACTTAGCTCACCTAACAGCACTTTATACTGACAATGTACTATTTGCAGTGCTATTTCAGAAATATAGAATATCAACTTCTTCCTCAGATTACAAAGTGATGCAAGGAAAAAAGTCTAAAAATAAATACAAGTAGTGGGTCAGAGGAAGACTTCTCTCAGCATTGAGATAGCTAATGTAATGAGAATACTGGACATTGTTTATTCAAGGGAAACTTTCCTGGAGTTTTGTGCAGGAGGAAGAAGGAATAGATTCCACAGAAGAAACCAAGTAATGGTACTGTGCTTCATGTCAGCAATGTATTTCCTAATTTCTTAATGAAAGTGATAATCTGTACTCAAATTATGTACAATCTCTTTAATTTTCCTGAAACATTGAGTTGTACCACAGTTATATTTAATCACTTGTTGTAAAGCTAGAATGAAATATTAATATATTAGTAAATGTGTCATATATGTGACAAAACAGTTCATATACCACAAACAGGAGTAGTTATGCCGTACAAGAGCACAGATCAAGTTAGAACTATTGCACAAAACCTCTCCACATCAGCATAACATATTATAATATTGAAGGTCTGCCGTTTCTAGAAATGTTGGTGAAGAGAACAAAGAGAAATACCTGGTCTCCAGTTGCTGGCTCTCTCCTCCTCATTTATCAAATTACATTAAAGATAGTACCTTGTGATGTACTTTTATGAAAGTTATCTTAAATGGATATGGTATGAATATGTTATGGATAGTAGCCATTTACAGAAAACAGTGAAAACATATTTAATGCAGATCTCAGCACCTCTATTAACACTCCAACAAAGGTAGATAACTGACAATAAAATAAGTACTGTTGGACATAATGGCCACTTACTCAAAGAAAAGGTAATACCTTCTGCTTTTATCCTATTGTAACCTAAATGTTGTTTTCAGATGCAACAGAGTCATGCTTATTAAAAATTTCACAAGCTTTTAGACTTTATTTAAAACTAGGGAATAAGGGAGAGAAAGCCATAAACTGAATGAACTTGTTTACTACACCTTAAACAATAAGAGAAAATTTTTGAAAGCTCTTAGATGAAATAGAAACCAAAGTTAAATGGAGCCATAGTAATTTCTTCTTCTCTGATGTCAAGGACAATTAAATACAAAAATCAGCATCTTGGTTGGATCACTGTTGAGAGCTGCTATGCGATATTCATATTTTAGGCAGCACATTTCAACACTGTACATGTGTATGCATACCCATTTATACCCCTAAAATGCCAAAATAGTAGTGGTCAGATATCCTAAAATTTACCTACAAATCCTAAGCCACTCAGGGTGCCTGATCTATTTTTGCTGTACCTAACAGAACACTAATTGGGGTTTCATAGATGACATCTACCTTTTATACAGTAACAACATGATCAGATCACTTTCTTAGGATATAAGACATCCAGACTAAAAAATCCCTAAACTTATTTAGATTGATAAATATTCCATCTCTACTGCAGGGGAAGAGGCAAAACTGAGATCAAGAAAAGCATGTCATGGAGGCCCTCTCCACGCTTCCTTGAAAGGAAGAATGTACTAGATAGAGTGTAACATTTACAAGAACAAAAACTAAGAGTAGCAAGAGGGAACAACACTACTGAATTTACTGTTTCAGTAACTTTCCTGGAAAATAGAATTCTTGGATGTGAATATTGTTCCAGGACTAAGACACAATGCATCTATTGCTTAAAATGAGCTATTGAAAACTAACTAGTGACTAGATTCTTGGACGAGGGAAAGGCTGTGGATGTGGTCTTCCTGGACTTCAGTAAAGCCTTTGATACAGTTTCTCATAGCATTCTGCTTCGGAAACTGTCGGCCTCTGGCCTGGACGGGCGCACACTCTCCTGGGTGAAAAATTGGTTGAATGACCAGGCCCAGAGGGTGGTGGGAAATGGAGTTAAAACCAGCTGGAGGCCAGTTACAAGTGGGGTTCCCCAGGGCTCAGTCCTGGGTCCAGTCCTGTTTAATGTCTTTATCAATGACCTGGATGAAGGCATTGAGTCCTCCCTTAGCAAGTTTGCAGACGACACTAAGCTGGGTGGAAGTGTGGATCTGCTGGAGGGTCGGGAGGCTCTGCAAAGGGATCTGAACAGGCTGGACTGCTGGGCTGAGACCAACGGCATGAGGTTTAACAAGGCCAAATGCCGGGTCCTGCACTTGGGGCACAACAACCCTGTGCAGTGCTACAGACTAGGAGACGTCTGTCTAGAAAGCTGCCTGGAGGAGAAAGACATGGGGGTGTTGGTTGGCAGCCGACTGAACATGAGCCAGCAGTGTGCCCAGGTGGCCAAGAAGGCCAATGGCATCTTGGCTTGTATCAGGAACGGCGTGACCAGCAGGTCCAGGGAGTTTATTCTCCCTCTGTTCTCGGCACTGGTGAGACCGCACCTCGAGTACTGTGTTCAGTTCTGGGCCCCTCACCACAAGAAGGATGTTGAGGCTCTGGAGTGAGTCCAGAGAAGAGCAACGAAGCTGGTGAAGGGGCTGGAGAACAAATCTTATGAGGAGCGACTGAGAGAGCTGGAGTTGTTTAACCTGGAGAAGAGGAGGCTGAGGGGAGACCTTATTACTCTCTACAGCTACCTGAAGGGAGGTTGTGGAGAGGAGGGTGCTGGCCTCTTCTCCCAAGTGACAGGGGACAGGACGAGAGGGAATGGCCTCAAGCTCTGCCAGGGGAGATTTACGCTTGAGATTAGGAAAAAATTCTTCATGGAGAGGGTGGTTAGGCATTGGAACGGTCTGCCCAGGGAGGTGATTGAGTCACCATCCCTGGAGGTGTTTAAGGTGAGGGTGGATGAGGTACTTAGGGGCATGATTTAGGGATTGCTGGGAATGGTTGGACTCGACGATCCAGTGGGTCTCTTCCAACCTCGTTATTCTGTGATTCTTTGACTCTGTGTAATTTAAAAAAAAAAAAAAAAGCTTGAACTGTCTGTCAAAACAGTGCTTAACTGCTCAATATTTTGTTTTGAGCAAAGTTCAGTAGAAGTTGTAAGGAACAATAAAAAAGGAAAAGTATGTCTTAGGATTGTGTTTACAGTGTTAATGAAATTCTTCTTAGAATAAAATGAGATGTCATAAAATACTTCTTCGGGGGAATGACCATTTGCATTCTGGGGGACATAAATTTAGTATACACTGTCTCCTGTGATTGAAAGGTATTTGTATAACATCTTCGTTAATCACATGTGGTTTATGTTAATGAGTTCTTATATAATATATGTGTATGTAAATTTTAGCCATCCATATAAATATAAGACATTTTATGTAAATATGAACATATTTTTCACTCCCTTTAAGGAAAGCTCTGTAATATGTTGAAAATTTCACTCTTATTTTAAATTCTCAACATTTTGAAGATTAAAAAATTCTAAAAGTTCCTTTTCAGAAATATGCTAGAGCAGATATCCTTCAGGTTTTATATATCTTAGAATTTGCAAAAATTGTGAAACAGAAATGAAGTCTTTTTGATTCAACATGTACTGCAATGTTGAACACAAGGTTATCTAATGCTGTTGTTTATATCTATAAATTCTTTTTTCTTAATTAAGAAAGATCATAAAATAATATCCTGATTCTAACAATCGTTTAATTATACTGCAAACGTAGAAAAACCTCAATACGAGAGATGAAGGAACTGCTTCCCATTAACGTTGTAGCTGAGTCCTGTTTTTAAGGAGGAGCTCAGTTTAAATATTCACTGAGAGATTCCAGACTAAAGCTAAATTGAGAGCTGTTTGGAAGAGCAGTACTCCAAAAGAACTTATGAATTTTGGTACCACTAAGTAAAACATACTAGAAGTGAAGTAGAGCTTGATGCTTCAGTTCTGACATGCAAGTCATGTCAAGTAACCTTCTTTTGTTATTGACCCATTAGTTAGGAATGCAATGCTCTATAAAAGAGATCAAAAAGGTAACTGCACAATTTACATCAGCATAACCAATAAGAGGTGGCTTTAACATTTAACTGTGAAGTGTGAAATGATAACTTGAGCACTTTCCTCAACACAAACAGAGCAGGAGGCATCATTATAAAAGAGCTTTCTAAATAATATCTTTACTGTTGTTTTTTAATGAGTAAGAGGTATTACTTTCTTCTATGGTGAAATGCTGCATATAAATGTTCCCTAAAAAGAGGAAAACTCTCATTTCTCATTTAATAACTTCAGTGAGTTGCCTTCTACCTGATTTTCAAAAGAAAAATTGCTCTTCAAAAAAAAAAATTCTGTTATCTAACAAAGAATCACAAATGGATTAATCTGTTTATCTTTTCTACTCGTTTTCCTAGCTTATTTGTCTATCTACTCTACTGAAAAGAAATTGATCTAATTGATTACTGAATATTTATGTGCAGTCATCCTGTTCTTACAAGATGACTGACATCCCTACAGGACATTTAGGTTTAACTAAATTTAGACTTCTATAATGTACATCCCTATATTCAGGTTAGTTCCCCTAGGCTTCTGTTGTCCTGACTGAAAAGCAATTGGCTCTTTTAAAATAAAATTCACTTCATCCTAAAAATAGGTCAGATAAATTTCTCCTTAGAAAAGTCTTTTTCTATTAATTAATTATAAAGGAAGTCTGAGTGATTAATTCATATTAAGACATTTAGGCCATAGATATCTGGTGTCTGGTTCAGTTACCTAAACATAGATATCTGGCAACTTTTAAGACTACAGGTTGGATGGGGACTTGGGCAGCCTTATCTAGTGGCACATTATAGGGGGGCTGGAACTAGATGATCTTTAAGTTCCCTTCCAACCCAGACTATTCTATGATTCTATGATTCTATGATACTGCCACTACAATCCCTGATAAAGAGAGCCTTCTCAGATTTTCTGTAGGCTCCCTTTAAGTACTATAAGGCTGTTGTAAGGTCTCCCTGGAGCCTTCTTTTCTCTAGGCTAAACAAGCCCTACCCTTTCAGCCAAACTTTGTATGGGAGGTGCTCCAGCCATCTGATCATCTTTGTGGCCCTTCTCTGAACTTGCTCTATCAGATTCATGTCCTTCCTGTGCTAAGGATGCCAGAACTCAACACAGCACTCCAAGTGAGTTGTCATAAGGGCATAATAGAGGGCCAGAATCACCTCCTTTAAACCTGCTGGTGACAATTCCTTTGATGCAGCCCAGGATACAGCTGACTTTCTGGACTGCAAGCACATATTGCTGGCTCATGTTGAGCTTCTCATCCATCAACAATCCCAAGTCCTTCTCCTCAAGGATACTCCCAATCCATTCGCTCTCCAGTTTGTATTTTTGCTTGAGATTGTCACAGTCCAGGACCTTGTAATTGGCCTTATTGAATCTCATGAGGTTCACTGGAAATACACATATATATGAAATATATCTGGAAAATTCTACCAAGTTTTAAGTAGGTAGTTCATTGTTAACATATTCACATACTGGAAGAGTAGACGTAAGATCTTCAATTTCACTTGTAAATTAGAATCTCTTTAGGAAAGGTCATCAAGATATGCCCCACTTGAAGCATAAACTGCAAATCACATTTATTAATGAGTGACACCCAGGCAATTAAGAAAGGGCAAATACAGGTGATGAAAAGAAAGTAAGTGACTTGATTGAATACTGAAAACTATGTCAAGAATTATTTAATTAGCTAGGTAAACATACTTAACTAATCAGGCTCTTTTTGCAGAGTTTTTCTCCTTCTTACAACCTTCTGCCTTCTATTCAGTCCTTGTTCCCATTTTTAATTTGGTTTTGTACATTCGTTGTCTCCCAGTTTATCACTGTTTCTTCTTACTTTACAACCATTTTCTCTTCCATTATTGTGCTGCTGGCAACTCCAATATACCTCTACAATTCAGCCTTCTTGTTGTTTGTTTTTTCTCTATCTTGCATGTCGCATTTATTCTCATATACTCTAAATCTTTTTACTCTAGCTTTACAATAACCTTTTGCTTTTTCTCCCTTTTTACTTGCAACTGATAAATCCTCTTCATCATTTCTTTCAAAGCATTTTCTTTTTATATCTATATTCTTTCTAGGTTCATTTCAATTGTTCTTTACTAACACCTGATCTTAATTATTTGATCTTAATAGTCTGATTTTAATTGGTGATACTGATTTGCAAATATGCAAATCTGCAAGTATAGCTATGCAAATCCTTGGAAAAACAAAGGGCCTGATAATCTGGAACTATACTACAGATTTATTATCAAAATACAGTTTTTCTTTGTTATACTGATTCAATCAAACTTTCCATATATATTGATAAATGGTAATACAGTAAAATTTTCCATTCTTTTCAAAGCTAAGGATAAAATAATACTTGTTCTTCAGATATCCTGATCTGATGACTTACAGTTTCTGTTTTTAATAAACCAATATTTATTGTTTCTCCCTTTCACACATTCATAGATTTGATTGAGAGAGTATATCCACTTAACTGGAGCTATCTATGAGTAGCAGAAGAAAAATCTAAAATTAATGAAATAGCACATGCTTTAAATATGAGCAGCATCTTCACTGATAACAATGTTCTTTAATGACTCTTAAGTATTTCTTTGTGTGTAGAATACTAAATGCTGGCAATAGGGTACAATACCAAATCTACTTTTAACAGAGAAGAATGTAGTCAAAATAACAGAAAAAAAAACCCTTCTCAAATAACAAACAAGTTCATAGTTTCAAATGAATAGCTAGACAATTGTATTACCTCTTGTGGGTCTAATTGTGTTCAGAGTTAAGCTAACATCAATTTGACTTAGTTCCCAATGGGGTCAACAGAATTACCGCAATAATAAACTGAACAAAACAAAATAATTATATTTCTTTGGATTATTAATGCAATTATTTTTACCAAAACATGTTGTAATGAGCTTTTCTCTGATATTCTTACACATAATTTCATCCTTTTTATTTCTGAAATATTAAGATTGAATTCCCTGTCCTGACTTGAAGTTTAAGGAAGAGTCTCTGGCATTCAGGTTTATGTCCATTACAGATGTTACGTTCAATTTCAGCTTCCCCTCAAAAAAGATAAGTCCGGGTTTTTATATATTGAATTGCAGCTTATCAGGTTTTCAAAAATGCTTTAAAAATACTCAAGTTCCTTCTGTTTCCCCTGAACAATTAATTCTAAAACAGTATTGGTTTATTTTTACCTTTTCAAACACTGTGTTCTCACAGAAATCATTTAACTGGAAAACATTGTTGAAAGCTTCATTGAGAATGCATTCTCTAGAAAAGGTAGAAATAGAACAGAGGAGTATTGACCAGTCTCAAACACAGATGAGTTACACATCACTGAGTGTGCTGTAAGTCTTAAGAAAGCACATCTCAATACTTCCCAGGTATAACTTCCACTTTTTAGTAAAGTATCAGGGAATTCCCTTAGTAGAAGTGATTAATGTAAATATAAAAGTCTCACCTAATTTTCATTGTCTGCAGTACTAATATCTAAATCTAAGCTAGTTATCTTAATATTTCTTTTCAATCAAAACAGAGAAATAAACACTTTTTAGAGTGTGACAAAACTTTAGGTTACTACCTTAAGAAGAAAGTAATTGCATTTGAAATCTAGACATAACACAGTCATCCAGATGAATCCTACATAAGAATATTTTATTAATTACTTTTCAGTCTATATTTCTAAACTTATTTTTTCATTATTTTTGGATTTTAGTTTTTGTGTTTCTGTTATCTGAAAGTCTAGTAAATAATATTTCTTGGCTTTTCTTTAGATCCATTTAGCATCTAAATTTTGAGTCTGAAGGATTCTAATTTACTTAGTTGACTTCTGAAAAATATTTATACAAAAAATAATGAATCTTAGAAAGATTTCTAGATATAACTGAGGACTCAGTACTGAACACAGATATGTAGTAGTATTAGTACCAGAATCGCAGTGTAAGTCTTATTGGTCCTGTATATTGGAAAATGTTATAAAAATGCTTGTTCTGCATACCATCAGATATCAGACTGTATTAATTATTGTCTTTTAAATATAAAAAAAATAAAATGTGAATTTTGAGTGTTGAACATGTTTATTTAAAAAATAGACTTTCCCACAAGCAAAACCACTACTAATTGCAGATAATTTACCTACATAAGTCTGATATGTGTCTTAACACTTCTTATTTGTAGTCTTTCTAGTATCAAAAGAAAAGGGCAGTTATGCCTCTGTGTTTTAGAAAATTTCTGCAATGAAGTTAGACGTTTATTTTTTAATATTTTTGCAGCATAAGTTTTTGAATAATTAGCTTTTGAGAGGCCTAGAGGGTCCATAAATGTGAATGGTATTTAAAAGAAAAATATATTTCCATTTACATTTGTTGTGTTTGACCCCAAACACTATTGTGTTTGATAAATATATGTTAGAGAGAAAATTGGTTGTTTCTATAGCTGTGTCCCGATCCAATATCGGGGAGGGTTCTTAAACAATCCCAAGAGGCTGAGATTGAGACTCAAACGAGGTCAGATGCCGTACAATCTTGTGAGCTTTATTTTCTGGAACAACTGATAACAGTGATAGAACAGAGAGGAAAAGAAAGGAAAAGTTAGAATCCCTAAGCAAGAAAACGGTAGAGATGCAGCTAAGTACCACCACCACGAATCCAGCGGCGTCCTGTTGGATCGGTCTCGGTGCAGGTGATGATGAAGACACAGCCACCAAGCAACAGTGATGTTCCAAGCTCCAGGAAAACCAGTGGGGGCACAAGCAGCAATACACACAAGGTCAAGTCCACCGAACAATGAAGCAACAGAGCACCCTGAGCCCACTGAGCAACGAAGAAGCAAGAGGCCCCCCTATTTATCGCCCCAGTCCCCACGATTTCCCCGAACGGTCCGCCCATTTCCAGGAAGACATTGTCCTCCATGCGCACATGCCCAGGTGTTCATGGTGGTCAGCTTGGTAGGCACTATTTCAAGTGGATGTCGTGGTTTTTCAGTTGGGGACAGTTCGTTTCTATGGCTGGCAGCTCTTATGAGATCAGCTCTTCATTGCAGTAATGGTCTCTTAGAAGATCGTTATGGTTGGCAGCAATGTTGAGCCAAAGCACTTCAATAACGATCTCTTACAAGCTGCTATGTTTTCTGAGTTATACTCTGTAAGAAATACTGCGATATTATTTTATACCAAAAAGATGGTTTTAATGAGAATATAGTCATGCAGGATAGTGTATTAGTATGAAATATATTACACAGGATCAATTTTATTAAACCAACAATCAAAGAAAACAACCTAGCCCCCTAAGACAACCAATAAACTTAACCCAAGATACTTGTATTTATTTTTGTTTTAAGTATGAGCATCCAGAAGACTAAACATCAATGTATGAATCTGATAGACAAAATATTCCAGTACCTTGAGAAGAAAAAAATATTAATTCCTGTATGTTTACAGAGAAAGGGCATTTTCATTGTCTGCATACCAAATGATTCAGATATTCATTCATTGTTTATTTGAAACCTTTCTCATCATATTTGAAAATAAGCTTGGTTTTCTCTGAAAAAAGTCATCCAATACCCCTGACAGGGATAAATCTTGGTGCTGCATCTTATTTATATTGTAAATGATTTTCTTTAAATCTGTAAAAAATGAAATATGCATTCTATTTATCTATCTGTCTGTCTGTCTGTCTATCTATCTGTCTGTCTGTCTATCTATCTATCTATCTATCTATCTATCTATCTATCTATCTATCTATCTATCTATTCATGTGTGCATGTATATAAACTCCAAACTCCCAACATTTTGTGTCTCAATAAATGACAATCTCTCTCAAATTTCTATAAATAAGTATTATTGTTATTAAAACATAAATTCCTCTAGCTAAATTGTATAATGACATTTACAGCAAAAGAAATTTTTTTCAATGTTTAAAATATTCTTGTGCAAGTATTGTTTAATTAATGTGTCAAGTCATCGCGTTTAAGCCACAAGCTTAGTGTTCACATATCTACAGGAGAGATAGCATAAAGAAGCACTGATTTTAACTATAATCTTTGAACACCATTGCAATATAAGTATTAAGGGTTAAAGTTCTAATTTCTCTATGACAGGCATGAAGTACAGCAGCAAAACCCCAAGGTTTCCTACATCCTTCAGATGCCTGGAAGTTATGTACTTCTAAATTCACAGTGCACAGGAGAACAGAAAAATCTGATGCAGAGGTATTCTACTGCGAAGAAGGGGAAGGAAGTGAATTTGTGTTCCTTGCAAAAGACAAAGCGCTGTTTTCTCCTTTGAAGACTTGAAGAGAACAGGAATATTTTGGAAGAACATTCAGCTGCTGTTGCAGATAATTCTCAGATTATTCTTTTTGTATGTGAGAAGCACACTGAAAGCAGTTCTGCCTTGAAAGCCTGACAGTATCAACAGTAACTCAATATTCTGAAGGCAAATCTCTACAAAATTGTGGTTGATCACAGGAGCCCAGCTTAGCCCTAAATAGAAAGTAAAATACTTAATCATCCTATTATTCCTTTCCCTTTCCTCTTTCAGATGGTATTTTACTTTGTTACAACAAAAAAAATTGAAAGATCAAAAATTTTGCCTGTTGTTTTCACATTCCCAAGCCTATTTGATTTTCATTCAAGTTTTCTTCAAAAGTCCAATGACATAAAATTGAAATCTTCAAATTTTCACTGTACTGTAAGTAAAATAATACAGGCAATGAATCCCAGGTATTTACATGTATTTATCCCATTGGATATTCTAGAAGAAAAACTAGTAATAGTCAATATCTGGTGTGGTATTTCATTTTGCTAATCAGGCTTCTTTAATATTGTAGCCAAAAAGATAAATCTCTCATTGGGCTTCCTTCTGGTGTACTGTCACTGGAGTAAATACTTGTTACTCTCCAAAACAAAGAAAAAGTATTGATTGTCACAGAAATATTTTTTTCTGTTTGTTTGTTGAATAAAATAGTTAGTCTAACTCGTCTTTATTAAGATAAAGTTTACTGGAAAAAATAATGCTAATACTTCCAATATCTGGTAAAAACTGTAAAATAATTGCTTTAAGTGACTTGGTCTTTCTCAGAGATTAGAGGTCATCATTCTTTTATTACTGAATACCAGAATAATGACTTTTTTTAATGCAAGATACATGTGGACTATATGGCAACAATATCATATTTTTCTGTTTCTCTGTTTCTGAAGGAGAAAGAAAGATATTTAAGCCTTTGACCTAATTATTTTCAGCATTGTGTCATCTCTGTTAAAATTAACATGCAGTGAATATCTTCTGTGTCAATATGTTTTCTTTAATTATTTTTAGTAGATATTCCTTGTAAACAATTGTAATATGAAGAATGGACTTTAAAAACTCTGTAAAGTGACAATGGACTTAAGCTATCTGCTATACCAACTGTTTACAAATGCAATGAACTGTCCAGCCAAAAGATACTGTACATTTATTGGCATACTAATCTATACAGCATGATTTTACCATTTTTACCTAATGAAAAGATTTCTTCTCTTCAATAACCCAGTAGTTTGTCTTCTTGCTTCTCCTGCTTTCTTTGAAGACACATGTGGAAAAACCTGAGAGAGGCAGAGTGGTCCACTTTCTTGAGCATTTCTAGCACCAGCTTTCATCTTGCTTCTTGATATTCACTCTTGATTACCAGACAGAACTGACACAGTTTAATATATTTAAATTTTACGATCAAAACTATTTTTTCTCTGCACATTTTTCTTAATTGATATCATTGGCAAACAAAAGCAAATGAACAAACACCAATTTTTGCAGTTGACCAAAATGTTATGAAGTTTCATTGATAAGAAATATTAAATATCCAACATATTTTGATATTGGCTTCTAATGGGTATAATTTTATAAAACTTTTCATAAAGATTTACTGAGATTTAGATAGTTATTTTCTTGTAGTTATTCTTTAGGAAAGAGTCATATTTGGAGTTATTATCAGGACACTACATCACCCTCTTTATCATAAAAGAATTCCTCACCTCTAGAATTGTTTTCCTATGATGTTTAGCTTCAGTGTAACTAATTTCATAAAGCCTGTGCAGATAGGAAACTCGTTAATCAGATGCAGCATCCCTGTGTGGAAGGAGACAGTATATCTTACATCAAATTCTGTAGCTTTAAGGGTGACCCTATTAAATCCATTTTGCATTGAAAAATGCTAGTAAATGCTGCTGACTTAGATAGGGGGTGTATATCTATATTTGATAGGATGTGGCATTGAGTAGCAGAATGTTAATTCAATCTATACCTTTTATCTGCTGCTTAGCATCCCAAAACACTGATGCATGCGAATGAATTCTGCAAGCATGATTTTTTTTTATTACATTTCAACAGGAAATAGCTGAGCTTCTTCATAAGTCTTCTGCATGTTGACAAGATTCACATAAAAAAAAAAAAAAAGACATGGAAAATGTCAGTTGAATTTGAATTGCTTTCATTCAGATTTGTTTTTTCCCTGATCGTACAACCTGTAACAAAGAACTTTACCAAACAGTTTGAATCTTGACATATATAATCTGGATCAGTACTGCTCATACACATAGATACACAGCAGCTTTTCCTTTCGTGATTCAGGAAGAAAAGAAATTGTAATTACTTGTCCAAGGGCTGGAAAAAAAGCTTCTTTTAGAAAATTACCTTAAAAGTGTTTACATTCATAGGAAAAGTAATGCTTTCTTAGTTCGGGGTTACAGTTACCACAGTAACCCTTTATTACTTTTTATACTCACACACACACACACATTTTATCTCTCCCTTGTAAATTTAAAGATGCATAGAATTTGCAGGTACATCATCAAACAGAATCCTTTACCCCTGATTCCATACTGCAATTTGCCTTCTTGACACATGAACTTTAGTTCTGGAATACTCTTTAATATTTATGGGCCTACAATAATCTATTCTCACTGTTATGAGAAAAGACTTTGCACCTTGTTCTGTCAAATACAAAGGTGTTTGAGGTTTAAGGACAGTAAAAGTAGCTTAGATGTCAATGAATTAAGAATACTAGATTTACCCTCACTTTTATTTTTCTTTACATTTTCAAAGCAATGGGCAGAGATACCATTGCAAATAGGAATCAAACACAAAGCCATTAAGAAACATAAGCTGAAAATATTAATTTATCCTTTAAAATACTCAGTCTTATTTCGTAATTAAATAACAGGAAAATGATAATTCTTCTGTGGCTGGAATCAAAGCAAATTGAATTAAGGATACATATAATTTAAAACAAACAATCTAACTTAACAGAACAAACCAGAACAAAACACCAAACACAACCCCCCAATTTTAAAAGTAATTAGAAATCATAGAACAAAAGATGTCATAAACTATTTTGTAGAATGCAAAGAAGCATAGCGCAATGATGCTTGAATGAAAGCCAATATCTGTCTTCACAAGCCAAATGCATGCTGAAATTCATCCTACAATCTAGGGACTCCCATCATGCAGCACAGGAAACATAACAGAAACTTAACAGGTGCATCACATCATTTTCATCATTTATGCCAATCCTAGGAAAAGATAGTGTAACTTCTGTAAACACAGCCTGGTACATACAAATTTTCTCAATAAAGTCCGTGGAAAGTTAAGAAAGATGCCATACCACTGAAACATAACATTCAACATACTGCATAAAAATAAATGAGAAAAGCTGTTATTTTTTAAGAGGTGCTATATGCATATAGTAGACAAAATACAAACAGGTGTTCCTGTGATAAGGGAGATCTATATCTATGTATCTATATATATCAATCCAATCAACTGATGACTCATCTGATATCTTTTTTTGTTAAAATAATATGCCTGAACAAATTGCACCAATAAATGTCCAAATGGGTAACTCCTCTAAATCTGGAGGCAATAAAAAGAGTTATTCTGTACAAGGTCATCGTTTCACAGAATCACAGAATAACCAGGTTGGAAGAGACCCACTGGATCGTCAAGTCCAACCATTCCCACCAATCCTTAAATCATGCCCCTAAGTACCTCATCCACCCTCACCTTAAACACCTCCAGGGACGGTGACTCAACCACTCCAGGGACAGACTGTTCCAATGCCTAACCACCCTCTCCGTGAAGAATTTTTTCCTAATCTAAAGCTTATATCTCCCCTGGTGGAGCCTGAGGTCATTCCCTCTCGTCCTGTCCCCTGTCACTTGGGAGAAGAGGCCAGCACCCTCCTCTCCACAACCTCCCTTCAGGTAGTTGTAGAGAGTAATAAGGTCTCCCCTCAGCCTCCTCTTCTCCAGGCTAAACAACCCCAGCTCTCTCAGTCGCTCCTCATAAGATTTGCTCTCCAGTCTCTTCACCAGCTTCATTGCCCTTCTCTGGACTCACTCCAGAGCCACAACATCCCTCTTGTGTTGAGGGGCCCAGAACTGAACACAGTACTCGAGGTGCGGTCTCACCAGTGCCGAGTACAGAGGGAGAATAACCTCCCTGGACCTGCTGGTCACGCCGTTCCTGATACAAGCCAAGATGCCATTTGCCTTCTTGGCCACCTGGGCACACTGCTGGCTCATGTTCAGTCGGCTGTCAACCAACACCCCCAGGTCTTTCTCCTCCTGGCAGCTTTCTAGACAGACTTCTCCTAGTCTGTAGCACTGCACAGGGTTGTTGTACCCCAAGTGCAGGACTCGGCATTTGGCCTTGTTAAACCTCATGCCGTTGGTATCAGCCCAGCAGTCCAGCCTGTTCAGATCCCTTTGCAGAGCCTCCCGACCCTCCAGCAGATCCACACTTCCACCCAGCTTGGTGTCATCTGCAAACTTGCTAAGGGTGCACTCGATGCCTTCATCCAGGTCATTGATAAAGACATTAAACAGGACTGGACCCAGCAGTGAGCCCTGGGGAACCCCACTTGTAACTGGCCTCCAGCTGGATTTAACTCTGTTTACCTCCAGCCTCTGGGCCTGGTCATTCAACCAGTTTTTCACTCAGGAGAGTGTGCGCCCGTCCAGGCCAGAGGCCGACAGTTTCCGAAGCAGATGTGCTGAACTGTTACTGCATTTTGGACAAAACAAATTAAAAAATAAAAAGGTTGCCTTAAATAATTGAGACTATTTGAGGTAAATGCAAGAAAAATCAAGAGTTGAATGGATTTAAAAAAATTTTTGATACTTTAGGTAACAGAGCTTTGACATGGACAACATTACCTGGGGGCCCACTTCCAGCATAAAGTTGGGCCAGAAGGTCCTCAGAGGTCCCTTCAAAACTAGACTTCTCTGTAATTTTCTGAAAGCAGTTTTTGTTTTATTTTGAAATAATTTAAATGCTTCCTCACATACTTAGACATAAAAGCTCTAGCAGTTCTTTATATGTTCTTTTTTTTCCTTGATATCTGTTTCTAATACTATTTTTCATGTTATTTCCAGCAACTGAGAAAAGCTCTTACTTCAACCTTAACTTCAGTTCACAGAGGAATCACATACGACCTGCCAAAAGACTTTGTGATCAAGTCACTCTTTCCATCTAGTTCAAACAGGCAGCAAGAGCAGAATATTTCTTGCGCTCCTGATGCCTTAACCAATCTTCCCATGGTCCTGAAGACTCTCTTGAGAGCCATCAGACTTCTTGTTCTAACTTCATCACTGCTTACCTGAAAAAAAAAATAATGCATAATAATCCAAGAGCTGTACCAGGGCAAGAAGCTTTCTCTTCATGTCTTTAACCTTGGCCCCAGGGAGACACCAGACATCCCTAAGAAGTGGGTCTGTGCTGCATATTTGGCCTTCTGTTCCCCTCAGAAAGGAGTCTCCTGTAACAACAGCCCTTCTTTTTTCTTCTTGGAAGTTGTTTTGATGCAGGTTTTAGGCTGTAACCTTGGTGACACCTCTAGACTAGGTAAAACATCATCACATTATTGTTTGATTCTACTTGCAGAGCCTTGTACTTATGCAAGAGCATCTGGAGAGATGGGGTAGTCACAGAGGAGATGTCTGCTGCACTGGGCAAGAATTTGTCACTATTCTCACCTATCCTTTCCAGTCACTGTGTTCAGCCAGCTGGAGAAAAGATAGGGAATCCTCCACATCCTGTGGCCTGTATCCCTGTTGAGCCTGACCCAAGGAAGGCAGGTCATGAGTCCAGTGACTCCTGGCTTCTGAACTACTCATCTCCTGCAAGAAGTCTTTCATTAAGCAGAGAAGTTACAATACCTGCACACACCTCCTACAGATGTGCTCACTACTGCCGTTAGGTACTGGTGTAACAGTAGTACACCCTCTGAAGAAGAGATAACCAATACACTTTTAATAAATAATGATATCATATTTTGTACATCAGCTTTAGTCTGCCTGAAAGAGGGATGCCATATTCTTAAAGGAAGAAAAAACCTAAAATATTATAACCCAATTAAATTGAAAACAAGATTATCCTGCCATGTTAATGGAATATGTGTACAGCTAATGATGACATACACTTTAATATTCATATCACAATACTAAGGAATTTTAATACAAAGAACTTTCTGATATACTTTCATGCATAACTAATTTACAGTCATGACGAAGTTTTTAGTGCAGTTTTATTTTAGTTTATCATTTTACTAAAAATAATGTATATGAATAACATGGCACCATGAACTAAATGATAAAGAAATACTTCTTTTATCAGGGCAAAAAGCAAAACTGCTTTAAGTATAAGTGGTATTATTAATTAATGTAAACCATCCAGGAAATATCTAACTCTCTTAAGTGAGAGGGGGTTAAGTTAATGAGATGTAATGGATTGGACTAGAAGTATTTTGAAGGTCTGTCAATATATTGAAAATCTCATTTTTATTTGTATATTTCAAGACTAATGTTCTGCTTAGAGTTTAAGCAGACTGAAAGCTGTTTCCAGCATGCAGGAAGTTTATTTGGAAAAATGCAGAATTACTATGACATCAACTGTTCTGCATGGTTTTAACTTGAAATTATATAAAGTTTCATTAAAAAGTAAAAGGAAATAAGACATAGACAGGGTAAATAAATAGTTCCAAAGAAAAATGGCAAAAGCTGGTCCCATGTAGATGACACTTTTCCTCCACTGTTAAGATAGTTGTCTAAAAAAAAAAAGGTTTGTCTTTCCCTGTGGAGCAAACTGTCTTTGACCTTTGAGCAGGTAAGGAGTTAAGGCTTTTAGGTTAGATTATAAGCCTATATTTTCATAGTACAAGTCTGAGTATGATAAATCCTCCCCCTATGTAAAGCAACTTATTTAATTCTATCAAGAAAAATTCTGAATGAAAATAAATACTATAATGCCAGGTAGATATTAATCATGTACTCAGACACTGTCTCAATATACAGTGCTAAGTGAAGTGGTCTGTTTAAAGCAAAGTGTGGTTTTCAAGGCTTATAATTTCGTCGTAATACTTAGTGTAATTATTCACATAGAAATTTCATTGACTTAATACAGAATATTATCTATGCACAAGAAAAAGCTAAAAGATTTGGCACTTACTTTAATTGCACATACTGTTTTCTAATCAATATCTTCTAGTAAAGCTATGAAGTATTTACAGTATTTTTACAATTAATAATATTCTTTGTTTGACAGTTCTATTTCTTCTGTTTGATCGTCAACATATTGCCTATCACCGCAAAGGACAATTGTTCAGTAATACAATACAGCAGAATCACAGAATCACAACATCCTAGGTTGGAAAAGACCCAGGGGATCATCGAACAGGCTATAACTAATGACAAATATGCTGTTCCAGAGGTAAAGCAGTGACTACAGTCAATTCTGTTATTATAAGTGTCATTTTCATGGCATTTTCAGAGAAATAGGAACTTGTAATGACAATTTTGCAGATCTGAAACTTTTTTTTATTCTATTTTTATTCCACTTATTAACTATTTTTGGTGTACTATGATTTTCTCTTGAAGCTCAAAAAAATATCATGCTGACAGGATGCTGTATATTTAGCCTCTGTGTTCAAACTCTTGTTTCCAAAATGACCCTGGTAAACCACAGAATCCTGAAAATACTGTTACATTTAATAGACCAGTGTGTCCTCCTGGGGAGCACTTGTCTCCTGGAACTACAGCTTCTCAGAGGCTATCTGGCTACATTAGTGTGTGTTGCGTAATTTCTCTAAGCCTCTCTTCTTGGAAATGTCTGAGGGTTTTAGATATCCATTAATGTCCTGTTTCTTATTTTTTTTTCTGGAAGGACCATCATGATTCTTATGCCTGACTTCTTCAGAGGAGCTGTAGCTGAGAATCTTGAGTAAAAAATCGCTTTTACCTCTAGTTCAGAATGAAGCATGTAATTAACTTCACTGTGTGCAATATTAAGAATCTTCTTATGTCTTTAGCGGTTTCTGAGATGACTGGTTTTTTAGGAAGGCAGCACTGGGACATCATGTACTGACAGAAGGGCAACAAAGGCTTTTTCACAGCCCAAAAAACTCCCTCAAAAGCATGGAAAGTGGTACTTTGGCTGTAAGACCATCCTGAGACCCGTGAAGTTTGAGCGGCATTGTTGTCATTCTCTGTGCTAAATTTTGTCTACATTAGTTGCACAACAGTAATCACTTAAGTTATAGATATAAAAACCAGGGACATATAGAAACTCAGTAGGATTCAATTTGACACAACAATCCTACAGCAGTTTGGGAATCTTGTCTTATGAAAAATGCCTAGGGCTATAATAAGGACTATGTAAAACTGGAAACTCCACACATTATTAGTTTTCTGACTCGTAGACCAGCGAAGTGATTGAAACATTATTATTCACTGCAGTATTATCTAGGTATTTATATATGTAATAAATAGAAATATTCGATTAATTCTTAAGTTACTAAAAATAAAATTATTTTCTCAACATTTAATTAAATTAATTGTGAATGTAAAAGACTATAAAAGAGGCACTAATTGAGAGTTTATAATTTTGAACTAATGAGATTTACTTATCCCTTAAACTGTGCTATTGGTTGGTACACAAAGATAGTGAGATGTTACTAGTCTTAAATAATTAGAGATTCAAATAATGCTCTGAACAAATCAGATGGAAATAGGTGGAAGATTATCAATTATCAATTATAAATGCATTTTTTCACATTTTATCTGTGCAAATATATGTCCCAGTTTAGCAAACACTCCCTCGGCCAGGTCAGTAGCTAAAACTGGACAGGTTGTAGTTGCAGTTTCATTTACTAACCCCCTAGGAAAGGGGGAGAGAGATACTTATCTGTTGAAAACTAATACTAATACAGCTTTAATGAATCAGCAATAATAGAAGGAAGATAATGATATCAAGAAAATAATAAAATAAATACAAGAATACAAAAATGGTCCATCCTGGGACCAATGCTATGTAGCATCTTCATCAATGATAGAGACAGCTAGATCGAGTGCACCCTCAGCAAGTTTGCAGATGACACCGAGCTGAGTGGGGCAGTTGCCACACCAGAAGAATTGGACGTCATCGAGGGGAAGCTGGACAATCTGGACAAGTGGGCCTGTGAGAACCTCTTGAGGTTCATCAAGGCCAAGTGCAAGGTCCTACACCTGGGTCTGGGCAATCTGAAGTTTCAGTACAGCATGGAGGGATGATGTGATTGAGACCAGCTCTGCAGAGAACAGCTTGGGGGTGCTGATCGATGAGAAGCTTGACATGAGCTGGCAATGCATGTTTATAGCCCAGAAAGCCAATCATATCCTGGACTGCATCAAAAGAAGTGTGGCCAGCAGGTCAAGGGAGGTGATTCTGCCCCTCTGCTTCACCCTTGTGAGTCTCTACCTGGAATATTGTGTCCAGTTCTGGAATTCTCAACATAAGAAGTATGTGGAACAGTTGGAATAGGTCCAGAGGAGGCCTACAAAGATGATCAGAGGGCTAGAGTACCTCCCCTATGAGGACAAGCTGAGAAAATTTGGATTATTTAGCCTGGAGAAGAGAAATCTCCAAGGTGGCCTTATAGCAACCTTCCAGTACCTGAAGGGGGCACGCAAGAAAGCTAGAGAGGGACTTTTTACAAAGGCATGTAGAGAGGACTAGAGGAATGGCTATAAATTGGCAAAGGTTGCCCAGGCAATTTGTGGAACCCTCATCCCTGGAAGTGTTCAAGGCCAGGTTGGACGGGTCCTTGAGCAGCCTGATCTAGTGGGACAAGTTCCTGCCCGTTACAGGGGGATTGGAATTAGATGATCATAGAATCATAGAATCACCAGGTTGGAAAAGAACCATCAGATCACTGAGTCCAACCATTCCTATCAAACACTAAACCATGCTCCTTAGCACCTTGTCCACCCATCCCTTAAACACCTCCAGGGAAGGTAACTCAACCACCTCCCTGGGCAGCCTGTTCCAGTGCCCAATGACCTTTTCTGTGAATTTTTTTTCCTAATGTTCAACCTGAACCTCCCCTGGCAGAGCTTGATGCCATTCCCTCTCATCCTGTTCGCTGTTACTTGGGAGAAGAGGCCAGCTCCCTCCTCTCCACAACCTCCCTTCAGGTAGTTGTAGAGAGCATCTTTACATAATTCTGCATTTGATTTTTGGGGCACACTGCATTGTCTGCAAAAGAGAAAAGAAAAATTAATAATAAATTCCTGTTTGAATGTAACACAGTAGAAAGCTAGATTTTTTTTGCATGTCTTAAAAACTAAAAGAGTTTGGCAAGATATACGTGTTGGAATTTATAGGGTATAAGCATAATTTTGTATGGCTGTTATAAATCACTTACTTAGAATTGTACTTCATTCTACTCTGCCACTGCGAATTTACATCTATCAAAGAAATTGCAGCTCAGATAGGATTTAAGGTGTCATTTATGTACAGGTGGTGATAATGATAAACAAATTCTTACTGCACTGTGCAAGCTCAGCAGTAAAATTGAAAGAAGCAGATGTGATATCAGCTTAATAAATGTAACTATTTTGTGCTAGGTTCTCATAATGAGTTCAACAGAACATAGCAAAAATCTGGGTCCACATTACCAATAATTTATTTTTGAACTTACAAGAACAAAATGTACCTTACAAGATGGTTGATACTGTGGTGAAGAGCTATAGCTATAGATAACATACACATTCTAAGTTCAGAGAAGGGCAATGAAGCTTCTGAAGGGGCTGGAGAACAAGTCTTATGAGAGGTTGTCACACCCTGGACCCATGAGACACACACTCATCTTCAAGCATGACTGGAGGTTGGTGGGTTTGTTTCCATGCTGTGATCCGGAGGTCAATAAGGTCACTCCCAGGGCTAAAAATCAAAAGCAATGTTTATTCTGGCTCTGGCAAACATAAACACACTAAAATACTCAGGTGCACAGCTGAGACATGGGGGTGCAACTTCCCAAAGTTATGGAAATGAATCCAAACCTGTTGAGAGCAAAATCTGATCCCTGAACACAACCCAAGTCACTCGGATACAATCCAAGTGATAAGAGTGAATGGCCTCAAGTTGCACCAAGTTCAGATTAGACATCAGGAAAAAATTTCTTCACTGAAAAGGTCATCAGGCACTGATACAGGCTGCCCAGGGAGGTGGTTGAGTCACCATCCTTGAAGGTATTTACAAGACAGGCAAATTAGGTGCTCAGGTTTACTTGCTGGAGGTCATGGCCACTTATAACAACTCAAAATCTTTTTCCCTCCGAAACTGTGAGGCCTTCCTTAGACTGATTTTAGGGGACGTCCTAGGGATGTTCTGAACCTCCATCAGAAATACCTGAGTGCTCAATGTATCAAACATAAGCATGCCAAAGACTCTTCACATTCCAGTACTGTTTAAGTTACTAATAGCCTATGCTAACGTTTCTGGGTTTTTTATATATATATTTTTTCTTATTCAGAATCTTATAATAGGTATATTATCCTGCACATATTAAGAAACATTCTGCATATTTAAATTAATTATTAAAATATATATTTTTTTACAAAGGTGTTTCTCTTGGGGAGATGTAATATTTCTTAGTTTATTTTATTATTAGTGTTAGAAAACAATGAATCTTTTTTCTTGGTGAATTAGGTCATAAAATATTTTACATTAACTTTAGCAGTCAGTTATCAAAGTCATTATGTACACAGACAGTTACACAAACAATCACATGCCTTTAGAGACTGACCAGCTTAGTATTTTATGTTGTAAATCCTACCAAACGTATTAAGATTACTTTGAATAAACAAATTACTCCAAGGAGGTAAACTACTGTACACTTTTCTGGCCACATAGATTACATAATAATAGGAAACATGGCAACTGTAATGGACTTTTGAGAGGTCTTTCGGCAACTTATCTCTTGTCTTCATCCTATAATTTACTGAATTAGTGGCCAGGATAAGAGGAAGGATTGCATACAGGATAATTGAACAAATATTTTAACTTTCTTAGTGGTTCATCAACTAAGTAATTGTATCATACACACAAAAAAAGAATATTTTCCCATTTCCTTCCTTCTTTTCTCCATTAAATTTTTTCTTTCAAATGTGGAAATAAAATGTTCCCTTAAACTGTGTTAAAAAGACAGGCTAAACTGATTGCCAGATATCTCAGGTGTGGCAATGTCTGTACTCTAACATAATGAAAACTTCTCTTATAACATCAAAATATACAATGCAAATTTGTTGTTCTTTAACTAGGATAGTTGTAACAGGTAGTAAAAATGTGATTACAGGGTGTCAGACCAAGGAGACAAAACTCCTAAGTTCCTAGTTCTGATCTGCAGTAATTGCATACTTAGATCATGAAATTTGTTTTCATAACAAGCCAAATTATAGTCAGAAACATTTTTGTAATGTTGGCCTTTCCTTCTGACTAGAAGCATATATTAGTGCAAATGCTATAAAAAAATAACTTCATGAGAGATTTGAAAACTTTTTAATCTGTCCTCACAACAGCTGGAGGGGCAGTGGCTTGTGTGTAATGCAAAAATCTGGAAAGCAGGAGTAGATTAATTGGTAGGAAAAAAACTATTGAGGGACACAGAACAATAGGAGGAGGTAGAGGTAGAGAAAGGAAGAGGGAAGAACAGAGTCATAAACAGCAAAGAGCTCTGAGGACAGATCTGAGGATTTTCAACTGAATCTTACTTTTTGCAACCACTTACTGCTGAATAAACTACAGGGATTAAATATATGAAGAATAAAGAAACTTTTATGGGGGTAGGTTAGATCTGCAATTCTATACAGTTCCAAAAATATTAAACCTGAGATATTACGTACTAAGAAAAAGGAAGCAATGGGAACTATAACAGCAGAACTGACTGGTACTTATTAAAAGCATCACTGCACATAAATTTATGTAAATTATTCCAAAACTTTATGTTCTTGTTCAACCCACCATATTATTTTTTTTAGGTATTTCTGAGTTATGATAATAAAGATAGAATACTGATTTTTTTCTTATAGTAGCTTAATGAAAATCATGATAAATAATGGAAATTGGGATATTTAAATTCATGAATATGTAGGAAGTCACTCCAACACACAGTGAGTTATAGCTGAAAGGACAATTTTTCACCAAAACTGCAGTACAGAAGGAAACAACTAGAAAAATGCTCACTTACAAAACCTTTAATAAGGATCCCTGCAGAAGTAACTGAAATTATCTCTGTAAAATTGTTTCTGTTCAAATCTTTTCTGCTTATTAAATTGTCACATTATAATGAAAAAGCTACAAGGGGAATATCCTAATTAATATCTATCAAAATCAGAGCTGTTAATGCATTCTCCTAGAAGAGCATTCCTGAACATTCATTCTAGGGTGGTGGATAAAAGGGCAGTCAAGAGACATTGGCTTTACTTTGTATATCTCTCTCTATCAAGGCCTCACCATCCACCTCATGTCAAATATTTCTGTATTTTGAGAGGAGGAACCAAACCTGATATTGCAAAAAAAAAAAACTGAACAAAGATTTCATGTTTTGAAATCACAGACTTCCATTAACAAAATCTGCACTATAAGTAGTCCCAGAGTAATATTTAGAAAATCAGACCTCAAAGCTATGTGTACTGCTAAAATACCATGCCACTCCTGGTCATTGTTTCACAGATATTGAGAGTTAGAGGTCACTCACAACAGATGGCAAAAACACGTTTTATTTCTGAGAAGAAACTTAAGTAAAACGAGTAAGATCAGTACTATGTCACTTTCCCCAAGTCCAGAGAATCAGTGTAAGTCCTTTTTAGTTTGCTAATACAGACCTAGTGTTCACATAGCTAGAGTGGTTTTATTTTACTTTGTATGTCTAATTGAAGTGTGGTATATACCTTGTTCATAAAGTTAATTTTCAGGTTTCATTAAGCTAACCTAAACTTGATTAAAGATCCCCTGCACTCCTTTACTGTTCCATCAAGAGAAAGGAAAAAATAAAAAAGAATAATTCAGCCTATATAAGAATGTAATTGCTCTCTAAAGATAATTCACTGCCTTCATTGACTATAGAAGCAGCCTAGAGACTTTTCCAAACTTCATTTATAGTCAATTTAAGCATCCCAATTGTCTGCTATTACACAGGATGAATCAAATCACTGACAATAAGTTTTGTCATGTTCAACTATTAAAATGAACTCAAGTTTTCTTCATTTTCAGGTGATTCTATTGCTGCCAAAGACATCTCTGTGTTAAGTCTTAAAGTAGTTAAACTAGTGAAGTGGGCATTTTTGCTGAATCAGTTAATAGAGTCTATGCTAATAAGTAGTCATTTTTTCTGGAGAATATTAACATTTGAATATAAATATGGGACAAATTAAGAGCAGGTAATATATATATGAAGATCACATATACATTGTAAAGTTCAATTATGTGAAAATAAGAATTGAAAAAAATCAAGAAATCTCCTGGTTTTTTTGAAATACATAGCAGAACTCAAACTTCTAGTTTCAGAAGGACTTTATCTTGTGCTGAAATATTTAGAAAACTATACTTTATCAAATGAGAAAAAAACCACCAAAACAAACAGCATTTGTGTTGAGAAAGAAAGGAGTGAATCTTGTGAAGTTTTCCTCATCTTTCGTATTTCTATTCTTTCTGGACACATTAACTGGCTGTAGGTCATAGTGCTTGATCAGGAGGCCAGACCAACAGACCTTCAGAAGTTCCTTCCAGCCTTAACCATTCTCTGATTATGTAATAAATTTCAAAATAGAGATTCAATTGGAACTGAATTTGCAAGGGATTCCAAAACAAAAAAAGACCTTCAAGTACATCAGCAGCAAAGAGATGACTAGGGAAAATATGACCTTTCTGCTGAATGAAGTGGATGACCTGTTGACAGGGAATACAGAAAAAGCGGAGTTACTGACTGACTTCTTCAGTCTTTACCACTAAGGCAAGCCCTCAGGAACCTCTGACCCTGGAGGTAAGAGACAAAGTCTGGAGAAAAGAAGACTTTCCATTAGTGAATGAGGATTGAGTTAGAGATCATTTAGGAAGGCTGGAAATTCACAAATCCATGGGCCCTGATAGGATACACCCACAAGTGCTGAGAGAGCTTGCAGATAGTATTGCAAAGTCATTCTCCATCATCTTTGAGAGGTCATGGAGAGGAGAAGTGATGCCAATGTCACTAAATTCTTCAAAAAAGACTACAGGCCAGGTAACCTCACCTTCATCTCTGGAAGTGGGATGGAATAGCTCATTCTGGAAGTCATCTCCAAAGATCTGGAGGAAGAGAACAATATTGGGAACAGTCAACATGGACTCACTATGGGGAAATTATGCTTGACTAATCTGATAGCCTTCTATGATGGTATGACTGGCTGGATAGATAAGGGGAGTGCAGTGGATGTTACCTAACTCAACATCAGCAAGGCTTTTGACACTGTGTCCTGTATCATCCTCATTGGTAAGCTTAGGAAATGTTGCTTAAATAACTGGAAAGTGATTGACAAGTACCTGGATGGCAGATGGGTTGTGATCTTAAGTAGTTAAACTAGTTCATGAGTTATAAAGGAAGTGAAAAAGTGGATTATGATATAGGCAGAAATTAGAAGAAAACCTCAATGTATTGTTTCTAATAATTTGAATTCATCATCAGAATATTGCTTTCAAATAACAAATATCTCAATGGTTCTCATCTACTGTGACTTAGCTGAATATCCTCATTACTTTAGATGAAATGTGAATGAATTTTTTAAATTTTGTCTATAGAATAATGAACTTAATATATTGAAATTATTATATATATAATATGCTATTCAAAAGCGTCTGACAACTGTGACATCTTTTTCCTTTGCACTACCTCAGTGTAATGAAGTAACCCAAAGACAGTTTATGATTAAGGCATTGTACATGAATGAAACAGAATGTATAAATGTGATATACACTCATCTTAAAATCATAAAACTGTCAGGGTAATAGGGACAATAGCTGGTGATTTCAATCAAACAAGTAACAAGAATATAAAGCAATTAAAAAAAGAAAAATAATTAACAGAAGAAGGGTTTCATAAGATAAGTAGCTTGTAAGCCTTTATTAAAATAGGTGAAGGGCAACAATTTAGAAAGCAGTACTGGAGAGCAGTAGAGGTTTACCAAGGCATTTGGTTTCCCACCAGAAGGTTCATGGCACAAGACCCTTCCAAGATGATTTAAAGTGTAATGGTGCTTCTTGACACAAAGGCAATTTTTACAGCATATTTAATAGCTATGTCTTTAGAAACATTTAGATCCATTTTTTTTTTTTAGTTTTTAGGAAACTTGAAGGACAATCACAGCCTAAAAAAAATGAATGGATATTTATTTTAATGTTTCACACTGAAATTTGATGTTCCAAAAAACCAATTAAAATACAAATATTCTGTAAATAACTTCTAAAAATTAAATAGAAAGTTAGTATTGAGCGTACCACAGTACATGGAAATTTTAAGTGTTTTTTGGGTGAATGTTTCTGGGAAAACTGTTTTCTGTAGGAGTAACTCACAGACCAGATACAGGACCTCAAATAATGTTGTTTGGGAGATAAGGGAGAGAAAATGTGAAAACAGTTATGTAGACAGTGTTTACTAATGCATTAGTGCTTGTATTTCTATATATTTACTTCACTAGAACATAGGGTTCAATAGGCACATTTCTTAAAGAAGACAGAAGATTCAGTTAACTTAAATAATTATATAATCAGACATAAATATTGAATACTATTCATAAGTCAGTTTCATAGTTTTAATTGGAATAACTACAAAAGGGACTACAAAACCACACAAGTCATTAAAAAAAGAAAAGGAAGTAAATATAGATCAAAGATTAGGAATGTAAAGACAAAACTCAGAACAAAAAAAATGGTTTGGTTTTCTTCTTTGTTTTTATTTTTTCTGATTTTTTTTTCCTTGTGGATAACATTTACCAGCAAGAGTGCTTTTAGAAAAATGCTATAATACAAGACTGTCAGCATTATGATAATGAAAAAAAAAATTAGTACCCCAAAATACTCTAAACCACAATAAATATTTCTATGTATGACACCAACAAGGTACATTTCCTAAATCTAGCATTATACAAAAAACCCCAAACCAACAATCAACTGCATATGCAAATGTTTTGTATTCACCATCACCTCCAAACAGAGGAACAAAATATTAATTGCAAATTTGTTTTAATTTTTATGTAATTCTGACTTAATAACTTAATACAATAATGATTTATTAGCTATTAAAATTAATTAGATATGTATGAAAGTATCATATTAGCATAAATACCTTTAATTAAGCCTATCAAAGCCAGTACAAGATAAAGATTAAATACAATATAATGTAATGTAATGTAATATAATATAATAATAATCCCATTGACAATCTGATAGCTTTTCCTTTTGACCACTTAGGAGCATGTTTTCTGTGGTAGTCATTCTAATTGCTCCAAAAAACTGAAAAGCTAGTTACAAAAATGGTTTGTGAAAGCCCACTAACCTTTATAAAATTCTGCCATCAAAAGAAAGGAAAACTCATATTTAGGTCAAATCTTTATTTCATAGTGTTTAGCATTTCAACATATAGTCTTCAAAATTTCACTGTAATTAGTAATAACAGTAAATTTTGTTGTTCTATTTTTTTTTTTTTGGTATTTCTTTCATGCTCTTTGGAATATACTATTTTTATTAATTGAAAAAACGATGCACTTTGCTAACAAGCATTTTTACAATTTAGTTGCTTTCTAGCATATAATATTCCAAGCAGAGCTGTAAAGGCATTCAACTGAAGTTAAAGCTAAAAGAGCAGGAAATGTCAAAGAAGACAGGTGGCTAAGTTACTGCACATACATAAAACAAAACTGTAAAAAAATCTCACTTTAGAAAATTAAACAACCATGACCAAACTAGTACGTAAATGGCAGCTTTTGTACGGTGTTCAGCAAAACTAGAACTGGAACAGAACTAGGGATAAAAATCATTTATACCTGAAATCCTTCTCAGGTTCAAACTCTTAAATTATCTGGAAGCCAAAACTTAGGAAAAAGGTAGTGTCAGGTGATCGACTCTCCTGTCTCTTCAAGAGGTTGCAAGTCTCGATAAGCTACTTGTTTCATTTTTGCAAGATGAAAAATTAACTTTAGTGTAATACATTCTGAAAATTGCCAGTATCATTGCTGACAATTGCCTCATTAGCACACATAAGGCAGATGGGGAAAGAATTTGATATGGAATCCTACTGACAATTTAAGTTGTTAACAAAATGCTTACCAAATATCTTTTGTCATTTTGCTGTTGTGTAAATAAGCATGTAAACATGCATGCTTACACACATATAGATATTCTTTTATCAAATTATCCTTTATATATTATCTTTATTGCTTAGAAAAATCTGGTGGTATAAAATCACACTCTAACTGGCCCAGAGAGATTAAATGGAAAGCCATGTTCTTCTTTTATTTTTCCAATTTCGAACTATGCAATAGTGGATATGCAACTTGTTAACTATTTTGGACAAAAATTATTTAATTCAGATTGGTACAGTGAAACCTTACTTATAAATTACAGTTATGATACTTACAGATTTTATTATGCTACTATATTTTATTAATAACAGAATTACTTACAGCAAATAGTGGTAGTCATAATTCATTATAAATTATCAAGAAGTAAAATACAGTTTAGTGGTGCAGGGCTTTATGATTCTTTAATAAGTAGATATGGACTTAATTTTAATGAGAAGTTACAAAAAAAAACCCTTAAAAAACCTAGCAAATTAATATTGCTTAGGGCAGTTTATGGTTACAAAATTATCACCTCTGTGCATGTAGACTGGAAAAACATGAGTATGTGTAACTTTTGGAGGTTAAACATATTGTTACTTGAGAACACCGATCTTTCTTATTACAAAATACCAAGTATTATGTGTTACTCAGCTGAACTGGTATTTGAGAAATGGATTATTAAAGTGATTTTTTAAAGATTTCATGGGGATTCAAAAACATTTGGCCATGTGATTCACATAGTATCACTGCTAGAATTGTCCCTGTGTGTGTATTTATTAGAGACAAATATTATCTACTTGAGTATTACTCTCTATATGTAACTATATTTATATAAATATGTATAAATATATATATGCTCTCTAGACAGGGAATATTTTTATTGTTTATGAAAAACAGAACACTTTCAATGACAAAGTTCCTAGACCACTGATGATAAAAAAAATTCTTTGGTTCTCCAAAACTTCCACTCACAGGGAAAGTCCTCTACTCACTCTTCTCATATGCGTCTTCTTGCTCTCCTCACTTTATATCATGGGATGTTGTTATAATTTCTCTGATCCTGTTTCATCTTGTCATTGCTATACCTGTGACCCACTTGAAATGCTCTCCAAAATTTACAGCATCTGTCAACATTTGTAATCATTCACTGTAATAAGTCAACCTGTCACTTTAGTATTTTCCTATGAATGAGCACCAACAAGCACTTCCAGGCTCTCTCCATATGTCCATAATAATGATTTTGCTTCTTGCCTTATGAAATGGTTATTAATTTATTCATATCCATTCATGGCTTATCAAAGTATTCCATATTTTTGCATGAAGAAAAGATTAGAACAGATGAACAGGAATTACAAATAATATCTTTCTGAATCATGACAGGGAAAAAAATACATCTTTATCTTAATTTAAAAGAAAAAAGAGTTACAAGATCAAATGACTCAAAATTAAGATTAGACTAATTTGGACTCACAGTGTACATTTTTACCTGTAAAATTAAACCCAATTAACCTGTTTTAAAGAATCTCTCTCCAAATGAGATTTTGAAATTAAGTGTTTTTTTCCCCTAAAGTGTGCTAATAAAAGATCATCATTTGTGATATATGGTAATAGATTATTCTAATTGTCCTGTGAAAGAGCATTAAAAAATCAGACAGATATTGCACAGTCTTGAAAAGTATATTCTTAGTTAATTTGCTTTGTGTTCCATGATGTTGTGGTTTAGCCCCAGCTGGCTACAAAGCACCACACAGCCAGGTCACTCACCTCTCATTGCTCCTCCACCTCAGGGGGATGGGGAGAAGAACTGAAAAACAAAGAAAGCAAAACTCATGGGTTGGCACAGAAACAGGATAGCAAAGGAAAAGAAAATAAGATAATGATAAAAGAACATACTACGCAAACAATACACAGCACATACCACTCACCACCCAGAAAACCAACACTCTACATGCTCATGATCTAGAATCCTGAGCTATGCTTCCAAGTTGTGCACTCAAGCCTTGAACTAAGACATGGAATTGAGCCACAAACTGAGAAACGCAGGCAACTACCCTCCATATGTCATGGTATTGGCTATACCCTTGAACAGTTTGAGTCAGCAGCACCAGTGGTATCCTCTTCCATATTCTTGTGAAAATTAACTCTATCCAAGGCATCAGCAGAATATCTTCAAGATAAACTTCCTGAACTAAATTAAAATAATCAATCAACCAAACCTAAACCAACTATATTTCTCAGACTTTATAATTTTTAGATTGACTATTGTGTTTTAAAATTCGGTAGAGACTAAAAGCAGACTGAAATAAACCTAAAAAAGTGAGTCGATTAAGTTATGTAATTCTATATTAGCCAAGTAACCCTGAAGAAGAAAATGATGCACTGATTTCTGACATCATGTGAGGAAATGTCAGAGGAAATGTGAGGCAAGTTGAGAAATTTTTATTTAGTTATAGGCTCCTTAGCCAGAGACAACTGTGGGTTTTTTTTTTTCAGGAACATAGAACACAACTCAACTGAAGTACAATTACTTTGAACACATGGCAAATTTATCACATATTTGTTATCTAAGATTTGATCTGGAATAATTCCTCAAGGAATGTTTTCTGTTACATTCTGTCTCACTATCAGTGATAAAGTCAAGGTACTCAAAAGGACATGAGCCTGAGGACATTCCATGGCATCATACCTATATCAATGGCCTGAGTACAGGCAGTAAAATCACAGCTCTAATTCATTCTTTGGTATTTAATTCCAGTGGGATTGAATTTACAGCTATCAGCACACTAAACAGAAGATATGTAAACCAGGTGACAGCAAGCTCTTCAAGAAGAATTTCTGAAGTCCCAACTCCCTGAAGGTTTTTTGATTCTTACTTGACTTCTTTCATTTAGAAACATCTTGAACACTGATGTCTGTCTCTGTCAGATATATCATAAACTAAAAAAAAAAAATACTCTATTTCTCTCTATTGATAATAAAAGATAAAAATTCAGATGTATAAATATCCATATTGATAAAGGTCTAAAGCTAGATGATGTGAAATCCATCCCTAGTGACACGAGTTAGATTGACTTAAATCTCAGGTATGTGAATTCCAGCTGGGTTTAAGTATCTTTAATTCTGCCAAACTGTTGTCAACTGTTGATTCAATGCATAGCAGGAAATTAATTTTATAGACAAATAAAATTATCAATACTTTATGCTTAAAATATCCCATGTCAAAACTGCAAAAAGTCCTTTTTCAAGCTTCTGAGTCCCTTTGGACTTTGCTATTACTGATTTAGTGATCTAGAAGGTGAAAACTGACCTTATATTTGGAGCCAGTGGGCCTCCATGCTACACTACTCATGGTCTTAAAGCTATTTAATTCTTGGTTTCTATTCTCAGCCACAGCTGAAGTTGCCCTGCAGCTAGCTTTCTATAATAATCATTTGATATGTCGATGCACATGTTTCTTACTAGCAGAAACCCAAGTTGTGGTCTTCCAGTGCAGACAAATCAGTGGACTACTGGATTGTACATGGAAATTTCACCTAAAATCACAATGCTCAAAACAGATTACTAGCTAGATTATCAGCTAGCTCCAGAGTATGTAAGAAAGTTGGTTTCATTTCAGAGCCTTTGTTCTGCCAAACAGCCAGACACTGACTTCACAGCTATGTCTTGGCAGAGAAAGACTTAAGAGATACTTTTCAGGGGGGTCTGTATTCTCTTGGGGTGACTAACATTCACAAAATACATTGCAAATTAAGCTGCAAGAGCCAGATTGATCTGAATCCTCCAGAGTGTTAATGTCTTTCTTGTAGAGAGGGGCCCAAAACAACACATAGTATTTGAGGTGTGGCCTCACCACAGGGAAACGCTGACTTCCCTACAAGAACTTACTTTCAGGCACCTGAATTCTTTACAAAGGGTCATTGGAAAAGGATCTGGAAGATAAGGCTCACTATTTATGGTCGAATACCTTAAGCACATGTCATAATGCTTGGAGCAGTAAAAATTCTGCTGCAATCTGGTAAATAAGTATCTGACGAAGAGAATTCTACTTATCTATTAAATATACCAAATTCCCTCCCACTAAACATACACCAAAACAGACACCTACAACTGGCCTTGATAGTTTGAAATATTTTAATATCCCTCAGGCACAACACAGGACCGTGCCTAACTACATCATCATTAACTCATCAACGTTCATTGACACTAGGGAGATATTTCTCTAAGGATTATAATGAATGAGGAAAGCCTTAATGGGGTTTTACTAAATGGAAAAAAAACCCCAAACTTTATTTGTTAATATTGCTCCTAGCTACCTATTTTATTAAAGATATTCAGCGGCTGTCTGTTGTTTATTATTTGCATATCTATTATTCTAGATGTATGGTGAATTCATCTGACAAATCTAATCTTTAAAAAATTATGCCTATTCACATTAATTAATACATAAATATTCCCTTGCTCTCTTTTGATATTTTAAAGTCAAGAAAACCTTATTTTTCCATTCAGATAATCTCACCATGATCCTGCCAATACAATTGGAATAAAAAAATAGAAATTGAGTTCCCGTATAAAAATATGAGGTGTAATAACGCTTTATGGCATCTTTATGGTACATTAAGGATGAAAAATTAAACTGTTCAATTTAAGGAATTCTAAACTTCAATATTTAATTCTACCTTTGCTTTTATGAACTTAAGCCTTTATTGATGACAAGACTTTAGAAGGAAGAAAGTTTTAAAGTCAAAACAGCATGATCTTTAATTGCTGGATTCTGTACTAGAACATGAAAGAAACTAAGAAGGAAAGAAAAGAGGATTTCTTGTGGTTAATGTTCTTCTTTACCATGAGTAAGCATAGGCTGATTTAACTGTTACATGAAAGTGCTATACATCACTAGAAGTTGTCCTGCTGAAGTGCATTATTGATTTCAATTAACATTAATTATTTGAGCAGTTGTTATCTGTGTATTTCAAGTTGGCAGTTATGTCAATTTTGTTTACATTTTACTAAATATATATTCGTAGCCACTAACTGTAACTTGGTTTTTTACAAGAGAAACCTGACATTTTAAACCACTAACCAGCTGCTTTTTCTGACCAGAGATAATGTTCTTGCCATAGACTCACATCATTTCACTGTGCTGGATCTGTAAATTATGGATACAGGCTTTATAGAGGGGAAAATATATTTTTTTCCTCTAGGCATTCTTACAGATCTCAATTGTGTTTCTTTTCCAATAAAAATAAAATAAAATGGTATCTACTAAAAAAAATGAAATATTTCTTGTTCTCCCTTATAAACTATAGCTTTGACTCATTCTCTCCTTCCTGAATTAGACTAGTTTGGAAGATCTGAATAGAAACAATGTGGCCTTATCTATAAACAATTCTAACAGTTATGCTGATAAAATAATATTGTTGTTCAATATATTTTTGTGTGCTTCCTGAGAAAATTGTGACATCTTATGTCATAAGTGTTATGAACAGATTACTACCCTCATTCTCCATCCTTCTGCACTGACTGGGGAAGAAGAGGAAGTAGAAGAGTCAGGAGAAAAACTGGGAAGAAGCAGGATCAGGGAAAGTTGTTTGTAGTTTTGTTTTTATTTCTCACTCTATTACCTTGTTGTCAATTGTTAATAAATTATATTAATTTCCCCATGTCAAGTCTAGAGATCTTGTGATGGTAATTGTTGAATGATCTCTCTGTCCCAGACTGGACTTGACCCTTGTAAATAGGTTGAACAATCCTGACCCACACAGTTTCTCATTTTAATTTCTACCCCTGTTGTGCTGAAGAGAGGGAATGAGAGAGTAGGTGGGTAGAGGTTTGACAGCTATCTGAGGTCAGCCCACCATTAATATTGGAGACGAGGTAGAACTTGAAACAAAGACAGCCATTGATAACTCTCCTTAGTTCCAAATTACTCTAAGTAAGCTTAAGATCAAAATTTGTTTCCCAATTTTATTTCCCAGTAGATAGAGTTTTTTCCTGTGTCTCAAGTAAAAAGCACTGAGCCAAACTTCTGTTTTTGAGAAGGATTTGATAATATTGTGTATATCAAAATGTTGTGTCAGAAATAAAATGGAAGCACAGGTAATATTCTGTAGTTTTGACACCCATTTGAAACTGAAATTTCATTAAAAGATACGGTCAATCAAATAGTTAATTTCAAACAATTATTCAGATATGTTTTGTTTTTCCTTTATCAGTGCTTAAATAAATTCAAAGTTGGGATTTTGACAGAGGATATTTAGAATGTCAGAGAATATGTAATTTTATCATCAACTACAAAATCTATAAAAACAACTACATCCATTCTATCTCTCTGTTTGACATTTGTATATAGCTATCCAAACAGGATAAGGACCAGTATTTGTCTTAAAGCAGGCATTTGGAACTAAAATTCCTCCTAAATTTTTTCTTTTTTTTTTTTCTTTTTTTTGGTGCAGTAGGTTTGTAGATGCAGGATTTCTTCTATCTCTTTTTATGGTCCAAATGTTAATAATTTTTTATAAGCACAGATGTAAGTTCTTAGCTTAAAAGAAGTTTCATGTTTCTTACTATAAACTACTCAGTGTCTGAAAATAGATTTTCATTTCTAAAGCTGTATTCCCACCCACTGACATTAACATTTTAGCAAAGAAAAAAATCTTCAGAAAGAAAATGGAGCTAACAGCTAAGCAATGACGAAAACAAAAAACCCCTACCAAACAATCTTTTAACCTAAACTGTTCCAGTGCTTGACTGTTATTGCTTTAAAGATTTTTATATAATTTAGTTCTGGCATACTTCATTTTATCATATTAGTTCCTGTCTTATTTACAATGGACAGCAAGATAGTTCCTGTTCTTTTGATATAACCTTTTACATATTTGAAGACTGTTGTATTCTTCCCTTTTTTAGCCAAAATTACAGGTTTTTTCTATTTGTAGTGTATCTTTCAAAGCATACCAAGAAAATAAGCCATGAAAAATTTTCCAAGGATCTTTTCCTATAGGAAGGAGGCCTTCATTGGTCTAGCATTGAACGATTTGACTGGAAAAGCAGGTATTCCAGATTAGAAGTTTAAACTTTCTATAAAATAGCATCTTAGTAATGACAATTCTATATATATAAAGTGAATTATTGAATTAATAACATTATAAACAGTTTATATTCACCTTAAAAATAATTTAACGTGTGTTGGCAGAAGTTTTAGTATTGTGTTATAATTTAATCATAGCCAGAAGCTAAGAAACAGTTGCTCACTGACTGCCCACCAGTGAAAAGAGGAAGAGAACAGCAAGGGCAAAAGTGAGAAAACTCATGGGCTAAGGTAAAGAGAGTTAAATAGGTAAAACAAAAGGGGTGTGAGACAAGCAGAGCAAAATGAGGTGTTCATTCACTACTTCGCAATGACAAGCAGGTGTTCAGCCATCTCAAGGAAAACAGACCTTCATCAAGCATAATGGTTACTTGGAAAGACAAGCTCTGAACCCCTTCCCACTTCTTTGCTCAGCTTTCATTGCTGACTGCAATATCATATGGTATAGGATATCCCTTCCGTCAGTTGGGGTCGGCTGTTCTAGCTGTATCATCTCCCAGATTCTTGCCCGTGCCCAGCCTTCTAGGTGGCAAGACAACCTGAGGAACTAAAAAGGCATTAATTCTGTGTAAGCATTGCTCGATAGTAACTAAAACATGGGTCTGTGACAAACACTGTTTTCATCACAAATCCAGAGCATATCATCATATAAATTATTGTGAAGAAAATTAACTCCATCCCAGCAGAAACAAGTACATATAGCCAGGAAAACATGGAATGTAAAATGGTAAAAATTTGAATAAGTATTTTCTAGTCAACCTACTTACAGAACTGCATAAAATACAGCTAGAATGGCATGTTTCCAATGTTTAAGTTGAAAAATTGAATTAAAAGATAATGTTCAGCATATTCAAACACCAAAAGGAAATCAAAGCTCTCTTTAAGGATTTCAGAATTTGAATGGACGTTGGAGAAAAGTATACCAGTCAGTTTAGTGGCCTTCTCCAGTATCTCTTAACAGCACACATGGTAATCAAGTGTAATCACAATATGTTCAAATAAACAAGGAAATCTGAATGTAAATTAGTTCCTGCCAAGGAAGAGTCATGAGTGAATCCCAGATATATGGGATTCAATTAATTGTTCCTTTAAGGAATATGTTTTCCAGTTCTATTTTTGCTAGTATTTCATATAGTTTTATTTTCATCACTTGTCAGCACATTAAAGTAAATATTTATTTTTGCAATAATGTTCCATATACAGCTAAGCTTTAGATCACCAGTTATTCCCAGATTAACACTGTTACTGTAGAATATTCATGAACAGCAGCATAAGAAGCCAATCTAGAATGAGCAACATTGCCATGAGTGAAGTGATGATCACAGTCTCTTCATCATTCTCAAAGCCCTGCTCTTGGAGCATTAAATATTGATGAGATTTTTATTGCCTTTATTCCCTGGGTATTCCTACACATTGGGTATTGATGAAGACCAGAGCACAGATGGTTATGCAAGTTATGCTGTCACTTGTATGCTCACCGCAGTGCAACAAACTGATAGATTAATAGATATTAATGGAACTTCACAGAACTGACACTTGAAGCCCAAATTTCTGAAATTCCAGCTAAAGCTGAAATGCAAAAAGTTTCAACAAATGTTGGCAAAAGCAAATGCAAGTCTTGCATCTGTGACAGAATAACAAGCTGCAACCAACTGCACAGAAAGTACTTCTTTAGAAAACAACTGCCAAGAAAATTTCCTTGCAGAAAAGAGGGCCAGCACATTCCTAGGCTGTATTAGGAAGAGTGTTGATAGTGAAGTTGAGAGAGGTGATTCTTCTCTACTGAGCATTGGTGAGGCCATATCTGGAGAGCTAGACCCAGGTATTGACTTCTCAGTAAAATAAAAGTTTTGACATATGAGAGTGAATCCAGCAGAGAGCTTGGTGGCTCAAATTAAAGAGTGAAGCACTTGATGTACTAGTTGAGATTTGGGAAATCACACAGGTTCATGAGATTGAAAAAGACCAACTGGATCATCGAGTCCAACCATTCCTATCAAACTCTAAACCATGCCCCTCAGCACCTCATCCACCTGTGCCTTAAACACCTCCAGGGAAGGTGACTCCCCTGAGTAGCCTGTTCCAGTGCCCAATGACCCTTCAAGTGATTTTTTTTCCTAATGTCAAGCCTGAACGTCTCCTGGCGGAGCTTGAGGCCATTCCCTCTTGTCCTGTCCCCTGTCACTTGGGAGAAGAGGACAGCACCCTCCTCTCCACAACCTCCTTTCAGGTAGTTGCAGAGACCAATATGGTCTCCCCTCAGCCTCCTCTTCTCCAGCCTAAACAACCCCAGATCTCTCAGCCGCTTCTCGTAAGACTTGTTCTCCAGCCCCTTCACCAGCTTCGTTGCTCTTCTCTGGACTCGCTCCAGAGCCTCAACATCTTTCTCGTGGTGAGGGGCCCAGAACTGAACACAGGATTCAAGGTGCAGTCTCACCAGTGCCGAGTACAGAGGGAAAATAACCTCCCTGGACCTGCTGGTCATGCCGTTTCTGATACAAGCCAGGATGCCATTGGCCTTCTTGGCCACCTGGGCACACTGCTGCCTTATGTTCAGTCTCTGTCAACCAACACCCCCAGGTCCTTCTCCTCCTGGCAGCTTTCCAGCCTCTCTTCCTCTAGTCTGTAACACTGCACAGGGTTGTTGTGCCCCGAGTGCAGGACCCAGCACTTGGCCTTGTTAAACCTTATGCCATTGGACTCAGCCCAATGGTCTAGCCTGTTCAGATCCCTTTGCAGAGCCTCCTGACCCTCCAGCAAATCGACGCTTCCACCCAGCTTAGTGTCATCTGCAAACTGGCTAAGGGTGCACTCGATACCTTCATCCAGGTCATTGATAAAGACATTGAACAGGGCTGGACCCAGCAGTGAGCCCTGAGGAACCCCACTTGTAACTGGCCTCCAGCTGGATTTAACACCATTTCCCACCACTCTCTGGGCCAGGCCATCCAACCAGTTTCCAACCCATTAGAGTGTATGCCTTTCCAGGTCAGTTTCCTAAGCAGAATGTTATGAGAAACTGTGTCAAAGGCTTTACTGCAGTCCAAGAAGACTACATCCACAGCCTTTCCCTCATCCAGTAGACGAGTCACTTTGTCATAGAAGGTGATAAGGTTAGTTTGGCAAGACCTGTCTTTCATGAACCTGTGTTGACTGGGCCTGATCACCCTGTTCTCTTGCATGTGCTTCATGATTGCACTCAAGATCATTTGTTCCATGACCTTCCCCTGAGGTCAGACTGACAGGCCTGTAGTTCCCTGGATCCTCCCTGAGACCCTTCTTGTAGATGGGCACAACATCAGCCAGCCTCCAGTCAAATGGAAATGATTTTGTTCAGTCTGAAAAAAAAATAATGGAAGACACTTGTCTATCCATATAGAGAAGGCTGAGCTATATTTTTGGTTGTGCACAGTAGAAGGACAAGAATCAATTGTAACTACGGTTTTCAATTATATAGCTGTAAAAACTTTTTCACCATGAGAATGATCTAAACTAAAGAGGCTGACCAGAGAAACCATGGAATCCCCACACTTGGTGATCAGGTGTTTGACTAGATGATTTGTAAAGATGCTTTACAAATCAAATTAGTCTATGATTCTGTGACAACAGGAACAGCTAGGTATACCTGCTGCCCTCTGCTCAGTTGCTGTGAGGCAAAAAGAGAGACTATCCACCTTGACATGAATAAAATAATATATATATTTGGTGACCATACTTACAAGTAATCTGGACAGTTGTGTTTACCAAACCTTCTGTACCCTCTTTCAAAATGGGTACAAAGAAAAGCTGGATATCCAAGACAAGACAAAATAGGACTGAAAAATGTGATTGTATATAAATGGTAAACATCTTGGAGTGAATAAAAGGCAACAGATTGCTGACACTTCCCTCTCTAATTTGTTCCCCCCTTAATTTTCCCTTTTCATAACCTAATTATACTATAGCTATAAGTCTTTTTCATAAACATAATGACATTGCCTATGTACTCTGATTCTCTCTGTCTTTTTTGACCTTTTCTGCACAGTGACATGTGCCTGAGAATGCAGGAAAAGGTTATTTTCTTACAGGACCAAAAAATGATCTGGGGAAAAGTGTTTTACTAAAACAACTGCAGCATGTCAAGCAGGAGAAAATAAAAGGGAGAATGAGGAAGCCTTTGCTTGCTCTGCAGTTTTTTAGGACATTGTGGAAAAATGCTTAAGTCTGCCTGTGCCCTCTCTGGGGAACTAAAACAACTTTGTAATGGCTAAGGAGACAGTTCCAGCTAATTAGGCCCTGAAGATCAGAAAGTAAGGTTTTACCATTGTTGCCGAAGAAAATCAAGCATCTCCCTTGATGAAACAAAAAATTCTGTCCTCTTTCCATTCTCTTTCTTTTACAGTTCCTGTGAGAAATGTTGTGTGCACGTTGGTTGTGCGCTTCTGCTTCTGGCAAAAGGACCCTATAAAGAGAAGACTACACTTTTCTAGTTTCTAGTAGCTCACATATTCTTCTCCCAAGTCAGTTAAAAATATTTCCTCTACCACCCTCCACAAAAGAAACCCATGTCTTATCTTCCTAGCACAATATCATCTTTCTGGGGCATGCTGGCAGCTCATGAAGTGCAATGAAAGTCTTGCAGTCTGTGATTCCTTCTGTGCCATTCCACACAACACATTTACTACGAAGGCACAGAGTAATTGAAAATAATGAAAATTCCGTATTTAAATCAGAAATGGGTCACAAACATGTAAGAAAAACAAAACCTCATTTACTGAGAAAGCCAAAATCACCTATAATTTAGAGAGACAAACATATAATGGGAAGAAGGTTCTAGCACTTTTGTGGCAGAGGAAGAGGTAGAAAGTGATTTCAGGAAGTGTCAAATCATCCAACATCCCAAACAGCAATGTGTGGGTGAACAGGATCTCTGAGGGATCAGCAACAAAAAGACTTGCCAGCATCACCTTATTTTTATTTCTCTCAGGACAGGGTATGTATAGGATGAGCTCATTTTCCCTCCAGCATATTTCTCTGGAGGATCAGCAGAAGTAAGCTCTGAAGGGAACGAACTATCAGCTACTGTGAAGTAGTATGAATGCCCAGACTGTCAGCATGATGCTGGAAACCTTTCCTTTTGTGAACCTCTGAACTTCAGCATCAAAGCAGAGGTAGGTGCTCAATTGATATATGATTTGGATGAAAAACGATGTCAAACTGAGATTAAAAAAAGTATGCTCAAATATTAATGTCAGTTCTTGTCTTTGTTTTTTTTTCAGTCTTTTCTGAATGGAAGACAAATCAAGAATTTCCTACTCTTTCAGTGCCCTAAGTGACTGGACTGACTTTGAGCACAGTGGTGGTGTTTTGTCAGTATTTGTCATTATGCTCTTTCATGATATACTACTGGTAGTATTCCTCATCAGATTAATGAATTATTTAGGTAATAAGTCATCTCCAGAGGTCATATAGTCATCTTCCTGCAGTCTTGAGCCAATATCTTTGTTCAAATACCCTTCAAACATTCCCTGTAACTGCAGACTATATTTCTAGAATTCAGAGTCTACTATTAATATGTTTATTTGAGGAGGTCAGTTTCTCAAACAATAATGTTTCAAAGTTGAAGCCTTGTGTTAATCCTATCAGGCCATCGATGCTATGCCAGAATTCTTGGTGATTGTTTGTGTCTTCTTTCTGATTAATGCTAATACCATCATTCTTCTATCTTGCAAAGAAAGATATTAAAAGGAAAGACTAAGGCTTCTTTTTGCCTGAGAATAAAGAAAAAACACAGAGAGATGTCATTGGTTATTGTTTATAACCTGGGAACATCATAGAACAGATGCTTCTAGAAGTTATGCTAAAGCACATGGAGGACATGGAGGTGATTAATGGTAGCCAGTACAGCTTCACCAGGGGCAAATCCTGTATGACCAACTTAGTGGCTTTTTATGATGGGGTAACCACAGCGGTGGACACAGGTAAACCTATGGATGTGATCTATCTAGACTTCTGTAAAGCCTTTGACATGGTCCTCCACAACATCCTCTTCTCTAAATTGGAGAGATAAGGATTTGATAGGTGGACAGTACGGTGGATAAGAAACTGGTTGGAGGGTCATATTCAAAAAGAAGTGGTCAATGGTTCAAAGTCCAGATGGAGATACATGACTACTTTTGTCCCTCAGGGTTCCATACTGGGAGCAGATTTAATATCTGTTTAATATCTTCATCAGTGATACTAACAGTAAGATTGAATGCACTCTCAGCAAGTCTGCAGATGAAACTAAGCTGAATTGTGTAGTTGCCACACTGAAAGGATGGGATGTCACCCAGAGAGACCTGGACAGGCTGGAGAAATGGGCCTGTGAGAACCTCATGAGGTTCAACAGGGCCAAGTGCAAGGTCCTGCACCTGGGTCAGCGCAATCCCCGATTTCAGTACACTATGAGGTATGATGTGATTGTGAGCTGCCCTGCAGAAAAGAATTTGGGGTGCTGGTTGGTGAGAAGCTCAACATGAGCTGGCAGTGTGTGCTTGTAGCCCAGAAGCCCAACCGTATCCTGGGTTACATCAAAAGAAGTATGTCCAGCAGGTTGAGGGAAGTGGTTCTGCCCCTCTATTCCTCTCTTGTGAGACCTCATCTGGAGTACTGTGTCCAGTTCTGGAATCCTCAACATGAAAAGGATATGGAACTGTTGGAATGGGTCCAGAGGAGGGCTACAAAGTTGATCAAAGGTCTGGAGCACCTTCCATATGAGGACAATCTGAGAGAGTTGGGGTTGTTCAACCAGGAGAAGAGAAGGCTCTGAAGAGATCTTATAGCAACCTTCCAGTGCCTGAAAGTAGCCTACAAGAAAGCCGTAGAGGGACTATCAATAAAGGCTAGTAGTGACAGGATGAAAGGGAGTGGGTATAAACTGGAGAGGGGCAGATTTAGACTAGACATTAGGAAGCATTTCTTCACCATGAGAGTAGTGAGACAAATGGAACCTAGACACTATACCTAGACTTTAATCGTAATGATCTTTAGAAGAGACATTCTCTCCGTATGTCCTTAACATCAATTTAATATTGCTATTCTCTTCTTAATTATGGAGAATTAGTGGCATTGAACTAATCGCTTGCACATTGATTACAATATGTATTCATTACTGCTTAACTTCTATGATCCACTGAGAAATGTTGAGCTGACCTGATGTTATATTGTGTATTACATTGACTGGCTACCTGTTGGGTTAGGTTATGTAGGCAGCTAAACATCACTCAGGTGCTTGCTTATTCTACCTCGGTGGGATAGAAGAGGCAATTAGAAGGGCTGAAGTAAGGAAATATTGTAGGTTTAGAGAAAAACAGTTTAATAGGTAAAGCAGAAGCTGTGTGTACAAGCAAAGTAAAACAAAGAATTCACTCCCTGCTTCCCATTGACAGAAAAGCATTTAGCCATTTACAGAAAAGCAAGGCTCGGTCAAATGTAACAGTTGGTTAAAAAGACAAAAAACTCTGAATGTTCCCTTGCCCTTTTCTTCTTTCTCCTTTAGCTTTTGTTGTTGAGCACACTGTCATATGATATGGAGTATTTCTTTTGTAAATTGGAGTCAGATGTTCCAGCTGTTTCCCTTCCCAGCTTCTTGTGTAGTCCCACTGTACCTGCTGGTAGAAAAACATGAGTAGAAAAAGCTTGGCACTGTGTAAGGAATGCTGTGCAAAAGCTAAAACATCAATGCATTATCAACACTGTTTTCATCACCATTCCAAAGCATAGCTTCATACTAGCTACTCTGAGGAAAAGTATCACAGGTAAAACCAATACACAACCTCAGACATGAATGTCTACTATGCTAGCTCTCTACACTTTGTGAAAAAACCCTTCTTGTGTCTGAATGTATTTTCAGCTTTCTTTTTTTCACTGAAAAGTTTTGATTTTTGCCAGTACATTCTATTTTTAAAGTTCTTTAAATTTTTTTTACCTTAATCACTTTCCTGTCTCTACATTGTAATAAGTCGCTGTGCTCCTTTCTTCTGCATCACTTTATTGGTATTTCTTAGAACTTAAAATTTTTTGTTGTTGTTCATCTGTCTTCTCTAATTGTATTTATTCTTGGATAAAGTGTACACATAAATGTCATAGTAAGATTCTCACCTATTATTCTCTTTTTTCATGTTGTCTTAGCTTCCAAAAATAAAATAATTTTCTTGAGATAGTTGAGTTATGACAAAAGATGCTGGATTTCATCAAGGTATACCACTGCAGTCCTACAGATTGTTTATACCCAGCCATCTTGATTCATAGGAGAGCATAATACAGAAATAAATTGAGTAATAATGATGAAAGATTAAAAAAAGGAAATATGTAAGATTCTTTCCTTGGATATCAGCAGCATGTAACACTGCTGATCATCAGACATCATTAAACAGATGTGCAAAGGACACAGACACCAGAAGAATGTATCGGTTTCAATATTCCTGGATTATTCATGGCTGAAGACATTGGAGCTATTTCTATTACAGGACCTTCCTTGTGGAACTTCTAAAAAAACGTGTCCTTTCTCTAGAAAAAGTCAAATTTTATGTGTGTTTAGGATGCAAAATGTCTAAGAAGTGGCATCATGGTGAAATTTCAAAAATGAAAGAATAAGCGGTATGTTTCCATATTTAATTTAGGTGAAAATGAATTGCATTTGGGAATAGTGACACTAACTTAAAGCTCTGTACAGTTTCTTATAGTAGAAAGACTCTCACAATAAATCTTATCTGCAATTTGAATATATGTCTGAATTCCACACTAATACATAAAAGAAGGTAACATAGCAGCAGCCTAATAAATATTTTATTACATTTAACTGGCTAAACAAATTCAAATGCATCCCAATGCATGATGAGTAGCATTAGTCATAGTTACTTCTTTATGACCTTAGCCTTCTGGAAAATTTAATTCATTTGTTATGCTACTGTGCATAACCTGACAACCATGAATATAATAGGCACTTATTCTTCGCCTGCAACAGTCAGTTCTTGTTCAGGTGTTCACAATGCACATTCAGTGGTACTGAGCAGCAAGCACTGAGGTTGTATTGATATCAAATAGGAGTCCAAGGTCAAATAAGACAAGTAAGTGGCATCAGTGCATGATGGGCAGCCATTTCCACAGAGGCAAAGGATTAACGCAGACTACAATGCTTCTGAGCCTGATTAAGTGTTTTCTTTAACAGGGTGAAGCACGGCAGGTATGTTACAAAAACTAAAACTAAAATTGTAAATAGGTGAAGTCAAGTCCTTGATTGCTACATAAACATATTGATAGAGAAAGAGTAGGGGAAAAAAATAAGAAAAATCCAAAAATTCACTGACTTGACTTTCAGATCAACATGAATTTAGATATTTTATTAATCTGTACACCACACAGATAGTCTTACAATTTTGAAAGAATGAACAGCCATCTGTAAGACCAAAACTATATTCAGTTAGAAAGGGCAAAATTTGAAGTGAATTTTTTCCACATTAGGAATAAAAACAAACAAGACAGAATGAGGGGAGTTGATGCGAGAAAGCTCCTATCCTATGCATACTGAGAGAATTCACAAAGTTCCAGGACCAGAATAAAGCCATACATCTTCAATGAGCTTTTACAACTTTAAAATCTTATTAAGTCCTTTTTCCAACAGCAACAAAAAGAAGAGAAAGTAGTACATGTACATGTACATTTTTCTTTCTTTCACATACACAAACACAATTTAGATGAAAGAACACCCAAACTGTGTAAGTGTAGACCTACTATAAGAATTGTCCCATTTTTTGTAGTCAGAACAAATCCTCAGTGCAGACTGTTTATTCACAAACACCTTGTAACCCTGCCTAACTGTGGATCAATGATCATATAATTTTTAAGTGTGAATTGTAGCTTTTTCTATAAATGTACTTATGTAGCACCAAGTGACATTAATGTCCCTAGCTGCAAAACAAATGAAGGAAACCTTTTTTCATCTTTGAAAGTGACAGGATTCTTTTTTTTTTTTTTTGCATTTTCTAATTAAAATGTATGCTGCCCGGTCCTCTTGTCACATGAAATTTCCACCAAGGTGCGGTTTAACGGTGAGCAGGTTAAAATTCCATTGTGATGCTGTGTTGGATGCAGATGCAAAAGTTTTAGTAGCAGAGAGGATGAAAGGGTGGCCTTTGTGAGGAGAGGTCAGGACTGCCCTGTTCCAGACATAGCCTGTTTCAGCTGACTCCAGTGGATCCACCGCAGGGCACAGATGAGACCTTTCACCTTGGGGAAAGCATTTTTAAGAAAGGATAAAAATTTCACAAACTAGGAGGAGGACAATTTCTGTTCTTTTTACATTTTGTGAAAGAAAGTAATATTTCTAGGCACAGAAACATGGATTGGATGTAATGATAACATTGAAGCTGTTAGGAGATGGGACTGATTCCAGTCACTCAACTGCAATAAGAAGACCAAGCCTTTAATCCCTATTGTGCCTCACTTGGGTTTCCAACAAAATCAATCACTTATTTCCACTCTGTATAGTAAGTGTTTGGATATCTAACTCACACGTGCTTGTTCACATTCCCACAGTTAATTTAAGGGGTCTAAATCTAGAACTGAATCCAAGTAGCACTCATCAAACACAGGCTTATGCCGAGGTTTTAAAATAAACTTACTTAGCAGATACAAGGGATTTCTGTATAGAAAAAGAGAAATATTAACTGCTGAAGCTGATGCATAGCTGATTGAATTTATACATGTACGAGGACAAATAGACATACATAGAATGACAGAAAAATATCTATGCAAATGCATGTATTTCCAGGCAAAGCCAAAATGGCCTGTTAAATCATCTTAAAAAAGAAAGAATAAAAACTAGTAACTGGGTAATATTCATTAATTGTATTCTTGTTTCCTTAAATATTATTTAAATTCACACATTTTAACATATTTTTTGAACTAGTGACTTGGTTTTACATTTTTTTTTTATAAAGCTGATAGCTGTGTAAATTTCTAATTCTGAATACTCCCTTAATATGAAAGATGATAATTCCTCCATCAGTATCAGAAGAATATCTTTCTTCTTATTTTCAATCTAAAGTTGCAACTTTTCAGGAAATTAGATATCAAGTTTGCAGATAACACCAAGCTGAGTGGTGTAGCTGTCACGACAGAAGGACTGGATTTCATCCAGAGGGACCTGGGAAAGTTGGATAAGCAGGCCTATGCAAACCTCATGAGGTTCAACCAGGCCAAGAGCAAGGTCCTACACGTGGATCAGGGCAATCTACTGTTTCAATACAGGATAGGGGATGATGTGATTGAGAGCAGCCCTGTGGAGAGGGATTTGGGGGATGCTCATTGATGAGAAGCTCAATATGAATAATGTGCAGTTGGAACCCAGAAAGCCAACTGTATCCTGGGCTGCATCAAAAGAAGTGTGGTCAGCAGATCAAAGGAAGTGATTCTGCCCCTCTGCTCTGTTCTTGTGAGACCCCACTTGGAGTATTATGACCAGTTCTGGAATCCTCAACATAAGGATATGGAACTATTGAAATGGGCCCAAAGGAGGACTACAAAGATGATCAGAGGGCTGGAGCAGCTCTGCTCTGAGGACAGGCTGAGAGAGTTGGGGTGTTCAGCCTGGAGAAGAGAAGTCTCCAAGAAGACCTTTCAGCAGCCTTCCAGTACCTGGAAGGGGCGTACAAAAAAGTTGGGGAGTGCCTTTCTATAAGGGCATGTAGTGATATGAAAAGGGGGAATGGCTTTAAATTGGAGGAGGGAAGATTTAGACTAGACATGAGGAAGAAATTCGTCCTGATGAGGGTGTTGAGGCACTGGCACAGGTTGCCCAACGAAGGATGCTCCCTCCCTGCAAGTGTTCAAGGCCAGGTTGGATGGGGCCTTATGCAGCCTGATCTATTGGGAGGTGTCTCTGCCCATGGCAGGGGGGTTGGAACTAGATGATCTATAAGATCCTTTCTAACCCAAACTATGATTCTTTAATTCTATGAAGTCTGATTGTTTTATAATCAGAGTAGAATAAAGGTTATAACAAATTCTGAGACCAAGAGATCAATGAGTTTTATTAGCCTAGTATACTGTGACTTGACTACAAAAAGGAGAGAGAATTATGGGATTTTCTACAATATTTTAATGAGTTATAAAATTGTGTTTGTAGACTGACATAACTATAATTAAGAAAACTAACTCTTCTAAATCAAGGCAGATATTACAGGAAAATTCCATTAGCAACCTACAAAAGGATACAATATTTATATGTTCACACGTAAAGAAAGAAAACAATTCGGTAAATTGTATTTGCATTTTGGTTTGTGTTCTGTTCTCAGAATGAAATACAGGTCATAAAGAAGAAAGAAACTAAATCCTGTCTTGATTCAGCTTCTGTTTTGTCTGTTTATTCCTTGTTCAGTTAAGACACAAATAATTATTTTTTAATATTATCACTTACTTCTTCAGTGTCTAGATCATAACTGCCCACTTTAACTTCTGAATCTTCTTTTAGAAAAGCTGAAAACCTTGCCTTTTTCAAGCTATTTGTCTCTGAAATGCATAATCTCTCTTTCCTGAAAACTGTTCATCCACTCTTCAGCCCCTTCTCCCTTCCATTAAAGTTGGGAAGTGGAGTGGGAAAGCATTAAATAACCATAAACCATTTCAGAATGCAAGTCTCATCTTACCTGACCCTAGACATTTCCAGGAAGTGGGATTGAATCTAGATGATCTTTAAAGTCCTTTCCAACTCAAACCGTTCTATGATTCTATGAGTTTATAATTCTACGGTCTCAGACTTAAGTTTGGTTTTGTGGTTTTATTTTCCTCATATAATCAATGGGGAGAAATAGATTGATTGATGTTTCAACTGTCAAAAGCAACTCTTGTAAAGTTAGGTTAACCCTTTCTTCTATGTTGACTTTAAAAGGATTTTAAAATATAGTAGCTTTAGGTAATATGTAAGATTTACATGAGGTGATTCAGAAGTGTTAAGTCATACTCTTGGCTTCAGCTGTTATAGTCAGTAGAAAGTCAGTAGGATGCTACTAAGGAAGCAGAGTAAGAACAAATCATAGGATTAAAAAAACAAAATTTGTCACTGGCATATCAAGATAAGTGGTTTACACTATGAACTAGTTTTATTTTTCATTTTATTTGAATTCATGAGATAATCAAATTGTAAAGCAATAAAGTCATTGATTCTGGAAAACATCTCAGTTTGCAGTTCCTTTTGGTTTGGGTTTTAGTGTTTTGTTTTTTTGGGTTTTTTGTAAGAAATGATATTCAGGTAATATCAATGAATGATTAAAAAAAAAGAAGAAATCCTGATGATGTCCATTTTCTCCTACAGGGCAACGAGAAATGCTGTGAGCAGAATCAATGCTTGGTTCATCTGAGAATTATACACAGTAAGGACAATGCTGTCTTAGAGAGGACTTCAGCTTTGGGCCTTATCAGCCATTTTTAAAAAACAATTTGCCTTGACCCTTGCCATGAACAAAAAGATGGAGGTAAAAAGCAGATTCAATTCAGGCATATCTTGACATAGTATGCACATGAGGGTAGGATTCATCTTACTAAGTGTACATATCTTTATTGCAGACACTGAGCCTGTTACTTTAAAATTTTTAGTAAAGGGAGAAAGATGCTTCACAATTTGTGACACTTCATCTTAATGAAGCTGACTACATTATAGGTTTATTTTTGTTCGAGCAGATAAATATCCTAGACAGATATTCTCATGAGCTGTCTGATGACTGTATCTTACTTTTATACTCAATGAAATTGTTTTGAGTTATTCCATAGGATGTTACTGACTTTTGTCAACGCTGTATTAACTAGTTATTGAAATCTCTAATATGTATCAAGGAAGAGTTTACAGAGTGTGACTGAATATTTATAAAAGAAGGAAATACAAATAAATGTTATATTAGATGTGACTTCTTGAATCTAAGAAAATGTAAGTTTATGCTTTTCGTGTGTCTACAGGAAGCACTGTAAATTGGAGCTTTAGAAATCTCATCCTTCTCCTTTCCAAGACTGCTATCACTGCACTATGATAATACTTCAGCAAATCAAATAAATTTTAAGTATATACACAATGCCCTCATTTTATGGTTCATATTACAAACTTGTAGGTCATCACATTCTTGTTGGATTCATACACTAATCTCCATTCGGAGGCTTTTTATATGTTTAGCAATATATTTTGTGAGGTTCAATATTTGGAAAAATTTTTCAGATTTAATGACTTGAATACACATTCTAATTAAGTACATGCTGAATAATTATTTTAATCACATTGCTATTTATATTTGCAAAAACCTCTAATAAATATCCTTAACCACTTTATAGAATAAAGTAAGCTCCCTAGACATAGTTGAAGCTATTCAGCCCTGTTCTCATTTGGATATAATGATTGCCCTGACCTAGCATTGGCTGTCTTTTCCATGAATTCTTTTATTCAAAGAGATTAGACATTTGACTTTATATTTTCATTTAAGTTACTTAGGCATGAAACTGCTTTTCCTCAGTCTTTGTAGCAAGGAATTATGCTGAGAATCCATGGTGTTTACCAAAACCAGGATAAATCTCATTTAGAAACAATAATTGCAATACAAACATAGAACCCCCCAATAACAACTTAGGTTAGATAGATATTTAAATGGACTGTTCTTCGGAGATAATTAAGATGATGAACAAATTCTCCTTAAAAGAGATTTTGTTTCTCACAATTTTATTAGCTTGTAAAGTTTTAAACGTTTGAGTATTAAAAATAAAAGCGAATTATGGTAATTTATTATATTGCTCTTCCATTCATGCAATTTCTTATAATCATTTATGTTTGTAAACACATAACACTGAAGTAAATTTCAGTGGATTCTTCCTGTAGGTAACAACTTTAAAAGTTGCCCTTTTAATCTGGTTAAGATATTGACTATTCATTAATTTAGTCCTGTCTTCATAGAATCATAGAACCATAGAATAGTTTGGGTTAGAAGGGATCTTAAGGATCATCTAGTTCCAATCCCCCTGCCATGGGCAGGGATATGTCCCACTAGATCAGGCTGCTCAAGGCCCCATCCAACCTGGCCTTGAACATCTCCAGGGAGGGAGCATCCACAGCTTCCCTGGGCAGCCTGGCCTGTGCCTCAATGCTGTCATGGTGAAGAAATTACTCCTTAAGTCTAAATCTTCCCCTCTGCAATTTAAAGCAATTCCCATTTGTCCTGTCACTACATACCTTTGTAGAAAGGCCCTTCCTAGCTTTCTTGTATTCCCCCTACAGGTACTGGAAGACTGTTAAAAGATCTTCTTGGAGACTTCTCTTCTCCAGGCTGAACAACCCCAACTCTCTCAGCTTGTCTTCAGAGTAAAGGTAGGGGCTGGAGAACAGGCCGTATGAGGAACAGCTGAGAGAGCTGGGGCTGTTTAGCCTGGAGAAGACGAGGCTGAGAGGAGACCTCATTGCTCTCTACAACTACCTGAAAGGAGGTTGTAGAGAGGAGGGTGATGGCCTCTTCTTCCAAGTGACAGGGAACAGGACAAGATGAAATGGCCTCAAGCTCTGCCAGGGGAAGTTTAGGCTGGTCATAAGGAAAAAAAAAATTCACAGAAAGGATCATTGGGCACTGGAACAGGCTGCCCAGGGAGGTGGTTGATTCACCTTCCCTGAAGGTGTTTAAGGCATGGGTGGAAGAGGTGCTAAGGGGCATGGTTTAGTGTTTGATAGGAGTGGTTGGACTCGATGATCCGGTGGGTCTCTTCCAACCTGGTTATTCTATGATTCTCTGATTCTATCCCTCTGATCATATTTGCAACCCTCCACTGGACCTCTTCCAACATTTCCATATCCTTCTTATGCTAGGAATTCCAGAACTGGACACAATACTCCAGGTCATAGTAGAGGAGGAGAATCACATCCCTTGGCCAAATGACCACTTTTCTTTTGATGCAGCCCAGGATACAGTTGGGCTTCTGGGTTGCAAGTGCACACTGTCAGCCCATGTGAAGCTCCTTATCAATGAGCACCTCCAAGTCCTTCTCCATAGGGCTGCTCTCAATCACATCATCCTCCATCCTGTATTGAAAGAGTGGATTGCCCCAACCCATGTGTAGGACCTTGTACTCGGCCTTTTTGGACCTCATGATGTTCACATGGGCCTGCTTCTCCAGCAGGTCCATGTCACTCTGGATGACATCTCATCCTTCTTGCATGACAACTGCATCACTCATCTTGGTGTTACCTGCAAATCTGCCGAGGATACACTCAATCTTTTTGTCTATATCATCAATGAAAATATGAAAAAACACTGGTCTCGGGACGGACTCCACAGTTGTTGACAATTATTCTCTAAATTCTCTGATTCCTTGGTTCTGTGTTTATGGTGGTTTATGTGTCAAGATTTAAAAAAAAAAAAAAAGAAAAATCTAATCAATATAGATTAAATGTCTGTCTTAACTGGCTAAAATTAGTTTTATTTTTGCAGCATAAGTTCACAGAAGCTATATAATAAGTATGTCATCACATTATTCACAAGTTTAACCTGTTTCCCTAAATTATTACTTTTTTACTTTCTGTGAAATAGATCTTCATTATGGCTATTTGCAGCAAGTTATTTAGGGGATTAAAGCACGGACTTCAATCTGATGGATCGAAGACATTTTATTGAGTTAGCTGTTTCTTTATGTACCCTTTTTGATTACATAACTGAGTGTCCACGAGGGTATCTACAGTGTATTATTTGCTAAAGGTAGCTGTCTATAAAACTATTACTAACATATTATTGGCTAAATTACCGCACATGCTAAAAAAACAAGTTACACTACAATAAACTATGTTGATATTTCTCTTCCTTTGTTTTTCTTTCAGCTGGTACTTGTTCCCATCAAAGTAGCTCTTGTATTCCTTTCAGCTGACTTTTGTTTATCAGAAGGCTGTCTCTTCTTCCCACCGAACTGGCCTTTGTCTATAGCATTTAAATCCAAACCAGTTTTTACTTTTGTTTCTTCCTTCCTTTATATATAAAAATCACATAAATATAACCATGAACATAACTTGTGGAGACATTTTACAGAGAAGAAGGCCTGGATGCTGTGGGACTTATTGATACCGAGCAATTCTAACAAGGCCTTGAAACAGAGAACTGAAAGAAAAACAAAGAGAAGCATTCATTAGTCCATTCCAATTTCAAGTCAAACTAAACAACTTTTCAACTACATCTTTAAGATAATACTTTTTTTTACGTTAAATTTGCTTCAACCTTTTTTCTCGTAACATTGAATTTTATATTAATTATCTCTTTTCTGAAGAAAACTGTACTACGTATCATATACTGTCATGCTGAGAAGAATATGAATAAAAAGATTCAGCACTACATACCATCATTTAAATATGTGTAGAGGAAATTTTAATTCAGTTCTGCTATGATATGGCTGTACTGAGTAATAGAGTTGATCAATTTTGACAAATATAGTGTTGCTATCAGTCACTGCAATTTGTGTTCCTCTTTTGTCATATTCATTCCCTCATGTGTTATTCAGTAACAGACATAAAAAACCCCACCAACAATGAAACCTAAACAGATCCAGAAAACAACTACATGACATAAAAACAACCTCAAAACTACTGATTCAGGATGTTGCAGTTAATGTTGAAATTGACACTTGAATGGACCAAGTTATCAAAACACTTAAATTAAATAACTTTTTAATAATTATTTTAAATAGTCTTTGTGGATGTTGGTTTTATTTGTTTGTTTCTTAATATAGTTAATTTTGCTCCCCAGTAGCTGTGGCTCCCAAATCCCAGTGACTGGAGTTAGATTTCTTCAGGGTTCTTTTTCCATGAATTCTAGGAAAGCCTGTCTTCCAAGGAGGTATAGAGAAAATTTTTTTACCCTATCACCAGTTTAGACATGAGCTGAAAAAGTTTTCTGTGATATTTCTGACCTCACTTGTGAATGGTTTCTTTTTGCTTGGATATGTTCCCAAATTGATTTCATTTATGGAACACAAGATAGAGTGGTTTCACAAATTTATTTCATTTGCTCATATGCAACCTCTAAATATGCAGTGCTGGATGAAACCTGGATGGATTTTCCCACAGTGTGTCGTACAGATTTTGCCTGTGGAAATAAAACCTCTATTTTGTAATTTTAATTATTATATAATTTTATTGTGAGAAAACAACTATTTTTAATGGATTTTCAATGAGAACTTTTTGCTGCTTTTTCACATAAAGGCAAAGTCACATAGGGAGTGTTATCACTGGTAGCAAGTGGAAGCTGCCTTAGGATTTCTCTGTTACCATGACTTGGATGAGGTTGCCCTTTAGCCAAATGGTTTGTGTAGCACAGCACAGCCTGAAAACTGTACTGGATGTGCACCTACTGAAGTTATCCTGGTGTGGATAACTATCTCCTCAACATGCAGCAGTGTCCTGATCAGAATCAATACATCTCCCTCCTCATCTTGGCAACAGTGATGCACTCTTATCACAGAGTGTCAGTTTCACACAGATCATTAAGCAGTTATTGATAGTCTTTCAAGAAGGAAAGGTTTGCCTGGAGCTTTCTTTGGCAGACGTGTCTGCTTTCCATTGACCTGTTCACCCAGCTCCTTCTGTTGGGTCTCTAGCTCATAGCTGTTAACACCACTTTTCCATATTTTTCCATTGATCTTCGAGCCTTCTGCAAATTTTTTCTCTGATGGGGTGAGTTTTTAATTTTTGTTCTCTTTCAATCCTTTGTTGAGAAGTTTCTTCATAGTTTGCAAATTTCACAGTGATTAACAGGTTATTTATGCTCAAGTTACTACTCTACATTTATTTATAAGTTACTCCTTTACCTTATAGGACTAATTAAAGTTGAGAGGCTAACACTATTATCAGTCAGGCCCAGCCAAACTCTACTACCACTCAGGAAGCTCCCAGATCAGAGACTTCTGAAAACAGGAAATACATTCAGTTAAAGTATGCTTGTATTTATGTCTCATTCTTATAAATTTCCTTAAAAACCCACTTTTATCCACTGATGGGAAAAAATATACAAAAACTTGTTGAATTTTTTTTCTTTTGATTAATCTGTTACAGCTGTTCCTGCGTTAGATTACATGCCTGACTGAAGTTGGGAAGATTTTATTTGGTTTCTTTGTGTGGTTTTGGTTTTTTTTTTTTTTTGATGTGTAACTCCTTTGGCAAGTGCAGGTAAGATAATTTCAGCACAAATAGTTTATTACTGAATTCTTTGTTGTTTTAGTATTTGTAATAAGCTTATTTTATTACAAAATTATGCTAAAGGAATAGAATCAATATCATGTAAATTAAGCGTACAAACGCTCATGATAAATTCAAAAAGCCACAATAAAATTTGTTAACAGCTGATAATAAAATGGGTTGAGCCTTAATACTGAATAAATGGGAGCATTTATATGAAATATTTAAATGCAATTTTTGTGTAACCAAAATTAAAATAAAACCTAACTTTCTTACAGAATTATTTTTAAAAAAACAAATTTTTGGTGATAATGCCACTTTAACACTATTTATATTTTATTTATAGTTACATTTTATTTCAATATTCAAGCCAACATAAATATGAAATCAAAGACAGCACCACTATCTGTTTTCAATATTTTCCAAATTTTATTAACTGCTAATATACTTTGGCTTGAAAATTTTTAGAGCGCTAATTAAAGAAGTGAAATGAGTCAACTTGTATATAACAAATCTCCATGCAAACATAAGGTAGGAATTAATCTGGGCTGTGAGATGAGGAACTGAGAAGAAAAAATAGTTTCAGACTTTATTTCCTGAAAGGAACAAATGAATGTCATTTTTCATATTTAGCATGTAAAACACAAATATTTATGTTTAAACGCACCATCCTAGACTCAGTTTATGATCAATGAGGTAAGAAATTCTCAACTCTGGGGCATGATTCATGCAAATTAGATAGTATTAAGGTTGACTAAAAGGCAAGCCTAGGACTTCCTCATTTTTTTAAGATTAACCCATTGTCGCACACTAGTCTTTGCAGGAAATAATCCTGAATGTGGAAAACACAGGGGATATTAAGGTCAGTTTAGTTTCCACACGGACTTATGGAAGGAATGGCAAATGTGTATTTGAAGGAATCTTCTTTTTTTTTTTAGAATCATGTATCTTTTGCCAAAATGTCAGTTTACTATGGTGGACCTGGTGGACTTAATCTAGCTTCATAAAGAAAACTGAAATTCCATTTCCTCAGATGCCAAGCCCACTCGATCTGCAAAGAAATACTAGTACCAAGTATACAAATGTATAGCTTGGGGAAAGTGGTAGCACTATTAGAATAAAAAGTTAGAGAGGCGTGGTTATACCTGAAAGATGTTCACAACCAAAACTGAGAACAGCTCTCAGATATAATTACTTTATTCAATGTCCATGACTATTACCTGTGGTAACACAAAAATGTGTATTATTTGCAATTATCCTCTAGTGAACTGGAGCTCTACATCAATGATTTTGGTTTCTATTTGAGAAGACAAGAAGGTATCACTATGCTGATATTTTCCATTATGATAATGTTACAAACAGTTGTTTATCTTGACATTAATAATTTCTTAGTTTTGAAATGTTTCGTTATATGTTGTTCAAAGTTTCATTCCAACTTTAATTTTTGTTGCAGTTTAAAATATAATTAATGTCCCATTGTGACTAAAGTATGTAGAAAATCATGCAGGGAAGGGAAGAGACCGATGTGTCTGTGTTGAGACCTGCTGATTAAACTAAAGGAGAAGAAGGAACTGCACAGGCAATCAGGGAGAGGTAAACTGGGATGTGTATAGGGATGCTGCCAAGTTATGTAGAGATGAAGTCAGGAAAGCCAAGGCACAGCACGATAAAAACGGCTTCTACAAGTACGTCAACCAAAAGAGGAAAGTCAAAGAGAACATACCTCCACTGATAGTTGGAAATGGTGAACTTGTATCAACAGACGAGGAGAAAGCTGAGGTACTTAACTACCTTTTGCCTCAGTCTTCACTGATAACTGCTCACCTAACCCCTCCTGGGTTATGGGACAACAAGATTGTGACCAGGGGGGTAAATCCTCTCCCACAGTAGAGGAGAATCAGGTTCGTATTTGAAGAACCTGAACATTTGTAAGTCTATGGGACCTGATGAGATGCATACAAGAGTCCTCATGATATTTGAAAAGTCATGGAAACTAGGAGAAGTCCCTGGTGACTGGAAGAAGGGTAACATTGTGCCCATTTTGAAAAAGGGCAGAAAAGATGACCCTCAGATCTAATGACCTGCCAGCCTCACCTCTGTGTCTGGGAAGATCATGGAACAGGTCCTCCTAGAAGCTATGGTAAAGCACACAGAGGGCATGGAGGTGATTAATGGCAGCCAGTACATCTTCACCAGGGGCAAATCCTGTATAACCAACTCAGTGGCTTTACATGATGGAGTAACTGCAGCAGTGGACATGGGTAAACCGATGGATGTGATCTATTTAGACTTCTGCAAAGCCTTTGACATGATCCCCCACAACATCCTTCTCTCCAAATTGGAGAGATATGGATTTGATGGGTGGATGATATGGTGGATAAGAAACTGGTTGGAGGATCATATTCAGAGAGAAGTGGTAAATGGCTCAATGGAGATACGTGACTAGTGATGTCCCTCAGGGATCTGTACTAGGACCAGTGCTGTTTAATATCTTCATCAATGATATAGACTGTGAGATTGAGTCTCACAGTCTGCAGATGACACTAAGATGAACGGTGTAGTTGCCACAGTGGAAGGACGGGGTGTCATCCAGAGGGACCTGGACAGGCTGGAGAAATGGGCCTTTGAGAACCTTATGAGGTTCAACAGGGACGAGAGCAAGGTCCTACACCTAGGTCAGTGCAATCCCCATTTTTAATACACAATGGTGGGTAATGTGATTGAGAGCTGCCCTGCAGCTCGACATGAGCTGGCAATGTGCACTTGCAGCCCAGAAGGCCAACTGTATCCTGGGTTGCGTCAGAAGAAGTGTGGCCAGCAATTTGAGGGAAGTGATTCTGCCCCTCTATTCCTCTCTTGTGAGACCTTATCTGGAGTAATGTGTCGAGTTCTGGAATCCTCAACATAAGAAGGATATGGGGCTGTTAGAATGCGTCTAGAGGAGGGCTACAAAGATGATCTGAGGAGTGGAGCATTTTCCCTATGAGGACAGGCTGAAAGAGTTGGCGTTGTTCAGCTTGGAGAAGAGAGGACTCCAAGGACATCTTATAGAGACGTTCCAGTACCTTAAAGGAGCCTACAAGAAAGCTGTAGAAGTACTATTCATAAAGGCTTGTGGTGAAATGACAAGGGGGAACGGGTATAAAAAGGAGAGGGGCAGATTTAAACTCGACATTAGGAAGAATTTCCTCACCATGAGAGTAGTGAGTAACTGGAATAGGTTACCAAGGGAGGTTGTGGAAACCCTATCCCTGGAAGTTTTTAAGGCCAGGTGTGATGGGGCCTTGTGTAACCTGGTCTAGTGGGATGTCTCCGCCCATGGCAGGGGGATTGGAACGAGATGATCTTTCAGGTTCCTTCCAACTAACTCTTCTATGTTTCTATAATTCTAGAATACTATGATATTACAGATTTCACATGTTTAGGTAGCATAAAATCTAGATAGATATGTCTTATATGTCTAGAGGGAGGTGTCACTGCCTACAGTGGGGGGACCGAAATGAGGTGATCTTTAAGGTCTCTACCAACTCAAACCATTCTATGATTCTATGATTTAATGTAATGACTATATTTAAAAAAAAAAAAAAACAAACAAAACCCCACCACCACATTCTGTGACATAGGCAGAATTTGGCTTTCCTATTAAAATAAGAGGGAATAATAAAATCAAACCTTGCAATATTTCTCCTATTAAACTGATATATTTTTTTTCTCAAAGGCATAAGAAGATTGATGCATAGAAGAATATTATCTGAGTACTATTCATTATATTTTCATTTACAGTTTGCTATTGTCAGTTGCCCATGGGCATAGATGACCCCAAATTAAAGTTTATTACCGTATTATGTTGTGACATTTGTCAGTTTACTTTTAAGACTATAATGTGTCCAATTCAAGATTTAAAAACAAATAAGCTCTGGATTGCAGCCATAATGAATAAGAAATTATTTTAGATAGAGTAAGAGCATCTGCAATTTTTCATGTCTCTTAGAATCTCCAGCCTTTATGAAGACTTTTTTCCCCTCAGATTTTTATGCATAATGTCTCATAAAAGTTCCAAAAAGGTATAAATTATCTCCTCTTGCAGTCTTTCCACCCTTATTATTCCTCCATTTGTCCTATAACCTACCCTAAGTTTCACGTCCCATCCCTGCTATTTTCGGTTTCTTCAACCTTGACATAACCCACCTTATATAACTACCTTTCTTCTGTATTGAGGCCTTTCTTTATCTCCCCTTCTTAAGGGAAATGTTTTTTTTTATTCTGGTCTGCAATCAAAGGGTTTCTGTGACAAAGCAATTGATAATAAAGTTTGCAAAGGTGATGTCTGCATCTGAAAAAACAGCAGAAAGATACTGGTCATTAACTAAGCTCTCAAAAAAGTAAAAGTTTTGGCATAGAAACTGATAAATGAAGCAGAAATAAAGTAGCTGAGGGAAGCTTATATAGCAAAGAATGTAAAAGAGATACAATGTCTATAATCTAGGGCCACCTACTCAACAACAAGTACAGATAATTTTTCCCTTGGAAAGCTGATATTCTCAGGAGAATATGCATTTCACCTTCTTTCCTGCGTAGATAGCCTTAGAATTCTTCTTTCCAAAACTGTATTTTAGAAACTTACTTCCCATGCACTCCACACCCTGACATTTGTTTTTTTTAAAAAGTATCTTTTAGTGGAAAAAATCTACCACTAATCACTTCTGCCTGCACCAAGCTGTCAATATCCTTCATTCTCCCCATGATAAAAGATTTTCTTTTCGTTACCTAAAAATATCTGATTAAAAGCCTGGTGAGACATTCAGGTTGCACAATTTTTTTTCTGGAACAACCAATGAAAGTACAGTGGAGTCATTCTGAAGTTAAGACAATTACTTGTTACATAACATTTTAAAAGACTTTCTTCTGAAGATTGGAGGGTGTTATTTTGCTCTGCTGATGGGATCTTTTTGTGAGATGTTATTCATATAAGGTGACAGGGAGATATTTTTTCCCAATTTCTATCTGTAAGGTTTATTATACATATTTCTCAGTAAGTGTGTTTACCCTAGAATATTAATGCTAGTGGGGTCAGATCTTTATCCCAAAAAAGAAGTTATCATTATCTGTTAAGTTGTTTCTGAAGTGGTAAGTAAAAAGATTAGATATCTGCTCCAAGGCCACATGGCACTGATTGGCTTATATCTACTTTACTTTGGGCTAGTCCTATGTATAACTGACACTTTTTTTGAGAAAGGTAGCTGCCGTAGTTCAGAACATGGTAGGGACTGAGCTCCCAAAGAGGTAGCATGAACTCTAAGGGATCCTCTTTTTCACTGCCCTCCCAGGTCTTTTTCTTTGTTAAGGCTGAATAATATGAGGAAAGAAAGATACAGTTAACTCAGACATTTTATAATTCTATTTATTTTGTTATTTTCCTCTTTAGAGAAGAAAATAGTGACCTCCCTTAGTAAAAATGAGAATGTTGAAATACTCAAGAAGAATACAGAACCAAATATCACGATATTTAACAAGAATAAGTGAAAATATTTATCATAACAGCCCACAAGGAGCCTTCAACCCCCTCCCTCCAACTCTTCTCTCCCAAAAAAAAAATAAAAAAAAAAACCCTGATCCAATACTTTTTGTGTCTCTGAAGTGGCAGTATTGGGTATAAATGAGCAAACACAGCAAATGTCAAGGGGAAGACTATGATTATTTTCTCTTGTATTACATGTGTATACCTACTTTATTGGCATTGCACAGTTTCGTCATAGGCTACTGTTTTCTGAAGCACTCTAGCAAAGCTTTGGAAAAATTCTGTTAGCCAAGGACAATTTATTCACTGACACGAATATTGTATTTCTGCCATTTCTGTGTTAGACTTGCAGTAAGGACACAGGTATTTATGCCACAGTCTCTAAGTTCTTCTGGCAAGTTTTCAAAACTACTTTATTGTTACTGAACTCTGTGAAACTCTCTTGCATTGTGTTGCTATGTTCTAGCTTTCCATTTCACTCAGGTTATGTTTGCTGATATGTTTGCACAATCAAGCTATATTCTTGCTACACATTCATCTCAGATACTTTTGAATAATGATGAATGTAGTATCAGGAGATCAAAGAATTAATAGGAGGAAAATGGAGGAAACATACCCATCTCCTCCACAGTCCCCAGTCTACTAACTTAATCATCACCCAAATAACATTATCTCACATTACTAAAAGGGAAAAGCATGAAATCTTATAGTAATTACAGAAATTGTTAAGAAATATCATATTCCTACTTATAACAAGCATTGTTATTCAAATATGAGAAACTGCATTGTACTGTAAGATAAAACCTAGTGATAGACAGCAAACGTTTAAATTAATAGGAGTCACATCAATAAAATAGTACAATATAAAAGAAGCAATTTACATAGAAACATTGTGGAGTCCTACAGATGTTACAAAGCTATATTCAGTTTTTCCTGATCTTATACAGCATCTATTTCTCACATTTGGACCTCTGAGTATGTTTTCCAATTGTGGTGAAGAAGGAGAGTGAGGAATCAGTTCATTGGAAAGTGGTAATTGGAGGATTCCCTCAAGGCTGTAAGAGATTGTAAGGTGTAACTACCTCATGAACTCCTTCTTTGTTTAGTTATTGGTCAGTCATTACTTCAGTCTGAGATTCTTCAGTGTCCATAGAGAAATTTAGCAACAAGTACTGCCTTAATGAAATGATGCATAGTGGAAAAAATGGTCATAAAAAAGTGTATAGATGGTTATTGGCTGAGAAACAGTAGATAAATGATATGTACAAACAGGCAAAATTAAGATTCTGAGGGGCAGCAAAGGAAAGAAAGATGGCCTGAGGTAACTGCAGAATACCAACCCCTGTTTTCGTTGCTAGTCCAGTTAGGAAGGAGCTGTAATAAAGATGTTAGTCTGGCCAGCTTACTTGTCAGAGGCCTATCTATTCCAATAATTCCTGTCTATTACTTCCTTGCAGTAACCACATATCACGTCAAAAAACTTGAGTTGTTATAATATTTCATTGACTAGTTCACCTGAACCTGTAAACGAAGAGCACTATGGTAATTTCCATTGTCTATTCTACCTGTCACTAAGAAAAAGACCATGTATGATTTGTTTTCAGAACTTTCGTTTCACCAAAACTAAGTCTGTGTTTTACACTGCAACAAATTTCTTAAATGTCTTCCTGTTCAAATCAAGACAAGCAGGAGTGTAGTTTAAAATATTTTAAGCAGTAAAAGTATTTTTATTTCTAATTTTGAATGTAAGAACTTGTCACAATTTTCTTCCCTCTCTGACAATCAAATCCATTAAATTTTATCATGCAATGTTGGAGTATTAAAGTTCTAAATTTGAAAGGTCCTTTTTTAAAACTTTCCAAAGTGGAAGAGTATTTTTTAAACAACCTTTAAAAATCTTTGCTTACAAATATTCACCACAACTTTCTACAACTCCAGAAATTTAGCAGAATAAAAATCTAGTCAGTGTTTTCAGATTGTTGTGTTGATTGGTCTTCAGTAACAACCAGTACTGTAAAGGTTTCAATCTTATTTATATGGATGTCTCAGAAAATGCTGCCTTAGCTCACATTGTGGAAAGTGCTGTGTCCAGAATTTTAACTTACTACAAGCAATTCAGAATGTCACTCCAGTCTTGAGGGAGAGTCACAGCACAACTGTTTGTCAAATATCAGCTTTATTTTAAAATTGCTTTAATGACTCCTACAACAATATACAGTTTTGGATTCACAATGAGGACACGGAGGTAGTGGTGGAGGCAGGGATGCAGAGGTAGAGGGGGAAGTGAAGCAGATGCTGAAACAGAAATAGCCCAGTCTAATAAAGAAGCTTGAGTCCTACATCATCTCTACAGCAAAACCAAAGCCAGATTTTTTTAAGACATATTCATAGTCTTTATCTCCTTTTTACATAGCTGAACCCTGTAAAGTGTTATATTTGAGGAATATTTTCTTGGAATCTGAGTGTGGCCCTAAGTAGTAAGAGGTGCCTCTGGTCCTATATCCCAGAATACATCATTCCTTTACTAGGAAACACTTCAAGAAACAACCATATTACCTGAAGAAACAGACAAATATAAAATATAGGAATATATACAAATTGATATGAATATATACTAATGGATTGAGCTATCTTCTTAAAAGCATATATTAAGCAAGTATAGATAGGTATGTGTTCATACATGTGAACAAGTATACATACATATATATACATAACAGTACACATGTGAAGCACCATCTACAGCTATTGCTATTTCTTCTATTTCTTCATAGTTTCATAATGTCAGTTTTTTCTTAGCTCTTACATCTATTCTTCTTCACTGTCCTTGTTCCCAATTATTACAATATTGTCATATACCTTCAATACATCTTTTCCCTTGTTTTTCTTGATGTGCAGATATTGATACTCTTTCAAATGAGTTATCTTACTTTCTGAAATAACTTGTGTTGAAACTATTCATTCCTAAGACTCATACAGATATCTCAAATTATTTCAACCTATTCATAAAAGTTAAACACATAATTTAGCCTTAATAGTGTAAAAGGGGCATTCTGAGATAATTTTCTATGCTAGAAATCTGGTCCATGATCTTTTTCATCTTACTGATTGCATGAACACACTATCTGGATCAATATTGAAAAGATATACAACAGAGGTTGTATAATGCATTATATATAAAATATTTTGCATATATTTAACTAAAGCTCAGCCATAAACTTCCATGAAATTGTGGTTGTTTATGTATTTGTCATCTGTCATTTTGTAGAATTATATCCTCGACCTTAAGTCATCAATGACTTCTTTGTACTTTGCCACCAGATGTCCTAGCAATAACGTTAACACATTTATATAATTAAGTGGTTTAGAAAGTGGGGGTTTTTTGTGTTTTGCTTTTTATATCAGAACTGAAAAAATCAAACTAAATCAAAACTACAACAACAGTCACAAATCTGATAACTACAAAAGTAGGTACAATAACTTTTGAAAAACTCCTTGAAAAGTCCATGTCCATCTTCATTTGCTTTACATTCTTTTCTGTACAAACTACCTAGCTTATATGTCTTACAAAATGTGAATGATTCCACTGCTGGAAAAAAAAAAGCAATAAGTTTAGATGAGGTCTTTAAAAATGTGATTGCCGTGCATCAACATCTAGTTATTTTGTTGTTTAAACCATACATGTTAATATCTGAAAAAAATACTATATAACTATTTTAAAGTTTCAAGATTAAAAAAGCTTTATATTTGGTTAAAAAAATTATTGAACATCTGTATTGCACTTTGTTAAAGTAATAAAGTTTAAATTGTACTGGGAAAACTGTAAGTTCCTCGAAAGCTGTATCACTTCCTTCCATCTGGGACTCATTATTCCTTTGACTTCTTATCTCTATGAGGAAAATAACACTGTTGTGTTTTTTTTTTTCTAAGATTCCATAACACACAAAACCCCCCTACCTTTATCATTCTCTCTTACTTTTCTTTCTTATACAGCTTTCTACATTTAGCTGATTTACACAGCTTCACTTAAACTAGTTCATGAATAACTTATGGACCCATTTTGTCTTAATTTCTATCTTTTTGTTTTTAATCAGCTGCTTTATCACAATTGAGTGACATATTTAGACCATTCATTACCAAATTCCAAACTGTTCCAGTATGAATTGTATATATTTCATCACTGTCAATTCAAACTTAATTTAAAAATTAACAAAATTTATATCAATTTTAATGAGATAATACGACTATTAAATATAGTGCTCTACTAGATGAAATCTGAGTATTTATTCTAACACTGTCTCCAATGATGCATAGGTTGTCTCTGTTAACAACAGAAAAACCTAGATGAGCAAAATTATTTCACTAAAGCCAGAGTGTGAAGGTAAAATGAGCATTATGGTAACCATGCATCTTTTAGGTTAGGTTAATTAAAAAGATTTATACTTAGGTTGGTTTAGTATAGAACTGTCATAGTTTGGAGTATTTTATTTTAAATTTACATTAGTAAAGATGTCTTGATGTGAGTTCATAATAATATATAGTATGACATGGCAAAAGCTAGACTATTTTCTTGAAAGCATTGAACAGCTTTTGTGACAAGTAAACTTTTTTGTGGTACTAGTAATGAAACATCTTAGTTACATGGCAGATAATGCGGTTTAAACTCTCATCTATTAAAGATTTGGTACAAATTCTTCATTTGTGATGTCTTTTTTGACTGGCATTTATTTAAAATTACTGTCATAATCAAATGTGGTACTAGCTATTCTTTTTGCATATAGTTTTATTTTAGATTATACAGTCTTTATTTATTTGAATAATATTTAGAGTCCTTCATTGTTTATAAGTAACTGAAATTAATATTTTGATGATAATGATTTGTAACAGTGACCTTGTATTTCAGTAGCAAGTATTCATCATGTTTTGACCAAATTCTCCTTGGCTGTCCTTGTGATTTGGAAGTAAGTCAGTCAGACTCAAATTCAAATTCCATCTACAAGCTCAAAAATCAAACCAAGTCAACCACCAGAAGTAATTAAAATAGGTTTCTTATATCTTATCCTGCCTTAGGGAGACAGAAAACATTCAGTGTGCCATGAAGCCCTGTATAATTTATTATGTGAAAGTTGATTTTATTGCATTTTCTTTATTGTAGTACCTCTCAGATAAACAACTGTACATAAGAATTTTCCATATTATCAACATCTGAGGTTACAAACATTTCTGTTTTCTGTATTTCAGAATGCAAGCCAACAGTCATATGATAAAAGGTAATTCATGGTTTCTGTGTTGCAGGGCTTTTTTTTTCCTCCACCAATGTTACCAAGAGATTATAGAAGCTATAAGATAATTAAATTGTTCCACTGATGTAAATAATCTGATCCTAAATATTATAAAAAGTAGTCCAGCTTAGAGCATAGCCTTCAGTGAGTGTTTCAGCACTGCTGATTTTTTTTCTTAAAATAAGACTTTATGGTCTTTCTTCTGGTGCTCTGTATTTCAGCTCTGTAAGCTATAGACCTTTCCTGCATCCAAACTAATCTTGATTTTACAAAATTTCCCACAACTGTAAATCACCTGTGCAGGATGTTCCTTTCATGCGTATTATGGATATCTGCACTGTCAGAACAGAATCAAGTCAACTACCACTCTTTTCATAGAATCATAGAATCACTAGGTTGGAAAAGACCCACTGGATCATCGAGTCCAACCATTCCCATCAATCACTAAACCATGTCCCTCAGCATCTCATCCACCCATCCCTTAAAACCCTCCAGGGAAGGTGACTCAACTCCCTCCCTGGGCAGCCTCTGCCAGTGCCCAATGACCCTTTCCGTGAAAAATTTTTTCCTAATGTCCAGCCTAAACCTCCCCTGGTGGAGCTTGAGGCCATTCCCTCTCGTCCTGTCCCCTGTCACTTGGGAGAAGAGGCCAGCACCCTCCTCTCCACAACCTCCTTTCAGGTAGTTATAGAGAGCAATGAGGTCTCCCCTCAGCCTCCTCTTCTCCAGGCTAAACAACCCCAGCTCTCTCAGCAGCTCCTCTTGTTCTCCAGCCCCTTCACCAGCTTCGTTGCTCTTCTCTGGACTCGCTCCAGAGCCACAACATCCTTCTTGTGGTGAGAGGCCCAGAACTGAACACAGTATTTGAGGTGTGGTCTCACCAGTGCAGAGTACAGAGGGAGAATAACCTCCCTGGACCTGCTGGCCATGACGTGTCTGATCAAAGCCAAGATGCCATTGGCTTTCTTGGCCACTTGGGCCACTGCTGGCTCATGATCAGACACTGTCAACCAACACCCCCAGGTCTTTCTCCTGCAGGCATCCTACATAGCACTGAAACGGCCTCTCATTGGTACATGGTGAACCCCCTGCCAGCTCCCAGGAACTTGTCAGGTGGGTTCATTGCAGAAGAACTGACAGTGCGATGTGTAACTTCTTTTGAATATTGCTGGAAAAGAAAGTTATTGATAAAAAAGCATTAGTTAAAATAGTTTAAGGACATACATGATGTTAAGAACATCATTCTCTTTAGAAGTGATGACACAAAACACTGGTATGCAGAAAGGCCATTGTTTATACTTATTCTTATAGAAACCAAGGCAATCCTCAAGCTGGTGGAGTGACATAAGTCAAAGAGGTAAAAAAGGTCACACCTGCAGGGAGGGGGAGACAGGACAAATGACCCTAGACTGACCAACATAGTATTCTATCCCATATAAGTCATACTCAGTACAATACTGAGAGATCATGAGGGTCTTGCTCTCTCCTTCAATGGCTGATGTCCAAAGAGGACTTCTGCTTCCCCCTGATCTGGGATCCATGAGTTCCTGAATCCAGTTCCTGAGCTTAGCTCCCTCCTAGCCTTCGACCCCTTCCCTCATGTCTGCTCTGCAGCATTTGTGGTGATGTATAGTCATCAAGTGGTGGGGGCACAATTTTGTATGTTTATATATATTTAATTTTTTCTTATTATTTTATTTTTTTATTACTGTTTTATTTAAGCTGTAGTTTTAGTTTCCAACCTACAGATATTTTTCCTCTCACTTCCCTTTCTCCTCTCCATGGGTGGGAGGAACAGAACTGGCAGACCAGCTGCTTGGTTTTAGCTTCTGAAATTGGTTGGGCCAAACCCTGACACTCTCAAACTCTGGTGTACTACACCAATACTGATATCCAGCAAGACTGATTTAATCTCTCTACCCCTTTCAATCTAGTTTAAAGCTCTTTCAACGAGCCTTGCTCACTCCTGCACAAAAATCCTCTTCCTCCTTTGAGACAGGCATACTCCATACCAGCAAGCCTGGTGTCATGTAGACAGACCCATGATCAAAAAAACTGAAATATTGCCATTGACACCAGACTTGGAGCCAGATATTGATTTCCTGACTTCTCCTGTTTCTTTCTTCTTAATTCCCTGCAAGTGGAAGGACAGAGAAGAGTGTTATCTATGTTCCTGATCACTTAATCAGTTGTCCCAAGGCCCTGAAGATGCTCTAGATGGTTCTCAGGCTTCTTCATCACTGCCTTCATGAAAAATTAAGAATGGATAGTAAGCTGAGGGCTGTACCAGGATAGGAAGCTTTCTTTTCATATCTTTAACTTTGGCTCCAGGGAAACACCAGACTTCCCTAAGAAGTGAGTCCGTGTTGCATATCCAGTCTTCTGTTTACCACAGGTGTAAGTCTTCTATGACAATGACCCTTCTGTTTTTCTTTATTGAAGTAGTTTTGATGCAGGGTTTAGGCTGTAACTTCAATGATGCCTTCAAGCTAGGTGAATCCTTGTCCTTCTTATTGTTTTATCCTACTTACAAAGCCTTCTGTTATGCAAGGGAATATGAGAAGGTGGGGTAGTCACAGAGGAGACTGCTGGGCAGGAACTTATCATTTTCACCTGTCCTTTGAAGTCACTCTGTTCAACCTCCTGTGAAAAGGGCTACCTTTGAAGTATGTATACAAGCCCATTCAAGCAATGCATGCAAACTATTTAAGTAGGATTAAGGACTGATTCCTACTCCTGCTGCATTAGCAGCTAGACAGATCCAATAGGGGTTCTGTTATAACTTATTTCATTTAGACCTACCTTATTTCTGTAGAAAAAAAATAGATTTATCTGTAAATTTAGAACAAATAACTTTTATTTGGAAAGAAATATCAACAAAATATAATGAAAATCGTTGGCAGCACTTCATCTTCAACACAGTTGCTATTGAACTACATAATTAATCTTCTCCTTTTTTCTCCCTTCCCAAGGCTTGTGTTGAACTATGTTACTCTTAAAAAAAAAAAAAAATCATGCCATGTGTATAGAACACCAGCTGAGAGATTCTGTAATTTTAAGACTGAGGTTAGAAACAAAGGAGAAATTCAGATTGTCCTAAGGGCATTGATAAACCTAAATGTCCCTGATCAACCTGCTCTTGGGCCTCCTTCTACTCACCTTACCCATGGGCACAGGAGATACATTTCATCCTGGGTCTTCAGTTGCTATCTAAACTATGTTCTTATCTTGGTGATCTGCAGCTCAGGTGCAGCAATACTTGATTCATAGAATCACTAGGTTGGAAAAGATCTCTTAGATCATCAAGTCCAACCATTCCTATCTGACACTAAACCATGTCCCTGAGCACCCCACCTAAATGTCTTTTAAATACCTCTAGAGATGGTGACTCAATCGCCTTCTTGTACAGCCTGTTCCAGTGCCAAATGACCCTTTCTGTGAAAATTTTTTTCCTGATATCCAGTCTGAACCTCCCGTGGCAGAGCTTGAGGCCATTCCCTCTCATCCTGTCCCCTGTCACTTGGCAGAAGAAGACAGATTCCTGCTCTCCAAAACCTCCTTTCATGTAGTTGTAGAAAGCAATAAGGTCTCCCCTCAGCCTCCTCTTCTCCAGGCTAAACAACCCCAGCTCCCTCATCCGCTCCTTGTAAGACTTGTTCTCTAGCCCCCTCACAAGCTTCGTTGCTCTTCTCTGGATGCACTCCAGAGCCTCAACAACCTCCTTGTAGACAAGGATCCCAGAACTGAACACAGGATTTGAAGTGCAGTATCACCAGCACTGAGTACAGGGGCAGAATAACCTCCCTGGACCTGCTGGTCACGCCGTTTAGGATACAAGCCAAGATGCCACTGGCCTTCTTGGCCACCTGGGCACTCTGCTGGCTCATGTTCAGTCGGCTGTCAACCAGCACCCCCAGGTCCTTCTCCTCCTGGCAGCTTTCTAGACAGACTTCTCCTAGTCTGTAGCACTGCACAGGGTTGTTGTGCCCCAGGTGTAGGACCCGGCATTTGTCCATGTTAAACTTCATGCCGTTGGTCTCAGCCCAGCAGCCCAGCCTGTTCAGATCCCTTTGCAGAGCCTCCCTAGAAGATCCACACTTCTACCCAGATTAGCATCATCTGCAAACTTCCTAAGGGTGCACTCTATGCCTTAATCCAGGTCATTGATAAAGACATTGAACAGGACTGGAATCAGCACTGAGCCCTGGGGAACCCCACTTGTAACTGGCCTCCAGCTGGAGTTAACTCCATTTCCCACCACCCTCTGGGCCCGGCCATCCAACCAGTTTTCCACCCAGGAGAGTGTGCGCCTGTCCAGGCCAGAGGCCGACAGTTTCCGAAGCAGAATGCTGTGAGAAAATGTGTCAAAGGCTTTACTGAAGTCCAAGAAGATACATCCACAGCCTTTCCCTCATCCAGTAAGTAGATCACTGTCATAGAAGGCGATCAGATTAGTTTGGCAAGACTTGCCTTTCATGAACCCGTGTTGACTGGGCCTGTTCACCCTGTTCTCTTGCATATGCTTCATGATTGCACTCAAGATCACCTGCTCCATGACCTTCCCCTGAGGTCAGACTGACAGACTGGTAGGTCCCTGGGTCCTCTCTGTGACCCTTCTTGTAGATGGGCACAACACCAGCCAGCCTCCAGTCAAGTATAACTTCTCCAGTCAGCCAGAACTGCTGGAAGCTAATGGAAAGGGGTTTGGCCAGCACATCTGCCAGCTCCCTCAATACCCTCGAGTGGATCCCATCCAGCCCCATAGTCTTGTGAATGTCTAATTGGCCAAGCAAAGCTCTAACCACTTCCTCTTGGGTCTTGAGAGCTTTTTCTGCTCCTCTAGCTCATGGGGATGTACATACAGGGAACAAATAATGACTGAGGCAAAAAAGGCATTAAGTACCTCAGCCTTGTTCTTATCCTTTGTCACAATATTCTCTCTGGTCCTCCTTTTACTGTTGATGTATTTGTAGAAAGATGTCTTATTGTCTTTCACAGAACTGGCCAGTCTGATCTCTAGTTGAGGTTTAGCCCTCCTGATTTTTCCTCTGTTAATCCTGACCTGTGCACTATTTTCCCAGCTTGACCCAATCACATCACTACAGTCCTGCCTGAATGCCTCAGAGCTGTGTCTGATCCTGGTTCTTCTCACAAGGCTTGATTCAGTGTATTCTAAGCATGCAAATTACTATAAGCCTGTCTTTTTCAAGTGCCTGACAGAAAGAGTTAAAAGGATTTTCATTGTGCTCATTTTGTTTGCCTTTCTGCTTTCTTGATCAGTTACTTGTATAGCAATTTTATTCAGGAGCTCTTCTCTTTGACTGGAAGCAATTGGGAGATATTTAAGCAAGTGGTTATTGGTATCTACAACACCAAGAAAGTCTGGAAAATTTCATGGGAGGTTGTGAAGTGTGTAGCATGACAAGGGTGGTGAAGCATGCTTAAACTAAGTAAACTGGCAACAAAAATAGATTTCAAATGTATGTATATCCTTTTTAAAGGTTAGCTATTCATTCTCTTCCTTTCATCTTTCTCTGACTGAAATAAATGTCTTCATAACTCCAATGAGATCTGAGATACTGTGGGAAATTCACAGAAAACATAGAAGAAAAGGAGTGCATTCCTGAACACCAGAAGAAGACTTTAGACATCTGAAGTTTTGTTCAGATATCTGTTTCATAAATTCTCCTTCTCTTCCCATTCTTTTCTTCCTTCATATGAGTTCCTCCTTACATTTTTCATATTCTTTGAACTGTACTAATTTTCAATGTTTTCCTGACCTCTGGTTCTCATACTATCAAGTGGTCCCAAACATAAACTTGTCTTCAGATCTAAGCTATTAGGCAAAATATTACCTTATTTTACAAATGTTGTTTAAACTATGAACTTTAAAAAAAGATAAATCTTCTGTCTGTATTTATAGACCTGAGGTTAGGTATAATATTTTTCAAATTGTCTGTATGCACCTGCTGTGTTCCTAATCCATGCTGTGGATGAGATCTGAGGGTAAGATCTGAATATGCATTGTATCTCCATCCTCTCTGTCATTCTCCTTCCATCTCCTCAGCTTCATGCTCTCTTGCTGCTAAATTCTGTTTTCTTTCATAACAAACTTAACATATTTGCAAGAACTATGAAGCAGTACAAAACATCACTTAGGCAAATGTGAATGTGTTATATAAAATCATGTTCTTCCCTCTAAGTATGTCCTTTCTGTATGACCAGGACTATAGAAGGCCCTACTGGCCGTTACCAGCCTCATCTGGAACCTCATTGCACTCCTTTACAAGGGTTTCAGGAGCCCCATTTCAGTTCAGTCCTATGGACCCAGCTTCAGTGACACCATAATTGTGTGGTTTTTCAGTCCCATCTTTGAACTTCAACCAAGCACTTGGGTAGCTTGTCCGCTGGACAATCCCCTTGGACTCACAGTGTAGTTAATCTCTGGTGTGATCTTCTGTTGCTCCCGAAAGGATCTATCAGCCAGTCCTAGCTCACAATTTGAAATATTGAGAACTGCTCATGAACAATGTTATGGGCCTCTAGCTCTGCCCAGAACCCTCAGAACCTGTGGGATATCACCTGTTGGGGAGGGCATGTTTTGCCCTGAGATCTTCGTGTGTCTACCTTCTCACTCCAGGTGAGCAAAGAGCACCTTTTGCTCCCCAGCACTTTGATGTCAATGCATAAGTTTTCAATACTCTTTCCTTTCTTTTGATTGAACAGCAATTGCATAGTTGCAATAGATTACAAGCATAAGAAAGATAGATCAAGGGGTTTAGTATTTTCAGTAGGGAGGAGTAGTAAAACTATGTTGCATTTCAAGAGAGATAAATGAAGATACAAGTCTCTTGATGAAAACTACCCTGCCTTTGAAATTTAATATGAAAACCTCTAGGTCTTCAAATCCAAAGCACTGTTTGATTATTGATTTTAATCAGTTTTCAGAAGTCCATAGTTTCAAAATATACTTATCGGAGTTCTGGGAATGCGTATTCTGTGTGTTGTGTTTCCAGTGTCCCTTCATGTCAGTTGAATCAAGAATTGTGAAGCTTTAGATGGAGTTTTAAAACCATAAGAGTGTAGGATAATTCAGGTAAGAAGGTATCTCAGGAGGTCTCTAGCTCATCCTCCTGTTCTAAATAAGGTCAGCTCTGATGTCAGACATGGCAGCTCAGAGCTTGATTGGTGTATTTATGTCTTGAAATCTTCCAAGGAGAGAAACTGCATATCCTTTCTGAGCAATCTGCTCCATTGCTAAGTTGTTCTTATAATGAAGAAGGTATTCTTTACATCTAGCCTGAAATCACTTCTTTCTATTTATGCATGTGTTTCGCCTTGAGCTGTTTCCTAGCATGTCAATCCCCAGTCTGTAATGCTACTAGGAGTTTTCATTCCCAGGAACAGATTTTTATATTCATCTTCGTTGGATTTCATGTTCAACCAGTTCTTTTAGCTCCTCCAGAGGAGGAAGCGCTGCCCTCCAATTTCTGAACTGGTCCTTCAGTTTGGCTTCACTTGCAAAATTGGTGAACAAGCACTGCAATACCTCCTTCTGGCCATTGATAAAGATTTTAATCAGTACAGATCCCAGTATGGACCTCTGCAGTATGCCTCTTGTTACTGGCATCCACTACCACTACACTCTGAACCCAACCATCTAATTAATTTTTTACACATGAGCTTGTCTGCCAATCCAGACCATGAAATCCCAACACGGACAACAAGAATGTTGTGGCAGACAGTACTGAAAACCATGTTGGCTATTCCTAATCATGCTTTTCACCTTAATATGCCCAGAAACATGTTCCAAGATGAGTTATTCCATCTGTCTGGCCTCTGGATTGTTTTAAGCTAGTATAACAGTTACCTTCTTACAATATAGAGACTTCCTCAATATCCATTACCTTTCAAAGATGATGACAGCAGTGTCACAAGCACATCTTCCACCCCTCTCACCACAAGATACACTGTGTTGGGTCCTATGGATTTCTATGAGTAAAAGTCACTCAAGTAATCTCTGACAATCTTCATCCACCTCTGATGTCTTTCCTCTGCCTTAAACCTTTTAATCACAAAAGCCCAAGATGCCTTGCTGAAGAAGACTGAAGAGAAAATGGCAAACTTATTGAGATTTGCAAGCCATTTTTCTTTTCTGTCTCCTACCTTTAAGCAATCAAGTTTAAACTAAATTGTTCCACTTTAATTTTTGTGGTTTATTTTTGAGCTAATATTTTTCAGAATTTAAGTGTTGCTTGGAAAACTATTCCTTTATTCCTCCTTGATATTGATTTGAACACACATCTCTCGTAAGCTCACAGAGGTCTTAGATACTTAGATGCAAAGCAAAATAACCTTGTCTTTCCACAGTGTAAAAGAGACTGCTAAATATTATCTACAGTTTGTCTTTTGTTTTGTTCTGTTCATGTGTTTTGTTCATTATCATAATTCACATTTGCCTACTACATCTCTAAATATTTTAGAAATGCTTAGTTATCAACAATTTCCTTCTCCAAACTGGCTGCATATATAATCATATAAGCTACATATATAATATATTATTTGTATTCTTTAGTTATTTTTTGCTGTTATTACCCTACCCTATAGCATAAAACTTAGTTAGGAAGCTGAATAGTCTTGAGTCTGTCTAACACAGTAGAATGTAAGGAGTCCTTTTTCAGACGTTTAGATTTCTGAAAGATGTAACAGGGAGACCATTTATATAAACCTATGGATGTGTACCACAAAAAACTAAAACATCTTAGACATGTGATTATTTAATTACAAAATTAGATTTGATCATGTAAGAACCTTAGGGCTTGCAATCTGGAGAAATGAAGGAACAGTCTCATCACATGATCATTTCCAAATGTGATATGACATTACTTAAATTTCCGTGGCTGAAATGAATATAGAATTATTACATGAATGTGCCATGTGGTATTGTATGTTAACAGATGCCATTAATGTCCTAAAGGAAACACTTTATTCTCAGCGTGGTACTGAAGATACAATACAAAACTCTGTTACTATTCTTTCTCAGTCCTGAAGCAATCTTAGAGGACTGTCTTCCTTTTTATCTTTTGCTTGAGTACTACTCCATGATGGTACTGAAACTACACTCTGCCAACAATGATATATGCGTTGAAAGGTCTGAATTTGTTCTTTATGTTGACATGTTACTGAACATCCAGACCTTGCGTTTTATGCAATGTTGAATCCCTTTTAGATTTTAACAACTCACTTTCATTACCTGTTCTCCACCTAGAAGACTATTTGTTTGTTTGTTTTCCCCAAAGGTGTATAATTTGTAGTTTGTATGCATCTGAGAACTCATAATTTTAGAAGGTTGTGAGGGATGCTCATTATCAACTTTCTCCAAAAGAAGATATAAATTTGTATTTGTACTTTGACAACCTCATTTCATAAGGGTTTATTCATGTAACACCTGGTATTAAAAATTTATAGAGGACTTAAAAAATGAATTTTGCATATGAGCATAATAATTTTGAAGACATCTTCTGGAGCTAGCCCTATAAAAAATATTAATTATTATCAGGATTTTTTTTTGTAGCAATAACAGGAAACAGCACATTAGTGTAAATATAAATATAGGGATATTTTAATGGAAGGCTGATAAACTTTTTCAATGAAGTTATACAATATATGACACAAAAAAACCCCTAAAACTGTGCCTGTAACTCTTTTTATTTAAAAAATTGAGAAAATCAACTATGATCACCTTCAAAATAGTTTCCTTTAGACTTGACACACAGCTGCATACGACGCTGCCAACGTTCAAAGCAATTCTGCAGATCACTTCCTGAAAGGCTGTTGAGGATTTCTGTCATTTTTGCTCTCATATCTTCTACTGACAAAAAATTAGTTCCTTTGAGCACTGACTTGATCTTTGGGAAAAGGTAGTAATTAGCTAAAAACTGCTCCACAGATAAAGTGTTGTGATCTGATGTGTTTTCTTGATATTACCTTGCTGTTCTCTCTTGCACATCAGCATTTTCCAATGGAGGGTAAAAAAATGTCTGTATTTAAACACATAGTCATTTACACTGAGAGGACTGATGAAGTTGACCCTTACTTAACTATAGAATATGTTCAACAACCATCTTTTTGCCTCTCCCTTTCCCCTCCTAGCTGTAGGGCTAGACTCAGTATTTTGTGTCAAACCTCACAAAATTACTGCTAGAATCAGTAGATGAAACATTGATATAGAAAATTTATCCCATGTCTATCATTTGTCACACAATTATATTTGTTGTGTTCTGTGATCATTTATGATCATTCAGTGATGGCTCTGGCATTAATAGTATAATGTGTAAATATATACATAAAGTTCTGTTAGAAAGATAAATACAAATAGACTGTGATGCAACAATGATGAATTATAATTGTGTATCTTAATTTTCCTTAATTGTTTCAGCCCTACAACCTAGGTGTCCTTACAGTGTTTCCAGTTCCCTATAGCCTTATTATCTATTGCTTCTATTAAACAGAAGTCCAACACTATCAACCAATTTATTGATTATGATTATAAATAATCAACAATCAACATTCATACATTATGAGCTTTGATATTCTGACAAGAATTCAAGTTTACTTATGGTCTTCTCAGAATTAAAAACATTGTACACAAGCTTCTTAGCATCTACTCATTTTCTCTCTTGTACTTACTCTTCTTTTGTGTGCGTAAATCAACAACTGAGACTTCTGGAAGATGCAATGAGTTTTAATGGATCATCAGCGTACTGAGTCTGTAGCAGGCAGTGAAAAGGTGAAAGTGAGGACTTCCTCCTTACTATACAATTTGTTTGGGACTATTTTAATATATTTTCTAACACACTTGCTCTTGCCACTCTTCAGTAGTTTGCAATTCCATCTAACATACTTATGTATTATGAAGAGTGTTGAATACTTTTTCTTTATTCTCTTTCTTATTACTAAAATAATTTTTACCAGGCTTCCCAGGCTGGATTGCTTTAGTGACTGGTAAATGACCAGTAGCAGCCTTGAGGCCTGTGGTGTTATCTCCTGTCCTTGCTTTGAAGATTTTTGCCATCACTCTATACCTTGACTATCCAATTTGCAGTTTTATCCTAGCGTCATAAGCAATTCATGCTACAGAGAATAACTGAGTTTATTACTATTAGTGAAAAAAAAAACTGAACAAAACCTAATTGAAATAATTAAACATTCAGCTACTTATTGTGGAAGCAACTGTTGCTAAACAAAACAGGCTAAAGCAAAGCTATAGGAAATCACAGGCCAGTCCAAGTTCAGACAAAGGAAGCCTGACAAATGCTAATCTTGAAGGCTCAAGGAGTTCGGAGAAAGCTTATTATTACAATAGCAGTTCTGCCTTTGCTAGCCTAGTAGATTACAATACATTGTCTTCATACACCTTACAGAGTTTGTTATCAGTTCTGTTAATCAGCAAAAATGTACACAATCTTAAACATCTGACACTGAGCAATCATTAACAAATCCCAGTATTCTGTGCAGGCATTAGTTGAAATTTTAAATTACAAGACATTTGGCAACACCCTGAGTCCCTGTTGCTTTGATAACAGAAGCATTGCATTTGCAATGATCTAACCGCTGACAGCAATCACCACTGCTGCAAAAAATGTTGCCAGCTAGATGTAAATAATCACTTGTTCAGATTGCCTGATCATTGTTTCCATCTGTTATTTTTTTTTTTAGAGGAAGAGAGTAACAAATGTTTTGAGAAAAAGGTAATCTAGAAATATGTCATGCTACTTTGGAGAAATCTCTAAGCTGATTTTTCTTGGATAATTTTCATGTTCAGACTCTTTCAGTTCTCAAAAAAGTTAGTATTTTGAACCAATTTAATTGTAAAAGATGTGTCTTCTCTTGGTTTAGTAAAAATAAACATGCTTTGAGGCAGGTATTGCCAAACTAACCTGATCTCCTACTATGACCAAGTGACTAGACTCTTAGATGAGGGAAAGGCTGTGGATGTGGTCTTCTTGGACTTCAGTAAAGCCTTTGGTACAGTTTCTCACACCATTCTGCTTAGGAAACTGTCAACTTCTGGCCTGGACAGGCGCACACTCTCCTGGGTGGAAAACTGGTTGAATGACCGGGCCCAGAGGGGGATGGTAAATGGAGTTAAATCCAGCTGGAGGCCAGTTACAAGTGGGGTTCCCCAGGGCTCAGTGCTGGGTCCAGCCCTGTTCAATGTCTTTATCAATGACCTGGATGAAGGCATCGAGTGCACTCTTAGCAAGTTTGCACATGACACTAAACTGGATGGAAGCGTAAATCTGCTGGAGGGTAGGGAGGCTCTGCTGAGGGATCTGAACAGGCTGGACTGCTGGGCAGAGACCAATGGCATGGAATGCTGCCAGGAGAAGGACCTGGGAGTGCTGGTCAACAGCCGACTGAACATGAGCCAGCAGTGTGCCCAGGTGGCCAAGAAGGCCAATGGCATCCTGGCTTTTATCAGAAATGGTGTGACCAGCAGGTCCAGGGAGGTTATTCTCCCTCTGTACTCAGCACTGGTGAGACCGCAACTGGAACACTGTGTTCTGTTCTGGGCCCCTCACCACAAGAAGGATGTTGAGGGTCTGGAGCGAGTCCAGAGGAGAGCAACAAAGCTGGTGAAGGGGCTGGAGAACAAGTCTTAAAAGGAGTAACTGAGAGAGCTGGGATTGTTTAGCCTGAAGAAGAGGAGGCTGAGGGGAGACCTCATTGCTGTCTACAACTATCTGAAAGGAGGTTTTGGAGAGGAGGGTGCTGGACTCTTCTCCCAAGTGACAGGGGACAGATCAAGAGGGAATGGCCTCAAGCTCTGCCAGGGGAAGTTCAGGCTTGAGATAAGGAAAAAATTCTTCACTGAAAGGGTCGTTAGGCAATGGAACGGTCTGCCCAGGAAGATGGCTTAGTCGCCTTCCCTGGCAGTGTTTAGGGTGCGGGTGGATGAGGTACCTCCAACCATTCCCACTGAGGGGCATGGTGGGAATGGTTGGACTCGATGATCCGGTGGGTCTCTTCCAACCTGGTGATTCTATGATTCTATGATTATTTCCATTGCTGTCAGAAGCAGACTGCAACTTTGGCTAGTAAAATGCTGTCATGAATGTATTAAAAAAAAAACCCTCCAGAAATAGGGTAGTAAAACTTAGAATGTGACAAGGTTATTTTATTATCATAAGGGATTCTATTATTTATCTTCCAGTCATTATTCCTTTATATTTCTTCCTTATTCAGAACTTTATGCTAGATTATGGGTTTTATAAGATTTGTGAATCTTATAACATTCTAGGATTCTAAATTTCAGTGAAGGAGCCAGGTACCAAAGATTACTTAAATATGTTGCATATTTACCGTTTTGATTTTCTACATTATGAAAACAGAATTTTCTTTATGTTTCAGAATAGTCCTTCTCATTGGCATTGCTAGGGTTATTTCACAGCTTTTCTTAAAATGAAACTACATCCTATAAATTCCTAAACATCCTTGGTTATTATAATCCTTGAAAAGCTACATGCTGCTACAATTAAGAAGAGAAAATAATAATTTCAGTGAAAATAAGAGGAGGTAAAAAAGAAAAAATAGCTGGTATTATCAAGATTTTATTTGGTTTTATTTTCAGAAGTTAAAAGTCTGTACAGTAGAGTTGTTTGGGAAAAGTATTTTTTTCTATGAAAAAATTGTAAAAATAATCTGCACCTTTTTTAAAGGTTAATTTTTCCTCTGGCAAAAATTTGGGAAAGAAAAATCTTTTATTTGTCTTTCACAATAAAATTTGCTGAAAGTGGTATAAGAGTTCTAATTTTCACTTTAAAGATGGAACAGATGAGAAAGAAGCAAATTAAATTAACATATATGTAATATTAATACATAATTATATTCATATGTACATAGTTATTAAATATATTAGTACAATTCTCCCAAATACCGTTGCTTAGAGTAATAATACACAAGCTCTTGATTTGATCATTACTGCGATATCATTGATACTGTCAATGAATATAGACTTTCCAAATCTTCTAATTTATTAAAAATTTGAATTCTATGCACTCCCTTTTGTTTTAAAAATAATTTTAGAAATTTAACCAAAAAGTAGATTAAATTTATAAGACCACTAAAAATAACAAATAATTTAAAAATATCTTGGACTAACTCATCTCATATTCTATTATATGTTAAAAAATTAAGCAAAGTTATTTAAGTAAGTGAAGTTCATGTATCATATTTTGAGGGTTTTTTTTTCCTTTCTAGAGCTGCATAAATGATAAGACTGTTACTGGATGTGTGTAAACACATTCTCTTCATTTGGAAACAGGTCAGAATTCCTAGCAAGCACACTAATTACAAACAGGTCCAGAAATGAATCTTAACATACCATAAATTTGAATTCTATGCACTTCCTTTTATTTTAAAAATAATTTTAGAAATTTAACCAAAAAGTAGATTAAATTTATAAGACCACTAAAAATAACAAATAATTTAAAAATATCTTGGACTAACTCATCTCATATTCTATTATATGTTAAAAAATTAAGCAAAGTTATTTAAGTAAGTGAAGTTCATGTATCATATTTTGAGGGTTTTTTTTTCCTTTCTAGAGCTGCATAAATGATAAGACTGTTACTGGATGTGTGTAAACACATTCTCTTCATTTGGAAACAGGTCAGAATTCCTAGCGAGCACACTAATTACAAACAGGTCCAGAAATGAATCTTAGCATACCAATAAATCCTAGATAACACTAAACTCTGAAATCTATAACTAAGATTTTAATGGTAGTGAGTAAATTGGTTTTGAAATTGATAAGGCAGTTAAGTAAAATAATGATTTCAAATTATTGAGGTAGCAAAGAGTTTTGCTTCTGAAAAAAAAACCCCAAACCAACTCAAACCTAATCCTTGTTGCCTCTTTGGTGAATTCAGAAAGAGTAAGATTGGAGGGAGAAAGAAAGAGTGCATATTTTGAGTGTGTGGGAGGGAGACTAGTAAGATAAACAACAAGTGCTGGAAATAAAAATCTGAGAAAAGAAAAAGAAGGAAGAGGTAAGTGTAAGACCAAACATGTTTTATTCAGAGGGAATGATAGTTGCTGCAGAAAAGCAATAGCAAAAATCCCTTAGAGCTTAGGGGAGTATTAGCAAATGTAGTTGTTGATACCTTTGAAGCCCGAGCTACAAAACAACAAAATTGTAGACTGAATCAACAATATACGTAGGAGCTGATGAGAACAGAAAGAACATTAAGCTCAGCCTGATTAATTACTTTTTCAACTGCAATTTATATGAACATAAACTAGAAATAGTGTAAAGATCATCCTATCTTTACAGAATTTTATCTATTGAATTTAAAATATGCATTTGAAATTTTAATTTTCATTTTTTTGAGAAATACCATTGTTTTCAATAACCAATAAAACATCTTCAAATATAAAGCAATCAAACCCCTGCTCTGCTTTATTCTTCTCCAGTGTATCTGGGAAATGTTGTAAAATGTGCAATGAATCTGGCAAATAAAAATAATTAGGAGGAAGAGAAAACCAGAAAATATACTTTAAATCCTGAATATGTCAAGTACTTATTTGATGGATGTAAGTTTCACCAAATGTATCCCTTATCCTACTATATCTATTATCCGTTCTCCCTCCTTAAAATATAAAGACAAAAAAAACCACACACAAGAACAAAAGCCTCAAACCAAAGCTACTCCCCCCACCAAATCTGATGAAAATTAAGCAAATGAATATTGCTACCAAGCCATCATTTTCACCATCGATTTACTATCATTCATCACTTACCATGTCTTACATTTTGGGAGCTTAATATGATTGTAAAGTTTAAAGGATTCTTTTTTTTTGAGACCAATGCTGATACCTAAGATACAAAACTTAAAGTTTGCTACTAACTAATCTTCTGTCGAACATGTTCTATATAAAATGCTATAATCTGCACAATAGAAATACATTTGTTTGATACTACATAATTAAAACCTCCAGTGTGTGAGAAATCCTGTGAAAGCATAATCATTTAGTACATAAGTATAGAATCATAGAATCAAATAGAAAAATTTGAGATGGAAAATTTTCTTTGAAGGACAGGTCTTAAATAGTAACATTTCTATCTGAAGAAACTGAGAATCATGAATGCATAATACTAGAAACACTTCAATATATATGATATGGAAAAAAAAGGAAGTAATCTAATATACAAACCCACCCAATAGAAGGAGGATGCTCTCTGAAAATTGGTTTTGGTTTTGTTCTGCTTTTCGTATATGAAACATCTAAATTTCATTAACTTCAGGTAGGTGGGTGTTGTTTGCTTTCTAATTTTTAAATCAAAGGACCCTCATGACACCAAAACATTTGCACTATTGGTCATAGTTTCTCATTAGATTTCACAATTTAACTTTCTTCATCATTAATGAAATCTGAATATAATAGAAAAAAAAACCTGATTATAATCTCCTAAACCTGTTCCTGCTATAAATTTCTGAAATGTCATTCAAACTGAAACTGTAAGAAAATAGAAATTACACTGCAAAAAAGGAAAATAAGTAGCAAAATTATATAACATACAAAGATAATAGGAAAATGCAAAAAGCCTGAAGAAAAGTGGTTTGAAATCTCACTAAGAACTAAAATTTGAATCCAAATATTAATTTATTTTTCATATGCTTGCATGATTTTTTTTTTCATTTGGTGAAAATATTTTGGAAATCTGTCCTTACGCAAAAGGATTACCATGAATTTAATTTAAAAAATATTGCAAGCACTTTTATGCGTCATAATGATGATTTACATTCATATTCTCCCCTGGAGGATATTTAAGATTAAAGTTGATATCTTCTTCTTTTGTTAATTAAATCACAAAAAAACAAACTCAATTTCAAACAAATAACTCTTCCATTGTAGTCTTCTACATTAAAATGCTGAGCTACAATTGCCATTGCAAATGAACTTCTTTAAACCTTTTTTTTTTTGTGGAGACAAGTATCCCTGAGATTAAATATGACTGGCAATTTGTTCATTATCTAGGATGATTCTTAATAGGACAAGGTATTTAAAAATGTCTACTTCCTGTTGAAAAGATCAAAAATGTTACACATTTCATATCAATTAACAAAGGCACTCTGAAAACTAAAAAGGAAGTTTTGCTTTCCCTTAACAATTAGATGACTTATTTTCTATCAAAAATCAGTTTCTGATACAACTTTTACCCAATCTTGTCTACTTAGTTTATGCTTAAGTCTTAAAAAGGGCTTCAAACGGCACAAAGTATTTTCACACATCAATGACAATTGCTGTATACCTTGAAACAAATGAACACAAGTCTATGATGACTGGAAGAATAACGAGAGGGAAAATACCATAGATATTACAGTTAAAGTTTAAAAACAGTTGCTGTTTTAGTTAAGTTCTCCACATGAAGGTCCGGTTTTATAGCATAACATTTAAATCATGAACAGTTTATGCAAGCACCTCCTTCCCTCAGTTTCCTAATATAAACAATTGCTTTTTGTATTTTATAAAGTAACAAGACTATGAACAATCTCATCACTTATTTTGTTTCTTTACCTTATTAACCTAGATTAAATCAGTTTCTTTTAAATAGTATAATTTTCCATAGAGAAATCTAATAGATGTAACTAATAAAATTCAAGTCCTCCTAAAGTTTGAAATTTAACAGTTCAGTCTAGACATAGAACTGAACTCTAGACATAATGGGTCAATATAGAGTATTCTTGATAAACTAGAGAACATTTGGCCATCCTGCTTAGTCTGAAGAAGGTGTATCCAATACCTAAGGATATAAAGACTCTTCTAGATCATCTTTAGAAGGCAGGAAAAAGAAGTCAACAAAGAGCAAGTTTAAGAAGTTGGCTGTATTTCATGCATAAGTTCAGAACTCACATGCTCTCAGCAGGTGGCAGAGGCTTTGTGTACAGAAGATGAAAATGATCAGAATTCAGGAGGAAGAAAAGATCTGTAAACTGATCAGGGGCTGCAGTTTCTAGTTGCACACACATATCTTATCTGTCTTATAAGTCTTATGGTGTGGTTTTTGGAGGCTCACTGATAATTTACTTGAAGCTGTTTCAATTCTGTGGTCAACAGTAGTCAACAATGTAGGACGCATGAGGAAAAGCATCATGCAAGATTATGATGATTGAAACTCTGCAGGAAAATTCTGTATTTTCAAGAAACTGTGATGTTGCAATTCTTCCATTTTAAATTTTTCATATATATTTTCAATAACAGATTTTTGTGTCAAATTCAAGTGTTGAAGCCCTGCATGAAATAATATTCTGATACTAAACTGGAAATACAGAGAAAAATATCCCTCATGCTCTGCTTGGCTATCATGTCTACCAGTCTCCCTTCTAGTAGCAAAAAAAACCATTCATATCTTAGCTAAAAATTGAGCCCTGGGCTTTTCCCTTCTAAAAATTGCATTTCTAGGCAAAATTAGTTACGTTAGATGTCCTGAAATTGCCAGATTTTTAGTTTAAAATATTTCTTACATTTGGAAACTAACATAGGGAATCATGACATCACAGAAACAAAGGTATTTTACATCTTTTGCAGACAATTCCCTCAGCAGACAGCTCCTTTCTGAGGTGTTCATAAGAACATTATAAAGCAGTGTAAAATTGCCATGATCATTTCTGAAAGTTCAAAGCCACTCTATGTATCTTTAAAGATTAAATTTTACTCTCAATTAATTTGTCTTTCTGACAGCCATTTTTTTTTACAGAATACAAAGAGATACAGTGTGATATTAATTTCATCTAACAGATGTACTATTTCAGCTTTTTATTTTGTGATGTAAATTGTTTTAAATCAAATCTAAATATAATTTCTCAGATGGACACTTATGAAATGGAATAGACACAATTTCAGACAGTTGGCTTTATTTGTAGATTTGGCCAACATATTATAATATTTCTCAAAGATAAAGCTAGTATAAGGAAGGGAAGGTGACTCTACAGTTGTGCCATTTCTCTAATCTTCATAGGTAATAAATAATGTGTTGAATGCATTAATTCAATGAAAATCCTTAAAGCATTATGAAGTTATGTAAGCATGAAAAAAAAGCTTAGTTGTGAACATTTCATAGAACAGGTCAGAGGCACTACAAAGCATTAACAAATTAAAGGATTTAAGAGAGGAGTCATTAAGTGTCTTTATTTACTGTCTAACCAGATGAGTCATGCGTCAACAATATTAGCATTTTCAAACTGGGAGAATCAGTCAATAGTGAGAGGAAAAGCTGCATTATTTTGACTAGTAGAATTAATGTCACCTAAATTTTAAATCTTAAAAAGTCAAATGTGTTAAGTCTAGTTCGGTTATCCTAGGCTTTCTCTAAATTTAATAAGATCTGAGAGACATGAGTTGAATTCCTTTCTCAATAATTCCTTCACTGACAGTGAAGACAGCACAGGCAATGTTAGTGTCCGGCATAAATCTTCTAGGCACTTAGGTTAGGGGAGATTATTTTCACTCTACCCTGTTTTAATTCAATCATAAATTGAGATAATCATCTAGGTCTGAACAATCACATTTACCAAATGAAACAGAAGAATATGGTTTAGTAAATTCCAGGTTCATCATGAAGGTAAGAGAGAGTCAAGCTGAGTGAGATTCAAATATTTCAACCTTAAAAGCTTTTTGATCTACATTGATTCAGTAGTTTGACCATACAGAGTGAACAGAGCCCTGCTTTCTGTAAATGGCTAAATACCTGCCTACTGATGGGAAGCAGTGAATGAACTTGTTTTGCTTTACATGCATACGTAGCTTTTTTTAGTTGGAGAATAACTCTTATGAGGAACATCTGAGGGAGCTGGGATTGTTTAGCTGGGAGAGAAGGAGGCTGAGGTGATACCTTATTGCTCTCTACAACTACCTTAAAGGAGGTTATGTAGAAGAGGGTGTTGGTCTATTCTTCAAAGTGACAGGTGAAAGGAGAAGAGGGAATGGCCTCAAGCTGCACCAGGGGATGTTCAGATTGGACATTAGGAAAAAAAAAAAAAATGACTGGAAGGGTCATTGTACTCTGGAACAGGCTGCCCAGGAAGATGGTTGATTAACCTTCCCTGGAGGTATTTAAAAGGCAGCTAGGTGAAGTGCTTAGGGCTATGATTCAGTAGTGGACAGGTAAGGTTGGACTTGATGATCTCGAAGACCTTTTCCAGCCCAGTGATTCTATGACTCTATGACCCCCTATCATGCACCAGCCTCCAGGAAAGATGAATGGTACAATGAATTGTTAAAAACTACTGAAAGCATTCGATGGTGGGACATTCAAGTGTTGAGATACAAATTTAGAAGAAGCCCTTTGCCTATCTGCCAATCAACTAAGCCCCACCCAAAATAACCCCTCTATGTATTGCATACTATGTTTTTTGTAGTGCATATAAGGAGTGTACTGTACTGTATATCACCACTGCTGAGGCTACCATATGCCACAGGTATTACAGCAGGAGTTACTCAAACCAACAAAGAATGAATCTCATGAGGAACCGAGGAAGTGCAGTGGTGACACAGTCTAAGTTGGCTTTGGAGTGCAGCAGTCCAACAAAGTACAACAAACTTCCTGTTCATTTTGACCTCTATAACAGATGGAGCCCCAAATCATGGACTAAGCTAGCATAATGGACATTTCATGGATTTTTCAAGGATATTTTACATGGGTGGCCCATAGACTAAGGAAATTATTTCTATGTATATATCAAAGGATAAGAAGCGGTGATGTTGTTAATGAGGAGTGTTGGTTAGTGTCAGACTGGAGCATAGTGCAAATGGTATGGAATGAGAGGAGAAAGTTGTACTGACTGTGGCTGGGATTGAGTTAATTTTTTTCATAGTAGCTTGTATTGTGCTGTATTTTGGATTTGTGATGAAAACTTGTTGATAATATAGGGATATTTTCATTATTGCTGAGCACTGCTTATGCAGCAACAAGGTGTTTTCTATTCCTCATGCTTCCTCATCAGGAAGGAGGCTTGAGGTGCACCAGAATTTGAGAGGGGACACAGATGGGACAACTAACCCCAGCCAATCAAAAAGATATCCCATAAAATATGGCATTATGCTCAACAATAATAGCTGGAAAAAAAAATGAAGGTGTCTGTGTGGGGACATTCAGAGTTACAGTGTTTGTCTTCTCAGCTAACAGTAACCTGTAAGGACACCTTACTGTCCTGGAAATGGCTAAACATCTGCCTTCTGATGGGAAGAATTGAATGAATTTCTTATTTTCATTTGCTTGTGTGTGCAGCTTTTGTTCTACCTATTAAAATATCTTTCTCTCAACCCACGAGTTTCCTCACTTCCAGAGTTCTGACTTTCTCCCCCATCCAACTAGTAAGGGATGGATGTGCTTAGCTGCCTACCAGATTTAAACCACATCATCATATTCTGGCAGAGGAATCCCAAAGTCAACTATTTTAACAAAAATGTAGTCTGTATTGAAACCAACTTTCACAAAGCCTCTAAAACAAGAGACATATGCAGGTCTGTTACTTTAAAATCAGCTTAGGTAGCTCCATTAAAATCGTGCCTTCCTCTAGGTTGAAAGAGGAGTTGAAATCTGCTGGCTTGCCCCAGGACCAGCTTGCAATTCAATATGCAACTCCTGTTTATGAATTACCAACCCTACTCTTCAGCTGCTTGCTCAGTGGGTAATTCAAAGTAAAACCATTTATTGTTCTTTCTCATGAGCACAAGAAAAAAAAGGAGATTTATATATGCCTTTATCGACAGTTTATGTGCAGTCCAACAAGCAATCCAGTTCTTCAGAGTTACAGAAATTAACTCATGCCAATTTACAAAAACTGAAAAATAGATTTCATACAGCTTTATGAATAAATACCTAGATAAATAGATGAAAATTTTCTGTCTGGGGAAAGCTGGAAGATTTTTCTTTCTTTCTGATAACCCAAAAGAAAGTTGATGAAAATATATTTCAAGTCTTTTTTAAGTAATTCTGAGAGTAGAATTAAAAACCAAAACATATGCATTATAATGGAAGTTCCGTTGCAGTCTTAAGTGTATCTCTGGTTACCCTAAAGTCATAATGCACATATTTGATATGAATAGAGCTTATGACATAATATAAAAAGAAGTCATTTCAGAGATGATGTCTTGTGGCCTTTTTCATTACTCAAGTGCTCTCGGGATCTTGCTAGTGGTATTTCTATTCAACAGTGCTAAAAAAATTCCTTATGATGAAATTTTTGTTATAAAGTATGGTAATTTACTAAGTGAAAACCAGAGTATTATTAAGCTATATATTGCTGTTAGTAATGTCGACTTTTACTGTGGATATCTGAATGCCTCTAGTACCTATTCAATAAACATGTCCCCAATGGAAAGTGTGAAGTATCACTGAATTATTGCTGTCAAAACTAACAGAGGCTTTATATTACATAGTCTGTGCTATAAAAAAAAAAAGATATCACATCAGATAAAGAAAGAGGGAAAAAAAAACCAAAACCAAACCAAACCAAAACAAAATGCCCAAAAGAAAATCATGCTTCCTACAGAGGTGTTTTTCTCTGTTTTTCTGTAGCTCTTCCTTTTTGACATTTGAATCTCAAACATTACATTGATTTTATTAATTTTTTCATATACTTTAAGATTATTTCTTACTCCCTTAGCAACCTTTGTATAGAACACATATTTAATTCTAGCATTTTCTTTTAAAAGCAATAAAACTTTACACATGCTGTTTCACAGCCACAATCATCCTTGTTTTAATTGTACTTACACTGAAGCTAATGCAATATCTGTTGACCAATACTGGCAGCTCTTGAAAGGCCTCCTCTCTATTATGACTAATTAATAATAGTTCATAACTGAAAATTTACTTTCAAGGTACAATTTGGGTCACAAAAAGGACTAAAATCTGAGTTAACATCTGCCAGAAAATGTAAATAATAAAGAACTTCTGAAGAAGAGAGATACTTTCTTGGCAGATTTAATTCTCGTTTTCCCATTTAAAAGCCAAACCAGTGAAACTACAATTGATAGGAATATCCAAATGCAAAAGAATCTGTAGAACTAAGTACTTATACATTTGTCCAAACATACATTAAGAAAAATGCATTTAGGAGTCTTTGGAAGTATGTCTAGTTTAAAACCTCATGTTTAAAAAAAAAAATGTAATAGTAAACATAGTATAACAACTGTAGTGTTTTCACAATGTTCAGTTTTGAGCTAAAGTAGAGTAAATTTTCTAATTTTCTAGTTAAACACCTTCTAAGTAACAGCATTTTCTGAAGAAGAACACCTTTTCAACATCCAACTCTTCAGATGATAATGCCTCATGGTTATAATTATTGCTAAAATAACAGGGCACTGGTATGCAAGAAGACCTTTGCTTAGACTTATTCTATGGCCTTACTCAAGTTGCTGGAAAGCTAGAAGGCAAATGGTAGAATAGTGTTGCACATGCAGGGAGGAACAGACAGGGCAGGAAACCCAAAAGTGATCAATGAAATATTCCATTCCTTACACATTATACTCAGTATAAAGCTGAGGGATGAGTAGGGTCAAGATTATTATTCTTTGATGGCTAGTGTTCAGTGAGGACCTCATCCATCTGCCTGCTCCCAATTCCAATCCATGTGTTCCTGAACCCAGTTCCTGAATCCAACTCCCATCTACTGCTGAATCCAGTCCAGGACTTTACCCATGCTGCCCTATAGAATCAGTGGTGATGATGTGTTGTCATCAGGGAGCTGGATTTTTTATATTTGTACATATTTTATAATTTTCTTTTTAATATTATCATTTGTTATTTTATTATTATTGCTTCATTAAACGAATTTCAGTTTCAGTTTTCAGCCCACAAGCCTTTCTCTCTTTTACTTTTCCCCTTTCCTGGGGCAGAGAGGGGAGACTGGGAATGTCCCATGCTTAGTTGCCAACCAAGCAAACATGCATGTAGGCTAAACTGAGACATGCAGTTGTTAACCCACCACAGTTCTTTTACTAAGAAATAAGACTAATGTTTTTTTCAGGACTTTATGGACCTGACTGATCTTCGTTTTGCTTCACCTTCTTTTAGATGCAACACCATGTTGCCCAGTAGTCTGATGGCTGTCTTCTAACTTGCTTGTAGCATCAGCTTAGCTTTATCTAACTGTATCAAGGAATTGCACCACAGAGTAGAGATTTAATAATACTTAATAATTTTTGTAAACAAATGTATGCATCAGGCAAAATGAAGTGTTAGCAACAGACTTTTTGGAAGCATGAAAATGAAAATCACATGCCAGACTGAAGAGGAAAGAAAGTGAGTTACCACCTAACACCTTATTCCTCTTGAGGAAGGACTCTGGACACTGGCAATCCGCCACACCATTCCGTGGTAGGAAAAATAACCCTTGAAGTAAGAACACAGGTGTTTAGAAAGTTTAGTATAACAATGAAGAACAGACAGAAGTATTAGGAAGTCTGTGTGCACAATTATTTTAACTAAATTGTTAATGGGAATTGGGAATAATTTAACAGCTTGAATGAAAAGTGTAAATATCACTGTAATTAGGGTAGTGGTAGCTGCATTTTTTTAATGAGATCTATAAAATCTCACTCAGACTATCAATAAATGCTTATGTCTGTATAAAAAAGATGTATTCGCTTTTTGCTCATAAGAAAATTTTGAGTGTGATATAAGTTGATTTTGGCAAATATGTGCAGCCTCTCATTATTTGTACAGGTTTGTACATGTCTTATAGAGACTGAAAGTGATTATGATTGGTCTTTAAACTCTCTCAGAACAACAACAGGAACAGATGAAATATTTACATGTCTCTGAGTGCCTGAAAGGACATATTAGATAAAAGTATATTTATCCCATCTAGTTCAGAAATCTATCTTCCATTTTTTAAAGTTGCTTCTTATATGTGGAATATAGGATATATTCCCATGTTGCACATCCAGATACACACCACAGTTATGTGTACGCTGGCATCGGAATGCAGCAATCCTTTTTCTCTGCATCTGGTTTTCATTAAAAAGAAAGGCCAGGTGCATGATATGTAGGCAACTCTAGCAGTCTCCTACTCTGGATATGAAACTCTGTTCCAGAGCTTTGATTCTGAGTCATGTTCAAGTAACATATATTTCTCTGCAGCTATGCAATAGAGAGCATATGCTCTTAACTTAGAATTGAAACAAAATGCCTAGAGATATTTATGCGAAGAATTATTCTGTTTTTCTATTCTGCTGGCAGTAATGTTGTGAGAGTTGTTAGGTTAGCAAAACAGAAAGGAAAATCCATGAAAATAATGTCTAAATATGTTTAAGCCAGAAGTTGCTTACAGAAAAGAGATAACTTACAAACAAAGTATACTAGCATTTCTGAACTGCTTGAAATAATAAGAATTTTTAGAGGCATTCTGGGACAAAGTTTAAAAAAAAGAGCATGGGGAAAAAATAGTGCGAACTTTTAAAACCAATTCAATCAAATGAATCCAATAATTTAGTATCACAATTTAGGCTGACATAGCCAGGTGTGAGGGATCATATGCAGAAAGCTTCATAAAGATAAATAATATTCCACCGATGTACAAAATTCTCTGTGTTACTAATTAATAATTATGATATGCTAAAGGAGAGTGGGGAAACAAACATATATATATATGGATAGTTTGTATTACACATCATTCTCCATGATTTTAAAATGAATAAAGGAAAACAAAAGACATGAAGAAGCTGTAGAATATGAGATTTTGTAGCATTATCACTTTGCATTTCAAGGATAGCAGATGTTTTCAGGGATATGTGAAATAAACCATAATTAAGAAAATGCATGAAACTTAACTTTGTATTTCTAAGATCTATTCAGAACAAGGATCTATGACACTGAGTTGTAATTTATCCAACTCCAGTCATTCAGGTGTTTGTGAATATGCACTTCTGAATATCACATCCACCATCATTAGTATCACAGGATCCCAAATCCAATATTTAACTGCTTATCTTGCTTTGTGAGCACAATACCACATTACGATGTTGATTGTTTGGTTCCTTTTTTTCCTTTAAATGTTTTTCTTTTGGATGTTATTCACTGAATTTGGGGATCAACTCTCCTAACTTCAGCTTGCTGATAGTTTACAACTGAACTAGTCACCTCAAAAATCTTTAGTCTCCATGGAAAGAAAAAGAACAAGTGCTCTATAATTTCCCTGTGAGAATGGTTTAGTAATTACTATACAATGTTTATAAAGTCAGATAGACATAATGCACAATTAAATATGAAAGACAGACATTTTGAATGACAGATTATTCCTCTTGGCTAGTCCCATAACTAGTTTGTTTTTCCAGTGCTGTCTAGTGTGTGTTTGTAGGGCTGTTCAGAAGCCTTTTGGAACTGTCTGATCTGTATTCCTTAAGGAATTTTAAATAGAAATGTTCTTTCTTCTATTTTAATCCTTTAAAGAACTATTAAGGCAAGAAAAACAATATCTAATTTGATGTTAAGAATGAATGTAGATAATGATGTTAAGAATGTTTGTAGATAAAAAGGTGGCATTCAAATGTGTTGTTAATTTTTTTGAAGGCTTGACATAATAAAAAGTACAGTATCATTAAATATAAAATATGGTTTCCTACATTTCTCCTTAGATGATGAAGTCTTTCATGAGATGTTTCCCCACCCATTGTTGAATACTACAACTATATAAGAGTTCTCAGTGAGGCATCAAATGCCCTTTTCTGCATTTCAGATATTTTGGTTAATTAGAATTGATTTCACCAGAAACATAACAAAAAAAAAGAAAGACAATGGTTGGATTCTATCCAAAAGCTTCCTTCATTCACATGAGAAGATCTCAATAATTTCAATGTGGGACCTCTGTCTTATTCCAGGAAGGATTGAATAGGTATAGAGAAGATGGTAAGTTGGTGAAGATGTGAAACCAATGGAAAAGCTTATGCAGTTTTCAGGAGGGGTAGATTTTAGCTATACATGAGTTAAAAAATAGAAGCCTTTTTGTTTTATTTTGTTTTCCCTTTCAGCAGATACAGAAAATTGTGTTTCTACCTTCTAGGCAGTAAAAGCTATGTATATATATCTAGTTATATAGATATACATAGTTATATATATACACATAGTTATTCTCTTGTTTTCTTAAATTCAGGAAAATCTAATGCTGTAAGATATACATGGGATCATTAAGGTATGTGTCACAAGTACAGAACAAGGAATAAGATTTCAAGCAATTGAAGAGGTCTGGCTTAAAATTAAAACGCTCATTAATATCTCTTTACATTTTCAAAATAAATGGAGGAAAACTGATAGGCAGAAATAGATAAAATGTATTACAGAGGGAGATAAAAAGAAGAGAGGAGGAAGTCTTCCTGATAAAATTCTTTATTTGCCTAAAGAAGAATTGTGCTGGGATAGGCAATACACTGAATAAATGTATCTAAATATCATTTAAGGATTTCAAAGGTTTCATCTTCTGGCTGTGCTAGAAATGAACCTGTAAAATCTATTCTTCCTTCTTTTGCTTGTTATTAATTATAGAAAGATGATAATAATGTATTTTTAGGTGCTGTTAGGGAAGCACTGGAACTCTTCATGCTAGTACAATTTATTAGGAATATGAACAAAATAATTAAGCCTACATAAGTTTTATTTTCTTAGAGAGGAGATTTTACAAAAAATATGTTTTTATTCATGCAGCCTGTGCTGAAGAATGTCTTTATTCCAGTGTATTTTCCAGTATTCAGCTATTTCTAAGGAATTTATCTCTGAAAATTACAAACTGTATTCTGAATGTCACCTTAATTAAGACATTTAATTGCTAAATCATCATTTCTACATTTTCTGTAGTTAGATTCAAAAATATTTGAGCAAATGTTGAACCTAAATTACACATATAGGTTTACCAAGGTTAATAAATACTAAGGTAATTTAGCACATCCTGCATTCGATGTAAATAACAATACTGAAACTTGCTGTATTCTGTTTTTCTTTGCTTTGTGATGTGTTCTTTAATATAAATCAATCCTGATCAATATTAGAATTGCATTTAAAGAACTGTGTATCTTTGAACATATATTTAATTTTGATGATCTTAAAAATTAAGTGTATGTTTTGTCGCATCTTGAGTAAGACCATCACTCAGAGTCTGAGCTACAAATTTTGGAAAAATAAATTAATAATGTTCTACTTAGTCTAAAATCTAACCTAATTTAAAAAGTTGGAGAATCTAGTAGTTTCATAAAACACAAAATATGTATTACAACTATAAGCTTTGAATGAAAGTTAGGTCCCATGACTCCATGAAAGAGCAATCTTTCATTTAGCAAATCAATTTATAGGATAAAAGAGATATTTCAGCATCATTGTGTCATGAATATTTTTGCTGTGACTACTGCTATAGATTAATAGGGACTCTACCAAGAAAGACTGTGTGTCAATTACATTGAATAATGATATGGCTGTCTTTTTCTACAGTCAATTTTTGTTTAGAAACACCCACAACATTTTTCCTTTCCCTGTGAAACAAAGCAGAGAAAAAATCTGAAGTTCTCAAAGAAAATGTTTTATGCTCATTTTAGATGAAAAAGACATCTATGATGAGAGCTTTCATGCAATATAGGTGCGTGTACATTTGGAAAGTTTATTATGCTTTCCGTGCAACAGGGAAGCGTTGTACAACTCACAGACTATAGCAGTATTCTGCAAAGAATGGGAATTAAGAGCACTGAATGAACAAATTACAAAATGACCTGCTGTTTTGATAGATAGCATGGTTTTTAGAAAGAATGAAGTGTTGAGACATAACTTAAGACAATATTGAAGCAAAGAGATAAGTGACACAGAAGTTGATTAGAGAGATTAACTATCTTTCTGCATTCAGCGAAGAAAAAGCACCTAGCTGTTTGTGGGAAATCTTTCATTGTGGTTAAGAAAGTTGTAGAGGTGGTAGCTTTAGACATACATAAATATTTTATTGGTAATTGGTCTTCATTATTACATTCATTCTTCCATCAGGATGTTATAATAGCTGACAGTCACACTAATATACCTAATTTCAGGTTTTATTATATATTGCAAATACCTAGTGGACATTCCTTTGTATTTTTATGGTCATTAAAAAAGAAAATTCTTTAGTCAATATTCCATTTACAATGGATCTCCAGAAGCCAGCTAGCCCTACATGCTCAAATGTTTATTTGGATCAGGCTGTTAAGGAACTTGTTTAGCTGAGTTCTGAACACCTCTGAGGAAGACCTCTCAGTGTCTTTGTTTCAGAATCTGACTTCCTCATGATAAATTATTTCTTATCTGAGTAGTCCACACAGTTTAGACTTCCAAGGATGACATGAGGCTGATAAGAAAGAAAGTTCCTTTGAGGTGTGAGCATCTTCCATTTCTTGGGATTTATTTCTTGCTTTGGTTCAGATCAGGAATATATACATAAACTAATCAGAAAATTTCACAGATCATAAATCCTGATTTTCATACAATTTTATGAAGAAGTGTATTGTAGGAAGGACTTAAGAAAATCTTTATTATTCTTACTGATAAATATGCTAATTCATATAAAGAATGAAAAAGGTAGTATCTTGTACTTAATATTCTGTGTATTTATGACTGCAGCAAGAAAGGAACTAAAAGTAGTAATTTAAAATTGCAAAACTTATCTGGTTTTTAATCCTATCTACCTTTTCTCTGTGTTTCAGTGTCTATTCTGTGCAGTAACATGGCAGGAATGTTTTAATTCTCTTGCCAACTGGAGCTTTTTCTTAAGAAATAATAAGTATCCTTTGTAATACAATACAGGTGAATTGGCCACAGGTAGTATTTTTTCACAGTTGTCTGTATAGACTTATCAGTCTTGTTTAAAAAATGACCGTTTCTGGCCCTGGTTAACACAAAAAAAAGCTGAAGCAGAGCTACAAAAAGCCAGCTCTGAGTATTGTGTCAAATACAAGGGAAAAGTCAATGCTTCATTTATTTTACAGCTACCCATGCAATAATGTTCCACCATGAGTCAGAAACAGCAATAATTCTGATAATAGCATGACTAGAGTCAAATAAAAATGTGACAGTAAGATACCCATAGGAAAAGTAAGCTTGCAGTCCTCAGTTTTCACCTAAGCCTCCTTCCTTCCTCGTGTAAAATTACTCTGACATGAATCCCAAGATTAATTTCTAGCTATAAGTATATGATGTCTTGAAGAAATGAGCAAAGGGAAAGGCAAGGGGCGATTTAGTAGCTTGTTTCCGTGTCAGTACTTATGATCTCTGTCATGAAGCTGGTTTTTAAAGCAAAAATCACAACTTGACTTTCCCCTTGCATACTTCTTCATGGGAGCATGAAGTCATAAGCGACAGTTATTTTTTAACTATTCATCCCACTGCTCTCTTAACAGTTAATACAACAATAAATTCATATCCAGAAACTTGGTATAGCAGAGAACATTTGCCAGGTTTTAAAATTAGAGGATTAAGAAGAATGCTAACAACTAATTTAGTATCTATGGAGTTAGAGGGATTTTCAGTTCAAAAATGAACAGGGTATTTTAATTAGAATTTTAGAAAAAAAGAGGCAAACAATAAAATTAGAGGAGCCTAGCCGTGCTTAAAATAACAGCAGTATCAGATCTGTGTTCACATGTACTGGGAAAAAGCATTTATACCTTACATGTTTGATTAAGCAAATATATGCCATACGTTCAAATGCAGTATCTATACATATATCGATCAGTTTATCTGTAATTGTATACATATAATTTGCTAAAGATTTAATCTAAATATTGTAAATGCCTCTAGCAAAAAACTAGAGACATATTATGTCACAAGAAATACTTAACAGAGGGAATGAAAAAGGTAGTAATCTGTATCAGAACAATGTACTCAGTAACTTTTTCAAGAACTAGCTCAACATACAGTTAATCATTGCTGCATTTAACAGAATCTTAGAATCATAGAATCGTAGAATCATAGAATCGTAGAATCGTAGAATCATAGAATGGTTGAGGTTGGAAAGGACCTTAAAGATCACCCTGCTCCTTATCCACTGGCATGGGCAGGGACACCTCCCACTAGACCAGGCTGCTCGAGGCCACATCCAACCTGGCCTGCAGGGATGGGGCAACCACAACTTCCCTGGGTAACCTGTTCCAGTGCCTCACCACTCTCATTGTGAAGAATTTCCTCTAAAAGTCTGATCTAAGTCTTTCTCCTTCCAATTTAAAGCCATTGCCTCTTGTCCTATCATTACATGCCCTTTTAAAGTCAGTCTCCAGATGTCATGTAGGCCCTCTCCAGGTACAGGGAGGCTGTTATAAGGTGTCCTCAGAGCCTTCTTTTTTCCAGGCTGAACAATACCAACTCTTTCAGCCTGTCCTCATATAGGAGGTGCTCCAGCCCTCTAATCATTTGTGTGGCCCTCCTCTGGACCCATTCTAACACTTCCATATACTCCTTTTGTTGATGATTCCAGAACTGGACACAATACTCCAGGTGGGGTCTCACGAGAGTGGGGTAGAATCACCTCTGTCAATCTGCTGGCCACATTCCTTCTGATGCAGCCCAAGATACACTTGACCTCCTGGGCTGTGAGCACACATCGCTGGCTCATGTTGAACCTCTCCTCTGTGAGCACCCCAAACTCATTCTCCACAGGGCTGCTCTCAATTGTATCATCCCTCATTCTCTATTAAAACCGCTGGTTGCCAGCGTGGAGGACCTTGGACTTGGACTTATTGAACCTCATTAAATTCACACAGGCCCACTTCTCCAATTTATCCATGTCCCTCTGAATGATCAGTAAGAAGTGGTATCCCTCAGGCATCCACAATGGGACTAGTACTGTTTAATATCTTCATTAGTGACACAGGCAACGTGATTGAGTGACCCCTCAGCAAGTCTGAAGAAGACAACAAGATGAGTGGTACAATTGACAAGTCTTAGAGAAAAGATGTCATCCAGAGGGTTATTGACAAGAGGGAGAATTGGGTCCATGTGAATCTCATTAGGTTCAACAAGACCAAGTGCGAGATCCTACTACACCTGGGCTGGGGAAAACTCTGATTTCAATACAGCCTAGGGAATGAAGTGTGTGAAGTAGGTCGTGTGAAGTGATTCTGCCTCTGTACTACTCTTGGGGAGAGCCCATCTGGAGCACTGTTATCAGCTCTGGAGCCTTCAGTACAATACAGACTTACACCTGTTGATGTGTGCCCAGAAGAAGGTTAGAAAAGTGGTCAGAGGGATAGAACACCTCTGCAATGAAGACAGACAGATAGAGTTGGAGTTGTTCAACCTGGAGAAAAGAATGTTATTGTGGCCTTTCAGTATTTAAAGGGGACCTTCAAGAGTGATGGGAACAAGCTTTTTAGCAGGATCTGTCATGATAAGATAAGAGGCAATGGTGTTAATCAAAAAGAAGGTAAATTTAAGAGAGATAAAAGGAAGAAATTTTTATGATGAGAGTGGTGAAACACTGGAACAGATTTACCAGAGTGGTGGTAAAAACCCCATCCCTGGAAACATTCAATGCCAGGTCAGATGGGGCTATGAGCAACTCAATCTAGTTGAAGATATCCCTGCTTATTGTGGAGGGTTTGGACTAGATGACTTATGAAGGTCCCTTCCACGGCTCTGTAATTCCATGAATTCAGAACAATGGGCAGTCTTCCGAGGGCAGTGAAAACTGCTACTCTTTAAACAATATCTCTTTTTTATTGTTCTCTTTCAGGCAGCAGATGTTTGTCTCTAAGCCCTCTCCAGCTTGGAGGTGGATTGCATGTGAACACATTTTCCAGAAAAGGGCTTTAATTAGAAAGCTGTAGGCAATGCTTGTGTAAAGCAAGATTACCTCTTTCTTTTAGCAGATCTTCAGAGTAACTGCAAAGGAGTTTGAGTTAGCTGTAGATTTGTCTAAGTGAGAAGCATTTTCTCTTCATGTTGTAGCATTGAGATTTAAAATAGTTATTACAAGGATTATGTACAAATTCATAATTAGAGTTTATGCTAATGCCTTGTATACACAAATTGAACAGCATATAAACAAATTATGTTTTTGAGTTGTGGTTCCACATCTAAACATTCAAAAAGATGCAAGTCACTTTAACAAAGAACATATGAATTAACAAAGGAACAGAACACGCAAACTATGCTTATGACAGCTGCTTGATCCCGTACTGATTTCTGCAGATTTTGCTATATTCAGATAACTTACAAGGGAAAGTCATGCTTCATTGATGTCATTGTCAAAAATGTAAATTAACTCTGTGGGCCATAAATTCACCCTTCAGGCATTCTTATAGTAAGAAGTATCTACCATAACTATAACTGGTTACTAACCCATATTACTAAAATTAATAGTGTTTGAAAACATGCTTTCACCTTGTTAAGAGAGCTCAAAATGCTGACCTAATTTATATTACAGCAAGTTAATAATTTTTCCTTCTTAAAATTTGCACAGCTGCTTGTTTTTTTAAAGTTAAATAATGTACAGTTAAAAAATATTTGTATTTCAGTATAATATTTGCACCCATGCTGTGATGCTACATTCAAGAAGAATTGTTCATATCTTTTTTGCATTTTAATAGAACAGAGATTGCTTAATTAATACAGATGCAAAGAGTGTTGACATATGAATAAAATCTGATCCCTTTTTAGAACTACTAGATTATTTTTCTGTATAAAAGGAAATATTTCTTGATATAAAAAAATGGGTTTCTTTAAGTATGTCTTACTCTGAAACTAATACAATATTTTGATAGTGTGTATGTATATGCATGTTTCCTACAGAAATATGGAAATTATTTACAGGAAGATTTGCAAATTACCAGTAAACCATTTGGAAAAGAGTTTTTCTAGTTTGGGTTTGATTTTTTTCTGAAATTATAAAACATTTTTAGTTTAAGCCCTGCCCAAGAGAGGAACATTGAGAAAATACTTCGAAGAACTGATGTTTCAAAGCTTTACTGTATGTAGCAGTCATAAAGAAAATATTTTCTTAAGGAATGCAATTCTACACTTTTTTTCTCTCTGATCATTCTGAAATGGCATGTAGATATCAAATTTTAATCAATCCCTAATTAAAAATGTCTTCTTCAGCAAAACAGCATCAGTCGAGGTAATTTGTCTGTCTGAGCCAGAATTCAGCAAATAGATATATTCTTTCTTCATTTTATTTACTCAAAATACTAAAATTAACAAGTATCTTTTATGTATGAGAATTAGAAGTACTGGTTGTATTAGAATTCATTGAAGTCTATCACAATGTCTTAGCTATAGCTTGGAAATTGATACCATTTTCATTCTCAGTCATATTTTAGTCACCTGCGGGACAATCTATATTACTCTTTCTCTTGTTGTGAGGACCTTCTTTGTTTCCTTATTCTCTAAAATTGTCTGATTGTATCCTCTGTGGTTTTTTTTCTTTCTCGCAATTTGGTATGTTAGGTGTCAAGCAAGAAGCATTAGAAAATCCCGCACTGAGGCTTCATATAGATAATACGGTCATTTTTTGGAAGACTTATGTCTGTGTGTATTTTAGATTGGATATTAGGAAAGAATTCTTAACTGAAAGAGTGGTAAAGCATTGTAACAGGCTGCTGAGGGAAGTGGTGGAGTCACCAACCCTAGAGGTGTTAAGGAAGTATGTGGGCATGACACGATGGGACATGGTTTAATAGGCATGATTGTGGTGGTGTGACAGGTGTTTGATTATCTTAGAGGTCTTTTCCATTCTTAATAATTCTTTGACTCCATGTGTACAGACATGTTTCAAAGGCGATCAAAAGAAATTCCAAAGAAAATATAGTAAATTATATTCTAGTAACCTCTGTAAGTTTACTTCTGCTTTCAGTGGCTAGATTTTTCCCTGCTTTCAGAGGAGCTAATAACATAGAGTTGATCTGTAAAATAATACTATGATTTATAGCAATGGCGCCCATAATTATCATGCTCTGTATGTATGCATGCATTTTCCTAGTAAACTCTTCCTCTAAGAATGTCATATTTTTACACAGTGCCCCATAAAGCTAGTAGACCATACTATATTGACTTATAATTGTTATGGAATCCACTGAGTTACACTAGCATGTGTATGTATATATACCACACATGCAGACAGACCGATTTATTTCTGTGATATTTCTTTACACATTAGAAAATGTAGTTGATCTACTTCAAGAATAGGTTTTTATAGGTACTCTTCTCTGAAACAACATATATAATCTGACTTAGAAAGATCGCACTGGAACACAGAAAGCAGTCTAGTAGTGCTATCTATGCTATCTAAAAGAGTTGTCTTGCTCCGAATTTGGATCAGGTATATGCACTTCATTCTAGAAAGACATTTATCCAATATTTTCTCAAAAACACTCTGTGATGGGAATGATAATTTTCCTTTTCTTTTTGTTGATCTAGTAGTTTCAAAGTAACTTTATCTAGTAAGTTTCAAAGTTTCATTGTGACTTGTTCTCCCTTTCCCTACTGGTTAATCATAATTTTTTTTGTCATTTATAACAAATGATTCCTGTTCCCTTCTGTAGAGCAAATCATCATTGACATCTTTGTGACATATACAGTTATTTTGATTCCTACTGCCAGCAATGTTTTATCAATTAAACAAATAAAGCTATTTCAACATATTTTTCATACATTTGCATTGTACTACTCTAGATTATAAGTCTCCTTGAAAGGTAACACCAGTCTGAGTATCACTTGAATGCAACTTTTCTATTACAATGCAGAGAGAAAGCACAAGATGTGTCCCTTCGTGTTATGCATTTTGGCCCAAGTTTCTATATACAAGTTGGTAAGGATTTTCAAAACAGAAAAGGGAAATTTCTTAAGAAGTCCTAATGTACTACTCTGTTCTGTGATTGAAACTAGCTTAGATAGGTGAAGGGGCTGGAGAACAAATCTTACGAGGAGCGGCTGAGAGAGCTGGTGTTGTTCAGCCTGGAGAAGAGGAGGCTGAGGGGACACCTTATTACTCTCTACAACTACCTGAAGGGAGGTTGTGGAGAGGAGGGAGCTGGCCTCTTCTCCCAAGTGACAGGGGACAGGACAAGAGGGAATGGCCTCAAGCTCCGCCAGGGGAGATTTAGGCTTGAGATTAGGAAGAAATTCTTCACAGAGAGGGTGGTTAGGCATTGGAACGGTCTGCCCAGGGAGGTGGTTGAGTCACCGTCCCTGGAGGTGTTTAAGGTTAGGGTAGATGAGGTGCTTAGGAGCATGATTTAGGGATTGGTGGGAATGGTTGGACTCGACGATCCAGTGGGTCTCTTCCAACCTGGTCATTCTGTGATTCTGTGATTCTGTGATCCAGACATGAAAAACAGAAAAAACAAAGTTCTTTTAAACTTGAAGTCTTCCAAACAGTGGTAAAAGTAATTTTGTGGTAATCAGAATTAAGATTAAAAGTTCTAAACTTGAGAAGAAGATGTAATTAATTATCGAATGTATAATAAAATAAAATAAAGAATCACTATCATGTAAAAGGGGAGTGCCAACTCATAGCCTTAAGTCAGAATATCTGCTGGTGGTTTTAAAAGACATAGGCAACAACTATGACACTGGCTAAACTTCCTGAAGTGATGAAAACCTGTGTAGAAGGTTTCATAACAAACTGCATTTTGGATCCCTGATTGATGCTTCCATCAATCACATGTACATTAAAGAAGGAGCCAATGCTGAGGGGCATGGTTTAGTATTTGATAGGAATGGATGGACTCGATGATTCGATGGGTCTTTTCCAATCTGGTGATTCTACAATTCTATGATTCTATGACTTTCTCAGGAGTATGTTTCTGTGTTATTTAAAATATGTATTAATCCCCTGGGACCACAGAACCTTTATATAGTTCAGATAGGCAGTGTGCTGTAATGGTTAGGTGATAGACTGGCGCTTCAAATGTGTTTGGACAGGTCTGACATTCTATAGAGAACAAGAGGTTTACAATAGAAGCCTATATAATGGAAGTAATTTTCAAATGTGATGTAGAAACATTTGTCCCCTTTAGGTTCACAATTTCACCAAATGTTTATGAAGAGACATCTCTGCTTCTTGCTAGTTAGATTAATTAAATCAGAATGAAGTAATTTTTGAAGAATGTATCTCTGAAGGCACACACATTTTATTTGCAGTTTATCTGATTTCTGCTTTCTGTAAAAAGGCTAGTTATTAAACTAAGTATTTAAACTTTTTGGTTTTGTTGTAGGCAGTGTTTGAAATTTGCCATCAGAAAGAGAAATTGTTAAGGAAAAAAAGGGAATACAATAGTTGAATTCTAAGATAGAGTCTGTTTGGAATGTAAAATGTGTAAAATGCAGGTTAAAAGTGGCAGACTTTGCTCTGAGGATAATGTGAGGGCACAAATTTCAATTTTATTCTGAATCAGCTGTGTGTTCCTGAAGAAAAACTCCTATTCTTCCCCACTAGCTACACCTTATCTCAGACCACAATGAGATCCTGGAGTACATTGATTTCTTTTACATGAAACAAAACCAGAAGACCTGCTGCAAGGAGGCCTTCAGGACACTCCAACTGCAAATAGGCTTTCAGCTTCTGAAATCTGAATCCAGCCTCCTTGAAGTATGCATAGTGACAATGTCACTTCCTCTGCACTGAATACTTTACACTCCCCATCTGCTGCTCTTCCTACATCAAACTATCTGTCAATATAGATAGTGTGGGTGAATAATATTTTAGCACAGTTACAACCCTGTGCTCTTGTACATGTTATACTTGAGATATGGAATGATTAATCATATTTTATTGTAACTTTATGTTTTTTTATAAAAAGAAGCCGCATTAATATGCAAGTGTCAGATTCAACAGCATAATATATGCTGATGTCTTAATACTGTTCACTTAATAGCTTTAAAGCTATCTGAAGAATTAAAGGAAGGAATATCTAAGCAAAACTTAATACAAAACCTTATCTCACAGTTATTGGATTACCTCGGAATGAAAGAAGTCTGAGTGTCTTTTTGTATATTAGCACTTTTAATTTAACTTTTAACTTAACTTGTTCTTAACTTACTGAAACCAATAATAATTAGAAGGCATATTATAAGAGTTACCACTTGATTTTCAAACCAAAAATATCTAAATATTTCAACTAATCTTTTTCCTAAGGATCTAAAAATCTTAGGACCTTTGATCTCTAAGAAGTCCCTTATGCATTTGGGTTTAGTTGTTTGTTTTTAGTTGATTGAATCATGTTTACAGCTCTGCAAGAAAATAAGTATTATGATTTTTCTGAAGAAATACTTGTATATAAAAGAGTACACCAAGTTTATATTCTTACATAATTAGTCTCTTGGCTGTCAGTCCTAAAAGGTTTTGCTCTTTTTTCCTTTGTTTTTAATTACTTTTTCAAAAAATTTCAGTTTATCATTATAGCTATTGGAAATGAAGAAAAAAATTATGGCCAATTATGTGATTTCCTCTACTCAGGTAAGTTTGAGCATTTTGAAATTATACATAAGGGTAGTTAACTCGCTACAAATTTATAACAGTTATTTGAATTCCAGCTTTCTAAAAAATAATTGAGTAGCATAAAGGCCAAATGTCTAAGTCTCCAAAGGTCATTGCAATGAACAAACTATGTTCAAGGTTTCACTAAGAGCATGGCAGCCTATTTTACAACAAGTCAGAACAAAAGTATTTCAGATAGCGCACTTTCATGTCAGTGGAATAGCTGCTCTGCAGTTCCGTTTGCTGTGATTTTATTTAATGTGTATTTGATCTGCTTTACTTTTATAGAAGATAATTAGAAATACAGCAGCAATTTTCTATTGGGATAATATAGATGGTACATACTGAAATATTTAATGGAATCATAGAATCTTTCAGTTTCCAAAAGACTTCTGAGATAATTGTGTACAATTCTTAACCTAACACTGCCAAGTCTACCACTAACCGTGTTCCTGGGTACCACACTTACAAGTCTTTTTAAATACCTCCAAGGATAGTGACTCAATTGTTTCATTCATTCAGCCTGTTCCATTTCTGTAAAGAATTTTTTCCTAATATCCAATCAAAACCTGCCCTGACACAGCCTGATTCCATTTCTTCCTGTCCTGTTGCTTGTCATTTCGAGGAAGAGACCAACACTTGCCCTGCTACAATCTCCTTTCAGGTAGTTGTAGGGAGCTGTAAGATCTCCCTTAAACCTGCTTTTCTCCAGACTAGGGAGCCTCTGTTCCCTCAGATGCTCCTCATAAGACGTGTTCTCTAGACATTTCACCATATTTGTTGTCCTTCTTTGCACACACTCCAGCACCTCAATGTCTTTCTTGTAGTGAGGTGCCCAAAGCTGAATGCAGTGCCAAGTACAGAGGGACAATCACATCTCTAGTCCTGCTGGCCACACTATTTCTGGTACAAGCCAGGATGTTGTTGGCTTTCTTGGCCACCTGAAAATACTTGTGGCTCATATTCTACTGGCTGTTGACCAATAATGAAAAGGTGAGACAATCCTTGTGTGTCTGTTGATGTAAATTTATAAAATTAACATTCATATCCAGATTCAGACTCAAAATTTAGTTGTCAATAATGGAACTAGATGTCTAGGTTCCTTTTAAAGCCTAGTGGGAACTTGTAATTGCAGTCACTGAGGTCTGAACAGCTGTTTAGTGAATGCTAAAATAATTTAGGCAATTGGGTCACTCTTTAAGCTTCAATGACTGTGTTTGCTAGAGCATGAATCACTTGTCCATTCATAAATGTTCAATGCTATTTAAGGAGCCATACAGCATTGAAGACACCTGCATGAGATTTGCAGATATGAGACCAAATCTGTGAGAAACCATATCCACCTTGGGGCAGCTTCTGAGGCCATGGAGTAAATACTACAGCACCTCAAACAGCACCCAAACAGCACCTCAAACAGCACCCAAATTCTGCACATCCTAACCAAACCCAAGATCTGTCTTCCCTCAGAAGGGAATTTAAACAGCTACAAAATCAAATGCAGTCTTCCACTACTTGTATCAAGTGTTTCCTTAGAAAAATAGCCCTCAAATGGGGAAAGAAAGGCCTGAAACTACTATTACTGCTCTTTCACTACCTACATCGTAAGTCAATTCTAACTGTTACAGAAGGGATACAGTTAGCAATGCATTGCTTTTATGGCTCTGAACTGTTATGTAGTCAGCTGCTTCAGTAAGTATTTCTGATCATCATCTATGTGAAGCTATTCATTTTGGCCTGAAATCTTAGCATTTCCACACTCTTCATGGCCATGTGTACAAAATGCACATTGTTGTGCCATTGGATTGTCATGAATTAAAAACAGAAAGTTAAACCTATTAGCTTGACAGAATTACCTATAGAGCACGTGGAGAAGACAGGAGTGAAAGTTAAATTGTCAAATGTTTTGCAAAAAAATCTAAGAATTTCAACCAGAGTACGTAAACTACTCTTCTATCTCCATGTGTGCTATTATAGATTACACATTAGGAATGGGATTTATCTGACTAAATGTACATGCTTAGTTCAGTTGCCTACTCCCAAGGGTCTAGTATCATTGCAATATTTTAAGATATCACATTTGACTTCTAGCTGCTGCTTTGGAAGGTCTTGTGTGTCTTTTAAGTTCTACATTCCATATATTATCCCCACCTGGACCTCTTAGATGCTTTATGAAATCTCAGATGAAATCTATGTGGTAAAATAAAGCAAATCTTATATGTTTAGATCCAAGTCTAGGAAGACTAATCTTCATCCTATTCAGAAAGAGAAAGAACACTCTGGGGTACTATTTATGTCATCAGAGAGTAAGTCTTTTAAGTTGATCTGAATAATAGTGTACTAAAGCTACTTATCTCCTCTTTATTGTCTATACAGGAAAGAAGATGTATAGCTCAGATATGATATCAACACTGCAAATATTTAAATTGAGATTCATTAATCAAAATATAGATCTAGAAGTACCTATGTGGAATGTGAGAGAAATGAAGCTTGACTGTCCTTACTGTAATTTTTGTCAAATTCTCTGTCAAGGTGAAGGGCATATTTTTTTTAGGAAAAGAGAATTACTGTGTTTAGCTGCCTTGAAACTTGCAGTATGAGAGTTTTTCTAAACACTTATAGGTGATATGGATGAAAAAGCTGCATGATTTCTCAGGCAATAGAACATCTGCAATTTGATCTTAAACCAGCCAGGGGAGATTTAGGCTGGATATTAGGAAAAAACTTTCACAGAAAGGGTCATTGGGCACTGGCACTGGCTGCCCAGGGAGGTGGTTGATTCACTTTCCCTGGAGGTGTTTAAGGCACGGGTGGACGAGGTGCTAAGGAGCATGGTTTAGTGTTTGATAGGAATGGTTGGACTTGATGATTCGGTGAGTCTCTTCCAATCTGGTTATTCTGTGATTCTGCATAAGAATAATCTTGCTTTGTTTAGCAGATAATACTTGACATTGAGAAGATTAAGTAATGACAATAATAAAATGTTTGTAAATCTCTGTCCCAACAAACACACACACACAACTTGAAATGTTCAAGCTGTAAGTAAGTGAGCAAGATGGCTGTGTTAATAGATATATTCAAGTGAAAACTTATAACATTCAAATAAACTTCACTTGCCATGTCAGAAACACTTTGTCTCTTGAATTATTGTGTTTTTACACAATAATATTTAGTCTTATCTGCTAAACAAAGCAAAATTTTTCATATACAGTGTGCTTGTTTAAGATCAAATTGCAGATGTTCTGTGTTTAGGAGATTGGAAGGGATGTAACTTACTCCTGAAATTATAGGAAAATGGTGATTGCATAAACAGTCATTAAAGTCAGTATCACCTAGGTGCATCTATAGCTGGGGAAACTGATAAATACAAGATTTTATATAACTGTATACAGTAAAAACAGGAAAGACACCACATTCTTTTAGGATTTTTGTACTTAAAGTTCATGTGGGACCTTTTCTCAGCAGTAATTATTTTATGAACTGTAATTAGATATATACGTACCCACACAAATATGTACCTGTATGCATATATATGGACATACAAAAGTAAATTGGATAATTTGAACCATATAAACTATTACAATTTTTTTATTTACATTAGAATGTCTGCAATTATGCTCAAATAGAGTACAGAAGTTCTACACTACTGAATGCATAAGACTACTGAATCTACCATTGTCTGCTATTGTTTCTAAAAAGAAACATGTTGTGAATAACCCAGCTAGAAATTAGAATTGCTCATATTTTTCCAAAGTTTTTTAGTACTTTCATGTAGTTAAATCCAAGCCCACTCACATTCAGATATTTCATCACCTTTTTTCCATTTCTGAAGCTAATTTTACAATTTGGAAGATGCTGGTGTGAAAAGAATTCTCTATCAAAAAAATGATTTTAAAACAAGAATGAGCTCTGAAGCAGCTTTCATTTCCAAATTAACAAGAAACACAAATAAGCACTTAAAATGACAGAAGTATCCTTTTGTAATAATACTTCATGGGACTTATTTTACATATATGTAGTCTCCCCTAATGTTATACCTCAGAGTCATATGCATCTATTTAAATAAACAAACAAACCAAAAAAGGCAAGAAAAAAAGTTTATATAATTATAATACTCTTCTATATTTTAAGTATGTTTATAGTTTGTTGATCATCCAGCACTGATTTTTTGGTGAAGTAATTTAAGAGACTGTATACTTCTTTTAAGGGTGTGGGGTGTAGAATGTCTACACCCCCTTGTGAATTCTTTCTTAGGAAATAATGAGAGCACAGAAAGTTTTAAAAAATATTTGTGGTTGTCCCTTTTTAATAGAAACTCTGAGTTCAGTTGCCTTTAATCAGGAAAGTACAGAATTATTGCTAGAAAATGCTTCAATAATAACAAAGAAGACATTCAGAAAAATATTTGCTGTTTCCAAGTGTTTTAACATTTCCCACATGAATAGATTTCAAAACATTTCCAACTGAAGTGCAATTGATACTATTCTTTCATAAACAGAAAACTAATCCATCTAACAGAAATCATCATCAGCTCAGGAGGTTATTAACATAATTATTGACAATATAGCTTGAAATCAATAAGATCTAAGCATATAATTAAAAGTCCTGCTGTATTTCTTGTAAGCCCTGCAGGGAAGAGGAGTGGATTTAAATGTGCTTTAGAATATATTTTGAAAGGATGCCCTAAGTGTGTAGTCACAATAAGATAAACATCTTTCAGTGTAGACATGCCTAAAGTATGCTATTGTGTTGAATGCAGAGAAGTCTGAGTGAATGCTGGGCTGTGGCACAAGTCTCTACAACCCAGTACATGCAAATTCATTCCCATGACAGGAGTCTGGATTTATTAAGCCTGGGAAGAAATACATACTCACATGACTAAGTAGTGGTTGTCCTCAAGGACACTGTAAGAGCAAGTTACCCTCAGTGTCTTTGCTCAGCCACCTCTTGTATTTAGAGATCAGCTTGCACAGAACTTTTTCAGGTTTCTCATACCATACAAATTGTATACCATACAATACATACCATTGTATGGTATACAATTTGTATGGTATACAATGGTATGTGTTGTAGGTGGTTTGTGTGTAAACTGAAGCATGACATAACGTCAATGTAAGTAACTCTTTTACAAACATTCTCTTAATTATTGTCATGTTCTTCTAAAAATAATCAGTATCTATTACATTGAATGTTACATGTGTTAAATACAATGTTGAGTTCTTTGTCTAAGAATTCAGCAAAAATTACTCTGTATTTAAATAGGTATAAAATTGACATTCTGATTTTCTCATTATAATAAAGTTTTGTGATTTTTTCACACATCAGAAGAGAAATTACCTCTGTTTTTAAAGTTTATAACACTTCACAGTAAGACCATCTGGCCCTTGGGAATCCTTATGCAAATGATCCATAATTGTATTATGGATTTTTCTACATTAACTAGAATTTCAAAAGGCACAGACATGTCAATGGCACGGTTAACTGTTTCTTAACTGTTGACTTTCATATCTCTAAAAGAAACAAGAGAGGAAAAAGATTCATACAAAGAATTGTACAGACAATGTGTATACAACTGCCTACCTTCATTCAGAAGTATCTTGAGTATGTGAAATTTTCTGTGCAGAGTCCAGTGCCTTTAGGACATGCTGAGATAGCACTCATAACAAGACTCCTGCCTCTCTATATATTATCCAGGATTAGGTTGGACATAGGATTGTCTCTGAACATACAATGTTGACATGAATGTCAGACAATCAATATATGCTTTGTTCCATTTCTCACAGTCAAAGCAGTTTCAGATGGTGCTTTCTCCTTTTGATTTCTCTATTTTTTTACAATGCATAATCCACATAGGCATTGGCACAAATCCTTTCATACAGTGTAGCCGTGTAACAATTGAATCCATGCCAATATTTTTTTAACTGTTTTGAATTTTAATATGCTATTTATGTATTTAATCTCTCCTCTCTGAGAGGATTTTTTTACAACATAGCCATGACAAATTCCTAGGTGTTTACTCAAGTGAGAGAAGTGGAAAGGAATGTGAATTGTTAATACAAATATTACAAAGCATTGGAGATGTACACGGAACTTTTCTGGGTGAGTAGATTCAACATAGGATCTGTGTAACAAGGAATGAAAACCTAAGAAAACGTAAAATGAATTTGGACAACATAGAACACAATTTGAACCATGCCAAAAAATCTGGACATTATGCATTTGAAATATTTCTTAGTTTTCACTGTGTTAGCCTTTTGGTTTGTATCAGGAAGTTTTCTTTGTTTTCCAGCAACAGAAAATAGATCTCAAATCTCTGTGTGCTATATTCTACATCCATGGGTTATATTTTGATAGTTTGCAATTAATCTGATTTCAGGGTTTCTGTATTCTACAATTAATTTAAAATTACACTAGACATTTGTAGTCACTTGTTAGATGCTTATGGTTAGTCAAGCTACATCAGGATGTCTAAATGTGCAAAGAGCAGTTCACTCTTCCCATGTAAGCTTTAAGGTGAAAGTAAGTAAGTAAACTGAAGGCTATTCCTATGTAGAGGCTTCAGGATCATTACTGACTACCAGGCTGGGAGGTTGCAGGATGTGCTCAGTTAATGCTCAGCTGTCTGCATGTGAGTTTATGATGATATCCATAGTCGCCTCACATTTAAGACCGTTTCTGTATTTTAACTTTTTAACTGATTTCTTATCTCTGCAGAAGACTCCCCACTTGCAAAATATTTATCTGAATGGGAACTGCCTCTATGTGTTACCAGAGTGCACTGGATACAACAAAAAAGACATTAACAAGAAGAAAAAAAGTAATGTTTTGCAGGCTAACCTGTACGGCAACATGTGTGTTTCCATGGGAAATGAGAAGACTTGGGGGAAGGGGTGTTCTTTTATTTATGTTTAGTATGGGGTTTATGTAAATATTATCTGTACAAATGATCTTTTGATCTCCTCCATCTCCCATACTTGAAGACAAAGACAAGGTAATAGTCAAATAGGTAACTTTTCTGAATATCATTTTTTGCATATGTAGTGATGTTACTTGATGACAGGAAAGAAAAAGAGATTAGAACGTCACCATTTCTGATAGTGAATAAAATCTGATGCTTCATAGACAGACTGTTCAGGTGTTCCATGAAGTTAAGTAAAGGCACACATTCATTTCCTGTGAAGTTTTCATTCTAGTCACATAAGCAGTCAGTAAAAATGTCCTTTATTTTCCAGTGAGGTTGTTTCTAGAAATGACAGGCTTGTAACTCGCTCTATTTTGTCTCTCTGTCCTGCCACTATATTGGTGTGGGTGGCTGTACTACAAACAGACTGCAAAACCTTAAATTGAACTTTCTTTGCTTGTAAAATCGCATTTCATTAATTGTTATACTTCAGAGCCTTACCCTCATTACATTACTGGCCTAGTTTCAGCAAAGACAGGCTTATTGTGCATTTAATACATACAGGATCAAAACAAAGTAATGTATTACAAAACATTTAAATTTATTTTAACACTTCAGTTCTTATTTAACTGTAGTTTTACTGTGTATTCAGAGGTACTACATACCAGGCTGGCAGGTACTGTGTATCACCAAAGAGATTTAATCAAGGCAACTAGAAATAAAGGAGGGAGTGTGTAAGGACAACAGGCTGAAAACTTTAAATAGGAACAGTATTGAGCAAACAGGGAAGAAAGAAAAGTATGTTCATAATTGAGATAAAAATGAGGCATTTTGAATACAGGTAGGGAATTGTTATGGCACATGGACCATAGGAGAAAAGTCAGCCAGGTCGATATTTCGGATATTTTGCTAATTTCTAATAAAAGATAGTAAGATAATGTTTAGTCATATCAGTTATTTCAGTTATAAAATTTTACCTGTGATTAAGTCTTGCAAAAAATGTCTTTGTATATGCTTGGGTTTACTGTGAACACTGTGAAATTAGAAGATATTTAGACCAATATTTTTATTCAGTAAATCAAAACTTGTTATACTTTCTTGACTTTACAGAAGTAACAGTAAGAACACATAAAGAATGTTAGCTTCCTGGAAAATTAAAAAATAAGATACAATTATTTTGATTATGCAAGTGGAAAACTTGCCCTTTGGAAACTCTGGAATTACTTTGGATTTATAGTTTAATTTTGTAATTATGAACAAAATGCTGGTTTGATATTTCTTTTATTTCTTTTCATATATTCAGTGCTCTTTAATATTTTTCACAGGAACATGGAATCACAGAACAGCTGAAGGTGGGAGGAATTTCTTTATCTCATCTCGTAAAACTCCTCCCTCAATCAGGGTCAGGTAAACATGTTGCCCAGAACCATATCCAGCTGGGTTTTGAATGTCTGCATGGGTGACAAATTCTGAACACCTCTGAGCAATCTATTGCAATGATTTTTACACTTATAGGAAAATAACAGTGTTTTTTTCTGTTTTAACTTGACTTCTGGTGTGTTATTTTGAGCCTATTATTTGCCTCTTGCTAGGAACTATAGTCTTGTTGCACAAAATAATCTAGAGGATTCTTTGTGTCTCCAAAATATTTCTGTCTTCCAATATGCTATCTTTTAGAAATAATTATGTAAGAGATAATAAAGCCTTCTCTAAATAGTCACATATTCAAGGATCTTTTTCTTTCCCTCCCCCACTTCTACTCAGTAAATATTATGGTAAATTATTCAAATTAAATCAAGATCACTTTTTTCTCCAGGGTAACAATTTTTTTTCTAACAGTTTATTGGAAAATAAGTGTTTTTCAAAAGCTGCTCTGTTTCAAATGGAATTCACAATTCTTCTCCATTGTTTGGTTTTATCATGTTGGTAGCAAAAAAAATCAGTCATTGCTTAAAAAATTTAAATATTATTAGAAGACAGGTATTCAGTGTCATCAAAATTGCGCCATATCGATACTCATAACCTTTTAACAATTCTAGACTCAAAGATAATTGCATGCATTTTAGTGGTTCTTCTCTAAATTTCATAGTTTTAAAACTTTGATTTCTCGTGGGTAAAAATCACTTAAAATTCATTGACATACAAGTTACAGAAACGTTATAAAGAAAGCCACAAATGTAGCTGAATTCCTTTGTTGTTGTTGTAATGAAGTGAAGAAATTGTAAGAGACGTATGCTACTTTCTCAGGGAGTGTGATGAATTTCACTTCCTAGCAGTTTCTAAATTGTGTTTGCCAGTTCTGACTGAAATTATGGAGACAAATGATCACTGGACTCAACCTTTCATTATTTCAAGGCCACTGAGTGAAAAAGTGGTACACACAAAAGTGGTACACATACTACTTTTAAGCTTTACTGCTTTGTTTCAATTTACAGGATATCAGGTTTCATTTCTCAAAGACCGGAAAGGAAATAAGCATTTTTGAAATCTTTTGGATATGAGAGGTTAACACATTAGAGACCTTGGTTTTTTCCTGTATCTTCCTTTTTTTCTTTTGCTTTTGCAGACATGTTAGTAAAACTTTCAGGAACATCCATTTTTCTCCTAGATTCGCATTTGACAATTCAGTGTATTTGGTTACATTATTTATGTAAATTCAGTATGTTATTAGCTGCAACAGCCCCAGAAGGATATGGTGGCTGTAGGAAATAAGAGGCACAAAAGAAGAATAATATAAACAATCTCACTACCTGCAAATGCATCTTAAATCATCACTTCCTGGGACAGTTAATGAACAAAATAGAGCACCATGGAGATATAAGGATGTTGTGGAGATGTGTGTTTCTCAGATTTGTTTCTCAGGAGATATTTCTCTTATTTCTAAATAAGTAGCTCCATTTGCACATCTAAGCATAAAAAAACAACCAACCAACCAACCAAAAGAAATATTGGGGTCTTGAAAATAAAAGTTAAGTGGATATTATTTTCTATTTTTCATTGCTGGAAAGAAAATAAAAAATACTGGTTTAGAAGTTTCACAGTTTAATCTGTGTTCACAGCTGTGCTCAGGACTTTGAATGACCATGACTGCACTAAAAATATAAATAATTATCAACTCCTAATTATAAAAATAAAAATATTTCAAGGTATACCTACTGTAATTAAAAATGTATCTCTCTCACAGGTAATTGGAAAAGAAGCATTCATTTCTTCAGCATTTCCCAAGTTGTATGTGTTCAGTTACATGTGTTAGTTGTTCTGGCATCCAAACATTATAATTCTACCAAAATAAAAACAGAAATAAAAAGGGGTAATTAACCATTTTTGCCAAGTGACTATTAATCTGCTGTTGCAATACTGAAGGGGCAGGAACTAGGTGCTGATGGCAATTCTGCTACTGTTATACTTTTGTAAACTGAAATGTGCCTTCATACTGCCAAGGAAATTTAACAAGTTACAGAATCGTAGAATCACAGAATGGTGAGGGTTAGAGGGGACCTCTGGAGATCATTTAGCCCACCCTCCCCACTAAAGCAGGTTCGCCTACAGTATGGTGCACAGGCAAGTGTTTAGGCAGGTTTTGAATATCTCCAGAGAAGGAGATTCTGGACAGCCTCTCTGGACAGCCTGTTTCAGTGCCACATCACCCTCACAGGAAAGAAGCATTTCCTCATGTCCAGGTGGAACTTCCTGTGTTCCAGTTTGTTACGTTGGCCCTTGTCCTGTTGCTGGGCACCATTGAAAAGAGTCTGGCCCCAACCTTTTGACATCCACTGTTTCACACAGTATTCTGCCTGAGAAACTAGCTTCCACTGGCCTGGACAAGAATAACCTCTGCTGAGTAAAAAAACTGACAGGATGGCCAGGCCCAAAGAGTCATGGTAAATGCAATTAAATCCTATTGGAGGTCAATAACAAGTCGTGCTCCCTGGGGCTCAGTGCTGGTCCAGTTCTGTTCAATATCTTTATCTATGACCTGGATGAAGGGATTGAACGTACCTTTCATAAATTCATGGATGACACTAAGCTGGGAGGAAGTGTTGATCTGCTTGAGGGTAGAGAGGCTCTGCAGAGCGATCTAAACAGGCTGGAATGATGAGCTGATATCATGGGATGGGGTTTAACAAGGCCAAGTGCAGAGTCCTGCCCTTGGGACAAAACAACCCCACACACCACAACAGGCTTGGGGAGTGGCTGGAAAGAAGCCTGGCAGAGAAGTACTTTGGATCATTGTTTGATAGCTTGCTTAATATGTGTCAGTCAGTGTGCCCAGGTGACCAAGAAGGCCAATCGCATCATGGCTTGTGTCAGAAAACAGCATGACCAGAAGGTCCATAGAAGTGATTGTGCCCCTGCACTTAGCACAGTGTTTTGGGACCCTAACTAAAAGAAAGATGTTGAGGTCATGAATCATGTCCAGAAAGTACAACAAAGCTGCTGATGGGACTGGAGAACAAGTCTCAAGAGGAGCGGCTAAGGGAATTGGGATTGTTTAACCTAGAGAAAAGGAGGCTGAGGAGAGACCTTATTGCTGTCTGCAACTACCTGAGAGGAGGTTGTAGGTCTCTTCACCAGAGTGACAGGTGATAGGACGAGAGGGAATGGCCTCAAGCTGTTCCAGGGAAAATTCAGACTGAGCATTAGGAAAACTTCTTCACTGAAAGGGTTATCAAGCACTGGAAGAAGCTCCTTGGAAGTATTTAAAAGGCAGGCAGATCAAGTGTTTAAGGATATGATTTAGCAGGGGACAGGTATGGTTTGACTTGATGGTCTCAAAGGTCTTTTCCAACCTAGAGATTCTATGGTTTTATAATTTCCACCAAAAATATTGACTTAAATCCTCTATTCAAAACCTCCCACTGTCAGAGGAATATTTAAATGAGAGACTCTGAAGTTGATACTCTAAAGAATAAATAATGATTGTTTTAGAAAGGGCATGTGAAATTGTCATAACTACAATTATATCACCAAATAAAAAGAAAAATCAAAAATCTTTCAGAAAGATGAGACACAGCTTTTAGTGCTGGGATTTCTTGCAACCAAAGATATTAACTGTTTCATAACTGTATCAATAGCATCTCTAAGACTGAACTTAGTTGTTTTGTGCAGAACGTTTCTTTTCATAGAATCACAGAGTCATAGAATCATAGAATCATAGAGTAGTTAGGATTGGAAGAGACATTAAAGATCATCTACTTCCAACCCAACTGTCATAGGCAGGGACACCTCCCACTAGACCGGGTTACCCAAGGCCCCATCCCACCTGGCCTTAAATACCTCCAGGGATGGGGCATCCACAACTTCCATGGGCAATCTGTTTCAGTGTCTCATCACTCTCATGGTGAAGAAATTCTTTCTAATATCTTAGCATAAATCTGCCTCTTTCCAGTTTATACCCATTCCCCCTCATCCTATCACCACAAGTCTTTATGAATAGTCCCTCTCCAGCTTTCCTGTAGGCCCCTTTCAGGCACTGGAAGGTTGCTATAAGATCTCCTTGGACCCTTCTCTTCTCCAGGCTGAACAACCCAAACTCTCTCAGTCTGTCCTCATAGGGAAGGGGCTCCAGCCCTCGGATCATCTTTGTAGCCCTCCTCTGCACCCATTCCAACAGCTCTTACATTGAGGATTCCAGAACTGGACACAATACTCCAGATGAGGTCTCACAAGTGGGAAATAGAGGGGCAGAATCACTTTCCTCAACCTGCTGGCCACGCTTCTTTTGGTGTAGCCCAAGATATGATTTGCTTTCTGGGCTGTGAGCACACACTACCAGCTCATATTGAACTTCTTATCAACCAGCACCCCCAAGTCCTTCTCTACAGGGCAGCTCTCAATCACATCATCCCTCATCATGTACTGAAATTGAGGATTGCCCCAACCCAGGTGTAGGACTTTGCACTTGACCCTGTTGAACCTCATGAGGTTCAACACTTCTCCAGCCTGTCCAGGTCCCTCTGGATGATATCCCATCCTGCCAATGTGGAAACTACACCACTCATCTTGGTGTCATTTGCAAACTTGGTGAGGGTGCACTCAATCTTGCTATCAATATAATTGATGAAGATGTTAAACAGCACCAGTCCCAGTACGGGCCCCTGAGGGATACCACTAGTCATGGATCTCCATCTGGACTTTGAGCCATTGACCATCACTCTATTAATATGACCATCTTATGAGTTTCTCATCCACCGTGCTGTCCATCCATCAAATCCATATCTCTCCAGCTTAGAAAGAATAATGTTGTGGGGGACTGTGTCAAAGGCTTTACAGAAGTCTAGGTAGATCATGTCCACTGGTTTACCTGTGTCCACTACTGTGATTACCCCATCATAGAAAACCACTAAGTTGGTCATACAGGATTTGCCCCTGGTGAAGCCATGTTGGCTGCCATTAAGCACCTCCATGCCCTCTGTGTGCTTTACCATAGCTTCTAGGAGGACCTGTTCCATGATCTTCCCAGACATAGAGGTGAGGATGACAGGTTGGTAGTTCCAAGGGTTGTCTTTTCTGCCCTTTTTCAAAATGGGCACAACATTACCCTTCTTACAGTCACCAGGGACTTCTCCTGATTGCCATGACTTTTCAAATATCATGGAGAGTGGCTTGGCAACCATATCTGCCAGTTCCCTCAGGACTCTGGGATACTTCTAATCAGGTCCCATAGACTTTTATATGTTCAGGTTCTTCAGGTGGTCACGAACCTGATCCTTCCCTACAATGGGAGGGGGGGGTGTTATCCCCCTGGTCACCATCTTGCTGTCCCATGGCCCCGGAGAGATGAGGAGAGCAATTATCAGTGTAAACTGAGGCAAAGAAGTTGTTAAGTTCCTCAGCATTCTCCTCATCTGTTGATGAGAGTTCACCAGTTCCAACCATCACTGGGGATACGTTCTATTTAATCTTCCTCTTTTGGTTGACATACCTGTAGAAGCCCTTCTTGTTTGTGTTTACTTCCCTTGACAAGTTTAGCTCCAGCTGTGCATTGGCCTCTTGACCTCATTGATATCCTTCCCAAGAAACATCCTTTTTTGACAGACGAAGGATGGGGAATAGTCATCCAGGAAAAACGTAAGACGTGGCATCAAACTGAGTTGGACTGATCTTCTATGTTTCATTTCTGTTTTTTATATTTTAGTTTTTAAGCATAAAGTTGCTTAGGCCTTTCACTGGCAGAGACAGAAAAATACTATTGTGAACTTGTAGTCATTATGTAGACTTTTGGACATGAAAGAGACTCCCTTCTCAGACTCTTGACAGTTTTCTGTATGAACAGGAGAAAATATGTATGCTTGGAAGAATTTTACTGGAAGAAATCTAAGTATCATATCTACCTTCAGGTTTAGGCAGCTGGTGAAATAGTTCACCAGAGTTACATTGTGTATTAAGTTCTTAACGTCAGGTACATAGTACTACATGATTACTTAACCTCTAAATGATTGTACAAGGCATAAATTCAGTAATCCTCTGTTGCGGAACAACTAAGTATAATGTGCATAATGACAGTCTAATACCTAAATTAGGTGAAATTATTTTTACCTGAAGTATGTTCTGTCTTTAGACTGCAAGAAAAAACCACACATACGTTTTATCCTGGGTGTACTCAAAGCATTCTTGGTGTAATAAGACAATGTAACAGAGCTAGATTTTGCAACTATTCTAGTTTGTAACTAGACAGGTCCTTGAGGCACCTCACAGTGGTAAGCATACTGATGGTTAGCCTGATGGCTTGTGAAATCCTTGATATATTTTGACTGCAATAACCAATGAAAATTTACTTTGTATTTGCAAATTGCACATGCCCTACTTGATTGTATCTCTCTCTACTTGGCTAAAGATGTCCCAAAAAAATGACCCAAAAAGGTATGAAAAGAAGCATATGTTACCTCCTTAGAAACCACTTAGGATATCCATTTTGGCTATAATCTACTGCTTTAAATGAGTGCAGATATCTCATGGATCCTGCATGTTACCTACCGGTGCTCTGTGGGTGTTACATATAGCATAAGGTACAATAAAAATCACTAGATATCCACATTTTGAGACCCAAATCCCATCCTAAATTCTAGATCTCAGCTATTAAGTCTAAGATCCTTTTGTTTCCAAGTGAAAGAGGTATCACTGCAGTGTTATAAATCTTCTGTTAAGAGAACGATATAAAACCAAGAAGAAGCAGCAGTACCTTATCAAAATATGTATGTTATGAAGTCAACCTGAAAAGGCTATCTCAGGCCTTGAAACTAGGAAATATTTGTATAGTAATGTTTTGCAAATGCACATTTTCATAACTATAATTTAATTATTTTGATTATAAGCACAAATATATTAGTAAAAGTAATAAACATTACAAAGCTGAAATATAACTTCTGTGACTTTTCTCCCTTAAAGGAAGAGACAATTTTTTTTTTTAATTTAACAGATTTCCTAGTTTGTTAATTGTTAATGAGTATGAGAAAAGGCTTTACAAACATATCTGATGAGAATATTATGTTTTCTCAGATACAAAATTTCCAAATTATTGCTGACATGCAGATCACTAGTGAATGCTCTGGAATCATCCATTGGAAGTGTAACTGCAGATTATTCTTGTTTTTTAGTTCTATGTAGTTTTTTTTCCTGTACAGTCTAAATGTCCTTTCCATCCTTTTTCGCAAATGAATTCTTCCAGCTGTGAATGTGCTACAGTACTGTTTCTTTATGAGTTTTGGAACTCATTAGAGAACATTAGGCACTTGAGAGATGTTGGTATCTCACAAACACTATAAACAATGCCTTTTCAACTTTGATTGCAGTTTTTCTATTCCCTGATTAATGTTTGTGCACTGAGATAAATTAAAAATACAAAGGGGAGAAAAACATCTGAAAACATAGTCTTGATCAAATAATTCTTTCTAAATGTCTTGTGAATACAGTAACAATGAGTAAAACATCTTTCGTTCTTTCTTCTCACTTAAAATTAAATAAATCTCCAAACAATTCTCACTGACTGATAAGACAACATTAAATGAAGGTTAAATCTAAAGAGTAATGTTTTGTAATAAAATTGGTACACAAGGTCAAAATGTGCTAGCTTAAAAATTTAGCTCCAAAAATTGTATATAACTGGAATTAGCAGAGAACCATGAACATTTCTCTGGCATTCCTAATTTTGACTTTAGCCCACTGAAAGAGATTGACTAGAACTAAATTTTCAGCCTCTTTATCTGAACAAACATCATCATCCTTTTAACGTGACAGAAGAACTAGGTGTTACATAAATAAGATAAATTCTGCTGTGGTGCTAATATATGATAGCTGTAGGGAACATTTCTACACATCGTTGGATGCTAGATGGCTTCTGGAGACAAGAATTTCAGCTTAAAAGATAATCACATTTATAAACTTGCCAAACCAGGACAGAATACTCATAGTTAACAGCATTAAAAAGATGCTGATGGCTTCATTGAATACTGAAAATCACGTGTTGTGTTTATGTTACTGTGCCTTCAGTTATGTGAAGAGAGATGCAAACCCAGCTGCACAGCCCGAAGCTGGCCTCCAGCATAAGCTGTTAGAGCTTTGACCTCTGTATGGCAGGCAATCCCACAGGCACAAACGATGAGTGCAAGTAAGAGACAGTGGAGTAGGTAAAGTTAACATTAGATTTTATTTTAAAATATTCTGCTTAAGTACATAAACAAACCATATTCTGGAAAAGACATGAACTAGCTAAGACCTAGGTGAATAAAATAGGCTTTAAAACTCACTGACGCGGGAAAATGTCAGTAATTAATACTCATGAGGAAAGATAGCAGAGAAACAGAAAGATGAGTTGTGGTTGTCAAAGGTACAAATCTAGGTTTCCTCATGCAACAACAGAGTGTGAGTGGGCTAGAAACAGAGGGAGAGGAATTCTAAATTGTAGTAAAAAAATCATAGCAACTTTCTGGTTATCCCTAGACAGAGTGTTTTAGACATAAGCATAACTCAAAGTAAACAAGTAATGGAACAGATAAAAATATTTCTAGAGTTCTCTAAAAGTATAGTCTTCTGCTTCATAACACAAATCTGGGAAAAAAATTATCTATGTCTTTTTAATTACACACATATATAGGTTTCTTGTTAGAAATTGTGTTGCTATCTCATCCCCAGTGTTTCTTCCAGTCCATCAAACATTTATCTCATCTGGTGCTGAACTCTCAGATGCTGTTTTTTGTCCAGATCCCTGTTTCCTGAGGACACCACAGCAGTTGCATTTGCTAGGTAAGGAATAAAAGCTGAAAATTTATATTAAGATTATGTCAGCAATCATAATTATACATTGAATATCATACGATATCAATGAGAATACTGAGAGTCCTTATTGTTCATCTCTTCACTAATTCATTTATGGATATTTGCCCAAATTTTTACATGCCTCAGAAAACCACTATTCCATGGTATGTTCATAGCTCATAAGCCTGGCTTTGATCAGCTAATTTAAGAATCTAAATTAATCTAAATTAACTATATTAGGAGCTATTTTAGCTTAAATATATTACAGTGTTAATGGAAATACAGACACCTCTAGACAGCAATACAGAAGTGTTAAGATTTACTTCAGCTCTAAATTGCACATCTGTTACCAATGATTGCGGTCATAGCTTAGGTCCTATTTTCTGCTTCTTACTTCCTAGTTTAGGCATTTCAGGTAATGTTTAGTCAGGGGTATTGGTGCTGTAGATGATAGCTATTGTGCAGTTCAATGCACCTGGATTTATTTCCTATGGAATTATCCCATGGAATCAAAATTTGAAATCCCACTTAACAGGAAGCTGGGAGCTACTTCATCTCTAAAACTGGAGTGTTTCCAAACAATGTTTAAATGTGATTAACGTTAGTAGCTTAACTTGAATACTGCAAAATATGCTCATGAATATTCACAAGTAATTGAAAATATGACCGTCATATATATCATCATCCATATATATTATAGCCACTTTAAAACTTTTAAAATAGAAATATATCTTGATCTACCCCACATAGTAAATATTTCACAGTTGTTACAATTGTTATGACATTTACAGAAAACTTGAACTACAAGTAATACTGCGGGAGTAGAATCAGACAGAATACTAAAAGCTCTTGGGCCAAAATAATTGCTTTCCAAAGGAAGGCACAGTCTGTTAGGAGGCAATTTTGGGCATCTCTCTGTCCTTTTTTGTTTAACTGCTATAAAACTGAGAAAGATCATTGATCTTTATTTTGAACAGGTCTTTAAGATTTTTAAGCAAATATTATAGAGGGAAGGAGAGCCATGGGTACATGACTGGTCCTGCCTCCTTTTCATTTGATTAATTGTAGAATATTTCTTTACTAAATACAGCAATTCAATAGTTACTAGCTAGTACTGTGAATACATGAAAAATGGATAGGTGGTCTCCAGAGCTAAAATACTCCAAAATATAGGAATTTTGGTGAATTTACTGATATATTCTTTTCTCTGAATTTGGAACTAAAAACACAACAAACCAAACAAAAATCAACAACCAAACCTCTATAGATAGTTGATTTTGTTACCTAACATTTCTTTTTCTTTTTTGTTTCACAGGTAACTCTTCCTTTCAGTCACATCAGTGAGCCTTATTGTTTCAGTGATAAGAAAAAATTGGAACTTTCATCTCATGGTTAGCTTTCTAAATTTCTTTGTGTTTATTTGCACCAAAATGAAAGCTCAGGATAAAGACTGAATCATATTCACATTTGGATGTCAAAATTATGTTATGAATGATTTATTAACTGCCTGATTTCATTAATTTTTTTAGCTTTTTTATCTAATGGAAAGGTAGTTGGGAACAGTATGAAACCTAGAACTAGGAATGAAACGTTCTGATACAGAGTAGATTACAATTTGTTTATCTTAGAGGTGTGGGAATCAATTGACAGAAAGTCAAATTTGATGCTTCAGGAGTCTAGAACATGTCTGTAATATATACTTCTATGCATTATTTCTTAGTTTTTGCAATGTTACTAAAATTGAAAGGTAAAAAAATGAAATGACACAGTAAAATATAAAAGAAAAGGTGTTTTATTCATACCAACTAATCAAGTGCTATTAATCATAACCATATCTAACACAGACCTGAAAATTCACCCATACTGATCAACCAATTTTTCACTCTTAACACTCTATAAACATTCAGCAGCATATATTTAGGGCAGTATTGATAGATAGGCAAAATAAATGTCTTCAATAAATTAAATTATTTAATGATATTTATTTTTCCATTAACTGTTATTGAAGTTTAATTTGAAAAAATATCTTATAAGATTTGTGTGGTCTGAAAATTATCTTAATAAGCACAAATTGTTGTACAGTACTAATTTCTATATGCTATTTATAAGTACTCAAGACCATCTCCTTTGTATATTCTAAATCAGGCTACTAAAAACATGGAGTGACATAGGAAATAACTGTAAAAATACTAAGAAAGAAATGTGGATTTTTTTATCATTCACCATTTACATCTTTCTAATAAAACAGTCGTACTGGTAGGTGTTGGTAAATTTAGTCTATCAGAGAAGGTAATATACAATCATAAAAGGCCAAAAGTAAAGAGCGGTCAAGATGTAAGGTTAACAAACAAGTCACAAGAGTATGCTATGGTATGAACGGAAATAATAAATATCTGATACATTACTACTACTTCCCACAAGAAAATGCGTGCAGAGAGATTACACAAATAACCAGATAGCAATGGTGCCATTCAAAACATTTATCTGTGTTACACAGCTATTAGCATATTTATATTTCAGCAATAAGTGGCTCCAAGTTTACTTGGGGAGAGTAAGTATTTAATGGTTTGGCTGTTAGGTTTCAGGGTGGTGTTTTGGTTTTTGGTTTTTAAATGCCTCTTTGCTACTTGTTTGATTTACTCTAGTGTACTCACTAGGAGATGTTTGAAATAGTGGTGAGGTTTTATGATAAAGAACAGATCAAACCTATGAATATTTGTACATCCAATATTAAAATCTCATGCATTATGATCTATAAACTTTGTACAATTTTCATCCAATATCACTTGGTAATTAGAATGATAAGTAATCTCTTCCTGCATGGAAGTTATATGTTATGTTATATGTGGATGTGTTAGTACAAAGTTAGCCACAGCAAAAAAACCTGTGTGAAAAATTTATTTCAAAGTGAGAGGTAGCAATGGATCCATTAACCATTAAAAGAACAAGATTTTGCTTTATATTACTGTAGTAATTTAAGAAATTCTTAATTTTATCATCTAATTATATCTCTAATAAATGAGTCTGATAAATCTGAGATGCATTTGTAAGAAGTGAACCAATATGACGCTTCATTCCATTGGGACCTCTAAAATTCTAGGTTACACATTAAAAAAGATTTCCACAATCCTTAGTGCTTTAATTGCTGTTTACTCCCACTGTAAGATTGTGATTTTTTAAATAGTTTAAATTTTTCTGGATTCAACTTACAGCCATTGAATTTTGCTGTATTTTATTGTTACAGTGTAGAATCTCCTAGAATTTTGAGTCTTTTAGTAAGTATTTATACATGATCACCAAATTCTGTCAATATTTCTGTAGACTTCAGAAATTGAACTTCTGGAGTTTTTGGACATGTTTCCGAATGTTTTCACGATGCCAGTAGCAGTTCTGTAAATAATTTTCCATGTCTTCGGTGTCCTAAAATGCAGAAAAAATTTACATAGTCACACTTTCTTCATTACAGACCATCTCACTATGACATAAATATTGAAATACATTAAATCAGCAAACTGAACAAAGTTATTATAGGTGAGACAGTCTCTTTTAAGAAGAAGGAGAATGTTAAAGGCTTGTATTGCCTGAGGCAGGGATCTGTAGAAGCAGATAGAAATGTCTTCTGAGGTATCCTGCCTAAAGCTACCCTAAAGAATATTAATTCTGCTTTCACTTCCTCCTTGCTGCAAGAAAAATAATGCACATTAAAAGAAAAGGCAGGGGGAAAAAGTGTATACCATAGATTCTGGTGTATAATGAAAATGATTTTGTCTGCTTTTCAGAATGTTAGATTCTTGTAGCTCAATAGTGGTGTTTTTCTTATCCCTCTTCCCTATATCTTACCTAAACACATTCTGCTGTCCTCATCTTTGCTTCTATAATTTTCCCCTCTTCCAAGAGGTTTTCTTCTTTTTTTTTTCTGTGACTTACTTTCACTCTTGATTCTAAGATAATTTCTGTGCTTCTATTTCTTGTTTTCCCCATCCTCAGTTCCCCAATGTCAGTTCTTTGCCTCCATATATATACTTAATTTACTCTGTCATAACTTTTCAGAGCCTTTTCTGCTCCATTTTTCCCATTTGACTATGAAACAGAAGCTCTTTACCTTGCATTTGCCTGTGAAATGGCAAGAAAATAATTATAAACACTATTATTACTATCTTACCCAGTGGAGCACTTATTTCTAATTAGACATTATAGACCATCTTGAGAAATGAAATTAAAGCTGTTCTAATAATTTAAATACTGAATTTTGTGAAAGTAACCATTGTGTAGTGGAAAATCATTGCATGTTGTCTGTTTCATAGCATCATCAAGACAAATCATACTGGCAGCAATCTGATAGGCAAAAGAAGCAGCTTTTTGAGAATCTAGTTTACCATGGTGCATGAGATAATCAGTGATCTGAAATACTCTACAAATATTAGTCATCAAATCTTTCTTGTCTATCTGCTGTCCTCATAGTGTTCCAGCAGAATGAAAGATCTACTCTAGTCGCTATGAAAGCCACATAGTCTGCTGTACCCTGTTGTCTAATAAATAAACCAGAAATATTTTGTAGCACTGGAAACTCCATCATGATGGTTTGATAAGTTTAAAGGAATATCAGTTCCATTTCTATATTTATGCAAAGAAAAAGTGTTTGTTCTGTGTTTTAGGAGAGGACTTGACATTTTTCTGTAAGTAATGTGAATATGTTTTTAAGGAGTACTTAATAAAAAATGATATTTCTGAAGAAGAAAAACCCTCAAAGTTTCATCACTCTCCCAAGAGATTATTTTGGTATCCACTTGTTTTTTCAAAGTGGAAAAAAAACCTCCAGAATTCAAGGCTAAGAATATTCACTTTTACTGCAAATATTGAATGTCAAAGAATGTTTAACATCTGCTTCAAATTTTACTTCAATAGACCAATGTTTACCTTCTGCTTTTTAACAGATACTCTAGAACCCAATGAAGCTGTAGGCACATAAGAGTAAACAGGTACAAAAAGAAAGCCCCTTATGCCACATCCTAGAAATTATTTTAAATATGGATTTTGAATAAGATTCAATTAACTTATGTTAAATTGAAATGCCATGCTTGCAATACTTCTAAAAGAGAAAAAAAATCAGATTGTTTTAGGATAAATTTGCAAAGATACCGACTGGTGTCCACATCATTATTCCCTCTCCTATTTTTTTTCTCTATTTGTCATTTTATCTTTATCAACCCTTTTAATACTTCTTTGGACTTCTGTAGTTCTTATTGCTAATAACCTGAGATAATCAAAAGTTCACTTAGATACATTAGATACATTATTAATCTCAAATTTTCAGCCCAAAGAATGATGGTTCTTAGCTCCTTTTTATAGGCACCCAGGGTACATTTCGATTGTCTCCATCCATTAGTGAAAAATTATCTTCCGACTGTAAGCAATAACTTACAGTAGACAAGCAGAATTTTTAGGAAAGACAAAAAAAATCCAAAAACCCGCACAGATAGAGGCTGTTCAGAACGCAATTTCATACGCCAAGACTATAGAGCTCCTCATTGAGAATCCAAATCTCCCCTTCCCTTCTCTCTTCCTCAAAATCAGGATATTGTAAACAAATAAGCAGATCCATTACATTTTTTTTTTCTAGTTATGTAATCTGAAGTCTTTTTGAATTTTGCACAGGTACTTCCGTGCCATTCTGAAAGCAATCTACCCAAATGAACATCAGAATCCACATTTATTTTTCCCCTAGACCAGACCTAGATTACTTTAAAAGGTCAGAATAATTCAAAATCATGGATATTAGGGCACCCCTGTGGGATTCTGATTTCAAGTACTTTTTAGACACTGGTGCTAGGATGCAAGGTGACTTAGTGATTCTTGGTATCTGCCCATTAGTAAATTACTGTACTTGTAATGCTGTATTTATTCAGTCAGTTGTAAGTAAAAAAAATGAAAATTTGACGCTCTTATTCAATATCTTGTATTAACCAAAAATAACGTGTGTTATTCAGCTTTTGCTTTGTATTTCAACAATTGGCTAATAATGTTATAATACAGTGTCGAATTTATAATTTCTCTTTCTATAAAAAAGATTTTATGACTACTTACATTTCAGTATCTATATTCACTATGTCATTCTGAAAAGGTCAAAGAAAGAATTAATTGTCAATGAATTCCTTAACATTCTAAGACTGTAGTCAAACTGAGGTTTTGGAAACTATAATTATATAAGATGCATGTAATTTCATCTGTCATAAAGTTTGTAATTCAAGTCATATTTTATGATTATTTTACATTCAGTACAAAAAATCTCTTCAGTTTAGCATAGAATTTAGTTAAAACAAAACCTTGTACTTTCATTTCCCTTTAAGATTCTGGTTTACTTTTATCTGTTTTTAAATTTTTGATTTGAGCGTGTGATGCTTTAAGTTTAAGTCCTTTTTTTGCATATGATATTAAAATACTATCAGTATGTTAGGAATAAGGACTGGGTTTGAATTTGCATAATGATATGTTTTACCTTGAATGTTACATGTTTTAGAACAAATCACAATTATGAGTGCTACATTTTTCTTCATTTCAGTACCCTCCTCTCCATCTCAGCAATAATTTCAGTATTTGTCTCCAGTATATATATATGCTAAAGAGTAAAAAAAATAAATCTAGACAGATAATAAATAGAATCATAGAGTCATAGAATCATAGAACAACCAGGTTAGAAGAGACCCACCGATCATCGAGTCCAACCATTCCTATCAAACACTAAACCATGTCCCTTAGCACCTCGTCCACCCGTGCCTTAAACACCTCCAAGGAAGGTGACTCAACCACTTCCCTGGGCAGCCTGTTCCAGTGCCCAATGACCCTTTCTGTTAAAAAATTTTTCCTGATGTCCAGCCTAAATCTCCTCTGGCAGAGCTTGAGGCCATTCCCTCTCTTCCTGTCCCCTGTTATTTGGGAGACGAGGCCAGCACCCTCCTCTCTACAACCTCCCTTCAGGTAGTTGTAGAAAGCAATGAGGTCTCCCCTCAGCCTCCTCTTCTCCAGGCTAAACAACTCCAGCTCTCCCAGTCGCTCCTCATAAGGCCTGTTCTCCAGCCCCTTCACCAGCTTTTTTGCTCTTCTCTGGACTCTCTCCAGAGCCTCAACATCCTTCTTGTGGTGAGGGGCCCAGGATTGAACACAGGATTGAAGGTGCAGTCTCACCAGTGCCGAGTCCAGAGGGAGAATAATCTCCCTGGACCTGCTGGTCACTCCGTTTCTGATACAAGCCAGGATGCCATTGGCCTTCTTGGCCACCTGGGCAAACTGCTGGCTCATGTTCAGTCACTGTCAACCAAAGCCCCCGGGTTCTTCTCCTCCAGGCAGCTTTCCAGACAGACTTCTCCTAGTCTGTAATACAACAGAGATTCAGAAGACCTTAAGATTTCAACTCAGATCTTCAGAAATGTCAGTTCCCAATCTTTGTTCTGAAATTAGTATCTGAGAGGAACAAACACTGAAGTTTTAATTATTGTTGTTATTAGCAGTAGTATTAGTATAGCCTTAACGACACACTACTGAGGTTGCATAAGTTTCTGACTGATTTGGAACAGGAGCAGAAGAATTCTGCATTTGCTCTGAGTCCACGTTTGGATGCAGCATGTTAATATATGTTTAGAAATAGAAGGTAAAAAAAAAAAATCAAAGATCCAGAAATATTTTGAATAACTTGTAAATTAGTTCTTTAAGATATTCTTTAAATGTCTTTAATTTCTTCTTTTATTTATTTTTCTTGCTTTGTGTGGCCCACAGGTTGTACCTGTTTGCAAGCCTAAATATATGTGTAACAGAAAAGGATGAAGGTGAGAATTGGGGTTCAGCTCTACTACTTTATGCAGCAGTAAGTGAGTCTTCTAAATCAGAACTAGCCTGAACTTCTTTGTAGTTGATACAGAGAAATTTACATATGCAGAGGGAGATTCATTGAGATTCTTACAGATCTATTAGGAATTTCTTCAGTAATTCAAAATTCATCATATGTTTTCCTGTACTTCCCAACATATGAAGATAAATAGGAATTGAATAAAAATCTTTTTCTCTATATCATAATAATATTTTGTAAAGCTGTTTACACTGGCAAAGAAGAAATATATGTGCTTATATATTTATCCTGGTTTTGTGTTTGGAGACCAGGCATCTTGCTGTATCTGCATAGAAGAAATTTTATCACTGTGAAATAAAAGGCATGATTGGAGCTTTGACCAACCCAGCAGATGGACTGTAAGATAAATATTCACCCTCAATAAGATTTAGGTGGACAGCAACTAATCGCCAAAATATTAAACCAGAAAAATTTGTAAATTAAATAAATCATTAAATGTGTCAGAAAGGCCCAAAATAAGTGAAGAGGTGACAATCCTGATTCATTATTACATTATATTGAGTACAGGTTAGTGTCATTCTTGATGTCCAACAGATTTACACAAATGCATAAAATCATCTATTCAAGTGAGATTATAGAAGCTAGAAAGTGCATCCAGTCCTTGCTGTTTTGAAGAAGATAATTTCCATTCATCCTATGGCAGACTATATTGAACTCAGCATTAATTCATCTTTCAATAGAAAAAAAGTACATTCAAACTGAGAGTGAAACTACACGTAGTTCATCATTGCAAAGGAATTAACATCTGCTTCTATTTAATATTCAAATTAAAGTAAATTGTTAGTTCTATATAATGTTATTTTGAATGTATAATTATTAGATAATGGTAGTCATCGCTATACAATAACAGGTGGATTGTATTGATACACGTTAAAATATAAAAAATCAAGAAGATAGTAATTTAATAAAGAAATATAAGCACTTTCATTAAAAAGTGAAACACTGTCAGTACACTGTACTGCACAGTGAGTCAGTAACTATCAAGGTGATCTGTAAAAATAAAATTCTGTTTCAGAAAGAATCTGCGAATTTGGTAATTTAATATCAGACACCTGACAATGGAAGCGTATTCTCAAAATGTAATGGAGAACATCAGCAGAGACAGCTTCATTTTAAGCAAACACTCTGTATAATGGTCTGTTAAGACATAGTTTACTGATTTAATTTCATGTATGTGATATTTTATTATTTGACCGAACTATAGCAGGTTCTCTTATAGGTATTAGAAAAGAATAAGTATCTCTCAGAAGCCTATTATACTCTTTTGATCAAAGAGGAGCCTAGAGTGATGCTTTTAGGTACATAAATTTGAAGCAGTGAAACAAGGGTCAATGAGTTCCATTCACCAACTTGAACTTTCAACTGATTAAATATGAGAGAGAAGAATATACAAGTTATGTCCAAATTGTTAGAGCACAGAACTCTGAGCTTTATCTGGAACACTGCTAATGCTGATTTGAATCCTTGCTCCAAATAGGTCACAGAGACATGATAATACACCTTTATCAGCTAAAATGCAATGCCATTGACTTTTTGAGGGCTTCCTTTTTTCTTTAATTTCTTCAAATAAATAAATTCTGTAAGTAAATAACAAATATTTCAGAAATAAATCCCTCCCAAACTAAAAAAGACAGCCTGAGGTTTTAGTGGCCAGCCCTTATCATTAGCTATAATAAAACTATTTGATATTGTGGTAGGACTAGACAAGATGTTATTTACAGAATACTTATTATTTCAGCAACCTTTTAAATGCAGCTCCTCTAAACTTTACTAGATCACAGTCAGAGCTTCTGACATTGGATGCTTAAAATAACCTAAAAAGAGGACATCTGAATTAACATTAAGTTATTAATCAATTAACTTATTAGAGCAGAGCAGTTCCTTACAAATTTAACTTAGGGGTTTTTTTGGGTTTTTTTTCCCAGACAGTGGTTATTTCTTTGTGACCATTCTATTTGCTCTAAAAGTACATTACCACCCTTTAGAAACCTGACTTTCTTAAAAAAACAGTTTTGTTTAGTTAACTACCAAAAACCCCATAAAAGGCAAACAAACATATGAAAACTACAAAATTATATTTCTATTTTCCAGAGAAAAATATTTTCATACCAACTTCCACTTGCATTTATTTACTACTTCTTTTCTATTCCCCTGCTGTTCCCTGATGAAGAAACAGTTAGTATTAAATAATAATCTGTGAAACTTTACATATGATATTAGTTGCTATTTATGCACACTGGTATGTTTAATGAAAAAGTAAATTCATTAAATTAATTTGATTTTATAAATTCCTAAAAGACAGATTATCAAAATAATTTCAGTAAGCACTGAAATCTAAAGTGTATAAGGACAACATTTCTTCGTAACAGCACTGAGTTGTTAAGGAATGGAAGTAGGATAGGAATTGAGTCAATTGCATCTCCTTTAAATCAAGGTTTGTTGAAATATGATTGTAAACTTTACTCAGTAGTAAAAAAAACCCTAAAATTACCAGTCCAATAACAGAAGTTAAAAATTAATTAAATTTTTGCTTTATTTTTTTCATGATTGCAATTACGTTAGAGTGATTTAAGAGCTGTTCTTCAAAGAATAATACTTGTATGACTTCTTGTATTACTCCCAGAACTCCAGTAAGAAGTTTTCAGTTAGCATTCTGTGTAATGTGTAACAAGAGATTCCTAGAGAAAATGGTTGCCGCTTATGTTTAGTTGTAACTGCTTATAAGACAAATTTTCGCATGCTTATTTATCTCCTGTGGTGACAAAAAAGAATAATTTGTTTTTTTCAAGTAAAAGATACTTCATCAATTTTAATGATCACTGTGACATATTAGTTACCATTAAAGGCAAGAAATATTCCTGTCAAATATATTATTTGTCATTCTCTGAACCCAGGAAAAAAAAAAAAGAGCTTCATATGTTACATAAAATGGTGCCTTTATGCTTTATTCAGCTGTAGATGAAGTATGATTGAAAGCCAGGAAAATATAATTAATTGAGTATTCTAATATGAAAAGAGAAAATACACTTGAGCACTTAAGTGATAAGTTCCATCTAGGCTGGAAAATCATGCAAAGTAATTGATAGGTGTATAAAAAAGTGACAGATTGCTTCTCACTGAATAACAGAAACTGAAGCTTGACTGTTGGTACCATGGCAGGCAGATGCATGGATGTCTCCTCTCTCGCACACAAGCACATTAATGGCTCTTAACAAAATGAAGTCGTTATTGCACATCTTCAGTTAAATTGGATACTTAACCATAAAATTCTGAGAATGGTCTTCCTCAACAGTTGTAGTTCCTTTTTACTCAGAGATGGTCTTGTTAAGTGCTAGGTCCTACCCTACTGGGAGGAAAGTAAATACCTAAGGTGTTTTTTTTCTGGAGCAGAAAGAAGTTTTCATCTAGATTTCTTTATAACATGTCTACAACTCAAGAGTTTTTTACAGAATTTAAGGTAACTATTCATTGGTTTCATTTTCAAGAAATGTGGGGTTTTTTTGTATTTGCTGAAACAGAATATATGAACAAATAAGAAATAACTCAGACATCCTATCTATCTTTTACCTGCTAAAAGTAGCATTCCTGCTCTATCTACTTTTTCAGACAGAATTTCCAACTGAATGTATCGTGAAGAAAATTATTGGATAAATGAACAATTTTTTTAAATGTTGAATTATGTGACTGAATTATGGGAAGATAAAAAATATCTATTGGATAAAATGAACAATTTTTTTAAATGTTGAATTATGTGACTGAATTATGGGAAGATAAAAAATATCTATGAAAATCCAGAAATATGGTACTGCATTCTGGTGCTGAAGAGCAAGGATTTAGAGCATAAAATGTTAATAATGACAGTAAATATTCAGTAAGCCTTGGACCTCAGGATCATACAATACTTAAAATATTTTTTCTCTCAGTTTTTTATGTTTCATTGCTATCTTTTATAGAAAATAAATGAATAGTTACAAGATTTTAGAAGTGAATAGTCTGAAATAATTAAAAAGGACAGAACTTAAATAACGTTAATTACAAATATCATGCATTATGAGATTGTTGGGTTTGTAAAGGAGTCTTAGATACTAGTTTTTTTTTGAACTCTTTTAGAATACAATGCCATACAATTCAAACACAAGTTTTTCCATTTGCAGATTCACTTTAGACCAATTGGTGCAGAAAATTAGATTCTTCTTTTTCAGTGTGAGGCATAACATTACAAAATAGACATAAAAACAAACAAGGGAAGTTTTAGAAATCCAGTTAGCATTGACTGAAAAAAATGGGCTAAATCCTCAGACACATGTTTGTACTACATTGCTCTAAAACAATAACCTGAGAATGTTTTGCTTCTTATCTGTCAATTGAACACTAAAAATTTAATGTCATTTGCCTGGAAAATGCTATGGACAATTCATATGACTTTTTTCCTAAAGCACTTAAATCCTTTCTGGATTCCTTGTTTTGCAAATATCAATATTATCTCTAGAAAAATTTCAGAATAGTTTGTTGTAAATGTTTCAAAGCTGTAGTTCTTCAGCAAAGAGCTGGTTCATTTTTCAGTCTTTATTTTTATATCCTCCAAATGTCTTTCTAACACTATATAGAAGAGGATTAATGGACTATATTGGAAAAGAACATTCTCTAAGAAAATAAAACAATGACAGCAAACCAGGAAAACCTTAGACTTCTCTGAAGCCTTGAAAAATACACCTAATTTATTTTTTAAAAAAATATTTTAATAGCATCTAAAGGTCCAAGTATGAAATCATTAGTAAATTAAACTTTTATAGACAGTGAAGTGTGTTTGCAGAAAAGTAAGTTTACAATTTGCAATGTAGTTGTTCTTCTGCAGTGACAGCTGAATTTACACTAATTTAGGAAGCTATTATAGAAGCCTAATGTGTTATTTTGTGCATTATGAACTGTCTTTATGTCCATCAAAACCAGAAAACTCTGAAGTACTTGTCAGACTACGTAAATCTTATCTTTCTGAAGAAGGAAGAACAAAATATAGTGATTCTAAATTTTAAGCCAGACAGAGAGAAGTAAAAGGGTAAAGGGCATTTTTAAGTAGTCATTATGTAGCATAATGTTTCCTGCACTCTATAGACAAATGCTTTTAGTCATTTGGGATTTTCTAAGCAACCGATATAAACGCATCTCTTTTCCACCTATTAGTAATGAACATATTTTCTGCTTCATTGCCTTCCATCAACTAGGTACCATTAGCAGCATTATACAATGTTTCTGTCAATCAGTCACTCTGATATAAGTATAAACCAATGTATTTTGTTGGCAATAAGAGACATAATAATTGGGAAAATGAATCACAATAACACAACAGGAATCTTTGCCTGAGGTGAGGACAAAATGTTGTCATTTTCCCATGACATATCTCCTTTAAGTGTTGCACTAAATTTTTAGCATTTGGTGTTGAAGCAGGATTTTTAAACTCTATTTGTCTATTTAACTGGTTTCCTTTTGATATCCTTGAAAAGAGGGGTTGGGAAAAAAATCATAGGATTGTAGAGTTGATTAGGATGGAAAAGACATTTAAGATCATCAAGTCCAACCCTTAACTTAAGACTGCCAAGTCCACCACTAAACCATGCCCCTAAGCACCACATCTACCTGTCTTTTAAATTCCTTTGACATTTTCAGTTTACAAATGTAAAAATTCTGAGCTTTGACTTAAGTTTATGCCTCCATAATATATAAAAAACCAGGAAGAACAACAATATTTAGATGGGTATTACTAGCAACAAAATTTTTAAAACTACACATTTCACCTTGATCAAAACATCAGATCATGTGTACAATTCATGTTGAATTCACGTGCTAATTTCTGTTGATGTTCCTGATCCAGCACTACCCTAAGGCAACTGTGGTAAGGACACTATGTTTTGTGAGCAATGTCTTCAATGCTACAGAACAAAATCAAATCTTATGTCCTGAAGATAACACACAGCTTATAGGATGAAGGTAAATCTGCTCTGAACAAATACTGTTAGTGCTGTCAAACTATCTTCCTTTGCACAATATACACTCTCAGTAAACTAGTGGTGGTGAATGTAGTTTAAAAAATGCCATTGGATCAATGTACAATTACTTTGTTCCATACATAAGTAGATTTCTCCATATGAGCTCCATGATTCATAAGTTTGAACTGCTGGGTAAGATACGCAAAAAACATCCAAGAAAATACACTTTTATTCATGCTTATGGCATCTGGACCACAGGCATCCTGTGAGGAAGTGCTTCATAACTTAGTTTTATGAGCTGTGATATTACTATTTACTGTGATATGCCTAACAGTAGAAAGAAAGACTGTCATGCTAATGTACTCTAGCCTTTATTTTCCATCACTTTTGCTAGGGCATGGCTGTTGTTCAGGCAGCATGGAAGACATAGAGCTGAATATCATGTAGATTGTATTATTTTCCATGTTAGTTATGAACTGTAATCAGACATTAAGAAAAACTAAGTGACGAGACTGTGGATACACTTTGGAAATGTTACGGATTATCCATACAAGAGAAATGTGCAAGCAGAATGCGTAACTATCTGCTAGCAATTACTCAAGCGAGATTATTTGCAGGGAGATATAATTTCTGTTACTTAGCTGTAAAAACGTATGAAACTTCAGACTGACAGTGCTTCTTTGGGTCTGAAATAGAACAAATTTTGAACTCAGTAAAATCAGAACAATTTATGAACCGTGTTTTGTAGTCAGGGAATAGTCTTTCCATGACTCTCAAGGCCCCAGTTTGCTATTTTGGAATTACTTCTGATTTTCCTTGTATTATTTATGACTTCATTAATGCGCAAAGTCTCTTCTGTACTCAGTGCCTCCTGGATTGTTGGCAGGACTTGTCTACACAGTTTCACAAGATTTTGGATGTTTACTCATCTCTCTGATGGAAGGATAACAGATTTAGTCAGGAGTCCAGATCACTGGAAAAGCATGATCTAATGAGGCAGATCTGAGATCAAGCTGGTAAAAAAGTTTGGAGATCAGGGTGAGGACCAGTAAGGTGTACGGCCAGGCATGGTAGTACTTGAGATATATAGATCAAGCAGGGGCCAAGCCTAAGATCTAGAGCTTAGATGTAGCTTCTGAGTGTATGGGAATAGGCCTTTGACAAGGCTTCTTTCATCTTCCTTTACATCAGTCTTCCACAGTAGTCATATCCAAAGTTGAAAAGCTGCACTGTCAATGGGTGCATGCAGCCAAGTCCCTCCAGGGATTTGCCATTTGGAGGCAAGAGGTTGCATCCAAGGAGCCTTACTGCCAAACAGTTGGAGAGAGGCCCAAAATCTTTGGCTGGCCAATAACTTTAATGTTTTTTGCACTCAGTTGTGCATCTGATGTAATATTTGGGGTACTTTACAAATACCTAATTACACTTGAGATAATATTTTACTAGTGTGAAGTGCTAGCATCTCTGAAAAATAAAACCCCTCTTAGCAGGTAGAATAAATTAACCGCTGCTGACCTATCATCTGCAGCATTTTTTTAAGTTGTTCTGTAGCTGTTTGGCACAACTACATAACTTTATTTTGTTTTTAAATATAAAGGTGATAGTTTTGCAGAGTGTTCTATAAGAAATTTTATCATCCTTGAAGTTCAAATAATTTAATGGTGCTGTTCTTAGGATATTTAGATGACCTCCTGTACATGACCCCTTGCAGTGTTAGAAAGAGCACCCAGCCCAGCACTGACTGCACAGGGCAACCAGGTACAATTTTTGGTCAAATAAATAAAAAGACAAACTAGTTTTATTCTCTAGCTCTAATCCAACATGATCAGGGACAGAGCTGCTCCACAGGTATCTTGAACAACCCCAGACATTGATTTACTTCAAGTTATATTTTCCTTTTCCCTTCTCAAATTCTTCTCCTTTACCACTCCTTTTTTTCTTTCAAATAAACAATTCACTTCTGTTTACCCTTTTCCTACTAAACACAGTTTACCAGACTTTATAAACCTATTTGGTGTTTATGATTTGATTGCCCTAGTAATTTACACCTTGTTCATCAATTCTGCTAAGCTATTACATTATTTTGTTAGCTACAGTTTCCTATTGTATCTTATGTCGCTGTCTAGTTAATGGCTTTCTAGGTCAGAGTTAGGGTATACATTATTCCTACCTCATTGTTGTAGCAGAGTATTGTTCTTCATATTGCTATGTTTCTCAAGGTGCCGTATGTCAGGATTCACTGTAACATCCTATCTCATTATATATGTATATATCTCTGTGACACTCTTTTCTCTCATTATCTGGTTATTGACATATGCAATGGTGGGAAAATAGTGGAAAAAAAATCTTTTTTTCCCCCTCAGTTTTCACAATTGCCTTTTTAGAAGCTGTTGAGTAACAGCATTGTAAACATTTTCTGACTCACGATGTGACACCCTGTCCACTTAAATAAAATATTTTCCTTTCACAGTTCTTTCACTGGGAGCGTAAAAACTGAGAGCATCTTAGGTAATGGAATTGGACAAATTAGATCCCATCCACAGAGCTTAAGAAGGAATAATGAAACACAACAATGAAGTTCTGGAGCTTATAATTTACATAGTTAAGTTGATTTTCTTTCTAGTTATATTTTGATGTCAACAGATTATTTTCTTTGCATTTTGTCAATTGTAATTTTGTGCTAATATATAAAAACTGACTAAGCATGCATAACTGAGCTACAAGACTTTCATTAGGAAAAAAAATGTAAATTTAATTATTTCATTATTTTGAAGTTGGTTTTGTAAAATAAGTCCAATGACTCATAAAGAAGTTATGGCCAACTGAACCATATGGATTGGATATAAAGGGCAAAACTGTAACGAATACCAAAAGTGGAAAAGGCCCAGTTAATAGACTGCTGATAAATTAAAGATGTTTCACTTTTCCCTTAACATTTAGTACATTCGTGTTGCGAGCTTTAAAAAGTGTAACTGTTCTATCTAGGAGCAAATTCAGTACTTGAGATGTAACATATAACAGAACTGAAATTTTCAAGATACGGCTGAAATGCATCTCTTACTCTTCAGTTGGTAATAAATCCTTTTTTATAAGATCAAGCAGAAAAGGTTTATAATTAGGTAATACTTAAACAGCTTATGCTCATCCATTGTGTCCTGCAAGGGAAAGTTTTCAGTAACAATCAAAAATTCTTTGCCAACCAATGTTCCTTTGGAAGGGAAATGAAGAAAAAAATGCAGTTGGTTTAGGTACTGACCTTTGGGGAAGTGATACTTGTATACATTTTTCCACTGCTTCACCACAGTTATGGGAAGCAGGATAAAGTCTTTCTCCAGTTTTCACAGTGACTAGACTTCATCTAAAGGTGATATAGGACTCAATCCTATGGAGTTTGCTTAACTGAATTGTGAAGATGGTTTCTCAACTAAACATTTTCTCATAAGTTCTTCCCCAGGAAAAACATCTTTTGACTTTATTTGGCATCACTGACATTTAATGAAAGGTAAAAACCAATTTTGGACGTTAGACTTCTGTTTTCTAGAAATTCTGAGCACTGAAACATTTAGAAGTACAGCACCTTTCAGGCTGAATGACATTGGTGGTCTATGATTGTAATCTGAAGTGCAATGGTAAGCAGTTATTCATATAAATGGTCTTACATAACAAAGTCAGTATAGCAAAATAAGAGAGACTGAGAGCAAAATTAATTACTTTACTCTTGAATATCCATACTGCTTTATGGTAAAGTCATTTTATGTTTTTTTCTGATTATACCTCAGCTAGTTCTCTTGTGTGGCCTTAGCTAAGTACAAACAGCATTGTACTGGCCTTATCAGTATAACAATGTGTAGAAAGAAATTTAAACTAAGAGCATTAACAGCGAACCCATTGTTATCTTGTTCCATTGGAATATCCTACATAAACCTCTAAACTGCACTTGATATCTTCTCAGTTATTTGTTGTTCTACTGTTTTATTAAAACTCATCCTTAAAATCCAACAGTGCTGACTAGCTACAGCTAAAAAACATTTCTTTCGTTATGTGTTCTAGTGAACATCCTTTTAGTTGTGTTTTTCACGTGTAGGAGAAAGTCTTTTTCAAAAAAGACTGTGAGGAAGAATTATATATTTGGATTCTTAGATTTTTATTTCCCTTTACTCCAGATTTGCCAAAAAAGTCAAATACTTTTCTCTGTTGATTTTGTTTGTATTGTGCTTTCACCTCTTGTTTGGTTTTCTATTCGGTTGAGGTGTTTGTTTGTTTGTTTGTTTGTTTTTTGTTTATTTGTTCTTATAAAAGGGATTCTATTACTTATTTTCCTCTACTAAAACGTCTAAGACACTTTAAAGATCCTGTTAGTATCTAATGGTTCTGTATACTTATCTTTCAAATTTTATCCTCATTTTCAAGTAGATTAAGTTGCTATTTTTAATTTGTCTCAAGTATCTATAGTAGTACAAATCTTGGTTTAGTCAGATGTTGGAGCACCCCAAATTCAAGGTTTGTTCTTAGAAGACCAATTGCCTGTGAACTGCTCCTACCTAGTGACTGTGAAGGCTATTTCATTACAAAAAATAAGTCTGAGTTGGAAGTATTTACCTTCTATAGAATACCTTGTAGAACACTGGAAACAAACTTCTAACAATCTGTACTTGTTAAGGATTCTGAAGGCAATATGTACTTTAAAGATGAAATGTAATAAAATGGAAAATTCAAGCAAAACTCTCTTTTCCTATTAACATTCCAGTAAATCTTCTCTCAGGTCATATACTTGCGTTTGGAGCACTGTCCCTCAGAATATTATTATTCCTCCCTTAGATTTCCAAGCACAGAGGATAGCTTTTCATTGCTGATATGTATCCTTCCACAATGGCTTTTCACCCTTTCAGCCTACATTTTCACCTACTATGTGTTTTGATATCCATTTCTGAGGTGTCTAAGTGCTCCAATGCTCTTTAAAACAATCTGGTTTCACAGTTCTTCATTCCAACCATAGCAAGCAGGAAAAGAGGATACATCTACTTTTGTCCTCTGAATTGTTTTCCACTAATAAAGAAGTAAGAAGTAAAACGAAAATTTAGAGCAAGAGAAAAGAATAACCAAAAAAAATGGGTTCTACAGATTGTGGATAAAATTAGTCCTCTTGTGAAAAATGATACAATATCAAAGATTTTGCACAGTACTTATCTTAAATAAGGCAGCAGCTTCAACAGAAGACAGAAACAGTAATCTCAAAACCCAGTCTCACAGAAACCTTTGTTGTTGTATCGCAAATTGTATGTATTGAATCTACGACATTGTTTTAAAATCAATTTATCTGTCCATCAGGTGTAAAATATAAAGTTCTGACATTGTAACTTACAATTTGAAATAGGAAAGGTGTAAAATTCTTAGTACAAAATAGTGAATCTGAAAGTCTATTTGCCATTACCATTAAACATTACAGAAATATTTAGAATTGTTAGACAACTCCATTGAGGTGCTGAAAGCTCCCTCAGCATCCACACATACACAGAAGCACAAAGAAAGTTATTACAAGATAAAGATAAGAAAGTTTTGTGAATTTCACTTAACTGCTTACATATATCTTGAGTAATTTTTTCACAGAATTATTAATATGAAGAATTTTTTGTAATATATTAGTTATGAGATTTTTTGCCAGGCAAATTATGCTTAGTATCCATCTTTTGGTAAGCTGCAAGAGAGCAAAATGCTTACCTTTCACAGGAGAATGTTACTAACCGATAGACTAGAAAACATTATTGTGTAGTGGAAGAATATGTTCCTTAGTAGCAACATTTGTAATTTTGATGAAATTTTATCAATACAAATCAAAGAATGCAAACTTCCTGAAGCAAAAAGCAAATTTATTCCATTGTCTATTTTTTTACTTCTGCTTAGGACATTCACTGAAATTAGGTTGCCTTGTAGCAGAAGAGTATATGCATCATTCACTAAACAGGCACTTGATACAAAAATAAAACCACAAGCACTTGATACAAAAATAAAACCACAAGCACTTGAAAAAAACACTGTGTCTAGTATGTCACTAGTTATCTATGAGACACCATTCTAGATCCGATTCTACTCTTCGTAATCTCTTAACACTGTCTACATATTTCTTCAGAAGTTAAGACAAGCAGTTAAGTCACTCACTTTGAGTGACTGGCTGGGCCCAAATACCTAATTTTTAAATAATTACATAGAGCATACCTCATTTTGGGTGAGTCTTGCAGCCTTGCTATGCAATACTAACCATTCAGCAAAGCAGTGTGTACAGCTAAGTGGGGTAGTTAACTTATGCAGCAGTTTGTGCAGTAATGCACAAAGCAGGAGCCAGCAGCTCTGTGCCAACGAGCATACACATACCCAGCTACAGTAATGACATGCCACAGGTGACAGGACAAGGTTCCCAGCTGCTCTTAGAGGTGCCGTCCCTGTGACATGTGAGGCTTGACCCCAGACAGACCTTCAGACAGATCTGCGAATCTGGAACCACAAGGGGTGTCTGGGACATCTCACTGAGGTTAGGCCAGGTGGTCTTACAGCTTGTAGCAGCTGTGCAGTTGTTGAGAAGCTGAGTTACCAAATGAAAGATCTGCAGGAAGAGGTCAGCAGACTGAGCATCATTAGAGATGAAAAGAAAGGAATTGAATGGCTCCTCCCTGGGAGACTGCATCTTAAGAAGCTCAAACCTTCAACTATAGCTGAGGGGCGGACACAGCCTGTGCCTGTTAGGGTGGCAAAAGGAAACTCCCATGATGGCAGATGTTGGAAGCTGGCACCAGGAAGATGGCTTCTACTACTCCTGAAGACTTGCATGCGCAGCAATTAGAAGTCCCTGTGCAGCTGAAGGACTATGGTCTCATTTAGATCACAGACATGATGTGATGGTTCACATGGCTGGACTGCTGCAATGGATGGATACAGGCTTTTTGAAGAGGAAAAATTGTGACAGTGAAAGCAGAAAATCGCTGCTTATGTGACAGATGAGCAGGAATGAGTGGAGCTCTGCTTAGGAGTGAGTAAGAAACCATCTGAGAACTTACGGGTTAAGATTAGCAAGCAGACCAGCATGAGTGATGTGGTGGCTTTCTTTAGACAAGTGGAAGAAGCCTTACACTCACAGGTCCTGGTCCCCATGAGGATCTTTAACTACCCCTATACCTTCTAAAGGGACAAGACAGCAGGGCATGGGGGCTTCTGCAGTGCACTGATGAAAAAATTCTTAACATAGGTGACCAGTGAACCAATGGGAAAATGTGCTTTACTGGATCTAATACTTACAAACATGGAAGAACTATTTAGGAATTTGAGGGTCAGGTACAGTCTAGGCTGCAATGACCATGAAATGATGATGTTCAGGATCCTAAAAGGAGAGAACCAGTCAAAAAGTAAGATCATAATAATGGGCTTGCATGGACGGACATGAAGTTTGGATTAAACAAAAGGATTAAAAGGAAGCACAAAAGAGATCAAAACAGGGACAGGTGACCCAGGAGGAAATTCTGAGCATGCACGGATGCTTCAGAAAAGCCAAAACCTATCTGAAGTTGAATCTGGTGAGAAATGTGAAGGGCAACAAGAAGGTATACATGCCACAAAAGGAGGACTGTGAAAAATGGGGACTTATTGCTGAATGGAGCAAGGGCTTTGGTGACATAGGATATGAAAAAGATCAAAGTACTGAATATCTTCTTCATCTCAGTCTTTGCTGATCAGACCAGCCTTCAGGAGTCCCAGGCCCTTGAGAACAGAGGAAAAGTCTGGAGTAAGGAAGACTTGCCCTCAGTGCAGAAGGTCCAGGTTAGGGAACATTTGAATAATTGGACATAAATAAATCCATGGGGCCGACCAGATGCACCCATGAGTGCTGAGGGAGTTAGTTGATGTCAATTGCAAGCCTATATTCAACTATATTTGAAAGGTTGTGGTGACTTCAGGAGGTTCCTCAGATATGGAAGAAAATCTTATCTTCAAGAAAGGCAAGAAGGAAGATCCAGGCAATTACAGGTTGGTCTTCATTGCTTTGATTCTTGCAAAGGTGATGTGGCAACTAATGCTGAATACTGTTTTAAGAAACACAAAGGACCAGAAAGTGCTTGAGAGCAGTAGTATGAAGGGAAAATCATACTTAACTCACCTGATAGCTTTCTGCAATGAGATGACTGACTTGGTGGATGGGCATAGCATAGTGACTGTTTATTTCAGCTTATTAAGGATTTTGACAGTATTTCCCGTAATATTCTCATTGACAAACTGATGAATCACAGAGCTAATAAGTTGATTATAAGGTGGGTTGAAAAGGTTGTGGGCTCAAATATGTTCAACCTCTCCATTAACAATCTGTATGATAAAAGACAGTGCATTCTCACCAAGTTTGTGAATGATAAAAACAATTAGGAGGAGCAATTCATATACCAAATATTTGAGACACCATTCGGGAGGATCTTAACAGGCTGGAGAAATGGAAAGAGACAAAACTCATGAATTTCAACAAGGAAAAATGAAAAATTCTTCATATGGGGACAAATAATTGGCTGGAAAATAGGTTGGCAGAAAAAGACATGAGGGTCCTGGTGGACAATGAGTTGAGCTTGTACCACAGTGTGCCTCTGCAATAAAGATGACTGACGGTGTCTTGGGCTGCATTAGGCATATCATCTCCAGAAGGGTGAAGGAAGACATCTTCACTCTCTACCCAGCTCTGGTGAGACCATAACTACGGTGTTTTGTATGGTTCTGGTTTACTCAGTAGCAGAAAGGCATAGTCATACTGGAGCAAATACATCAAAGAGCTATGCAGATGATTGAAGTATTGAAGCAACTGAAATGTGAAGAGAGGCTGAGAGAAGCTAGAAAAGAAAAGGCACAGGGGTATTTTGTCTATAAAACACACGGATAAACATTTTATACTTACAAGTTTATGTTATTAATATATTTATAAATATCTATAAAGGCCTATAAATCTTTTAAATATTGTAAATATAAATCAAGAATGCAGTAAAGAAGCCAGTGACAATTATTCTCTTTGCAATATCCAGTGAAAGGACAAGAGGAGGCAACAGGCACAAACTAAAATACTGTGAATTTTACTTGAAGATAAAGAAAAATAAAATCGCTCTGCAGATGGTCAAATATTGGAACAAATCAGCCAGAGGTGTTGCACAGTCTATGTCTTTGGGATTTTCAGAACTCAATTGGTCATGGTCCTGAGTAAGCTGTTCTAGTTTATTCTGCTCTAAGCAGGAGTTTGAACATAATGACCTGCGGAGGAACATCTTCCTCTTTTAGGTTCACTGCTAGGTACATGATTAAAAGATTTAAGCACAAGAGCAGCAGAAAACTCCTTGAAAGTCCTTCAGGCTGCAAGGTGAAATATTTTCTCAGAATATGCTGTTGGACAGGGTTATGTCTAGATATCCTGCTTCCTAAGTGAATAATTAAATGTTAACCCATTAAGCTAAAGGGACATACTTCTACCAAAGGTCTCTGAGATTAAAGTTAATTTCTTATTCTGAAGGAACACAGGATTTCAAGTGTAGAGGGACATCAGATGGGATTCACCTGACTAGATGTAAATGTTGGGAAGATGCATACAACAGACCTCATCTTCCTAGGCTTCTTATATAACTGATGAAGGCAATGAAAAATACAAAACAGACATCAGAAATATGTAAAATCAATACTTACCTTACTGAGCAGCTTCTGTTTCCATGAATGTAAAAGTTAAGATATTATCTCTGGGTCCAGCATTTCTTAGTATCTGTCACAATAATTGTGATTGCTTTGACTTCTCTTCAGACTCAAGCACAATCCCTCTTTGCTATTTATGTCAACTATGTGTTGGTTTATTGCCTAACTTGTCTGGAGTTGCTTCGTTCTCTGTCAGACAAACTATGGTCTGGAGAACAGAAGAGACAGAAATACGCATTCAGGTACTGTTCTTACAGCAAATATCAATGCAAAAAGTTGACTCAAGTTGACTTAAGCACAGTTCTTTGGAAAGACTCTAATACCCTTCCTATCTTTGCACCTTAGCCATACTTTCGTTTCCTATTCCATTACCCAGGTTTATACTGGAGAAGAGAAGGCTCTGAGGAAACCTTATTGCAGTCTTTCAATATATAAAGGGGACTTAAAATAAAGATGGAGAAAGACTTTTTTACCAAGGCCTGTTATGACAGGAGAAGGATTTTAAAGTGAAATAAGGTAGCTTCAAATTGTATATAAGGGAAAATATTTTTATGATGAGGGTGGTGAAATACTGGAACCATTTTCCCAGACAAGCTAGAATTGTTGCATAACTGGTTCTCTGAGCAACAAAATATGGTGAAATATGTCCCAGCCCATAGCAGGGGGTTGGACTCAATGATCTTTGATGGTCTTTTCCAACCTAAATCAGTCTATGGTTCTATGATTCTATGTTTCATTATAAATTTCATTGTCCATCCATAAATTACATACGACACATTACTAAGTCTGAAGTTGGTAAAATTTTAGTGTTCTGGATGCAGTTATGACAAGCAGACTGGTAAGATTTGGGATCAAAGTGACATCCTCATATCTTACTTTATAGAAGATAGATTTTTTATCATCAGTACTGGAAAGTACTTCTTCCACTGCTGGAGAATGTTATGGCAAATGTTCACCACTCAAGATACTTTACTGTAACTAACTCTGACTTTATTTGGCTATCCTAGAAAATTGAAAGAGGTAATGTTTCCTTTAATATTTTTAGGGTCCATTTTATATAAGGCCTACCACTAGAGTAGAAATGAGTTACTGTTCTACAGCTACTTTGAAGTCATTCATATCTAGTTAAGGTAAAAGTAACTTTAAATGAGTAGACTAAACAGTTATGACAGTTATTAGACATCTGTGAAGTAACAAAAGAGAAAACACACTAATCTACTTCCACTAGAATTTAACTGATTTGCATTAAGATATAATCAGAAAGGTTTCTTGCTCACTTTCTCTAGCTGAATTGCTATATATTTTTCTTGTGACATATCTGCCAGGAAGTCTTTCTGTATAAAATATACTTGAGGTTAGATTTATTAGAAGTAACCCCTTCCTTATGCTTTCTGTCATCTGTGATGATTAACTGACTGTCAGAAATTGTTCCAGAGATGTAAAAACATGAAATGTCTGGAAACTATTTTCCTTTTTGCTTTTTTTTTTCTTTCTCTTGATGAATAGTAAGTCAAATTTATTTGTCTAAACATGATTACCTAGGGACAATTTAGTTGAATATTTGAACTATCCATAGGGGCTGGTAGTTAAGACACAAAATATATGTGAGAACTTCTCTTGTCTCTTACAGACAGGTAATGCCACCAATTTCTGCATTCTTTAGTTACCTTTGGTTTACTTCCTTGAGATATAAACCTCTGTGTTAGACCAAGTATGATCACTTGTTTTAAACGATTGGAGCTCCTGGCATTTAGAGCTAATTACTGTATCTTGTTGATTCTACTTTTCTGTGTAAGCAGATCAACAATAGCAGATATTTTTAAATGGCTATATAGTCTCAGAATGTAAGAAATGTGATATGCTATTGCAGAAACAGTTCTTAGTTTTGAACTATAATGCATGAAATTTGTGTCATAGTGATAATATTCTCTAGAATATTTTGTCTCATCTCTCCAGCTCATCGGAACACTACCTATCAAACCTCCAAAAATTAACATCTACATCTTTTTCTACACATTTGCAGCATATTTTCATCATGGGCAGTCTCTTGCAACACAGGATGCAGAGTGTGAAATTAGCTACTCCTTGCTTAGAATTGAATTAAGAGAGAAAAATTCTGTTGTTGGTCTTTCAGCTATGAATGACATGTACTTAGCAACAGGACATGTCATCAGAGTTCATCTGATATCATTGGATGGTCTCTTGGACAACCAAACCATTTCTCTTACTGTTTCAGGATTTGTCACTACCTGTATAATGTAAAACATTATTCCGTGTGGCATTCAGTTTGATCACTGGACCTTGTACTTTGTTTCCATATTTCTGAACAAATAAGTATTTATTTCTTCTGTTCTAGACTCTGTGCTACATGCTGCTCCTGATCTATTTATGAATCAGCCAGGTCAGAATTCAGTAATTAAATACAAAATTGCAGAGTTTGATCCTGGTGCACAAAGTGTCAACAGAAAGAATCTGACAAGGCTGACATTGCTGAGTACATGCCCAGACATCGTGGAAATATTAACAGCATTGGGGAGGGTAATTGTTTAATCGTTATTTTTTCATTATATATTTATGTGAAGCTGAATCCTCAGTTTGAATAATTCTCAAATTGTCTGAAATGCATAAACCAAGAAATAATTTATTTTTGGTGTTATGGAAAACACATCAGACAAAATCTTTGCTGAGCTGGACAGTAGGGCAGAATATCTCTAGGGACATCAGAGTACAGGAAAAATTGGAGCCATATGGGAAGAAAAAAATGGCACCTTTCTTTTCAGTTCAAAAGAGGCAGAACTGGTTGCATAACTGTGTGTTGACCTGAAAATAACTTTCAGATTCTTCAATTAAAGCACCGGAAGGTAAGACTGTGCCTCTGTGTAGCACCTATTAGCTACCTATAGGTGGTTTCTCACTCAGTGGTTGTTGTTGTTGTTCCAGTTTGAATTTGGGACATATAATGATCAGGAATTACAAAAAGGGTTAATGCAATTCACACAAGCTTCCAGACTATACTATAGGGGGTTGGTTATGACTAAAATCAAAACCTAAAGTCGTTATAATTTTCAGAAACAGTTGTTCATTAAATCTTATCATTACCTACATAACTTAGAGAACTGAAATCTTGTTTATTGACACAGTTCATTACTGTTTTCAAACCTCCTATCATAGTTCAAAATAGCTGGAGAAGTTATAAAAAAAAGTGTGACAGATTTTGTATATGATTTCATAGAATCATAGAATCATAGAATAACCAGGTTGGAAGAGAACCAACGGATCATCGAGTCCAACCATTCCTATCAAACACTAAACCATACTCCTTAGCACCTCGTCCACCCGTGCCTTAAACACCTCCAGGGAAGGTCAATCAACCACCTCCCTGGGCAGACTGTTCCAGTGCCTAGTGATTCTTTCTGTGAAATTTTTTCCTAATGTCCAGCCTAAATCTCCCCTGGTGGAGCTTGAGGCCATTTCCTCTTGTCCTGTCCCCTGTCACCTGGGAGAAGAGGCCAGCACCATCCTCTCCACAACCTCCTTTCACGTAGTTATAGAGAGCAATAAGGTCTCCCCTCAGCCATCTCTTCTCCAGGCTAAACAACCCCAGCTCTCTCAGTTGCTCCTCACAAGGCCTGTTCTCCAGCCCCTTCACCAGCTTTGTTGCTCTTCTCTGGACTTTCAAGAAATATATAATTACTAATTACCTTGGGAAATATATTTAAACTTATAAACTCTTGTTTTATATGTCTTCATTAAATTTCCTTTCAGAAATCACCACTATTAGAAAGATTATTAAGATATAGAGTTGTATTTCATTCACAGCAGGAGAAACTAATGGTTAGAAAATGAATCTGCTAACTAGGGCAAATGATAGGAAGAGAATTGTGAGAAAGTAGAAGAAATGTTTGATACAGAAAATGATGATTGAAAGTTCTTGGAAGTGAACTTTTAAATGTCCTTTTCACTGAAAAAAAAAGAACTTCTGAAACTGTCCAATTCTATTCATCACTAGCTCCCTAAAAAATTACTCTGAAATATTACACACCTTGATACCAGAAATCACACTGTGCAATGGAAGCATATGCAACTCTACACCAGTTGCAAGAGCTATATAATAATAATTTGTTTATGTTTTAAAAACTGTTTACCAGAAAGTTGTTAAAGGGAAACAAATTAAACAGTAAGATCTGTGCACCATATTTCTCATACCCAGTGGAAATCCAATTTCCCTTTTACAGTCACCTGACCTGCTGGGCTTGGAAGTTTCCCCCACACACTCCCTTTTGCCATCATGTGGAAGGCTTACCTTCTTCCCTTGCCTCGTATGATCCCTGAATGCCCAATGATTGGCTAGTAACTGAAGCAACTTGCTCTTGATTGGCTCAGAAGTATCTGAAGCTCCTCCCACAGCCCAGAGGTGGCCTGCAATTTTGTCACATGTATACCATGTGTGATTTAAAAATGCTCTGTGATCACTCAGTTTTTCAGAAGGAACACAAAGCCCTCATAAGTACATATATGTATGTACAAAGTCATATCTATAAAAATAGATGCAGGATATAAATTTGTTTAATTATATATAATTATACATCTGTATCATCTATATGTTATATAGAAACATAAGAGTAAAAATATCTACACATATGTATAAAAAGGGTGTGCGAGGTGTATACACACATACATCTATGCATAAGGATCAGCTATTAATATTTATTTCTATAAATAGTAATATGAATAAAATATAAATTATCATGCAGACTTATTAAAACTTTTTAATATGAGACATAACAATATTCTTTAATACAAAAGAGTGAAATAAATCAAGATTAAATGTGAATGGAAGGAAAAAAAAATGAAAAGACAGCCTGAGCTCATTACTTCTGAAGGCTTGACTAACAGCTAACACATTATGAGATGGGTAATCTTAAAAGAGGCAGCATGCCCTGAAGAGGGTGGAGGGACATGAACAAAACCGAATGTGTCTGTGGGATATGGTATCGTTCTTATGAGGCTATCCATGAAACAACTACTGAACCTCTGTGCCACGAGAAAAGACCAGTTGTGGAAATCTGGCCAATGGGCCTCTATTCTTCAGCCCAAACATACAGCATGACCATAGAGCATTTAGGGGAAAGCCTTTGGGTTTTTTGCTATGCTGGAGGATACAGGCATCATTGTCTAATATCATTGAAAACCAAAACAAAAAGACAACATCACATGGAAAATCCCCAAGGTTATGCTGTAAACAACTACATTCTTCAGAAAATAATTATGCATGGCATAAGGAAAATTTTTTTTTTTAAGAAGGGGAGAGGCAGGAGGCTTGAAGGCTGAAAATATTATTACTCCGATTTCTTCAGAACTATTGAAAATCAAAACTATGCAGGTCATTATCCAAAATCAGAATATTACGGACTCGATAACATTATGCTTGGGATGGAAAAGAATTTTTCACACATCCACAGCTAATAGGGAGAAAGCCTTTGACATGCAAAAAGAACCAAGTTACTACTGTCAACAGGCAGTGAAAACTTTGAGGGAGACGTGTGGTTGACACAAGAAAGAGGTTCTTGGGCTTGTTTTTCATACATTCTGTAAGAAAGAAGGTGATGAAAACATGTAGCTAGATCCATCTACAGATCCATTTTAATATCCCAGGCTGTTTTCTGCTAGTATCAGTCCACCAGTCTATGTAGTGGCACCTTGGAGAAAGAATATTTAAGAAAAGGCAAAAAAAAGAAAAGAAAAAAAATAGAGTGCCTTAGAGGGAGAGGGGGGGAAAAGAGTGAGAAACACTGGAGGAAAGCACATAGAGGGAAAATTTGTGAGAAATGGCCCTGCAGACGTCAAGATCAAGGAAGAAAGAAGTGGAGAAGGTGCTTCCAGAACATGAAGAGATTTCTCCCTGCAGCTGATTGTAATGGCCATACTGGAGCAATTCTCAAATTACTATCTCCTGTGGGAGTGACCCCATACTGGAATACAGAAAAACTGTGAGGAGAAAGGAGCAGCAGAGACAAACTGTTATAAACTGACCTCAACACCCCATTCTCCATTCCCCTGTGCTGCTTAGCAGGGAGGATCTAGACAGGCACCAGCAGTTTTCAATAGCTTGAAATGTGGGTTTTTGTTTGTTTTGGTTTTCCTTTTTCTCTTCTCACAGCTGTACCAAATGTTACCCTGGACCATATTAGAGTATGTAAAAAGTGTGAGCTGTCATACTGCATCTAAGCAGGAGTGTGAATGGACCAGTACAACAAAATTAAATAGGGAGCTTGAAGAGTTTTTAGAAACATAATGCCTACAATGCTGAATCCAAATGATGTTTTTTTAGTGGCAAAAGAGAAGTAGGCAGCTTATTATAAAATGAACACCTCCTGATGTAAAGATCAATCCTAGAATTTTACTACACTCTAGTTCTTTAACAGCAAAATTAAACAATACCCTCCTGGGCACCCTGAAGTTATACCTGACAGTTTTGACACTAATACAGTCTATTTTGGTACTCTCAGAATAAAATGTATCCACTTTATGGGCTTTTCCCCATGGTTTCTGTTAGGGTAAGCAGCAGGCTGTTCTTCTTGTTCTGCACCTGTGCTGAAACTCGTCAGAGATACTGTCTACAGACATAATATAAGAATATATATAATATCCTTCAACTAAACAGGGCTCTGGAGGGGTCATACAAAGTTTGTGAAATCTATGAAGTTCCGCATTTTGAACAGAGACAAAGCAGTTTGGGTTTGTGGTTTGGATTTTCATTTTCTTAGTTGGTAGTATTTGTTTGTTTATTTGTTTATTGGTTTTTATTTTGGTTTTGATTAGATTGTATAAACCTGTACCACCACCACACGCAAAAAGCTTCAAATTACCCAGCCTAATACACAAAGGCTGACAAAAAAGCTCAGTACATCAATGATCACAAGCAGTCTGAGTGTATAAAAAAAACCCAAAACAACACACCCACAAACCACAAAACTACCTATGAGGTCTAAAATTCTCTATGGGATTTTTTTGCAGGGATCCAGTCTTCCCAACAAGATCATCAGAATAAAAACAGACAATCTGTATGGTTATTGCTTTTATTTGGTTTATGATGCAATCTGTAGTGATTTTGTGGCTGAGAATGCAGTCACTGTCTTCTGGAATGTGAAACTAACATTTTTATAGCGTGCTTTACCATTGCATGTGCACACCTAGAGCTTTATGATTCCATAGATACCCTTCAAGATCATTACCTTTATCATGACGTATTTGTGAGTTGTCAAGATGAATGTTGTTTAAATATTAAATGCATCTCTGTAAATAAAAAGGGGCCTTATTTTGAATGGAAATGTCAATAGCTCCTAGTAAGATCTCCATGAGAACAAGGGCAGGTGATTATGATACTTCTTCCAGGTGCTCAGAGAATATTTCATCTGCCTCTTCATCCTGGTTGAGTGATCTCTAACAGACTTCCACCATGGTATCTTCCTTATTGGCCTTCAGCTTGATTCTTACCCATAAACAATCAATTCTAGCTTCACCATTGTCAGTCTCTAGATAGTCAAAACACTCCCTAACATGTAGAGCTACTCTACTGCCTCTTCTTGCTTGCCTGTCCTTTCTGGAGAGTTTATAGCCATTTATTGAAGCACTCCAGTTGTGAGAGTCTTCTCGTCCTGAAACACAGAAATCTGTGATGACAACTAGATCCTAGTTTTCCTTCTACACAATGGCTTCCAGCTCTTCCCATTTGTTGCCCATGTTTTGTGTGTTACAGCAGATGCATTTCAGTTGGGCTATTGATCAAGCCAGTTTTTTGGAGGAGAATTCATAATTCTTACATAACCATTCTCAGGCATTTCTGTTGTTTCTAACGCATAAATAGTCCTTGTACCCTTGCTGCCACATAAGTCTCCATCCGCTACCTCCACAGAAATGGCAGACCAAAGGATCTCACTAGCACACAGTTCCTCAGACTTTAGTGTCCTGTCTGTAGGCTTATCTCTAGTGAGAATGGTTTTATCACTTTCCCTCTTCAAATTTAGTTGAAAGATCTTTCAATGAGCCCTATTAACTCCTGTGCAAATATAACTTTCCCTGTTTTGAGAGAGGTGTGTTCCATTTGTAGCTAGCAGGTCTTGTTCTTTCAAACTAATCCATGATCAAAGAACCCTAAATTCTGCAGTAGCACCAGGCTTGGAGACAAGTATTGATTTGTTGGCTCTTCTTCTTTCTTGCTTCATCATTCTCCACAACTAGAAGGACAGAGAAGAGTATTACCTGTGCTTATGATTCCTTTGCCATTCGTCCCATGGCCCTGAAGTCTCTCTTGATGGTCCTTCGAATTCTTGTTGCAACTTCATCAATACCTGTCTGAAAAATTAATAATGCATAATAACCTGAGGGCTGAAACAGGGAAGAATACTGTCTCTTCACATCTTTAACCCTGACGCCAGGGACACACCAGAGTTCCCTAAGCTGAGATGTGCCGTGTGTTTGGCTTTCTATTCTCTCAAAAGCGTTTCCTATGACAATGGTCGATCTTGGTTTATTTTCTTTATGGAAGTGATTTTGATATAGAGTGCAGGCTAAAACCCTCTATGAGGCTTTTTGCTTCATTATGAGCCACATAATGATTAGTCTACTAATAATTCTTCTAGTACTTCACAATCTTTTTTTCACTTTAAGTAAACCTGACATTATGTAGAAGCAAAAATAAAATTGACTTTTCATTATATTCATTAGTTATAAAAATGGAATATATTATGCATACATGGACCCTTAGCTGTGTTGCATGCCATAAAAGTAGCCATCTATTTTAAAGTTACAATAATATTTTAAATATGTCATAGGGCTTTTTACTAAAACAGCTCTTTATATTTTATGTCCTAATGCCTCAAGAGCTTTTCTTGTATTACTGTAAAGTCCTGGTTTTCATCCATCAAAATATATAGGTACATTTTTTTTCATTCCCTAAAGGGTTTTTCTACAGGATCGTCATGTAGCAAGTGTCAATTTCTTATAGCTCAAGTATGCCATGTTGTGGCAGGTGACAACTCTGTGATTTGAACATAATATTTTACAAACCATTCTAGTCATTGAAAAATCCTTAATCTGAAACCTCCACTGTAGGCTGTGGAAAAAGAAAAGATTATGGGATGGGTAGTCTCTGACCTTCCCTTCCTCTGCTTTACAGTCCTTTGTGCAATAATAAGAAGCATCAGTTGAAGGACGGCTGAAAGTGATCTATGCTGGAATGTTTTTCTCTAGTTTCATTTCAGAAGAATGTTGCTGGTTTTTTTTCTTTCTTTTGCTGCCCCATCCCCCTCTTGGTTTAGGCAAAACAGATCAAAGCAAATCGCCACACTCCAGACATTCTCTGAGTATATCATAGCTTCTTAGTTTGAAACAGTGAGCATTAATAGTGAACTTAACCTATATTTAACAGATTAAACTGCATGTCGTGTAGGTTAGAAGAGTGAAGATGAGCTACCATATCTTAGAAGATCAGGGAAAATCCATTCAAAACTTTTCATTTTATTAAAGTTGCACAATGCCAGCAGTGCTGAGACCTGCTAATTTGGAAAAAGTCAGACTGAAAAGATAAAGTTAGTGAAAAATCAAAATATATGTGCTTGAGGTACTGCAATTACTACATAAATAAAAGTAATGAAACTTTGAAATGATAAAAAGCAACCAATTGAAAAATTAAAATGGAAGTTGAATTCTTGTTACAAAATGAATCTTGGTACAGACAGTTCTTGGTACAAAGAGAATAAAGGTAGTTGCACAGTTAGCAAACTCAAGATTGAGAAATGCTATTGAAATGAGATTCACCTAAATATTTTTAAATTGTGAGGCTTCCTTTAAGCTAAAAACCCATAATATAGTACAAATTTACATTTATAATTATGATGGGATCCAGTCCAAGAACCTGCTCAATAGCAAACAAGAAAGGTTTGTTTTGTCTTGTAATGTTTCTCTGTTTGTTTGTTTGTTTTAATAGTGGGCAGTAAGCAAGCACCCTTATAAGATTACAGTACTATTTTCACAACAGTAAAAATCTCACCCTATCTTAGAAAAGAAGATACTTCTCAGAATCCATGAAATATCATACCATATTTGAGACAATTCTAAAGAGTCCTCACCTCAGCTGTTGAACAATGCTGAAATCAAGTTGTGATGTGAAAAGACAGAGCTTCAGAGGATCTCTGACTTCCATAAGTACACTCAGGGATTTTGGGCTACATTTCTTGCATCAGACTATGCAACACCTTTAAACGATGTGGAGAGAAAAACACTGAGGATAGCAGAAGAAGCTTATGAATGGCATGATCATATGAGTGGGTGAGTAGCTAACGGATTATTGCTAAATCTATATTAATCATGAACTTCCCTAACAGAAGTGCCTAAGGTATGGTATGTAAATCTAAACTAAATCATGTGGTGTCACCCCTCAAAATTTAACTAAAATTTTTAAAGGAAACCACCATATTTATACATATTTATCTTTGCATGCAATACAGTTATGCAGTATTAATGTGTTTATGGGTATATATTCAATACAGATTCAGTTTATTAAAATAGAAGTGTCATTTCAGATGGATAAATATTTACAGTTAGACTCAATGATCTTATGGTTGAACTTGATCTCAAAGGTCTTTTCCAACCTAACGATTCGATGATTCATTGTTTCTATGAAAAACAAATTCTATTATACATTAAATCTGCATTTCTGTGTTAATTTGAAATAATTTCTAGATTTAGGACTTTGCAAAATGGACTGAATAGCAAAATACAAGGTAAAAGAATAAATAGAATAAATAGTCCTGATCAGGTAATTGTTTTGGAAGATATATTAATTCCTCCAGAAATCATTGCAATTATTTAGTAATGTAAGATAAACAAATCTTCAAATTTCATCAGAATTCTAAATATTGAGAGTCTTTGAGAATTTTCTGGGTAGTATGCCTACATTCCTAATTATACTGAGACAGTAATTTTTTTTCAAATCAACTAATTCTTTCTTCTGACTGCAGAAAATTCTGATGGAACTATCTACCTAAATTTCATCTTCTTGACATGGAAAAAGAAATAATGGCAAAAGATCTCTTTCCTTCCAAATATTGGAAATTGCCTTTACTGGTGTATGTTTCTGAACTAATCAGTTAAGTCACAACAATTTTAAAACTGCGATCCAGAGTAATGAAGGGAATAAACAAATCAGAGAAAAAAAGATACGAATGAGTAAAAAATATTAAGAAGTTTTAAATTATTTTCTGTCAAAGTTCTGTATTTAAGGTATTTAGCAAATTAAAAGTAGAAGTATAACTTGACTGTTAAGTACTCTCAACCATTCAATTTTCCATTTTAACCTGGCATATTCTCCAATGACATTTAAATTAAAAAATAAACTCTCTTCATCCAAATTCTTTTATCAACAATTTCACCCCTACTATGCCATGAAGTCCATTCTTTTCTATAACGTACAGTATAGATGTCTTGGACTTAATATGTCACTCTAAGTGAAAAGTATGTACTGTGTTACAGACAAAAGACTATTCTTAAGTTTAATTTTATTTTCATCATATTGCTCTTATTTTCTCTGCATTAGCTTTGCCAACTAAGTATTTCTGAGATTTTCTGAATGAGTACTCTGTATACTATGTGCAAATTTGAAAGCACAGCAGATGTTGAAGAGTGATAAAGGTAATACAAAAACATAAACTATAAACTGGAATTTCTCCTGATGGTAAATTATCCCTTGTAGCTTATATTGGGTTTTCATGCATCCTAGATCACCGACTTTAGCACCAATTCATCAGTGTACATTATTACACATAATTTAGGTCCCAGCTCTCCTCAGTGCTAAATTCTAAAAAACCAAAAAACTTAATTATCAATTAGAATATAATAAAAGAATAAATTAGACTACATTCTGGGGAAAAGTCTGTTATAAAAATCACAGAATCAAAAGTACTTGGAGATATCTGAATGATATGTCTGTATAGTGAGGGAAAGATGGACAGTTGGTCCAGGTTTGAACTGGAAACTTCTGATGTGCTTAGTGTTGTTTTACATTCAGCTATTCCTACTCCTCAATTTCTGTTGGCCTTAATTTCCTCCTAAAAAAAAAAAATAGAAAAAAGAGCAAGTCTACTTTTGAAGATTTACCTCATGTCTCATGTGTGATCCAATAAAGAATGTAGTTCTTTGAGTTTACTGATCTTCTGCTTTAAATGTAACAAATTACAACAAATCACCCTTCTTGCAAAATGTGCCCTTAATAACATTTTCAGGAGAGAAACTGTTTTAAAACCTTGAAAAATGACATCTTCTAATGTCAAATTTAATAAAGCTGGTATGACTACCTTATAATCATAGAAGATAATTAAGTTATTTGTAGTACCTGAACTAATTAGTTCCAAGTTCCCTCTCTTATTATGTAAAAAAACTTTCAGGACATGCTTTTAAATGAAATAAAATAGACAAGGCTCAGCCTAATTTCCTATATTATATACTGTGTTCTGTTGGGTTTTTATAATAAATACAAATATAGCAAATTAATTAAACAATATGCTTTCCTTCTAAGGTTATATGTGTGAACTCATTAGTTTCTAAGCCTTCTTCCTGCTTCATGTACTCTTAAAATATCTCTGGATAAAGAAGCTAGAGGCAAAACTAACAACACACCACTAAAGGTCTGACTGTTTCTGAGTATATTCCCTGTAAGCATAACTCTCTGCTTATATTTGAATGACAATAACTTTTGTGCAGTGTAATGTTTGCTAAATGTGCAGGGGTTTTGCATCTGTTGCTCTACACCATTATATGTTTAGTAAGGTAACAATAATAAAAGTGGATGTCAGCAGCATAGAGAGAGTTAGGAAAGATATCTCAAATATTCTCAAGCCTTTATGTAATTATCCAGCTTGTTGTTTTTCAGTCTATATTCTATGGATTTGCAAGGGTCTACTGTACTAGTCTTTGAAAAACAACTAGGTGAAAATAATACCTTATGAGTAAGGCATGAAGAGACTATTTAAAGGTACCATATTTCAAACTGAATTTAGGGATTTTGTTATCAGGAAGCCTCTTAAAGGATGAGAAAAATCAATTAGTCAAACAAAGAGCAATATGTTTAAATACTATAACAGAGAATGTGATTAAAAATTAATCAGTATTAATAGGTGAACTTTTGAATACTTATTAAAACTCTTCAGGCTTGCCTGATGATATGATGGAAAATTCTAGATAAACCTAAAGTGGGAGAATACTTGTGATATTTCCATGAACACCTGTAAGCAAAGTATCACTTCTTAATGATATGCTTCTGGATGTTGTCACTGCAAAAATAAGGCAGAAATTTTTTTCCCCTGTGCATGATGTACTAACGGACTGATACAAATCTTATTTTTCTAATGAAAGAACTTTAATGTTGCATTTCAATCAGCTGTTCTTTATGTCTGTTCAGAGTTGCTCAGAAATTAGCATTTCAGAAATACAATATATCAAATTCTCTGAATGCATCAAATTATTTTGATAGAAAACAAGTAGTATCCCAGTTTTTACTCTTATCATACTTCCCACATATCTCCTGGAAAGAAATAAAACATCATATTGCAATTGGGTCATTATAAGTAGAACATTATCAGTAAACCACCAAAATGTAACATTTTTTCAAAACCAAGCATGTACTTGAGAAATGTAACTGGATGAAAAACAATTTTGGAAAATTTATTTTCCCATTTTGAACAGAGAACACATTCTTCCCCCAAAAATTCTGTAATTTGTTAGAAAAGCAACTTGCAGCTAGCTTATTAATAACTAATGCATATAGCTAGAAAGAAAGAGAGAAGGAGAGAAGAAAAAAGAAGGAAAGGAAAAGTTATATTTTTTATTTGCTTAGATAACTGGTTCACACCAAATAGCATATACTCTGTCAATATTACATACGAATATACATTTTTTCCTTATTTTCATTCTTATTATTTCTGTTATTCATGCTTATTTCAGAAAAAAAAAAAAAAAAATAAAAGCTCTCTGTGTACCACAGAGAGGATAAACAGAGGGCTAACAAAATTGCAGTTAGCCCTCAGAGAACAATAAACCTGATTCTTATGCTACACGCATGTGATGCAGAAATTAAAAGAAAACCTATGTAGATTCTAATAAATTGAAAACTGATAGATAATTTCCAGGCATTAGAAATTTACTGTTTTTCTGGTTATTTGTCTGGAAAAGATCCTTAGAACATATTTAGTTTGTGTCAACAATCATTCTTCTAAAGGTGCATCTGGGAACAGTTGCTGCCATGTGGCTACCTGGGTTTGCAGAGTAGGAGAGTTTAATAAAGGGCTTTTTGAGTAATTTGACCTTAGGGCTAGGAAGTAACAGGTATTTATTTTTTTAGATAAAATCAGAGTGATTTATTTGAAAGAAATCCTATTGGATATCGTAGTATTCCCAAAGTTTAGGACTGTGTCATGTAGAGGTGATTCAGGGAGCAGTTACCTCCAGAAAGTTTTCCTCATGCCACTTTTCCTGCCTCTTTATCCCATTCAGCTCTGTTCCTCTTCTCCTATTTGCCTTCTTTACCTGAAGTGTGGTGTCTTTGACATTATTAATATCATAAAGGTCTCTGTTTAAATCATAGAATTTCATCTAAAGATCATCTAGTCCAAACTCCCTGCTAAAGCAGGTTCACCTAGAGCAGGTAATACAGGAGCACTTACAGGTAGATTTTGAATGTCTCAGAAAAATATCTTTCTGGACAGCTTGTAGCAGTGCTCTGTTTCTCTTACAGTAAAGAAATTTTTTCCTGATCATAGAATCATAGAATTATATAATTACCAGATTGGAAGAGACCCACAGGATCATTGAGTCCAACCATTCCTATCAAACACTAAACCATGACCCTCAGCACCTCATCCACCTGTGCCTTAAACACCTCCAGGGAAGGTGAATCAACCACCTCCCTGGGCAGCCTGTTCCAGTGCCCAATGACCCTTTCTGTGAAAAAATTTTACCTAATGTCCAGCCTAAACCTCCCCTGGCGGATCTTGTGGCCATTCCCTCTCATCCTGTCTCCTGTCACTTGGGAGAAGAGGCCAGCTTCCTCCTCTCTACAACCTCCCTTCAGGTAGTTGTAGAGAGTAATAAGGTCTCCCCTCAGCCTCCTCTTCTCCAGGCTGAACAACTCCAGATCTCTCAGCTGCTCCTCATAAGGCCTGTTCTCCAGGCCCCTTCACCAGCTTTGTTGCTCTTCTCTGGACTCGCTCCAGAGCCTCAACATCTTTCTTGTGGTTATTGAACACAGTATTTGAGGTGCGTTCTCACCAATGCCAAGTCCAGAGGGAGAATAACCTCCCTGGACCTGCTGGTCACACCATTTCTGATACAAGCCAGGATGCCATTGGCCTTCTTGGCCACCTGGGCACACTGCTGGCTCATGTTCAGTTGGTTGTCAACCAACACCCCCAGGTCCTTCTCCTGGCGACATTCCAGCCAGGTTTCTCCTAGTCTGTACCTCTGCTTAGGGTTGTTGTGCCCCAAGTGCAGAACCCGGCATTTGGCCGTTTTAAACCTCATGCCGTTGGTCTCAGCCCAGCAGTCCAGCCTGTTCAGATCCCTTTGCAGAGCCTCCCGACCCTCCAGCAGATCGACACTTCCACTCAGCTTAGTGTCATCTGCAAACTTACTAAGGGAGCACTCGATGCCTTCATCCAGGTCATTGATAAAGACATTGAACAGGACTGGACCCAGGACTGAGCCCTGGGGAACGCCTACTTGTAACTGGCCTCCAGCTGATGATCAGATGGAACTTCCTGTTTTCCAGCTGGTGCCCCTTGCCCTTTTTCCTGTTGCTGGGCAACGCTGACTAGAGTCTGGCCTCATGCTTTTGACATCCTTTCTTCAGGTATTTATAAGCATTAGCCAGAACTCCTCTCAGACTTTTCTTCTACAAGCTAAACAGACCAAGCTCACTGAGCCTCTCCTCATAAGAAAGACATTCCAACTCCCTAATCATCTTTGTGGCCCTCCACTGGACTCTCTCCAGTAGTTCCTTGTCTTTCTTGAACTGAGGAGCCTTGAACTGGACACAGCACTCTAGATACGGCCTCACTAGGGCAGAATAGAAGGGGAGGATAACCTCCCTCCGCCTGCTAGCCACACTTTTCTTAATGCACCTCAGAGCACCACTGGCCTTCTTGGCCACTGGGCACATTGCTGGCTGATAATTAACTTACGGTTCATCAGGACTCCCAGGGCCTCTGCTACAGAGCTGCTTTCCAGCAGGTCGTCCCCTAACTTGTACTAGTGCACGGGATAGTTCCTATCGAGGCTCTATATTTCCCTTTGTTGAACTTCATTACATTTGGTTTTGCCCAGCTTTCTAGCTTGTCCAGTTCTCACTGAATTGCAGCACAGCCTTTTGGTGTATCAACCACTCCTCCAAGTGTTGTACCACCAGGGAACTTGCTGAGGGTGCACTGTCCCCTCATCCAGGTCACTGATGAATATGTTGAACAAGATTGGGCCAGATATGAACCCCTACCCTAGGGAACATCACCGGCTACAGGCCTCCAACTAGACTCTACACTGTTGATCACAACCCTTTGAGCTCTGCCGTCTATCCAGTTGTCAATTCACACCACTTTTTGCTTGTTTAACCCACATTTCCTAAGCTTGCCTATGAGGATGTTATGGAAGACAATGTCAAAAGCCTTCCTGAAGTTGAGATAGGCAATATCTACCGTTCTCCCCTCATCTACACAGTCATGCCATAGTATGAGATTGAACAAGCTTGATTTCCCTTTCATAAATCCATGTTGAGGACTCTCAATAACCTTCTTTTCTTCCAGATGCTTGGAGGTGACATCCAAGATGAGATGTTCCATCTCTTTTATAGGGATGGAAGGGAGGCTATCTGCTGGGTAGTTTCATGGGTCCTCCTTTCCCTTTTTTGAAGACTGAAGTAACATGGGGTTTTCTCCAGTCCTTAGGCACCTCTCCTGTTTTCCATGACCTTTCAAAGATGATAGATAATGCTTTGCTACAACATCTGCAAGCTCTCTCAGCACTTGTGGGTGCATGACATGAAGGCTCATCAGTTTGTGGGTGTACAGTTTGCCTAAATGACCTCTAACCCAATCATCTTTGACCAACAGAAAATTTTCATTTCTCCAGACTTTCTCTCTTACCTTCAGGGTCTGAGGTTCCTGAGGACCAGTCTTAGTGGTAAGGACTAAAGAAAAGAAGGCATTCAGCAACTCTGCCTTTTCTGTATGCTCTGTCATCAGAGCACCCACCTCATTCAGCAAAGGACCCACATTTTGTTCCATTTACTACTGAGGTACTTGAAAAAGTCCTCCTTTTTTTTCCCCTTGACATCCTTTGCCAGATTTAATTTTAAGTGAGCCTTAGCCCTCCTTATTTCATTTCTGCATACTCTGATAATGTTCTTATATTATTTCCAAGTGGCAATCAGTCCCTTTTTCCACATTCTGTAAATTTACTTCATCCATATGAGTTTTTCCAGAAGCTCCTTGCTAATTCCTGCACGTCTCCTGACCCTTTTGCTTGATTTCTTACTCCTAGAAATGCACCTGTCTCGAGTTGAAGGTTAAAGAACTGGGAACACATAGATGATGCAGTGGAGCATTAATGTACGCCATGATGGCTCAAAAACTTATGAGGACAATGTGGTACAAATAAGGGGGAAAGTTTTCTACTGTTTATTTCAATCTGAATTTCTCTTACAGGATGTGAAAGTGCTGTGTGGTTCTGTTCATAACATTTCAGTGGAAAGAAGACAATACAGGATTTCATAAAGCTGTGTGAGTAACAGTAAAAATCACATCAAATATGTACACTTCAAATGTCAGATTGGCCCTAGCTGAATGTATTATCTGGATTTCAGTACATGATTGCTCTCCCACTTGCAATACTGAATCTCCAAGGTGACAGTGTATGTGCATGTGCTTGTGGGTGTATAACATTTTCCTTGCATCTAGCATGATGAAAAGCAAACAATTTGTAAAGACAAAAACGCTTCCTTATTTTTTCTTATGTGGGAAGCGAACAAACTGGAACAGCATGTTCTCTTACTCAAATCTATGTAAACAGAAGTTAAATGCCTTTGCAACAGTTAAGGGTTTGTTTGGTTTTTGTTTTTTTTTTTTTTTAAAAAAGGGAGAAGGAAAAAGAAGCATAAACCACTTCTTTGCCTCTCTTTTTGAATCAGGTTTGGCATTCAGGAAAGATAATTGAGCACCTCCTATAAGAAGCCAGGCAGGAACTGTTAAACTGTTTTACTAAAACAAGAAAATGACTGCTAGTTTAAAAATGCAAAGTCGTGGATATCGGTAATACACATGGAAATGTCCTTGGCAGTAACTGCAGAACCAGGGACAGAATGCAAATGACTAAATGGCTGTGTTGGCAACATATTTTCCCACTGTGCTCTCTAGGACGAAGCACATTTTTGAGATTCATGCCTTGAGACCATATTGTCCAGGGAGTTAATTGCCACTGTAGCTTGAATTGGACAGTAATTTTACCATTTATGACAATATGTATGTAAAATATGTAAATAGAATGCAACAATAATCTCTAAAGATTAAATGGATAAGAAAAGTGTTATATTTATAGTTCATAACTATATATCACAAAAAAATAGTTCTTTTCAACATGGAAGTGACAAAACAAGACAAAAAAATGCAATTTGTATAATGATACTCAAGCAAAATGCTATGAAGTCATTAAGTAAATAAACCTTTCTACATCCCCATTCCAGCTGAGTCCATACTGGAGGTTATATTGCAAATAGTAAGCACTTATGGGAAAAGTGACCATTTCCTAGACCATTCTGAAAAGACTGAAAGCACATAACTTCGTGCTCTGGCACAAAGTTTAAAATTGAACGCCTAATAACCCTATAAGGTATGTGAAATTCTTTCAGGCAAAAAGTGAATTAGTTGTCAAACAGATCCTAAATGATATAAAATAATGTATCGATTGAAACTAATTTATTATGAGAAGTCGAAAGTCTTCACCACAATCTTGCAGTAAGGAGATAGGCACAGTGCAAACTCTTGTACCATGCTGTGAATCTGAACAGTGTAATATTGAGCAAAATGTAAAAGACTGTAAGAATTTACATTTCTTACATCACAAAAAATAACAGGAGTAACACAAGATTCAAAAAGAAGTTCTAGGTACACTGTGGGACTTAGGTTGAAATGAAAGTATGATTCATTCCATCCTAAAATGAGGTTTGGAGTTAGGCATCAAGTACTACATGTTTCTTCACACAGAATTCTTTTAGTAGCATGTGTCTGTAGCAGATCAAACCACCATTTTCCAGCTGGTTATGTAAAGCAAATCCGTATGTTTCAACTCCTTCATGTAATTATTTGTTGCAAAAATTAAAAAATCCTGTCTTATAGTGTGACATGATCCAGCAACAAAACTTGCAAAAGCCTTCCTGTTCTTTTTAGCAGTATAAACATACACACCGGGAAAACTACACATAGCCATACATACATTCATACACAGTCATTCATTCCTGGTTACAGATCTGCAGCTGTAGTTGGGAGTTCAATCCCAATAATATGATTAAAAGTAGAAGTTGTTCAGGTACATCAGTTGCTTCTAAGTGTTAGAAGAGTTCTCCCTCATAAGCTTTTGTTTCTGTTATTCTGATATAAAATTCTGAAGATTTTATTTGCTCAAAGAAGCAGTTTCCTCCCATATCCCCACCCTTTAGATATTATCTGAGTTCCAAGATTCATGATATGCTACACCTTTTTGCTTGTCCTTTTACCTTGATTTATGGCTTCAGCACTCCATCAGTTTGCAGATTAATATCCTTGAGAAATACAAGCCCATCTCTTAATAGTCAGACAGTCCTTGGAAACCTTTCATATGAAATTTTAACATTTCAGTGTTATGGTTCATCACACATTTAGCACTTTTCTGTTCTTTGGCCTTTTAATCTGGCAATAATTTCTCATATCAAGGGAATACATTAATTCCTTTAAATTTTTTGTTTCCTTTAATGAGAAATCCCTTTATATAATAATATTTAACTTATTTTATAGCACATGACCAAAAGAAAAGTATCACCTAATACTTGATTGTATCTGTCATCATCATCTTCTTATATATAAACATATCCTTTAGGTGTGTCACTCACTGCAGATTCAGGCCCTGGTATTTCTTTAATGTTATCAATATTTTGTGAAGAGGCACAGGCAGTGAGGTACTAGGGTAAAAATGATATTTTTGCTAATTGCTGTATGTGATATGTACCTACTTCACACAGAAATAAGAATGTTCACAAAAAACCATATCTGATCCTTCTATTCTGTATACCTTTTCCTTGACCACAATTTCATTTAATAACATGTGAGGCATTTGGTGTGAGTTATTCAGCTCAAAGTTATAGCTTCATGTGTAATGTTTGGCTGTGGAAGACTTTGAAAATTTGTCTGTGAGTAAAAATCAATTAGAAGTCTGATCCGTTCTTCAGTAACTACACTATGAATCACAAGTTAAAATTGTTTTGGGAAAAGAAGTGATACTCCTGGATGCAGTGGAAAATAGAAAATACTTTTTTCTTATGTGTGGCTGTGAAGAATTATTTTAGATTTTGTGGTTATTGTAACAATCACTGAATCATAGAATCATAGAATCATAGAATAATTCGAGTTGGAAGGGACCTTAAAGATTATCCAGTTTCAACCACTGTATGATGGGCAGGGATACTTCCCACTAGATCAGGCTGCCCAAGGACCCATCCTACCTGGCCTGGAAACAATCTTGGGAACTTTCAGACAGGTTTACCCTTGCAGACTCATGTGCTTTCAACTTTTGTTCTTGATGTATTTACTTCCCTTAAAGCTCAACAGTAGTCATTAAAGTCTTCATATATAAATATATTTATAGTGTTCATTTAGGGTGTACTTCTCAATTCAGTATTAGGAAGGGAGAGAGTAAGATTAATCATACGAGACTCCCTATTACCATGTATACCTGCAACACCACTTTTGAGTTAGTCTTAAAGTAGAATGAAGTGTCTTGGAAAATACTGCCCTTGGCTGAGTTTTAATTTTCAGGGCTCATGTATGTTGGACTTGAATGGCACACACACACACGTATTACTCCCATTTAAAACATTTGTCATACATGGCAGGTCATCCATTGTGTGGTTGCTGGTGGTTCTGTCTGTACCAGATGTATTCAAGGATTGCTATGTGCAAGTTCACCCCAAGCAATATAGTTTATATCAGGCTGTGTGGAAATTTTGTTGTAAATTTGTGATTTGGGTTTAGTTTCTTTAACAGATGGTAGTAGGCTGTTATGCAGCTGAAATTACATATGGGATTAACAAAAACCTGCAATGTCTCCTGTTGCTTCTTGAAGCACTTATCTTGTCAAGCCTCTGTAATTGCTTTCTCTAAAAACTGACACGAGTGTCAAGGTACAGACTTTCTGACATGCAATGATCTGTGATGCAATAAACTATATGACCCTGTATCATCTTGTCCTGGAGTCTGAAAATGAAAGTGCCAAGTTTTCCTAGAATTTAAAGCATGTGACAAAATTTTCCATTTATCCCTGCTCTGCATAAATTGATCATACAAAAAAAAAACCCACACAAAACCAACAAAACAAAAGGAATTCAAAGGACTAGGAAACATTAGAAGGGAATAAATTAACCAAAAAAATTGAAACTCACAAAAGACAGCAGCATATGAATTTATTTTTTTTTATCTAAGACATCTGGTTGAAGGAAAACTAGATGTTTTCAATCTGTGGCTCCACCAGCTAAAGAAAAGACTCAATTTATTATTCTTCTATTTTGCTTCTGGCTTTTCCGTAACAGTCAATTCTAAGATTTGTCATTGTTAACCTTGTAAGTAAATTGCCTTGGCATTAATATTTCTGTAAAGAAGTTTTTTTATGGCCATTGCTTTCCACAGAGATTTTTTCACAAATCATGTTAATCTTGTACAGAGTGTTTTCTTGGTTTCAATGATCCCACTTTGCCACAAAATATAGAATGATTGTATTATTTAAACAAAAGCTACATGCACAGTTCTGATCTGCAGTGTGCAGGTCATACATTCTTGGCAAATGAGTCACATTAAGATTAACATTTTCATGTAAAGGTAAAGGAAAATATTGCACCTTAATGATGTACATATTAGCATTCCAATAACAGTCTGCATAAATTGTATTACTTTACAAAGCTCCAAATATTGTAGGTTTTTGTAATTCCATTTCCTTTCTCAGTGCTTATGAGTGCAAAATTATTGACTAAGAAAGATCAATCCATTGCTGATTCCTAATAATGATACTAATAAGCAATAAAAAGAGTAAATCACAAAAAATGTAAATAAAGAATATACATTCTGTTCATGGTAATAGAGACCTCATAATATGTGGCCTTCCAAGCAATGAATTTATCTCATTACAGAGTGGAAGAGATCTTTCTTCCAATAATCCTTTCTCAAGAGGCAATTGATCATGCAAAAGCAGATTAGAGAATGTAAGTAAGGAAACCTCTTAAGAGATCTACTTAATAGGGTACTGTGGGATAAGCCTTAGAAAGAAGAGAGGACCAAGAAAGCTGGTCAATATTTAAGAATCTCCTTCTCCAAGCTCGGGAGTGATGCATCCCAACAAAGAGGAAGCTAGTTATAAATGTCATGAGGCTTGTGTGGATGAATAAAGAGCTACTATAACCAATATCAAACACAAAAAAGGAAGCCTGCAGAACATGGAAGCAACAGGAGGTAGCCTGGGAGGAGTACAGGGGAAACTCTCCAAGTAGCCAGGGATCAGGTTAGGAAAGCTAAAGCCCAAATAGAACTAAATCCAGCCAAAGATGTCAAGGGCTGCAAGAAAAGCTTCTGTAGATACATCAGTGATAAAAGGAAGACTGGGAAAAATGTGGACTCTCTCCAGAAACAAATAGGAGACCTGATTACCCAGGATATGGAGAAGGCTGAGGTACTCAATGACTCTTTTGCCTCTGTCATCACCAGTAAGGGCTGTAGCCACACACTTGAGTCACAAAAGACAAAAACAGGGACTAGGAGATTGAAGAACCTCCCATTGCAGGAAAGGATCAGGCGCAAGACCATCTAAAGGAACCTAAAGGTTCACAAGTATGTGGGACTGCATGAGATGCATCTACGGGTCCTGAGGGAACTGGGGATGAATTTGCAAAGCCACTCTCCATTGTATTTGAGAAGTCATGGCAACCCAGTGAAGTTCTGTTGACTGCCTTCATTTTTAAAAAGGAGTAAAAGGAGACACAGAGAACTACAAGTTGGATGGTCTCACTTCAGCACCCAACAAGATCATGAAGGAGGTGATTTGTGACAGCCAACATGGTTTCTCTAAGGGCAAATTGTGCCTGACAAATTTGGCGACCTCCTATGATGGTTTTACATTATTAGTGGACAGAGGAAGAGCAACTGTCGTTATCTACCTGGACTCCTGTAAAGCATTCAACACTGTCCTGCATGACAACTTTGTCTCTAAAATGGCTAAGCATAGATATGATGGATGGAAAACTCGGTGAATAAGAAATTAACTGGATGGTGACACTCTAAGACTTGTGGTCAATTGCTCAATGTCCAGCTGGAGACAGTGATAAGTGGTATTCTACAAGGGTCAGTATTGAGACTTGTATTGTTTAACATCTTTGTTGGAGACAAAGGCAATTGAGGCTTGCGGCAATTGTTGGATTGAGGACAACCTCAGCAAGGTTGGCAACAAGATGAAGCTGTGTGGTGAAGCTAACATGCTGAAAGGATTCTTTTTCTAAAAATATTGGAAGACTTTTATTAAAGATAGAAGTGGTGTTGCATTAAGCTTTGCAAGAAGTGAAGCACAAAAGGTGAAAACATGGAATTTACATGTTCTGTATAAACAAGAGGGAAAATGTGAAAATATGCCCTCTACCTCTGTTTTCAATCCAGAAAGGAAGTAATTATTATGAAAACATGTTGTTTTACTGATTAAAGTATTGCAGAGAACATTAAACTACAGTGACAGAATTGAATGAATTTGGAAATTCTGAAAGCAACGGTATAAGGGAATGCTGTGGGAAAGCATACCCTTAAATTTAGCCTGGAGGAGGCTGAGAGGAGACCTCATTGCTCTCTATAAGTACCTGAAAGGAGGTTGTAGAGAGGAGGGAGCTAGCCTCTTCTCCCAAGTGACAGGAGACAGGACAAGAGGGAATGGCCACAAGCTCTACCAGGGGAGGTTTGGGCTGGACATTAGGAAAAAATTTTTCACAGAAAGGGTCATTGGGCACTGGAACAGGCTGCCCGGGAAGGTGGTTGATTCACCTTCCCTGGAGGTGTTTAAGGCACAGGTGGACGAGGTGCTAAGGGGCATGGTTTAGTGTTTGATAGGAATGTTTGGACTCGATGATCTGGTAAGTCTCTTCCAACCTGGTTGTTCTATGATTTTATGATTTGGTTTGCTGGATTTACTATGTTTGAAAACATTGAGTAATACCATAGAGATTACATGGGTAGAATTAAAAAACTTTTCAGCAACATGTGAATATAATGCAAGAAGTGGTTTTTGTGGGAGTGGAAAATCATGGTTTGAAGATGTGTTACTGTATAATCTAAAACTATTTCTACTGAATCAGAGTTGCATGTGCAAGTGTAATCTGTGAAACTGTTGCAACTACAACTATGAAAAAAGAAGGAATCCAGTGACGACTCCTTATTTATGTTACACTCATTTCTTAAAAGCAGTAGCAACAAAATAACAGGAGTTAAATGCAAAATAAATAAATAAATGAAGCAATAAGTACCCTTATTATTGTAACAAGAACAATATTAAAGTAGAAATTTTTCTAATATAAGTTCCGTAGCAGGATATAATGATAGCAAAGTCTCTAAAGTGAAAATCTATGGATCTCTGGTAATCATGACTGAGGGAAGCTGCAATTAGTTTCCCAGATGGAATGATATAAATCAAAGAAGATAAGCTTGCTGACCGAAAGATTTCACTACAATTTCTTTTTAAGCATACATAGGTCTTACTGCACTTCAAGATAAAGCATCTCTGATGCCAACACCTGCCTATGGATATTCGACTATAGCCAGAAATCTCAATTGCCAGTTTGTAGCTTTTAAGCATCACCTCAAGCTCCGTGAGAAAACAGACACCGTTCTTCTCAGGAGAAATCTTCTAACAAGCAAAATAATTGTACTCTTCCAGTTCATGCTGAATCCATGCTTTTACCACACCTTTCTTTTATCTAGCTTCCTTCTTCTTCATTTATGAGGAGATGATGCATAAACTGCATCATTTATGAACTACTGCATAAAATATAAATCCACTGAATAATTCAGTAACAGGTTGATGGTTACTATTAGGAAATTATTATGTTGCGTTTTTTTTATCTCACTTGCATATAATCAATAAGGAAAAGAAGACCAAAATTAGTTATTTGAAAAAGCAAGGGCAAGCTTAAAATTTTACAGGTTCATTTCCTGATTTCCACTGTAAAATGTCTTTTTTTTCCTTGTGGTCTGCAATTAGGTGGCAGAGGATTGACTGAATCATGTAACTCACGAAGTATCTCTAATAGAAATTCAGGTGAGTCAAGATGGCCTCACTTACGATTGAAATCTCTTCTCCTTCACCTTGTTGATACCTCTGAATTTCAACTTCTTTTTTTCACCGTGTGTGGTTTGCTTAGTAGTGGTACATAACATAATTATGGCTGCTGTTGACTGAACAGGTTTAAAACATGTACTTTCTGCACATTAAAAAAAATAGTAACTCCTTATTTCTGCCTCAGGAAACACCACATTGCCTTGAAATTAGATGCTTCCAAGCATTTGGGTCCTGCACTTGGGGCACAACAACCCTATGCAGTTCTACAGACTAGAAGGAGTCTGTGTAGAAAGCTGCCTAGAGGAGAAAGACCTGGGGGTGTTGGTTGACAGCCGACTGAACATGAGCCAGCAGTGTGCCCAGGTGGCCAAGAAGGCCAATGGCATCTTGGCTTGTATCAGAAACAGTGTGACCAGCAGGTCCTGGCAGGTTATTCTCCCTCTGTACTGCTCCTCGAATACTGTGTTGAGTTCTGGGCCCCTCACCATAAGAAGGATGTTGAGGCACTGGAGCGAGTCCAGAGAAGAACAACAAAGCTGGTGAAGGGGCTGGAGAACAAGTCTTACGAGGAGCAACTGAGAGAGCTGGGGTTGTTTAGGCTGGAGAAGAGGAGGCTGAGAGGAGACCTCGTTGCTTTCTACAACTACCTAAAAGGAGTTTGTGGAGAGGACGGTGCTGGCCTTTTCTCCCAAGTAAGAGGGGACAGGACAAGAGGAAGTGGCCACAAGGTGCACCAAGGGAGGTTTAGGCTGGACATTAGGAAAAAAATTTTCACAGAAAGGGTCATTGGGCACTGGAATAGGCTTCCCAGGGAGGTGGTTGATTCACCTTGCCTGGAGATGTTTAAGGTACGAGTGGATGAGGTGCTAAGGGGCATGGTTTAGTGTTTGATAGGAATGGTTGGCCTCGGAGATCTGGTGGGTCTCTTCCGACTTGGTTGTTCTATGATTCTACATTACAAAAACAGAGACTGTAACTGTAATTTGTCATAACAGAGCATTTTTTGAGACTACAAGGTTACAGATGATCATGAATTCCAGTGGTTATCTAAACCACACAGAAATATGCAACAGGCTTACCTCATTGCAATAAACATTTTGGACAAAATTCTACCTGGCATATGATTCCAGCAATTTCCAGCTGGTGTATAGTTCATTACACAGTCTACAGCAGCCCCTGCTGGGTTAACACTGGGCAGTAAATCAAAAAGCTGTTTCTGGCTTTATAGCAGACACATAGCTTCTGAAGTTCATTGCATCAAAAGCTGCATGAATATGACTCAAAAAGTTTAGCTGTAATGAGGAAGAAAAAGTAATTGCATCAAAGGGATAAAAATATTTATGTTGTCTAGCTCAGAAATTAATCTATACTTCACAATCAGAAATTAGATAGATTCTTGAGTAAGCATTAAGGGTAGCAATGAAGTCGTATAGTGGCTTAGTGACATAAGCACTAACGTCATCCTTTGCTTCAACTTTCTCCTTTGCACCTAAGCAAAGTGAATGAATGAGGACAGAGATGTAGGGAGAAAAGCTTAATTGCATCAACTGTATTATTCCTGCACTTAATGGGTGGCAATATTGAAGGATTTTTTTACTGTTAAAGGTTATCTCTCATAATATTTTTTTTGTAAATTAATTATTTTATTTTCTGTTCAGCTGCAAATAGATTGATATAAAGGTGTTATAAAGATATAAAGAAAGAACTAATTAGATTGTGGTTACTGTTAGTAATAGCAGTTCCCAGACCAAATTCAGTATTTACAGTTCTGTCCAGTATCTCCATGAAATACACAATCCATTCTTGTCACCTTGTCACTCTGCCTCCCAACTTTTGTTCACCTCTCTACAAGCAAGCAGTATTTTTGATCAACTCAAAAATGCAAATCAAATGCTGCCTTATCATATGAAAAATATTGATTTGCAAGTGTTTTTAAAGTATGTAATTTATGATTTTATCCCACTATGTGGCTGATTAACCTACCACACTTAAACCTAAGGAAGGAAACTAGAAAAACTAAGGATTATCCCTGCTCTGGCTTCACAAACAGCTGAATAAGACAGAAATATGCAAGAAACAGACTTATTTACATCCCTAAGAGTAGGTGTTAATATCAAATACTTCAAGAACAGTTTTTCCCCTTTCAATCCAAGCAAATGTATACATAAACTAACATATTTAAAAAGACTTATGAACGTTTCTTAGTTGTGGTGTGTGGTTGCTATTTTTTAGGCAAACCCATATTTAACTTAACTGTATGCCATACCTCTACAACATTCATTTCACTATTGGCTATTATTGCTATTGTCATGGTAATGCTTTTCTAGAGGAGTAAATTTGAGAAATTTGTAGCTGCATGATGTATCCACAAGCAATCTGGCACTAACTCTCCCTCTCTGCAGGGAAAAAAGTACTCTTCTTTTGTTATCAACCATTTCTAACTCCTTGTTCTACCAGAGCACAGCTTGTTTTCTTCTAAACTGTGATCTTGTTTTTGTTCCTGGTGTGAGTGTGAACCCACATGCAGCGCACAGTGGTTCTCAGGCCCAGTACTTTGAACTAGCTGAGAATAAGCGTCTGACATGCACATGGTGGGATGAGACGTTGCTTGAAGTGTGAGCTGGAGGGTACTGTGGCAAGGTATGACTTGCATCAGTTGTGCCAGGGCTACTTTGCATATATCTCTACACTGAGGCTGGAGAAGTTTTTCTCCATAGGGTTATTCACACTGTTTTCACTCCTGGAAAACTGTAAGTTTATGCAATGCATTGAATAAAAATCTACAGTACTCTTAAGTCATTAGAGTTGCATTCTCAATTTCAGTGTAGCTAGGTTTAGGAGATGAAAGCCCAATATCTACCATTTTCTTAGCACTAAAATATATAGTACTTTCTTGACTAACTTCTCAAATGCTACTGAACTCAAGTGTATCTTGCTTGCTGACCAGAAAATGCATGATAACAAAGAATGAAATTAGAGCTGTAATAAAAAAGACACAATTCTTTATCCCAAATAGTTAGCTAACACAAGACTGGATGCATTTCTTTGTATAGACAAGTGATACAGACTTTTCTTTCTTCAAAATAATTAGCATAACAAGAGAAACAGAGTAACTTAGTAATTAAAACTGTTCTTGATATTAAGTGGTATTTATGTCATATAGAAATAACATGGTCAATAAAGTGTTTATTCTGACCTAATAATTCTAGACCAAAAATAAGGTCAGCATATCTAAATTTTTACCGTTTTTATTAATAATAAATCACATAATAATATATTACTAATAAATCACATAATAATAATGATTCCTCTGATTAGTTCCAATGTGCTTATTAATATAAAAAATATTTGTCAGCAGGTGTTTTTGAAGTATTGTGAAAGTCAGCTAATTTTGTAACATTGATATTTTACTCCTTATTTGAAATATACTAGTTAACACATACAAAATTGATACTGTATGAGAAAGAAACAGTGGCTACTTGGATAAGAAATTATTGTCCTATTTCCATTTAACAGATTAGAAGCTTTTGGATAAAATATTTCTTTTTCTGAGGTTCTTATTTTAGTGAATTGTGTAGCTGCAGAAAGGAATAGATTTTCTTCTTATCCATCCAACATGCATTTTTAAGTGTTTCTGTTTATGTCAACAGGTCTTGAAAACCAATTCCTTTGTGTTGTATTTTTGTGCATTGCTTTTGGAGCCTGCATATACTCCCTGAAAGTAGCTTCACTATGGGTGTACATAACAGAGTGCATTTCTAACAAGTCATGTTCCGACTGGATAAAATTATATTTTTCTGTATTTGAGGACTATTTGTAACCCTTTAGAACATTCCTAGAATTTTGATTGTGTAGTTAGTTTTCTGGTAGTTAAACTATGTCTGGCTATCTTTTCCAAAAAGTTCATGTAATCTCTTTTTTCTAAGTCTAGCATTTAGACCTGGAGTGAAATTTCTTTTTAAATCCCATTGCTGGTTTTGGACAGTTTCAAATTGCTTGTCCAGAGAAACCACTCTTATTCCTAGGTTATATCACTGTCAAGTTGCATTTTATAAGGTGCTCCTGCCTCTCCATGATCATCTTCAAAATACTTAGTTTATTTGATGAAAAAATACTTACATCTGTACTCCAGAGGTAACCATTTGTTTACAACAAAAGTTTTGGTCATTGAAAACCTTATGTAAGTGTACTGAAGAAATCTAGTTGCTTAAAACCTAACACAATCATTGGAAGTATTAATTATTATGTACTACACACTTAAGACAGTGGCAGATTATATCTTGTAGTTCTGTTACCATTTTTTTTAAAAATAAGTAACTTGTTTACTCATGTCATTCAGAAATAAACATCGTTTACACACAAAGAAAATTAGTGTGATATAATTATCTAAATGAATAAATGTAGGCGGATATTTTCTGATTTATATATTATAATTCTGGACTTTATTTGAATATATATTGGAAAATTGATCCAAGTGCTTGCTAGAATAATCAGGGTTGATGCGAAATGCTTCCTTCCTGATTATATAAACATTAGTCTTCAATAATTCTTCAAATAAAGGCAAATTTCCAGATACTTTATATTGAAGTTTTTCCACTGTATGAAAGTTTCTTTTATGTCACTGTAAATTTTCATATTATTTATACTCAGGATGATTCAGGATATGTGTATGAAGTCTATATACTGCAACTAATTTGTATATTCTTCAAAGTCTGTATCTATGAAAACAAGTGTTAAAATATCCATAGAAAAGTTTTGAATTGCAATGTCTTCTCTATTCTTGCCAATCAATGTTTTATATCCAGCGCTGAGATCTAACATACTTGGAGGCACAAAAATATAGCAGACACATCTGCTGCCATTCAGAGGGACCTTGACAGGTTGGAAAGATGAGTAGACAGGCACTTCAGGAAGTTCAAAAAGGGAACTGAAAAGTCTTGCCTCTGAGGAAGAATAAACTTATATATCAATACACACTTGTGGTTAACCAGCTGAAAAGCGTCTTATCAGAAAAAGGCCAATGGCATCCTGGCTTGTATCAGGAATGGCGTGACCAGCAGGTCCAGGGAGGTTATTCTCCCCCTGTACTCGGCACTGGTGAGACCGCACCTCAAGTACTGTGTTCAGTTCTGGGCCCCTCACCACATGAAGGATGTTGAGGCTCTGGAGCGAGTCCAGAGAAGAGCAACAAAGCTGGTGAAGGGGCTGGAGAACAAATCTTACGAGGAGCGGCTGAGAGAGCTGGGGTTGTTCAGCCTGGAGAAGAGGAGGCTGAGGGGAGACCTTATTACTCTCTACAACTACCTGAAGGGAGGTTGTGGAGAGGAGGGAGCTGGCCTCTTCTCCCAAGTGACAGGGGACAGGACAAGAGGGAATGGCCTCAAGCTCCACCAGGGGAGATTTAGGCTTGAGATTAGGAAGAAATTTTTCACAGAGAGGGTGGTTAGGCATTGGAACGGTCTGCCAAGGGAGGTGGTTGAGTCACCGTCCCTGGAGGTGTTTAAGGTTAGGGTAGATGAGGTGCTTAGGAGCATGATTTAGGGAATGGTGGGAATGGTTGGACTCGACGATCCAGTGGGTCTCTTCCAACCTGGTCATTCTGTGATTCTGTGATTCTGTGTGTGAAAGGAATCTGAGGATCCAGCATCCTAACTACATGTGACTGTATATTGCTAGCAGGTCCAGAGTGAGACAACTCTGGAGTGCTACACCTGGTTCTGGGCTGTCCAGTACAAGAGATGTGGACATACAGAAATGAGTCCAGCAAATATCTGCAAAGATGATTAAAGGTTTGGAGTATCTGTCTTATGAGGAGAAGCAGAGAGAGCTGGGAGAAGCTGGAGAAGAGAAAGCTCAGGGGGATCACATCAATATCTATGAATATCTGGCAAGGGATGTAAAGAAGATGGAAGCTCTTCTCAGAGTTATCTGATAAAGAGACAATACACAAGGGGCACAAACTGTAACACAGAAATTTTATTTAAACATTAAAAAAAATCTTTTTTTTGTGATAAGATAATAATCTAACAGTGTGTGTTGGGTTTACATGACAAGGAGGAAGATACATGGGGTGGTTTCTACTTGAGGCAGCTGAGGGTTGTTAGAAGCAGGGGCTGACTGGCTCTGCAGGGAACCTCTCTCTGGCCAAGGCCAAGTCAATCAGCGATGGTGATAATGCCTCTATGACAACATATTTAAGGAGTAGCCACAGCAGAGGAGAGAGGAGGTGAGGGGGTGAGGGGAGGTGCTGGCCTCCCCCACTGCCTGTAACTGGGCAGCAAAGGCTTGATGAAACAGTCTTGCTGGTCCAGCCTGACCTAGCAGTGGCAGAGAGAGAAGTAAGATGTGGGCAAAACTGCAATGCAGACACCGACTGCAAGATAAACAAGTACGTAGAGAACACCAAGGCCAACAAAGAAGGAAGTAGAAAGGGTACTACAAATGACTAAGAAGAGATTCCAGTACAGGCATCGAGGAGACTATGGAAATCAACAGCCCATGAGGAAACCTGGTGGATACCCGCTTGAAGTCCATGGAGGATCTCATGCTGTACCAGGTGGAGGTGCCTGAGGGAAGCCGTGATGCCATGGAAACATGCATTAGTGGAGGTCAGAGAGGACTGCAGCCCACATAAAGGACTCACACTGGAGAACTTCATGGGGAACTGTCTTTCTTGAGAGGTATCCCATGCTGGCACAGGGGAAGGGGTAGGGAGTTCTTCCCCTGAGAAGGAAGGAGTATCAGACAAAACGAGTGACAAACTGACTTAAATGCCCATTCCTCGTCTTCCTGCTTTGCTGGAGAGGAAGAAGGTAAAGGATATTCTGAGTAAAAGTTAAGCCTGAGAGGAATAGAGGGGTGAAGAAAAGGTATTCTTTCAGAGATTTGGTTTTGTTTCTCATTATTTTGCTCTAATTCTATTGGTAATAAATTAGATTAGTCATAAATTAGATTTATTTTTTCCACAAGTTGAGTCTGTTTTGCCCATGACTGCAATTTGTGCACAAACCCTACCTGTCCTTATGTCATTCCATGACTTTTACCTTTGTTCTTTGGAATTTTCCTCCCCGGTGGAACTCGGAGGAGGAGGGAGTGAGTGAGTGAGTGAGTGAGTGAGTGAGTGAGTGAGTGAGTGAGTGAGTGAGTGACTTTGTGTTTCTTTGAGGCCTGTTGGGGCTACCAGCTGCACAGCTCTTTGTCCCCTGCTGGGGGACTAAAAACCACAACACAATGAAATGCATTACTCAGAGAGACTGTGTGGTGTTTCCATTCTTGGAGGTATTTGAGACCCAGCTGTCACATCCCTGAGTGACAAGCTCCACTTGACCTTGTCCTGAGCAGGATGATTGCAATATGGGATCTTCAGAAGAAGTTTCCAGCTGCAGCTCTTCTGTGATTTTGTGATTTTATGAAACGTCTCACTATTTTGGGGTGGTGGCTTAAGGATTAAGTAGAGATTTCTTGATTTTCCATATTTATTTTATTGTCCCTGAACTTAACTGATGTCATTAAACTTTTCTGACCTTCTTTCTGTGAGATGTAGAAATCTAGACATCAATATATTAATACTGGAACCCTCAGGTACTGAGTTTCATTCTTCCTGTTTTTTAAGTTGTAAGATTATCAGTAAGTTAAGACTGTGCAATTTCACCTGAGCTAGCTCTTCACTAAGTGATATCAAACTGCCAAAATTTCATGTTTCACATTCTGACATTCTTTCTTTTTTCTTTTTTTTTGGCACCATCATTGTACTGAAGGAAGCACTTGACAAGTTTATGCTTCAGTTTTGTGTATCTAATATTTTCTCAAGGCACTAAAAGACAAAATTCACAGTGAGACATCAGTAAGATATTCAGCATCTTGTATAATGCATAACCATAAGAGGGACTAATTAAGGTTATTCAAACATTCTTACTGCTGTTTCTCTAACTCAATTTTTTATGTACAATAAACTCTTTCAAAGTGTAATTCTAAGTGTTTGTGTTCTGCTCATACATATTTTGAAATCTTTCATTGCAATAACTGTGAGAAACTTTCAACATATTTCTGCACTGCTCAGACCACAGGTTTGATAAGAGTGCAAAACCAAACAAAATCAAATCTCCATGGTAAATTAATACTCTGTGAAACCCATAAGACTGTAGCTAATGATTCTGAAAGGATTATTATAATTTAAATCACATTAAAAATTAGTAATATCTACAGTTAAAAATTAATTGTATAGCTTTAGGGTTGTAACACATTTGAACAGCTGTTGTTATATTATTAAAATTACTCAATAACAAAATGCCTAAATGTAAATTATTATTTTTCTTATTGCTGATAATATGAGGGTTTCTTAGTGTGAAGATGGAGGATATGTAATGGAAATGAACAACTAAGGCATAAAAAGGATGCTCAAACTATTATTGCTATCATTTTATTTTCTCTTTTTAATAAATATTTTTTAATTCTAAGTGTTGTGGAATATAGCCAGTGTATTAGAAAAAAAAAAAAGTTTCAAATATGCTTTTCCTTTCTGGGAATGTCTAAGTGAAATCCCTGTAGTTCAACTATTCATCTGAACTACATTTCAACATTTTTGTACATATCCTAGCAATCACTGAGTTAAGAGACCAATGAAAATAGATGTGGCTGGCTATTGTTTCTTTAAGACTTTTGAAAATTTAGCAAAGGTTTAAGGGGAGACACTGTGACTATTTTTCTGCAAGTATTGAGTTACAAACCAAGGCTGATAAATACAATATTTTAAAAGAAATCTTGGACTAGTAAGAAAAATATTCATGCCCTGTTCTGCTTTCAGATAAAATACACATTTAAATGAACTTTGCTTAAGAGAGTTTTCACTTTAAATAGCATTAACTAATCTACAAATCCTAATAAAATTTCTTTTAAAAAATATTACCCAGAGCACCAAATGCTCTAACACTTTTATTATTTAATTGTACCTTTATTTATAACTCAGTTATATACAGCTATTCAGTTTTCTATAGTTAAGCAGATTTTTCTTCTCATGGTTTGGTTTGGTTGTTTTATTTTTTTTTACTTTTAGATTTTTCCCTCTATTTTAAATTCCAGCTTATTAAATATTTCTTGCTATGAGACTCAATATATTTTTGCATTAATTAATGTACTTCCTTTTGGAAAAATCAATTGTAATTGGGATTTAACTTTCAAATATTATTATTTTTAAGCAGTAGTTTGCCACTGCTGAAATAGAAAATACGTATAAATGTACAGTTTCCGTATGGCCAATGAATCATGGAGTCATAGAATCAGTAGGTTGGAAAAGACCTTTGAGATATCAAGTCCAATCATACCTGTCCCCTGCTAAATCATATCCCTAAGCACATCATCTACCTGTTTTTTAAATATCTTTAGGGATGGTGACTCAGCCACCTCCCTGGGCAGCCTGTCACAGTGCCTGATAAGCCTTTCCTTGAAGAAATTTTTCCAGATGCCTAATCTGATCCTCCCCTAGTGCAGTTTGAGGCCATTCCCTCTAATCCTTTCAACTATCACTTGGATAAAGAGACCAACACCCACTTCTTTTAAACCTCCTTTCAGATAGTTGTAGACATTGATAGGGTCTCCCTTCAACCTCCTTTTCTCTTGGCTAAACAACCCCAGTTCCCTCAGCTGCTCCTCATAACGACAGCCCCTTAACTTCCACTGTTGTTCTTCCCTTGACATACTCCAGGACTTCACTGTCTTTCTTGCAGTGAGGGGCCCAGAACTAAACACAGTATTCCAGGTGTTGCCTCATCAGTGCTGAGTACAGAGGCACAATCACTTCCCTGGTCCTGCCATCCACACTGTTTCTGGTACACGCTAAGAAGTTACTGGCCTTCTTGGCCACCTGGGCACACTGACTGATTCATATTAAGCCGGCTATCAAACAACAGATCCTTGTCTGCCAAGCAGCTTTCCAGCCAAACCTCCCCAAGCCTGTGGCACTGCACAAGGTGGTTGTGCAGGCACTTGGCCTTGTTAAACCTTATTCATCCTGATGTATGTGCCAGGGCTACTTTAAGAATTTTTGTAGTGTGGAGTCATGAAGCATGGTACTCTTCTCCCAGTTTCTCCCAGCTCTAACTTGTATTACTTTCTGATTACCCTTACTCTACCCACATACAGCATTAAGAACTGGAAGTGGAATTACCCATGACATAGTGCCTCTTGTGAGAAAACTGTGGAAGTACAGGCTGAGCAGTAAGAATTGCACTTTTGACTCTCTCCTTTTAGCAATCTAAGGTCAATGAGTGGTGAATATAAACTATTTTTTTACAATACAGAAGATTGTTCCTTTGTATTCAATGAATGAATCATAACTAAATGTTATCATTAGTATAATGAAGCTATTAGGTATTTACATTTAGGAGGCTGACTTTTTGGTTTTGAAATTAATTTAATAGAATAGCTAAAGATGTATTTTGTTCTTTTTTTAGGTTTTCTTTTATTTGTTATAGTTCACTGAAAAGAGTGATCCCAAAAATTTCAACTATCCTAGCATTATCTTTAAGAGATTGCATTGCTTAACCTCTTCTCTCAATAGTTTTTGACTTGTGATCATGAATCCTCTAGAGGCTTACGAAATATTATTCCTGAGGAAACTAAACAAAGATCTGTTCATAAGGTTGGCTCTAAATCTTAATCTGTTAACACTTTGCTATCTTTTTTTCTTTTTAAATTCTTCTTGTTTTTTTAATGAAAAGCTGAACTGTAGTGAATTTATAAAATTGTCAGAATAGCAGGGCTGTCAAGAACAGAATTTTTGTTTAATAGCTGAGAAATAGACTGTTTTAGGCACTGTGGGAGCTCGATTTTGGCACATTTTTCCTGACAATCATATGTGGACAGGTCAAGGAACTTAGAAAGGCACTGTATTATGTTTCCATATATCCACATTCCAGAACTACAGAAATGCAAAATTATTGAGGATGGCAGGTGCCTAGTCCAAGCCTGGGCTCAAAGCAGAGCTAGTTGCTCACAACTGTATCCAGTCAAGTTTTGAATACCTCTGAGGATGAAGACTCCATAACCTGTCCAGGCATCTTGCTACAGTTTTCAACCACCTAGAGTAACAGTTTTCCTTATGTCCAGTGAAATTTGTCGTATAGATACACTTGTGTCCACTACTGCTTCTCCTGTCACTGGACACTATGGAAAATAGTATGGTTCCATCTTCCTTCCCATTAAGTATCCGCACATGCTGACAAGATCTTTCTAAGATTTCTCTTCTCCAGGATAAATAGTCTCAGCCCTCTTAGCTTCTTCCTATGTGTCAGATGTCCTAAGCTGTTAATAATCTACACGTTACTTTGCTGGTCTTGTATGTCCATGTCTTTCTTATATGATGGAGCCCAGACCTGACCAATGTACTCCAGATGTGGCCTCATCAGTGCTGAGTAAAGAGGAAGGAATACCTACTTATCCTGCTGGCAATGCTCATTTCACTGCAGCCCAGCATAGTTTTGCAGTTCTTTGCCAAAAGTAAGCATTACTATCTTATCCTCAATTTGTTGTCCACCAGGACCACTATGTTCTAAACTTCTTTGGGGCACAACAACCCTAAGCAGAGCTACAGACTAGGAGAAGCCTGGCTGGTAAGCTGCCTGGAGGAGAAGGACCTGGGCTGTTGGTTGACAGCGACTGAATATGAGCCAGCAGTGTGCCCAGGTGGCCAAGAAGACCAATGGCATCTTGGCTTGGATCAGAAATGGCGTGACCAGCAGGTCCAGGGAGGTTATTCTCCCTCTGTACTTGGAACTGGTGAGACCGCTCCTCGATTCCTGTGTTCAGTTCTGGGCCCCTCACCACAAGAAGGATGTTGAGGCTCTGGAGCGAGTTCAGAGAAGAGCAATGAAGCTGGTGAAGGGGCTGGAGAACAGGCCTTATGAGGAGTGACTGAGAGAGCTGGGGTTGTTTAGCCTGGAGAAGAGGAGGCTTACGGGAGACCTTATTACTCTCTACAACTACCTGAAGCGAGGTTGTAGAGAGGAGGGAGCTGGCCTCTTCTCCCAAGTGACAGGGGACAGGACGAGAGGGAATGGCCTGAAGCTCCGCCAGGGGAGATTCAGGCCATTCTTCATGGAAAGGGTTGTTAGGCATTGGAACAGTCTGCCCAGGGAAGTGATTGATTTGCCTTCCCTGGAGGTGTTTAATGTGAGGGTGGATGAGGTGCTTAGGGGCATGGTTTAGAGATTGGTGGGAACGGTTGGACTCGACGATCTGGTGGGTCTCTTCCAACCTGGTTATTCTATGATTCTATGATTCTGTGATTCAAAGTTACTTTCAAGCTTGTTGTAACCAACATGTATTGCTATCTGTGGTTATTATCTGCCAGAGAAAGGACTCTGAGGTTCTTCTTTTTTTTTATGAAATTCAGGAAATTCTTTCCTGAGTATAGCTCCTTTTCCTTTGCTATGTCAGCCAGTCCTTCCTACTTTGTACTGTCTGCAAACTTGCTGAGGATGTTCTCTGTTATATCATCCATGTCACTAATGAAGATGTTATGTGGTGTTTGCTCTAGTTTTGATACCTGCCAAAAAAACTGTCTCTAGTTTTGAGACAGACAACAATTACTGCTCTCCAAGCCAGTCATTTCATTATAGAATGCTATCAAGAGACTACTTTGAATCATCCTCTTGTTTTCACCTTCTTGCCTCCTGATTTCACTTCCTTGTCCCTCTTCAAGAAAGAAATGTCATTTTATTTGTTTCAGTCCTCAGGAATCTTCCCCAGTCACTATGAACTTTTAAAGATAATCAAGAGAGGATTCATAGATATCAGCCTGTTCCCTTAGCATCTATGGTTGCATTGTACCATGTCCCATGGTTTTGTAAATGTCTAGTTTGTTTAAATGTTCCCAAACCTTTTCCTCCACTAACAGTGAGTCTTACTTTCTTCAGACTTTATCTCTGGTCCTAGAGGTCTGGAATTCCTGAAAGTCAGTCATACAGGTAAAGACTGAGATGAAGAAGGCTTTGAATACTTCAGCCTTCCCTGTGTTAAGACTCATTTTGGTGGTTCATGGTAAACACTGAGTAATACTGCAAGGACAATTAACATTACCAATCTTGCTTTACACTGCTCTACTTGGATTTTAACCCCTTTCTCTAAAAATTTCACAAGAATAAAAATAAATTATCCAGATTTTCAGAGTATGGTAAACTCTGAGCAATCCCACAGGGGCAATTAATCTTGTTCAGTTTCCTCTTCACTGCTTCACTTGGACTCTTATTGGCAACCTCATAAAGACAATCTTGTCTAGCTTCTTGTCTAGAAATTCCCTTTAAGTCTCTCTTAAGTGTTAGAGAGATTCCTGAGACTTGCATATGAAAAACAAGAAGTAAATTTTATTAAAAATAATTTACTATAACAATTTGTGACTAAATAAGGTTTTGATGATGACTGTGGATAAGATACTATTTGTGAAAATACGTCTAACAGCCTTATATACGACCCAATGCTCAAACACATAAAAGAATACAAACAATGATATACATGTATCAATAACATCCAGATATAAATAAAAGGAACATGTAGGTAGAAAATATATAGTTAATATTAAAGTACAGTAAAATAGTGATTACTAGCATGAGATGATTAGAAGTTAGCACATATATACACACCAGTGCCATCCTGACTGGGAGGGAAAACGGAGATCAATTCATCAGCTGATCCCACGAATGCATTGATGGTATTTTTTCCCCAAAGTCCCCCCACTGTATTGGATTTTTATAATAATTTGTGGAATTTTACGTGGAACATAAGTGACTGAAGTCATTATGTCAAACCCTGCTGACTGATGGAGTGGTGGAGAAAAAGTTCTCACTTCATATAACAAAACCCAACGGTGCATACCTAGTAGGAGTGGTTATAGGTGTGGTTTGCCTCAGAGGCAGGGAGGAGATGGGTAGCCTTAGGTATGGAGGTGTGGTTTAGTATTGTAATGATATTGCAACTATGTTATAATGAGTACAGGTCAACTGGAGAGTAGGATTCTCTGAGCAGCAGCTGCAAGTTGTCTTCCTGGAAAATAATTTGGCAGTAGTATCATGCTTCTTGCTGACAGCCGAGCCTGGCTACATCCATCTCCAAACAACCAGTTTCCACTTCATGGGACAAGATATCCTTGTTGCATTCCTATCCAATGAAAAGTGTGCTGCATCCTTATGTGTGAACCTCCACTGACGTCGCTTTTAAAGAAAAAATGCCTTGTATTCAGTTTATTGTGAAAGAGTATTCAGAAAACTTCAGGATTCTAATTCCTCCCCACATTTAGCTTTATTCCCACGCTTAACTTTATTCTCACATTCATGTTCATAATTGATGTCATGAAGTGAACAGGCTTTAAAGCTGTTGTGACACCGTAAGCCTCATGGAAAAAATAAATTCTTATGAATGATTCAGACATTACTGAATCAGAAGACAAAACTCATGGAAATGCCATCAAGAAATACCTCTGCAAGTTTCAGTTCCAAGTACAGTAATATTTTTCAGAAATGGCAAGGAGAATATTCTCAAATTTAACATCAGCGCAGAAGTTTTTAATTGCTTCTGAGGAATGCTACCTATATCTCTACTTTATGATCAGCCGCTTTAGTATTTGTGAGTGATGCTAAATATGTCACCTTGTGAGTGTTTCTGTATTCTGCTACAGGGGCAATATGCCATACTTCTGCAGAGTACACTAGTACCCAGGGTACATTTACTCAATAGATCTTTCATCCTGCTTGAATTCAGCAGCTTCACACAGACATCCCACCAGAGCTTTTATCTTACTTGCTTGCTCCTGAGCCTTGCTGTTACTTTGGCAGGTGCAACTCATAAGTCCACTACTCTTGAGGGATGATGATATAAAAAAATCATGATAAACTAATTATAGATTTGCAGAGAGGAAATAATGGTAATATTTCTCTGATGTTACCTTTCCAGTCATGGTCAAACAAAAAAACTGATCATTCATTACCAGGTGGAGGCAGCCTAACAAGTGATGCTGTTGCTGTGAAAAATTTTGTGAAAGTACCAAAAGAAAACAAAACTTTTTCAATGAAGGAGACTTTTTCTGTGGGCTTATGTTTAATTCTTTATTTTAACAGCAGAAATCTCAACAGTATAATGAGTTGTCTAAGGATATTCAGCTATAGAGCTCTAAATGTGCATAATATTTTTGTACAGCTTTTCATATTTATTCTATTGTTAATTCATTCCTTACATATAATTCATTCCACATGTATAATTCATTGCATGGTATTCATTAGAATTAATTATTGATTTGTGGGAAAAATATTCATTAAATTACTTAGAAATGAAATGTGAATTATTCTGAAGGTTTTATGTCTGTAGATGAAACAGATACCTGAGTAACTACTGTAAATTTATATCGAAATGTCATTTTATTAATTGAATTTATTCTATTCATAATTGAAAAGTTATTTTCCACCTAAAACTAATAAATACCAAAAATAATAAAATATTTCCATCACATATTTATTAATAATTTCTAAATGCAGTTTTGAAGTAGTCATGACTGTTGAAACTTAATTAAAAACACATTAATGAAACATTGAGGTTTTTTAAAGCTGGATAAGTATATTCACATTTTTGTCAATCTTTTTTATTATTTTATACATTTTATACATCTTATACATTTTATACATCAAATATCTTCCATAAGTTGTGTCCCCTAGATATTACATGATCAATAAATAAGAATGAAAAGAGCCTAAAACACCATAAAACTTTTTGGTAAGCATATAAACAGTGAACAGAATGATACTGACAGTTTTTATTATTCAATATTCCCAAGTATTCCACAAATAATGTGTTTGAAATAAAAAAAACTCTGAACAGAAGTACTAAAACACAGTTCCAATAAACTAAATGTACCAAAGAAATGAACTTCATATATGTCTAATTGACTGTATACCCTTTTTAAGAGCACAATCTGTTTCTCTTTTAGTGAGAGATAAAGATCACTTATTCTATTTCCTTTATCATTAAATTTGAAATATATAAAATGCACAAACATCTCCACAGTAATTCCCTGAATCTTTTATTTAATTTCTGAGTGATAAACCAAATATATAAACATATATAATCAGAATAACATCAGTTATATAGAATATGTATGGTAAGACATTTGATGATTTCTTCTATGGTCAGCCATCTGTAGAAACAGGGCAGTATAAACAACTCAGAACTTCTGACTATTGCCTTTGTGCTAACACTGAAAGTTAAAGGAGTTTATAATCATCAGAAGGAAGTACAAAACTTTCTTCAAAAGGAGGTAAAATAAACCAGTTATGGTTAAGATCGAGTTTGATAAAACAGTGTGTGGCAGTTCAATTTAATCATTCTACAAGGTCTACATTGAGTGCAATGACTCAAGATATCTTACATTATTAAAAGTACCCTATTGTCTCAAAGTTAGTAACAGACAAAAAAAAAAACCCTCTATCTCTTAATGTTAAGTGTGTATATACAAATATGCATAAGATTATTGATTCATTTTCACACAACTAGCTGCTTAGTATTATACAGCCATATCACCTATCTGTTCATTTCATAGTAGTATGTGGAAACTGCTAAGATGGAAATACCAGAGGAAATTCAAACAGGGTGAAATGAAGCACATAAAATTCTAAGAAGTCTTATGAATCCACAATAGATATATAGGGTGGGCAACTCAGGTGATCCTGGAATAAATTTATCAAATATAGGCCCAGGGAGGTTATTCTACCTCTGTACTCGGCACTGGTGATACCACACCTCGAATCCTGTGTTCAGTTCTGGGCCCCTCACCACAAGAAGGATGTTGAGGCTCTGGAGCGAGTTCAGAGAAGAGCAACAAAGTTGGTGAAGGGGCTGGAGAACAGGCCTTATGAGGAACGGCTGAGAGATCTGGGGTTGTTTAGCCTGGAGAAGAGAAGGCTGAGGGGAGACCTCATTGCTCTCTATAACTACCTAAAAGGAGGTTGTAGAGATGAGGGAGCTGGCCTCTTCTCCCAAGTGACAGGGGACAGGACAAGAGGGAGTAGCATCAAGCTCCGCCAGGGGAGGTTTAGGCTGAAACATTAGGAAAATATTTTTCACAGAAAGGGTCATTGGGCACTGGAACAGGCTTCCCAGGGAAGGGGTTGAGTCACCTTCCCTGTAGGTGTTTAAGGCACAGCTGGACAAGGTGCTGAGGGGCATGGTTTAGTGTTTGATAAGAATGGTTGCACTCGATGATCCGGTGGGTCTTTTCCAATCTGGTGATTCTATGATTCTGTGACTCTATGATTCAGTAATATATGAGAAGATATTCAATGCCATTTTAAACACTTTTGACTATCCTGCTTAGCTTTTAATTGTCACTCATGCTGACCCATGCTCTATCTGTCCTTTCTGCCTTGTCTAATCTCTGTACGTCTTTGATATTCTAAGATATCTCATGGCATTAGAATATTACAAACTTACTTTCATGTAAACATCTATGTTTTAGCCAGTTCAGTTTTTAACAGAATGACACCCTTAAAACTTTGGGAGTAGACAGTGTACAGGGAAAAAGATGTATCATAAGAGCTTATACAAAAATTTCTGGTTATGGTGGTCAAAGGAGGGGTACTTAAGGGTAAATGAGGGGTACTTAAAGACAACTACAGCTTGAGCTTTCCTTTAGAGCTACCTCTAATATGTCAAAGGTCAAGGCAGATCTTAACTTGTTCAAACCTGTTAGTGAAAGGATCAAGCTGAATTTTTAAGGCTTTAACAATCTGGAAAAAAAGAACAATATAAATAAATAATCTCACTATCCAATTTTCAAAAAGAACTCAAAGTTCAGTCTTTTATAGCTCTGAAAGGCATTATTCGTATAAATTATGTTCCCCAGAAATTATGAAAGCACTGAGATTTAAGAAAATACTTCGTAAAACTGGATAATGTAGAATAAAACAAACAGATTTCAAGCAAATTTTTATGTATTAAGCATGAAGAGAAGATAGGACACTTTCCTGGATGGGATTGCAGGATCTTACAGTATAAAGCACAAATTACACAAAGTTTGCTTTATTTCCCTAGAGGAATGCTACTAATTGTTCCTTACAAATAAAACTCTCTTGTTCTTCAGTTAAATTAGACAACCCTCACCTATAAATTTTCATGTGATTGTAATAAGTTAGTATAGAAATTTTGTCCATATACTTCCCTGATTAGCTGCACAATTTTCACTTTCAGTGAATACCACACAAGGATATCAGAGTAATTTGATGCTTGATTTCTGCAACCATGTCAAATGCTCTCTGAAAAAAGTATTGAAAAAATCAGAAAGTATTAAAAAGTATTAAATATCTACTGGTATAGTACTATAAAACCTTTAAGACAGTATTAAACTAATCTAACTCTCAACATCTGCAAGGAAATGAAAAGAAATATGTAAATGGATTTTCCCTCTTTTGATAATATCTGGAAGATAAAGGTGGGATTCATTTGCCTAAACATAGGCATCTTATATTATCTGCTGCAATAAAAGAACATCCTACATAATCACTGTTCAAATACATGTAGATGCAAACAACAGTACATCATGGCAGTGTCACAGAGTAAGTTGTCTCACTAAACTCTGTAGATGTGAAAATGATAACAGTCAGCATACAGGAAACAATTTTGTCACATAATTTACAATGGAAGTCAACATATCTTTTTATCTTGCCTTTCTGTCCTTCATTATTTGCCTTAAGTGCCTCAGAGTGATATATGAGATATTTCAGTATATACGAGATAAATGCAGGAGGCTGAAAATTATGGCAAAGAAGAGGTATGAACTTCTAGATTTACAGCTAGAGATCCAGGAGAAAAAAAATTGAAATATCAAGCAGCACAAGATATCGAGCTTTAGGTAACAGAATAATATTTTTAATTGAATTCTTGAATAAGATTCTGACTCCAAAAGAAAAGATTTAATTCAAATCCCTTAAGCCATGTTTAACTCCAGTATAGCTAATACTTAAAAATATACACTTCAGTTAGCATAACTACTAAAAATGGGATGCACTTGCCTAGCATACCAAAATAATTGTCAATGAGCATATAAATTGTTATCTGTGCTTAAAAAACTGAATTTCAGACATTTCTACATTTTTTCAAGTCTGACTGTTTATTTAATACTTTAATCATTAAGAAGCTAAAAGTTCAATTCACTTGCCTCAAAACAGATACCAGAGATGTTCTAGTGCTATCATTCTTTCTAGCCTCCTGTTTTTACTGTTTCAAGTTACGAACACTGTATAGGTGCAAAGAGTGATGCTTCTACTTCCTTGTGATTTTTCAGCTATAAATAAGTATATAAAACTCTGGGACCCAGAGGCATTAAACAGAAGAAAACTTTATAGCCTATGATTCTGGCTATCTCCTGAAAACAGGAGAAGCCCTTGGTCTTATTCATTCCTTCTATAATTTTTCAATTTTTTTAAGTATAAACACCTCCAACCTAAGCATTTTTAAAACCAGAGATTGAATTTCTTTGAATTCCCATCTTCACAGTCAAGGGGATTATATTGCCTTCAGCATCATGAAGTTCACATTTTGTCTAATTAGTAGTCTAATTTGAATACAGAAAACTAAAACCAAGCCAATCCTAATTAGTTTATTTTCTTCCCAGTACAATTTCTGCATTTATATTAAGCAGTCAGTAAATAACTCAATATATTATCTCAAATCAGGAATTTTCTCATTTTTGCTCTTTGTATTCTCTCCCTCATCCCACTGTGGGAAAGGGAATGAGCAAGCATCTGTGTGGGTACTTATCTGCTAGCCAGTGTGAACCCGCAACATAAGCCTTATCCATTGTTTTCTCCCCAGATTAAGAACTTCAGATGAGACTCAAGAGAATTTATCTAGGAGTGTGCACTGGGGAAGGAAAGGAGGGAGTGAAGACCAACAGCAACCCTGTCATGGACTAGTGTTGTTGCTTTGTGGGAACATCTTACAGAGAACCAGGCCTGGATGCTGTGAGATTGTTTGATACTGAACAACTCTAACAAGGCCTTGAAACAGAGAGCCAAAAGATAACCGGGGGCCAGCTGGGAGGAATGCAGCAGCTAGTTCAGTGGGAACGAGTACCAGCTGAAAGAAAAACAATTAAAGAGAGCTATCAACATAGTTAATTTTAGTGTAACTTGGTTTCTTAGCATGTGCAGTAGTTTATCCAATAATATGTTAGTAATAGCTTTATGGACAGCTACCTTTAACCAATAATACACTGTAGATACCCTCGTGGACACCCAGTTATGTAACCAAAAAGAGTTTATAAAGAAACAGCTAAGCTCAATAAAGTGAACACTCGCTGATCATATTGATCTCTGCATTTGATTCTGTGATGCTCCCGTCAACATTGCTTCTACTCACGTTCCTACTGAAGAATCCTCCTATAGCTGAAAGAAGAACTGGATTTCAGAAATAACCCTAATGACAGCCTTTCCTTAGTATCACAGCTTGTAGAATGTGACTCTTAAAGACCTTGGATACTCCTAGAGATTTAAAGCAAACTCCTAAATGTCACATGCAGGAACCGGAAACTTGATTACACTACTTTAGTTTCTACTGCTTCTCTACTATATTTATTTATTTACTTTTTAATTTAATTTCCTTCATTCTTGCTGAGGCTGCTAGCATGTAACACCTCATGACATTTGTATCTGAATCCATATCCTTGTAGTTTAGAGTAGTAATCCTAATGATCCATTAGTCAGTCATACATATCTAATACAAGAAGTACAGGATCCAAAGTCTAGACTAAACCATTATACTCTCTCCATTTGTAAATTGTTCATATTCTAGGAATAAGAAAGCAAAGAAATTCATACTGCATTAAGACAATGTTCACTCAAACATCTTGTGATCCTATTTCATTACTCATTATTTTTTATCAGACTAAAAGAAAGGGATCACGTATGAATCTCTAGTCATATAAAACACTTAAATTCTCTAATTCCCATCTTTATTCTTTATTTGTTTCTCCACTGCTCTCAGTCGAACTGGACTCAAGGAAGAATTACCTTACAACCATTTTGCTATTTACTATGTTTACAGAGTATATAAATCAGCTTTTAATGAACAATTCATAATTCCTAAGATGAAAGAAAATGATCTCAATATTTACTTGATGCAAAACTGTTTTCTAAACTGAAAAATCATAGCAGACAAGAAGCTCAGTAGATTTTTTTTGTCCACATTATTTTGCTATAATAAACTTATATACCACTGAATTATCAGCATAACAAGAAGTTTCTTTCTGTCTCATGTTCTTAAAACTCTGACAAATAATAATACATAGACACAAAAAAATTATGTTGTCTGGACATTCCATGCACAGAAGCTGAGCACATGACACAGCATCATTTTGATCATGTGTATAAGAATAATATTAACATTCTTCTTCCCATAAAAAAAAAAAAATGAAGGCAAGTTGAATAATTTCTGTAAGAAAACTTAGATTATAAATCAGCTAAACCCCCAGGGAAATGGCTCCTGAATTTTAAAAAAATAAAAGGTTATACACTGATTTTCTGAATAAGACCACATTTTCTAAAGGAAATAGAAAAAAAAGAGAAAAGTCATCACAATTACTTTACTAATATTAAACTTTGACTTACAGCGAGGGTCACTTCATTGACACAGCTATACTATTCTCACATCCCAAATCTCTCAGCTACATGTACTCAGGTCTGAAGAGCACTTTAAACTGATCAATAAAGCAAGAAGGTAGAGGGATTTCTGGGAAGTAAGATGTGTGACTTGCCTTTCTACTGTGTTTCTGGAGAGTTCTAAAAATTCCTTTTGATCATCCTGCTAAAATGAATACCTAGGTAGTAGGATTAATTTACCTAACATGCAGCCGGTGAAATTTCAGATATTATAAGGTATCAAAGATATCTGCATAGCTTTAGCTGAAAGCCTCAGAAAGACATTCAGCATTCTAAACAGCATATCTAAACAGTCAATCATTATGACATTAGATAATTTAAATGACACTACATGTTTGTACAGCTAGGTCTCAATCTTCATACCTATTTTAGAGTGAGATGATGTATGAGATATGTATGAGGTATGGCTGAGATGGAATTAGTTTTCATCATTGCAGCTGTTAGGTGATGTGTTTTGGATGTGTTACTAAAACAGAGTTGATAACACAGCAGTATTTTTGTTATTGCTGAACAATGTTTGCACCGGGTCAAAAGCTTTTATTTTTCCCACTCTGCTCCCTCCGTTGAGTAGGTTGAAGGTACGCAAGAAACTAGGAGGAGACACAGCTAGGACAGCTGATCCCAACTGACCAAAAGGATATCCTATATCAGATAACATCATGGTCAGCAATAAAAGCTGGGGAAAAGAAGGAGGAAGAGGAGACACTAAGTGTTGTGACATTTGTCTTCCCATTGCATGTGATGAGGCTCTGCTTTCAAGGAAGTAGTTCTTAGCCTCAGAATAAGACAATTAATCACAATTGTTTTTCACAAATGGATTAAAATAACTGTTCACAATAAAATTGTATTTTTCAAAATGATCAGTTTAAGATTGGTGCACTGGATTTTCAATAAGCTTAAGGCATCATCATTAAAAATAAAAAATTGTCGTATTATTATTGATTTATTCCCTGAATCTCACCTTTTATCCTTCATAAATCCAAATAAGCCATTAGTGCCAGTTCATGAAAGTAAAGCAAGCATTATACTCCAGAACAATACACAATGACACAAAATAACGAGTTGTCTTGCTGTAGGGAGAGCCAGCCAGGAGACAAATTGCCATTGTTCAATCTCATCAGAACAAACATTAAGAAATTTTGATAACCATGTTTGAATGTTGCTGTATAAAATTCTATTAAATAGATTTTGTTTTCTTGAAGTGTCTCAGCAGCTGCACTGAGCTTATGAAAATGTTGTATTTTGATTCCTTACCAAATGAAAAATGTTAAGCCTGTGTGACTTTTAGAGGAATGGATTTTACACTTTCAAATCAACATCCTATATTTCAACCAAATAGTCTTATACTATTTAAGACAAGTTGGCTTTCAGATTTTATCACTATTGCTAAAAACATACACAAAGACTTGACCGATTTAAAACCAATATATAACAAACAGTATGGTTCGTAACATTTTAGAACACTTTTAAAAACATTAAAATTTTTGTAAAACAAAAAGAGGAAATGTCATAATACAAAGGGGGATGTAAAGGATTCAGTGCAAAAGTGAAAATCCTTAAAATTTAACCAAATAATTCAGAAATCTTTTGAGAAATTAAAGCTGCCCTTCATATCTCAATGGAGAATAGGGAATAAGGAAAGAGTTTGAAGGAAGTTGACAAAAAGGAAGAGGAAATAGTGGAAAATATTATTTTAACCAACAATTGGAAGGAACACATAATATGTAAATACAATAAAGTAATACACAGTGGTATGTTTCAGGAGAGGAAGGCTTGATAATCATAATTGTGAAATTACTGAAACATTAGTAATGTGGCAGAGCTATTCTGTATTCTTCCTTCTACAGATGGAAGACATATATATGTATTTATATATAAGAGACCTAGTTGTTGCTGGACTTACCAGAGAGGAATAGAGGTTCTCAAAATGGATATGTGTGGAATGTGATTGTTTCCAAAATGGTGATACTGGAGAAAAATATGCAGTTGCTAGTTTTTTCCATCTCTTCAGGCTAAAAGGTTACTAGTTCAACAACTTCACTGCTCTGAGTAATTCACTAACTTAAGTTTAAAGATGAGTCATACAATCACAGAATGACAGAAATTTGGGCATCCTCTCAGAATTTATGGAATGCCCAGCCTCCCTTCCACCTGTCACTATGCTTCTTCAAATATAGTTGGGAGTGACCTTGCAAGTGACATCAGTCAGCTCCCTTTGCACTCATGGGTGCATCCTGTCTGGCCTCATAGGCTTGTTTATGTCCAGTTTGTTTAAATGTTCTTTAACCTCAGCCTTCCCCACTGAGGGTAATTCTTCCTTGCTCCAGACTTTAACTCTTTTCTCAGGGGCCTGGAACTCCTTACAGCTGGTCTTACCAGCAAAGACTGAGATGAAGAAGGCATTGAGTGCTTTGATCTTTTCGTTATCCTTTCTCACCTGGGCTCCTGCTCCATTCAGCAGTAGGTCCACATTTTTCCCAGTCCTCGTTTTTCAGCACTTGCACTTGCAGATGCCCTTTTTATTGCCCTGCACATACCTCACCAGATTCAACTCTAGATGGATTTGAGCTTTCCTAACCCAACCATGCATGCTCAGACAATGCCTTTGTATTCCTCCAGGGTCACTTATATGTATTCCATTTCTTTTATGCTTCCTTTTTATATGATCCTTGAATTAAGTTCTCCTGGAACTCTCTTCCCTCCAGTACCATATCCCCTGGGATTCTTTCAAGAAGATCCCTTAACGCGCTCTGCTATCTACCTTCCTCCTCTCTCTCACAATCCTTAATTCCGCTATCTATCTCACGTTCAGTAAAGCCAAGGCTGCCTTTAACCTTCATATCACCAAACAATTTTTGTCCTGTTTGTGAATAACAGGTCTAGCATAGTGTCTCCTTGTGTCACCTCCTCAGTCTTCTCAATTCTTTGTGTCAGGCTATTGCCGTCAGTGCTACACCAGAAACACCCCAAATTGTTTTATTTTGTGCATTGGGTTTACAAGGCAAATTTTTTTAGCAGATGGGGCTGCAGGGGTGTGGGCTGTAAGGCTGACCTATGTGAGAAGAGATTGGAGCCTACAACATGCCAGGTAAAGCCAGATCTAGCCAGCATTGGAACAAATCCACCACAGGTCAAAGCTGAGCCAATTAGCAGAGGTGGTGACACCTCTGTATAAATATATTTAAGAAAGGTCAAAAATACCACACAGGCAGAGGAAGAGAGAAAAAAAGGTCTCTGTAATCCCAAGGAGGTCATTGCCCTGCAAATGTTCATAGACATCTAATTTGTAATTTATAATATTCCTTATGTGTTGTGCATTAATTAATACATAGTCATTTCAGAGAGTCACACAGTGGTGATGAGTTCACAGAAAAAGTATGAGCTCTTCTGCCACCACGCTGCCCTCTCATCACTTTCTTATTTATGCATATACACTTGAGGTAGCCCCTTCAACAGAAAAGTTTCTCTGGGCACATCAGCCTGACTCTTTGCCAATGCAGTCCACCCCTTCCTCACTGCTGTATGGGCTGTAATTATTATCTGTATTATTCCTAATTTAAAGCTGTACTCCTCTTGTCGGTCACTCTATTAGCAAAAATTAATTGTCTCTACTCTGTCAGGTGGATCCTGTAGTCCCAAAGGTTTGTAAAACTCCTCATTGTTGTAAAAGATAAGTCACTACTGTTAACACCAGCTGTACAACCTGTTGCTGACCTACAGGATCTGTTCACTCCTTCATAAGCCTTTCCTTCTCACTGGCAAGATAGAGGAAAAAAACATCTAGGCTGCCATGTGCTTAAATTTTACTTCCCTGCAGTCACTCTACATATGCTCCAGGTGTCTGCCAGCATGATCATTTGTGCCCATACAGAAGAATAGCAGGAGGTAATGTAACAATGCATTTTACAATCACTGTAGCAATACATTCGAAAGAAGAGGCTCATCCCTGGGAGAGCATCTTGACAGTTATAGTTTGGGTTGCTACTTGAAAGATGCAAGTCCAGGTCTGACACAGGCAACCACCTCTAAATATAAAGTTTGTATCCATACAATAAACAATGGGCTATAAGAAACAATTCTTGCTGCACATTCTGATTTTTCTGTGGGCATTCAAAGCACTGACCACTCCGTGTGCATAGTGTCTACCTACTTGATGCCAGGCTATATATTTCAGTAGAAGACTCAAGGATCTTTGCATAAAGATATAATAATGAGAAGATCAATTAAGATTGTTGGAGAACTGAGTACTAAAACAAAGAATCTTGAAATCCAGGACCCATTTTCCGAGTTTGCTGAGTAGTTTTTGTGGTAGCTGGTAATTCTTCCTTCACTGTTGTGGTTTAATATGCAGATGACATGCCATAATCTTTAGTGAATCATGAGAATGACACTTTAATTTAACTTTTTTGATAGTTACAAAATGGGTCTTAAACTATCAGCTTTTTTGATAGCTACATAATTGCTTTCCAAGGGGAAGACTTTCTATTTACTCTTCTTGAAAATCAAGAGATTCCTGTCAGCTTATTCCTCCAGCACCCCTGCCATCCAGCGTCTGGTCCCTTCAACTTTATCTGTCATAAATCTAGGGGTTTTTTTACAATAAAGTATCTTTAATTATTTGCAGTGTAAAATATTAACAATTTTTCATAAATTTTTGTTCTGGAATTCCAAGGGCATGCTCAAGGCCTTTCTGTTTTAAATATGGACCTATCTTACATTTCTATGCATGTATAAATGTAAATCAAAGTATGTAGATTTACACTTGCACTGAAGGTATACAATTTGGCAAAATCACCATAGAAGTGTTATAAGTTCTCACTGTATACTCACTACCTGTAAATAATAGTATGATCAGCCAGAATTTTCACATAAATAAATATTTCTTCTGGCTGTTGTCAGACCTTCTGAATGTATGTTCATGAATTTGTTTGTAATTTGCTGAATGCTCTTTACTGATAGATTTTCTGTATAACATTGAATCTCGCTATATATCTGAGAATTTATTAAGTGATTTTCAAAATGGAATGATATAACACTGTAAAGTACATTCACTTTATTATATGAAGATAATAAAATTGCAAGATGAAAAAAGATAGAAGTAACATAACTTCTGTTTTACTGCAAAATAAAGACATGAACTAGAAAATTCCAGGATTATATTTACAAATTTGAAAAGAATATAGAAATATAGAACTGCATCTGTTATGCAAAAGGAGTGTATTTTCCATATATTTTAAGTTACACAAAGAACTGACAGTACTGAAATGCCATCTGAATACTAATCTCAAAGCATAGTTAGTTTATTTCCAAAAATTTGAGAAAAATACTGAGGCTAATCCCTTTGAAACCAGCACAGCATCTCCTAAAATGAAGATGCTTATTAGAATGATGAACCAAATGTTACATCAGGCCAGTACTGACCATGGTTTGTAGGAGATGTACAAAGACGAAGCTTGCATAAAAGTCAGCCCGTGGAATTTAAGGAGTCACTCAGGCTTAGATGTTAAGCTGATATGAAAACCTCTAGGGAAGAATGAAGGATAGTAAATTATATTGTTAAAGTAATAGTCTTCAAACATCATTTATTACAAGCATTTAGACTTAAAAATATTAATTTTTAAGGAAGGAAGGTTTTAAATATTACTCTTGACTATGTTTGATTTCAAAATGAGGTTTGAAAGAATTATAGGGAGGTGTTTGTCTGCAAAGTATAGTAGTTATGTGTCTGTATATCATACAGTAAGAAAATCAAACAAAAGAGGAGGAGGGAGGTAGGAAGTAAGAGTAAAATTAGGCATGAAAAGGTAAAACTTTTGAAGTATGTCAATATACATGTGTCATATCTGAGATATATGAATATCTCACCTATTTTACTGTGACAAATTATTGAATGTTTCCTCCAGTATCCCTCAAAGGTAATTTTTTGTATTCATTTACAGTTTGAAAACTAACTACATATTCACATATATTAATCTAATCATGTATTCTGGCATTCCTTTATGAATTCTTGACTTTATTTGTGGTAAGTTTTAACCATCTCTCTAGTTCTTAACAGCTTGAGTTTAAGTTACAATCAAAGTGTAAATTATACTTTTGTTTGTGTGGGAACGCTTTGCAAGGCACCTCCTCAATGGCAGATATGTCGATGTGGTGTCAAGAGCAGCAGGGTAACAGACTAAGCTGGCAAGGGGATGGCAGTAAATTCCCCCATGGCTCAGTGGGTGGAGTGGGGTGGAAGGTATATAGACATGTGCATATATCCATACTTGTGTATAGCTGTGTGTGCAGACAACTTCTTAGCATTAGTTATAGAAAGGTTTTTATTTTTATGTAGGTATACATTTATACTTGGAACTATTTAGTATTGTGTTTGATTTGTTGTATTTTTTACTACTGTCCTGAATACGTAGTTCAGTGATTGCCAGTTAATTATATACTGTTGGAAACATCTTAAACTGCTTTGATCCTGATTATTCTTTACCTATTCATGTTTTGTCTGTTATTAAACTTCTTTGGAGTCTTATTCTTATGACATTCTATTTGCTAAACTTGTTTTGAATTCTTAAAATTCTTTCCCTGCCATCTCCCCCGTAGATATCATTAATTATAAGAACATAATATTTGTCATATTTCTTTTAAAGGCTGCCTCAGAAATGAACACAAATCCAGAACATGAAGTATTCTGAGTTATGATAAAAACAAAATGAAATTTAAATTAATATAACCCTAGATTCCATGCATTATCCGTACTTTATCTGTAGAGGCAACTGGAAAACTTTATATGATTATATATATACACACATATAAACATAACTCTTGGGAAACTGCTGAAAAAATAATGCCTTGAGAGTCTATCTTCAGAATCATGCTAGAATTAACTGTCTATAATGCATTTATATTGTCCAAACTGTTTTTAAAAGTCTCCATTCTTTCCTCTGTTAAACACTTCCATGCAGTTGGGAACTGTTTCCTAGTTTCTGTTTCAGATATCTGAAATATCCATTATGGCAGTCCAAGCCATACTAGTTCTTATGTTTAGTCCAGGTATATGATTATCTATATCAAATAGAAATATTTCAGATACATAATTCTAAATAGTAATAGAGATACATTGACCACAAAAGATAATATTGGAATTAGAAATTTGTTTAGAAATACCAGATACTCTTAAGGGATTAATTTTATTCTGTTGTGAGACAGTTTGAAAAAAATAAAGAAGAAAAAACACGGGATTTTCTTCTCTACTGCTGTGTACATTTTATAGTAATTTCCATTAACACTAAGTTTATTTAAATGATCTGATTTACAAGAGAATGAATACCTAACCAAGGTGAAAGGTGGCAGAGAATCAGGCTCAGAATATACCTCTAGGACTTCGAGATTTCTTAACATAACAGAATTCAAGTTTTGTGTATCATGAGCTATTAAGTTATTCACTAAAACAGGGTGACTGAACTCAACTGAATTAACACAAAGCTGTAGAAATAAGCTACATCTGGAGTTTGAAATACCATTTCACACATAATAAAGCTGGCTGAACATACCAGTTACTTTCGTTCTTCAGAAAACTGTTAGAATTGTACTTACTTAGAACAGGTACCATAATTGAGCTCAAGGGTATCAAAGCACTTTCTAACATAGAGGGCTACCCCGCTATCTCTCCTACCCTCCCTGTCCCACCTAAAGAGTTTATACCCCACCATAGCTGCATTGTTTTGTCCCTTAAAATACAGAATTCAAAACAGTGCAAATGTGCGTTTAAACACCTTAAGTGGGTCTGAGGATTTTGTTTTTTAAAAGCTGCACTTTAGGAGGAGAATAAATAGTAGCAGAAAACCACACTTCATACAGCACTAAACTATTAGATAAGTTTTAGACTATTTCCAACTTTATTGTGTGTACAAAAAGGAGTAGAATTACTTGACAAGTGTTACCTAGCCTCAGCTGTTTCTTCATTTATTGAACATATTGAGTGTAATTGCCTGAATAAGGTGAAGTTCTCTCTTTGCTTGATATTAATTTGTATTTTTTAAAAGTCATTTAGTATTTTTGTCTTCATGATTAGTTCTGTGTTATATACTCGTTTCCCCAGATCAGATCCTAGCTTATGATACAGTATACATGCAGAAAGTAATCTTAAAAATTAATATGGTCCTTTGGATAAAGCACAGCTTGCAAAACATATAAAACCAGCAAGATTGCAGGGAACTTTCAGGCTTTGTTAAACTTGCCACTATGACATTATAAAACCATGGGTCATAATGCTCTGTTTTCTAATCTGTGGTTTTCTTCTTGCTTCAAAGGTTTAATTGATATGGAAAATGAGTGGGTGGTATCTATCCTGTCTTAGAAACATTTCAAATCCAGTCACCCAGCTGTCTTATTTCCCACCTACATCTGCCTGTCTGATACTGATACAATATTTTTAATAATGAATTCTACTGAACTGCAAAAAATATGCATGGTGCAAATACATATATTCAATATATTAATTGTGCATATTAAATGTACACAAAATGCTTTAAAGTAAATTAAAACCATTCTTAAGTTTGCAGAGTTAAGCACCACAAGCTTTGGATTTTTATTAACTAAATATTAAGTGTAAATTGAATCAATTTCATCTTGTCTATAACTTCTGAGAAACAAAAGTTCATAATTAAATATATTGGTTTTTTCCATCTTTCCCCTCAAATTAGTACAGATGAATGTTTCATATACTTACTAACATTGATTATTTATTGTATACATATATAGTATAAAAAAAAGACTGCAGAGAGAGGATGGTTTTAATAAAAGCATTTCCAAGTCATCTAAAATTGGTTTTGTTCAACTTACTTCTCTTCTGTGGCAGTAATATTTTTTTTTTTCTTTTCTAGGCAGGAATGAAAAGGAAAAGAAATCTTTTATGTCCTTAAATCCAGTGTGATGCCAGTTAAGGCAAGATATTACTGCTGTCAAAAAGGCAATTTGCATTTTAATATGAACACCTTTGTCCTTTCTGCATCTAGTAGTGGGATATTTTCACCTCCATTGTATTGAAACTTTCTTTTCGAGTATAAATGTATTTCAAATCAGTGTATACTGATGGATCCTTGCATCAACAAAGTTTATTACCTTAAATAGTAATTTTTTGTCACCAGAGTTTATCCCATGCATAATTAAAGACATTCATTATATGCCCTTCGAAATTTTAAATTGCTGAAGTAAGCACATTAAGATGATTCGATCTCCACTGAAATATTTTCCCTTCTTATGATCATAAAAGTATTCCTTCTCTGGACCTACAACAGTTCAAATTAACTTTTACAACAAATGCAATCAGAATTATATATATTATTATGCATTTGTAACTTATTAGTAGTTATGTTGTGTTAGAGGAAATAATCTTATTTGTTATAGCCTAGAGAGCTTTCTCTAAAACCACACTCTCCCTTCTTTTTGGTAATTTAAATCCTAAGAATATCATCTCCACATTTGATTCAAATCAATTACAAAACTCCTCAGTTAAGCTCTGCATTTGACTTCAGGAAGGTTTTAGTAGTTTTCTTTCTTTTTTGTTAACTCTAACAGATCAGCAGAAGTAAACAAATTATCCTATTGTTTTCGTGGTTTAAGAGATATTTATGTTTAATCCTGCAGTTGTATGTGTTTAGTTTGCCAGGTATATGACAAATGGAAAGAATTTGAACTGAATTTGAAGGTATGGGATTTGTTTCTCACAATTATTCATGTCAAATTTTCAGCTATAAAATCCATTTACATTTGTGTTGCATTAAAACATAAAACTATTGGAAGAGTAAAGGATGGTGTTTGTAAGTTCAAAATGCCATACTCCATTTCCATATCAATAAGTGATCTTGTTAAAACGTACACTTTGTATAAGTACCAAAGAGGAATTAGTTTTGTACTTCTGAGTGAATAGGTATCCTGCCTACTTAACATAGTGAACAGAAGCCTTGAAGTTGGCCAGAGAAGCATGAAGATAACTTCCATTAGCTGGAGTATATCACATTTTGTTTTGACTACCATTTTAACAGCATAGCCTATAAATGGTAAAATGTTTGGGTTTTCTTAAAAGTGTTCCAAACTTGACTGGTTGGAATGAGCTCTGATGTTATAATTTCCCATAGGCAGGTACCATAGTGAAGAAATGTTTATTTTCAAACTTTTTCCTTTCTTCTATAGAGAAATGGGCAAATAGGAACCTCATGAACATCAGCAAAGGAAATGCAGAGTCCTAGCATCTGGGGATGAATAATCCTGTATATCAGGGCTATTTGGACGTCAGCTGGCTGGAAAACATCTTGGTGAAGACCATGAAGCTACTTGTGAACAAGTTGCCCATGAGCTATCAGTATGCCCTTGAAGTAAAGAGGGCAGACAGCTTCCTGGTCTGCATTAGGAAGGGTGATACCAGCACCGCAAGAGGTGTGATCCTTCCACTCAGCACTGCTGTGCTCTCCAGTACAAGAAAGGTACAGGCTTTCTAAATGGGTCAGGAAGGTGGTCAGGATGCTGGAGCACAGGAAATTTGAGAAGAGCTTCAGAGAACGTGGGTGTTTTGAGACATAAGAAGAGATGGAGCAAAGTGCATATTATTGCTGTTTATGACTCCTATATAGGAAGAGCAGTTATAGGGAATACAGAACCTGACACATTTGAGAGATGCACGGTGGAAGGACAGGAGGCAAAAGAGACAAGTTGGAACAGAGGAAATTTGATCTTCCTTATATTAACAAACAAGACTTTCACTATGAGAGTGATAAAGCACTGATGCAAGACACCTAAAGGAGCAGTGGAGTCTCCATGCCTGGAGATACTAAAAATCTGATGGTTTTGTCCTGTGCAACCTAGTCCAGCTAATCCTACTTTGAGCAGGAAAATTGGACTAAACAATCTCTAGAGGTGCACTCCCGTGTCAAACATTGAGTGTTTCTAAGCTGTGGATGATGCGGAGTAATATTTATTCCGTCAGGAAAAATTGTGAAAAAAGAGTATCTTTCCAAAGACACTTTCTTGAACACATGTGATAATCAATCTAGGTGTCAATAATGGGAATTTTGATCTCTTTTTTTTCAGAGATTTCTACTCCTTTTTTTTAAAGATTTCTAATACTGAAATTAGAATTAATGAATCATATACACATCTAACTTGTATAATCATGACAACATTGTAACATCAATACACAATTACTCAATTTATTTTTAAAATGCCCTCATGTATTTTTTTGAATAACGTATAGATTCCTTCACTGGGGAATACTTCCATGGGTTTTGTGGTGTTGTTTTTTTTTTTTTTAAAGCAAAACTTAAGGCAGAAATCATACTGACAAACATAAATTTAATCTATGTGTGCAAAATCGATGGAGAGGCATTCAAACTAGGACATGTTGAAGGTTTCTGACAGGACACTGAGTGCATCCTCCATTAGGGAGTCTATCTGTGAGCTCCTTTGAACAGTTAGAGGAGTGAGAGACAGAATCTTCATGATAGGAAGCTCATGCAGTTCAACAAGGGGAAGAGCAACGTCCTGCCCCCAGGGTGGAATAATGCCATGCATCAATATATGCTTGTGACTGGCTGGAAAATAGCTTTTCAGAAAAGGACCTGGAAGTCCCAGTGGACACAAAGTTGAAAACGAGCCAGCAATGCACTTTCAAGGCTAAAAGGGTTAACTGTATTCTGGGCTGCATTAGGACAATTGTTGCCAGCAGGTCACAGGAGATGATCCTTCTGCTGTACTTACCACAGGTGAAACACATATGGAGTACTGTGAACAGATCTTTGCCCCCTAGTACAAAAGAGATATGGACTTACTAGAGAGATTCCCCAAAAAAATTGCCACTAGGGAGAATAGTCTGGAGAATTTCTTTGAGTGGAACCTGAGACACTTGGCACAGTTTATCCTAGAGAAGAGAAAGGTCAGGAAATATCTTGTCAATGTACATAAAAATTTGAAGTGACGATGCAAAGAAGATGGAGTCAGATTCTCTTCAGTGTTGTCCAATGACAGGACTAAAAGCAATGGGCACGAAGTAAAAAACAGGAATCTTTCTCTGAAAACAGGAAATACATTTTTACCATGGGAGTGACCAAGTATACTAAGACAAGTTGCCCAGAGAGGTTGTAGAGTCTTCCTCTTTGGAGGTATTAAAAAAAACAACTGATGTGGTCCTGAGTAGCTGGTTTCTAGGTGGTCTTGTTTGAGCAGGAAGACTGGCTGAAATGGCTTCCAGAGGTCATTAAGAGGGGATTTTTTTCCTGTTTTGGTTTGGTTTTCTAAAATCACTAAATTTTTGTGTGTTCTCTTTCAGCTGAACATAATGATGTTATAATGGATTTTATTGCCAATTTTTTAAAAGTTAAAAGAAAAGAGTTTTGGTTTTGTTCATTATTTTTTCTTTTTTTTAAAACTCCTTAGTACTTTGCTTTTTGAATGCTAACTGATTCAACATAATTGTTACACCTAAAATCTTCTTAACAGTCAATGTAATTTAGGACTAGCCATTCTCCGAGTTGAAGAAAAGTTTTTGGTTTTTTTTTTTCACTTTTGATATAGTAGAATATGGAGCAACTTTTTTGCCTCATTTAGCAAGGGAAAGCTGCATCATTACCAGCACAGAATGTGAAGTCTGCCTATTTAACAGAATGAAATTTTGACATTAAGACCTTTAATGTTACTTAAATAGCATTGTAGCAACTCTTGCTTCTGGAATATAGTGTATACTTTGTAGATCATAGAATCATGAATAACCAGGTTGGAAGAGACCCACCGGATCATCAAGTCCAACCATTCCTATCAAACACTAAACCATGCCCCTTAGCACCTCGCCCACCCGTGCCTTAAACAACTCCAGGGAAGGTGACTCAACCACCTGAGTATTTACTGTTTCCAACTATAACATTTCATTTTGTATTTGCAAAGAACTACAAAACATATTAGGCAAATGCTACTATGCTTAAATTATGTACATGATATAGAATGTTAAATGTAACCCAAAACATTAAAGAGCATGAACACAGCACAGAACAAAGCATTTCTACACACTGACATTTGGTAACGTTTTATTCTAAGTGTAATAGTACGAGTAAAAAAGCAAATGAAGTTACAAATATTAGTAGAGCCATGCCTGTGTTCTCACAAAATCATGCAATATGGAGATCTGACTGAAAAGTAATTACAGTTGTACAGACTTTAGATACACAGAATACTGCAGATTTTAAAAAATTTATATTATACACATATCTAAGATTTTTTGTGCCACTGCTATGATTGGAATTATCAAAGTGTTTCTCCATACACTAACTCTACCTTTTCTTAAAAAAAAAAAAAGTATTACATCCCTTATTTTGATAGGAATAAAACACAGAATACTGTATGAAGGCTATCACGTCACATCTGGGACAGAGCAAGTGACCTGTTCTCTTGGGTTTGAGGTGGGGTTGTAAACATTTCTGGAGAGGAATAGACGATAATCCTTAGTAAAGAAGGATATGCAAAGATAGGCAAAGTCAGTGAAAGATAACAAAAAATCTTTCTATAAATATATAAATAATATAGGTGGACTAGGGAGACCATACAGTCCCTGTTGGATGCAGAAGGAGCAATGGAGACAGGGGATGAGGAAAAGGCTGAAGTACTTAATGCCTTCTTTGCTTCAGTCTTTAATTGTAAAGAAAGTTGTTCCCTTTCTGTACAAACCCTAGAGCTAGAGGAGCAAAATGAGGCTCCCATGGTCCAAGAAGAGGTGGTTAGAGCCCTGCTAGCCCAACTAGACACCCACAAGTCTATGGGGCCAGATGGGATTCACCCAAGGGTATTGAAGGAGGTGGCGGATGTGCTGGCCAAACCCCTTTCCATCATCTTCCAAAAGTCCTGGAAGACTGGGGAAGTTCCACTGGACTGCAGGCTGGCTGATGTTGTGCCCTTCTACAATAAGGGTCGCAGGGAGGATCCGGAGAACTACAGACCTGTCAGTCTGACCTCAGTGCCAGGGAAAGTCATGGAACAGGTGATCTTGAGTGCGATCATGAAGCACATGCAAGAGAACTGGGTGATCAGCCCCAGTCAACACGGGTTTACAAAAGGCAGGTCTTGACAAACTAACCTGATCGCCTTCTATGGCAAAGTGGCTGCTGGATGAGGGAAAGGCTGTGGATGTATCTTTCTGGACTTCAGTAAAGCCTTTGACACAGTTTCTCACAGCATTCTGCTATGGAAACTGTCGGCCTCTGGCCTGGACAGGCACACACTCTCCTGGGTGGAAAACTGGTTGGATGGCCGGGCCCAGAGAGTGGTGCTTAATGGTGTTTATTCTAGATGGAGGCCAGTTCCAAGTGGGGTTCCCCAGGGCTCAGTGCTGGGTCCAACCCTGTTCAGTGTCTTTATCAATGACCTGGATGAAGGCATCGAGTGCTCCCTTAGTAAGTTTGCAGATGACACCAAGCTGGGTGGAAGTGTGGATCTGCTGGAGGGTCGGGAGGCTCTGCAAAGGGATCTGAACAGGCTGGACCACTGGGCTGAGACCAATGGCATGAGGTTTAACAAGGCCAAATGTCGGGTCCTGCTCTTGGGGCACAACAACCCTAAGCAGAGGTACAAACTAGGAGAAGTCTGTCTAGAAAGCTGACAGGAGGAAAGGGATGTGGGGGTGTTGGTTGACAGCCGACTGAACACAAGCCAGCAGTGTGCCCAGGTGGCCAAGAAGGCCAGTGGCATCTTGGCTTGTATCTGAAACGGCGTGACCAGCAGGTCCAGGGAGGTTATTCTCCCTCTGTACTTGGCACTGATGAGACTGCTCCTCAAATACTGTGTTCAGTTCTGGGCCCCTCACCACAAGAAGGATGTTGAGGCTCTGGAGCGAGTCCAGAGAAGAGCAACAAAGCTGGTGAAGGGGCTGGAGAACAGGCCTTATGAGGAGCGGATGAGAGATCTGGGGTTGTTTAGCCTGGAGAAGAGGAGGCTGAGAGGAGACCTCATGGCTCTCTATAACTACCTGAAAGGAGGTTGTAGAGAGGAGGATGCTGGCCTCTTCTCCCAAGTGACAGGGGACGGGACAAGAGGGAATGGCCACAAACTCTGCCAGGGGAGATTTAGGCTGGACATTAGGAAAAATTTTTCACAGAAACGGTCATTGGGCACTGGAATAGGCTGCCCAGGTAAGTACGCCTTCCCTGGAGGTGTTTAAGGCAAGGGTGGACGAGGTGCTAAGGGGCATGATTTAGTGTTTGATAGGAGTGGTTGGACTCAATGATCTGGTGGGTCTCTTTCAACCTGGTTATTCTATGATTCTATGATTCTATATTATGTAGTTCTGTTCTTGCATCCATCCTATTTTAAATTAATCTGTGACAATTTTCAGGAAAGCTTTAAATGGAGTAATATAAAAAAAATTATTTCTGTGCTATGGTTTTATGCTTTTACAGTCACTGAAAAATAACTGAATAGCAATCTCCTAGTCAGTCCCGCTGTTCTGTCTATAAATAACAAAACACTGAAATGTCCTTTTGAAGTGATGTGCACTCTTATAATTAGGAATGTTTGGGATTTGGGACTTCTAGGGAGGAATGGGGATATTAGAGCTGTAAATTTCAGTGGAGGATTTTGGATGAATAAATATCACAAGGTTAACATTTTCTGTCAAAATAATATATTTCAATTTTTAAAAAGTTAAGAAAATCTAATGACTTAAGTATTTAATTTTCATTTTTATTATTATATTGTGAGCTGGTATTATATAGAGTTTATTTATCTTGAATTGCTAGACAAAAGTATGAAAACTTTCATGACTATAAAGGAAATAATCAGTTTCGAGGTAGTGAGTTTATGTATTTTTCTGTGTTGGTCTTCTTTTTAAGAAATAAGTAAATGAAAGTATACAAAATGCTTTTCCTACTATAAGGCTATTTTTTTCAGTTTTCTTTTGAAGGCCACCTATCAATGTGTTTGCTGGTAGTAGTTTTGAACCATAGTCACAATAGTTTATTTCCCTCAATTTATGACTTTTAAAGAAATTCATTGCCTCTACTTTTTGAGATAAATTTTGTCTTTGCCTACTTGCTTACTCCCTTCCTTTGTTTGCCTACTTGCTTGCTTGCTTGCTTGTACCATGAAGCCCAGATCTGAACTCAGCACTTGAACTGTGACATCGGTGCTGAGTAGAGCGGAAGGATCATCTCCCTTGACCTAGTGGAAACACCTTGCCTAATGCAGACCAGGGTTCCCTTGATCTAGTTTAACCAACAGTTGTTAAGATGAATAATTTGTATAATGTGTTAATTTTTTTGTGATACTTGTAATTCTACAGGCTAATTTTGCCATCTGATCCTTACTTAAAAAAGCTATATTTCACCCTTTTTTCTGAACACTGCAACCACTTATGTAGTGAACACAAACAAGTGGGCTGTCCCAGATGTCCAGTTGGTTTTGATGGAAGGAAATAAATGATAGAAAAGATGCAGTACCATGGCAGGAACAAAAGGTTTCTTATTTAGAGCTAAGAGAAAGAGGAAGTAAATAAAGCCCCGTTCTGCCAAATTACATTTCATTTCCCAACAAAATATTCAAAAGAAAATACAACAGCTGGTGAAAAATGAATGAGAATGTTCAGTTAGAAAGGACCAAACTGCCCTTATTGGCAATTTTCTCATTAGTATGAACAAAAATATCCTTGTTGTCAAGAGACAGAACAGCACAACCTTTTTAACTTGAACTGGGAGTGTTTTTGTAGGTAGTTAAACAATCCATGTTCTGAAAATAACAGCATTGATTCATCTTGATTCATACCCAATCTTGTCTTTTCAAAGTGCGATGAGCAGCTCCCAGAAGTCCCCAAGAGAGCTGCTTATGCAACTTCTCAAGTTATTCTATAATCAATTTAAGACAAGATTCAGCATATGCCCTAAATCTCATCATACCATGTTTATTCAGTCACTATTCCTCTTACAAGCCTGAAATTATTTTCTATGAAGGCATGACAATGGCATGATACTAATGGCATAACAATTTCAGGTTTTTGATTTCAGAATGACTGCTGACTGCAAAATGTCACCAGCTTACCGTAGCAGTCTGGATTTGCCTTATAAAACAACTGTGAACATCCATGTGAAACGGATACCTCCCTGTAGGACCAATGTTTATAGACCTAACCATCACCTTTCACTCTCTTAGGATTTGCTCTCTACAGGATATGAAAGTATGGACTGAAATAGAGAAGCCTTGGGAGTCAAGAATTAGTAGTTGCTTTCAGAAATAACTTTACATATCTGTAGGTGAAATGTAAAGTATTATGCAAGCAAATAAGCATTATAACTTGGTAATATGACCTTGAAAGATAAAAAATAAAGTATCATATACCTATCACAACCTTAAAGTTACAGATGAAGTACTGGACACAGAACTAATAATTTTTAATCCAACAGAATTTGATGTCCTTTTATCTTGTATTGAAGGAATAGAAAAGCCACTCAGTCACTGTTTCTACTCAGAGATATATCTATTCAGAAATTATAAAAAGGAAACCACTCAGCTCTCACTTGACCAGTATTTTGAAAGAGCAAAGATAAGCAGCTTCTTTTTCCAGGTTATGATATTGCTGTGACAATCTCTTGACTGGCCACCTTCTTTCAAATCATCCTACTCAGACATCATAGACAGCACTATCTAAGATAAAAATGAAAGAGACAATGAGAATGAAAGTGAAAGTTCAGTGAGACTATCACTCCGTAGAGTGTCATGGAAACACTCTCTACCAAGTGGAAAGCTACATCTAGCCAAGAGAGATTATGTGATCATCAAGCTGACACGTCTCTCACTCTTGGCTACTTTATCTGACTTTCTGTTTTGATATTGTTTCTATTATGGCTATGAAAGGGGACCTGATTATCTAGGATAACCAGGAGAAGACTTAAGTACTCAACAACCTTTTTGTCTCAGTATTCACAGGAAAGGGCTCTAGCCACACTGTCCAAGTCACAAAAGTTAATGACAAGAACTGGTAAACAGAAGAAAAGAACACTGTAGAAGGTCACGTTTGAGATCATCTAAGGAACCTGAAGCTGTACAAGTTCATGGGACTTGATGAGATGCATCCAAAGGTCCTGAGGGAACAGGCAGTTAAGTTGCTAAACCACTTTCCATCATATTTGAAAAGTTGTGGCAGTCCCATGAAGTTCCCACTCACTGGAACACGGGAAATATAGCCCCCATTAACAAAAAAACCCCCAAAAATCTAAAGACTAGGAGAACTACAGGCCAGACAAGTCTCACCTTTGTGCTTGCAAAGATCATGGAGCAGATTCTCCTGCAAACTGCTGGCACACATGGAAAATAAGGAGATGCATGGTAACAGCCAGCATAGTTTCACTAAGGGTAAAGTGTGCTTGAAAAATTTGGTATCCTTCGGTGGTGGAGCTGTGGCTTTGATGAATGAGGGAAGAGCAACTGACATCTACCTGGACTTGTGCAAAGCATTCAACAATGTCCCACATGATAGTCTTGTCTCTAATTTAGAGAGATGCAGATATAACAGAAGGACCACTCAGTGGATATGGAATTGGTTGGATGATTGCACTCAAAGAGTTGTGGTCAACGGCTCAATGTCCAAATGGAAATCGGTGATGATTGCTGTTCTGCAGGGGTCAGCATCGGGACTGATGTAGTTTAACATCTTTGTTAGAGACATAGTGGAACTGAGGGCATCTACAGTAAGTCTGCCAATGACACCAAGATGCTAGGGGAAAGGGATGCCATTCAGAGGGACCTGGACAGGCCAGAGAGGTGGGCCTGGTGAATTTCATGAAGTTCATCAAGGTCAGATGTAAAGTCCTGCATCTGAGCTGGCACAGTCTCAAGCACAAATACAAGGTGGGTGGAGAATGGATTGACAGGTGCCCTGAAGAGAAGAACTTGGGGCTTCTCTTGGATGAGAAGCTCAGTGTAAGCTGGCAATGTGTGCTTGTAGCCCAGAAAGCTAACTGTGTACTGGGCTGCATTCAAAGAAGTGTGACCAGCAGGTCAAGGGAGGTGATTGTCCCCCTCTAGTCTGCACTCATGAGACCTCAGCTGGAGTACTGCATTCAGTTTTGGAGTTCTCAACATAAGAAGTGTCTTGGATCTGTTTCAGCAAGTCCAGAGCAGGGCCACAAAGATGATCAGAAGGCCAAAGCACTTCCCATATGAGGACAGGCTGAAACAGTTGGACTTGATCAACCTACAGAAGAGAAGGTTCTGGAGAGACCTTATTTCAGCCTTCCAGTAGTTAAACGGGGCCAACAGGAAAGAAAGGAGGGGGTCTTTATCAAGGAGTGTAGTGACAGAAGCAGGGATAGTGGTTTTAAGCTGAGAGAGAGTAGGTAAAGGTTAGATATCAAGAAGAATTTTTTTACTGTGAGGGTTGTGAGGCACTGTAGCAGGTTACTCAAGGAAATCATGAATGCCTCATCCCTGGATGTGTTCAAGGTCAGTTTGGATGAGACTTTGTGTAACCTGATCTAGTGGAAGGCATACTTGCCTATGGCAAGGGGTTTGAAGCTGGGTGATCTTTAAAGTTCCTTCCATTACAATCCATTCTATGATTCTATGAGAGCAGGTACTGGTTGGAGACTCCATGTCTCTATGAACATATTCAGTTACTGATCCATAGGGTGAAGTATAATAAAGAAAAAAAAATAAAAAGGGGGAAAAAATCCTCTCTGTGCAAATGAAAATAGCTTTTGCAAGAGCAGTCTAATAGGCACAAAGACAAGATATGCTCCCCATTTCTTGACCTCAGAAGTGCTCCTCTATTTTTTTGTTGCTGTTGCTGTTAGACCAAACAACTTTAAGGCTTCAACTACTGATTATTTACAAACTTTCTCAGTGAAAGTCTAGAAACACTTTGAATGTCAAGCTTGGTCTCAGAGTAGAAGACTTCAGAGTTCAGTGTAAACATCCTGAGTAGTTCTAGGAACAATTTTCTACAAGTGTCTAAGCATAATGTATGTTTATGCAGCTGTAACAAGAACAAAATAGTTATGCCTATATTAAAGTAGAAACTTTTTAGCAACTGTTCTACAAGCTTGCTTAGTCCAAAGTGTAGCATGAAAAATTATTTAAAATGAGAGATTTTAAAGTTTTGAATTGGAACATGGTATCAAATAAACAGATGGCATGTCATATTGAATCTTCATATAATTTTATGGGAAATAAAGAGAACAAGTATTTCATATATTGTGAAGTAAACGTATGTGTTTCTCAGGACATACTTATTATATGCTAGAACTAGTATTAGTATTTTTTGTGCTATTCCTTCAAGAGAATTGTAGTTTTTCCTTAGTAACTTTAAATACATATCTTATATGCTATATTTTCCAATTTATTACTAAAACAATAAGTAGACTAGACATAATTTAATGTCATTATGAATAATTTTAATCTTTAAAGTTTTAAAAAAGCCATAACATTTTACTGCCTCTACTATTTCTATAAATGAACTTTGACTTCTATATTCAAATGCAGAATGACTAAAGACTAGAGGATCCCCTACAACTATTATGCATAATGTGATTTTCACAATGATTTGCTTGTCGAATTATTTGATAATGCAAACATAAGAAAAAAAATATTGAAAAAGGAACACTGATATTTTAATCATGTTACCCAGAAAACGCATGAGAAAGGCCTTTCTGTTAAAAAAAAATTAATACAAAGTCACAAAGATGGTTAACCAATAACATCTGGCTTACAATGTGCTTGAACGAATTGTTTTAGCAAAATCCATAGTATTAAAATTAACATTAGAACTTCCACTATCAGGTTGTGATTTAGCTTCATTGCTGTTTGGATCTTCAGATGCACATTATGTAGGCAATGGCCAGGGACTTCAATGCCATCGTAAAGGAAAAGAGGTGTTTAAACAATAAATCACACAATGCAGGTAAGTAGCAACAAAGTGATGTGAAATTCAAAATTTAATGGATGAAAGTTTGAGATTTGCAGCCCTTCCCTTCCCTTCCCTTCCCTTCCCTTCCCTTCCCTTCCCTTCCCTTCCCTTCCCTTCCCTTCCCTTCCCTTCCCTTCCCTTCCCTTCCCTTCCCTTCCCTTCCCTTCCCTTCCCTTCCCTTCCCTTCCCTTCCCTTCCCTTCCCTTCCCTTCCCTTCCCTTCCCTTCCCTTCCCTTCCCTTCCCTTCCCTTCCCTTCCCTTCCCTTCCCTTCCCTTCCCTTCCCTTCCCTTCCCTTCCCTTCCCTTCCCTTCCCTTCCCTTCCCTTCCCTTCCCTTCCCTTCCCTTCCCTTCCCTTCCCTTCCCTTCCCTTCCCTTCCCTTCCCTTCCCTTCCCTTCCCTTCCCTTCCCTTCCCTTCCCTTCCCTTCCCTTCCCTTCCCTTCCCTTCCCTTCCCTTCCTTTCCCTTTTTATTCCCCATCCAGAAGAACAAAGAAGTCACTCTCCTGCAGATCTATGGGGTATTTTCCATTTTCCTTTCTTTCTTGTGTCATTATACTTTTTTTCTTTCTTTTTTTTTTTTTGATGAAGACATCCTTTTAAGACTTTCTTTAATTTGTTTAACATCTTTCATTTTGCTCTGGCAGCAAAGATTGTTAACTTTTTTATATTTGGCTATTGCATAAGACTATCGAGTGTCAATTACAGTTAATTAAAATTATAATCTTAACTACACTTGCTAGACTACTGAGTTCCCACATAGACTTCATACTAAATGTAACTAAATGTATGTTGATCATAAGATATTATTTCTTTTCTTTCTCCTACATATACATAAAATACAAAATTTCCTATCCTCCATTTTGAAAATTTTATTACATATGACGTAGTAGTTTTTTAAGAAGAGGAAACAATAAATTTTATAACATAACAGATGAACTTTAACAAAAAGGAAAAAAGCAAGTTTAATGCTCTACAATGCATCATAATTATCCTCTGATGTTTGGCATATTTTGTAGGGTGAAAAATTACTTTTGTGCATGGATACAATAAAGTGTTTCAAAGTTTTACACATTCAAATAAAAGCAAAATTATACTTTGTGAATAAAATTTGTCCAAAGCATCACTTCATTGTCTTACGCTTTTTCAAAGGAATGGCATGCTGTTCATAATAATCTAAATAACTGCCATCATTCTTGCAGTCATAATAACTGGGAAAATCTTATAAATTAGAAATATTTGCTTTGGTTTGGTTTGTTTTGTTTGGTTTTGTTTTTTTTTTTTTAATTTACCAGGCCAAGTAATCTATGCCTTTATTTAATTTGTACTCTTATGTTCCCTTGAAATAAAGGGAAAATCCTTTTTTTCTGTCCTTCTGCATAAAATCTTTTTTTTCACCACTTTCTACTGTACATTCAGGGCTTTAGCAGCAACTTCAAGGAACAAAAGCCCTTTTCAAGTTTTGACTCAAAACTGATATCCAGACTGTGTGATAAATGACCTGTATCTTAAATCCATTTGACAACACTTTCAAAACAATTGTTGACAGGTAGAAAATATAATCTTCAGAACTATGTCTGTCAAAAGCTGAAAACAAATTTTGATCGTGTTTTATGAGACAAACTGAATTACTATCTTACTCTCACCAATTATATTTGTTCATGGCAATCTGATATAGCTGGATTTCCAGCAAAACAATCTTCAGATCCTTATAAAACAACCTCAGATCAACACATCTACTTCCACAGCAGATTATTATGAATAAAGAAAAAAATACTGCATAATATTTTCAACGTGGCCAGTTTACTAAGCTTATCAATGGAGCATGAAAATCTTTATTTTCTTTTACTGCCAAGTATTACAATGTCTGTGAAAGTAATATTTATCTGCACTGTAAATTAAACTGTTTTCCAAAGCTGAAAACCATAATTACGTATGCACCACACATCATATATGTTTCAGTAAAACATTTTTTGTAATTTTTTGTTAGAATTATGCTAATTTTCACTCAGAAAGATGAATTAGAGATAGAAGGCTCTTCAATATGCATTAAGTATTTTTTCTTTTAAATGAGTTCTTTTATATAAACCGCAAGAATCAGTTCAATAAATAGTCTGTGAACCATAAATTATAAGCAAATCCTTCAGAAAAATGCACAATTTAAAAAAAAAGTCTCTTTTTCCACTGGGACATCTATGTATCAAGGGTATTTTCACCAGGATGCTACTATCTGTCATGAACACTTTGGTAATAATGTCTGTAATATCCTGTGAAATATGTTTGTATTAGACCATACATTTGCATGGCAAACTGAGGTCATGAACATAAGTACAGCAGTTTTCCCAGCAGTCAGTGCAGCCAGGGCACAGAATCTCTCCTCAAAACTGCAATAATAGTGGTGGCTGCTTCATGCTTAATCTTGCAGCTGGCTGAACCTGCAGTCACCATAGTCTCACATCTATAGAGCTACTGGCTTCAGAAATCTTTAGCGGCGATGTGCCATAACTTAGTCTGGAACTGTTCCCACCAGATCAAAATCAGACACTACACCTGTGAGAGGTTGCTACTATCCTAGTCTCTGACAGCACCTGCTGTTCTGGGAATGTCCTCATAGTGCCTGGTGTCTCTCTTCAGGGCCTAAGCAGTGGTCTGCCCTAGAGAAGAGGTGACAACGATGACCTCCAGTTAGACAGACATCAGAGACACATTATACTGAACCAAAGAAGAACAGAACTATGTGACAATCACTGGAGATGCTCTCTGATGGAGGATGGAGGCATCTACTTGTCAATGTAAACTGATGTTTTGCTTGCCACACAGTTGCCTCTTGGATATCAACAAGAGAATAACAACATTTGTCCAACCCTTTGGCTATTCCCCGTGCTCTTCATCCACTTATCAATGATACTGGTAAGGGCAACTTTTCACATCTCAAGAGTTCTTACAGAGCTCTGGGAGCAGGAAGAATGCAAAGGACAGTGAATAATAGGGATAGTTACTGCAGCTGGAGGCCCTGACGAAGGTCTCGGTCCCTCTAATAAAGAGGAAAAAGTGAGGCAGAAGTGGATACACCAGCATGTCAACATCAGGTTGGGTGGCTGGTGCCTAAGACAGAACTTTGTCTACTATGACCACAGGACCTTCTTTAAGGAAGAAGGATTGCCTACAAAGACAGGACCCACCTGACAAATGGGATGAAAGCCTAACATAGATACATCAAAGAATGGTTATTTTTTGAAAAGATGCAAAGATATGGAGGGGAGCAAAGTTTTGTCTGGGGTGCTGCATGATGGAGTAGGTTCTTGCACTTTCCTGTGGAAGTAGCACAGCCAAGGTCATTTTCAAATGCCTGAATACAAAGACATGGAGCATGGGAAATAAACAGAAGAAGTTAAATATCACTCCAGAGCCGCAGAGCTGTGAACTCATTGGGATTACAGAGAGGTGGTAGAATAGGTTGTGTAACTGGAGTCTCAGTGGCTGAGTGAAGACTTCAGGTAAGAGAGGTAAAGAAAATGAGAAGGAGGGATTACACTTAATGCTTTAGCACTGGCTAGGGCACAGGAAGCTTTGGAAATGGGAATGAGCTGCTAGAGCAGTTCATCATGGGTAAAGATAAGAAAAGAGTTCAGAAGGAATCTGTTATAGAAAGTGTGATGAAGAAAAGAGTGTTAGATGAAGACTTCTTTAGAGCACTTGAAAAAAACCCTCACAACTGCAGGTTGCTTCACTGTCTCCCTAAAGGGTAACAGGGCTGGATATAAACAATAAAAGAGATTTTCGAGTGTTTTGCAGAAAATTTCTTAATGCACGTAATCAGTGAGTCAGGTATGAGACATTGTGCATTGCTTCAGCTTTTAGTCACAAATAATGAAAAACTGCTGAAGATGTGAAGGTCAAGAGCAATCCTGACTGCAGTGACCATGAGACTGTGGAGTTTAAAATCCTGAGTGAATCAAGGAAAATAAATAGTATGTAACAAAAAAAAAAAAAAGGCATGTGATACCTATAAATAATAATTACAACAATCAGGGTAGAATGAAGTTTCTTTAAATGTAATGTAATCTATTAAAATAGCAGCATCAAAACCAGTGTGTAAGTATCTTGTAACACTGTGGCATGACTACATATAAGAGTTTCATGCAAGTATGTGAGCAATGTGAACAGCAAAGGGGCAAAGATTTGTGTAGCTACATTCAGAATAAATGAGAAAACATGTCAACAGTGACACAAGTAACAGAATTTGCAAGATAAAGAAAAAAAAGAAATACGTGCAAGGGGCTGCAAATAAACAGAACACTTTGTTGAATACAAAAGAAAGATGACTGGCAAAATAATGAGTAGTTGGGATGGAGTCTCTGTGAACATATGTAGACATTTACGTCCAATTTGTAAAAGCATACAGTGAAAAGAAGACAGAAGAATCCCTCGTTTGAAGAGTTTATTTCTCCTTAGAAACTATAAAGAAGCTTAGATATCACCACCAGGTCATAGAAATTGCACCTTAAGAAATATTTGAATCTCAAAAGATACAGAAGGTTTGAAGACAAAAAGGGGCAAAGGACGACACTAGAGGGCTAGTTACATGTCTTGAATATGAGACAGGGATGTTTTCCACTCCAGCCTCAACATCTCAAAGTAGAATAAATGAAACTAAATAAAAAAAAAATCCCCCCCCCAAACCCAGTATTGGACAAAATATGCTTGGTGTGGTTGTTTTACAATAAAATATGTGTTCTTGTAAGTGGAAAGTTCAAATGATATGTTGTCTATATCCAACAGGGTATAGTTAACCTGTTGTTTAAGCTGAAGAGTCAGATTTAAAAGAATTAATGAGGCAAAGCTCCTGAAAAGAATATTTGCCTTTATAGGAAACTGTAAATAAACATTTCAAATCTCTTCAAAAGCTCATTGGAATTCAGTACACACTGGACAAAATCAAAACAAACTCAGCAGTTTATCCTGGACCAGGCTTTTCAGGTAATTAGGGTAGAGCAAGCAGAGAAACAAATAGAAATATTAAACTGAATTTCCTGACTGGAGAATTGATAGGTTATTGATTTTTTTCCTGGCATTTTATCACCTGATTATCACTTTTGGAGAGCTTACTAAGTAATTAACGACAAACAATATTTTATGTATTTTTATCACTTATTTAAATAACACTTTGATTTCAATTGTATATATATGTTCATTTGACTGCCACTCTTAAATAATGGGAGGCGACATGCTAAGCAGATCATTTCCTAATCTTTGTAGTGGTATTTGAAGAAGGTATTTTGACCCTATTATGGATTCAAAAGTCTTTATTAAATGCAGTAGCGAAGTGCATTTGATTTCATCGTGTTTAATGTATTGAGTGTTAGTCTTTCCAAATCAAGTGGTTATGTCATTCATTCAGCACAGCTGAGGGTGCCTCCTTTCTTTAAGCAAATTTCTTCCTGTAGCCTATGCAATTGCTCAAAATCATTTGGCTCTAATAAAGACTTGGGTGAAAACACCCAGTTACATCTATTACATATATTTCAAGAGTGTTGTACCAATAAAGGTGTTTATATGAAGGCCTGCATACATTTGATACAGACAAAGCAAAGAAACACAAGGGAAAGTAGAAAGAAACAAAGAAAGAATCAACAACAAATAAACAGTGTCTGGAATGAGACAAAAATGTATCAGTTGTTTCTGATTTTCTCTGTCTTAATGTTTTTTTATCTTATGAATGTTTATATGCAATTATTGTTTTATTTCCTTTTTTAATTTCCATGTCACATTTTTGTGGAAAAAACCCCAACCCAGCTATATCATGATCAATTCAGTTGCACTGTGCTGTTTAAAACACAAGCAGTGTGCTCTCCCAAAGTGATTTGATTTCCTTTGATTTGGGGTTTTTTTTGTTTGTTTTCCTTTGATCAAGAAAAAAGAAAAGTAATTCAGAATGAAAGGTTCCAGATTTGCTTTGTGTCCAAAAGCAGTGCTCCATTCAGAGTTGATCATTAATGCAATTCTCTTATCATTTTTTCCTCTCTCTCATAGACTAGACAGGTGAAGTATTCTGTCACTGTAAGGAAACCATTTCCACAGTCCCAAGTGCTTCACATTATAGGACACACGAATCTATTCACTAATATAAATATAAATATAAATATATAAACTAATAATATAAATATAATGTATAAACTAGACAGAATGTGAGAAAAAAAATCCACTCAATTAATTTTTCTGACAACTGCCATTCATCCTTTTTGCTGAAGAAAACAACGAAAAGTTATTAGAGAATACTTTTTCACTAAATTTTGTCTGTTCATCTGTTCACTTGAAGCTTTTATTCATAACCTTCTAAGGGATGTGGTCACAGAAGGAAGAAATACAGATTTTTCTCAGAATTACTCTGCTCCCATAGAGGAGAGAGATGGGAAGAAAAACTTTGATTAGAAAGACCTAAAGAAATATGCAAGGAATTAGTTGTCTTTCATTTTACACAGTAACAAAGCTATTTTCTAGAAAGGTCAAGGAATTTAGCAGGTTTCATACACCTACTATATGACTACTGATAAATCAGAGCTCAGTGGTAACAGGCATAAACGTGAGAATTGGAGGATTCAGGTAAATCAGACTTCTCACTTGAACTTTGATGAATATATGTCACATCTGTATGGGAGATGGGTCTCAGACTAGATGCTATTCTGAATCGAGAAAGTGCGTGATATTTTTTAAATTCTGAGATGAAGTTGTACAAAATGCATTTTTCTAAGCATTAAATAAATTCAATCATGTACGTCTTCAATGCTTTATATGAGGAAAGTATTAATATCTTTAGGGTATATTTCATTTCTGAAAAAAAGATCTAGTTGTTATCTGTTCAAATATATCAGTCCAAGTATATCAGTAACGTAAAAAAATCTATACTGAAATATTGCCATTTCCCATTGACCTGCTACATTCAGTTACACAAGAGCTCTGGCAGAGGAATTCTTTTTCCTTCTATGTTGGCAGAAAGAACAATGATACAGCAACTGGTTCAGGTGCAGGACAGGGTATTTGCTGACCTGTGGCTTGTGCTAAGGAACATGCAAATACAGTGCCATAATAACAAGTGTTTCCCAACTAGAACAGTAACTGTCCTTTTACTCTAAGCTCGAAGGGAGGGCTACTGGCTTGCAAAGGAGCTATGCAGCCTTGTAAATGCCATTTTATGCCCACAGCCATAATGAGAAGCACAGACAGATGTCTAGAAGTGGACAGACAGCCTTGGGAACAACTTGTTTGTAGAAGTCTCCTTAAAGAATGATACGGCAAAATGTCCTTTCTGATTGCATGGATTCCTGTTTCATCTGCAAATGGACCCAGCAGGCTGGGAAGTTATAGTTTAACTGATGAAACAGACTTGCAGGAATCTGCTCTTCTGTGTAAACATATAAGTGTTTAACTACTTATTATTTGGAATCAATACGCAGCAATATTGGTGAAAACCTGAATTTTCTGTTTGTGAACTCATAATATGTTTTCAGAGTGAGTAAGCCTCCTAACAGTGAATGACATCCTCTCTCATACTGAATGCTGAAAATAAGGAGAAAAAAATCTTGGGATATCTTGCAATTTATATTAATATAAGCAATATGTAATGGATCTAACTGACAGCAATATTTGTGGGATTTATTTTTATCTTGCAGGCAATTGCCAGCAAATGAACCAACATCAGTTGCCTGTTTATGACAACCTCCATCAGATTATTTTGGCTGTTGCAAAGAACAAAAATCTGTGACAGAAATACCACAGCTTTAATTAATTTAGTATAATTTTCTGTATTATATCATTGTAATATGTGTGGATAAACCATTGACAGGTTTCATATGTCATTTGAATACTCTATTAAATAACAGTAAGAAAATAATATTCTGGGGACAGTTTATAAAACGATTAGGGTCAATGCTAAGCCTTCCATTGACTACAAAGACATTTGAAGAGGTTTTGTATTGTACCGATTCTGCACATGCTTATGATTTGTCTTATGCTTTGATATTATATTCTACCATATCTAATTTCACCTTGATGTAAAATATATTGGAACTAAATGATCTTCAAGGTCCCTTCCAAACCAAATCATTCTATGATTCTATGATAAGTGGATAAAAATAATGTTTATGGTCTTTTACTGTACCTATTTAATGCCACATTAAGGTCAATTTCTGGATCCATTGTAGCTGTTGATGAAGAAGGGTCAAATACAGCAAAAGCTGAATCTCACTTTCATAGAATTTTGTTAAAAAGAAACAAAGCCTAAGCATGCATGAAGGGTTTCCATTCACAATGCAGCTTGCACTAAAGAATGCTTAGTGCTGGATTTTGGGACAAAATCAGTAGGAAGATCCACTCAGCTTTCAGGAAGGCTTTATATTCCTTTAGCAGGTTTCACAGTTCTACTGTATGACTACTGATAAATCAGAGCTCAGTGGCAACTGAGGTAAGCATCCTAAACAACAGCTTTTCTTCTCAGCTATTTTTGCCTTGGATATTCCACCAACTGCCTCTAGAAAGTTTTTTAAGAAAAATCTGGCCTTCTTAGCTGCTATTATATTCATACTGACCCAAATTTAGCTTAAATAATCTTTCTTTTGCATTCAGGACTTCATAGAGTTGAAGACTTTGTTATTAATAATTTTTCTTTCTGTTTTTATTATCTTATTTACTCCCCGTCTCTTGTCTTTTCAAAGTGCGATGAGCAGCTCCCAGAAGTCCCCAAGAGAGCTGCTTATGCAACTTCTCAAGTTATTCTATAATCAATTTAAGACAAGATTCAGCATATGCCCTAAATCTCATCATACCATGTTTATTCAGTCACTATTCCTCTTACAAGCCTGAAATTATTTTCTATGAAGGCATGACAATGGCATGATACTAATGGCATAACAATTTCAGGTTTTTGATTTCAGAATGACTGCTGACTGCAAAATGTCACCAGCTTACCGTAGCAGTCTGGATTTGCCTTATAAAACAACTGTGAACATCCATGTGAAACGGATACCTCCCTGTAGGACCAATGTTTATAGACCTAACCATCACCTTTCACTCTCTTAGGATTTGCTCTCTACAGGATATGAAAGTATGGACTGAAATAGAGAAGCCTTGGGAGTCAAGAATTAGTAGTTGCTTTCAGAAATAACTTTACATATCTGTAGGTGAAATGTAAAGTATTATGCAAGCAAATAAGCATTATAACTTGGTAATATGACCTTGAAAGATAAAAAATAAAGTATCATATACCTATCACAACCTTAAAGTTACAGATGAAGTACTGGACACAGAACTAATAATTTTTAATCCAACAGAATTTGATGTCCTTTTATCTTGTATTGAAGGAATAGAAAAGCCACTCAGTCACTGTTTCTACTCAGAGATATATCTATTCAGAAATTATAAAAAGGAAACCACTCAGCTCTCACTTGACCAGTATTTTGAAAGAGCAAAGATAAGCAGCTTCTTTTTCCAGGTTATGATATTGCTGTGACAATCTCTTGACTGGCCACCTTCTTTCAAATCATCCTACTCAGACATCATAGACAGCACTATCTAAGATAAAAATGAAAGAGACAATGAGAATGAAAGTGAAAGTTCAGTGAGACTATCACTCCGTAGAGTGTCATGGAAACACTCTCTACCAAGTGGAAAGCTACATCTAGCCAAGAGAGATTATGTGATCATCAAGCTGACACGTCTCTCACTCTTGGCTACTTTATCTGACTTTCTGTTTTGATATTGTTTCTATTATGGCTATGAAAGGGGACCTGATTATCTAGGATAACCAGGAGAAGACTTAAGTACTCAACAACCTTTTTGTCTCAGTATTCACAGGAAAGGGCTCTAGCCACACTGTCCAAGTCACAAAAGTTAATGACAAGAACTGGTAAACAGAAGAAAAGAACACTGTAGAAGGTCACGTTTGAGATCATCTAAGGAACCTGAAGCTGTACAAGTTCATGGGACTTGATGAGATGCATCCAAAGGTCCTGAGGGAACAGGCAGTTAAGTTGCTAAACCACTTTCCATCATATTTGAAAAGTTGTGGCAGTCCCATGAAGTTCCCACTCACTGGAACACGGGAAATATAGCCCCCATTAACAAAAAAACCCCCAAAAATCTAAAGACTAGGAGAACTACAGGCCAGACAAGTCTCACCTTTGTGCTTGCAAAGATCATGGAGCAGATTCTCCTGCAAACTGCTGGCACACATGGAAAATAAGGAGATGCATGGTAACAGCCAGCATAGTTTCACTAAGGGTAAAGTGTGCTTGAAAAATTTGGTATCCTTCGGTGGTGGAGCTGTGGCTTTGATGAATGAGGGAAGAGCAACTGACATCTACCTGGACTTGTGCAAAGCATTCAACAATGTCCCACATGATAGTCTTGTCTCTAATTTAGAGAGATGCAGATATAACAGAAGGACCACTCAGTGGATATGGAATTGGTTGGATGATTGCACTCAAAGAGTTGTGGTCAACGGCTCAATGTCCAAATGGAAATCGGTGATGATTGCTGTTCTGCAGGGGTCAGCATCGGGACTGATGTAGTTTAACATCTTTGTTAGAGACATAGTGGAACTGAGGGCATCTACAGTAAGTCTGCCAATGACACCAAGATGCTAGGGGAAAGGGATGCCATTCAGAGGGACCTGGACAGGCCAGAGAGGTGGGCCTGGTGAATTTCATGAAGTTCATCAAGGTCAGATGTAAAGTCCTGCATCTGAGCTGGCACAGTCTCAAGCACAAATACAAGGTGGGTGGAGAATGGATTGACAGGTGCCCTGAAGAGAAGAACTTGGGGCTTCTCTTGGATGAGAAGCTCAGTGTAAGCTGGCAATGTGTGCTTGTAGCCCAGAAAGCTAACTGTGTACTGGGCTGCATTCAAAGAAGTGTGACCAGCAGGTCAAGGGAGGTGATTGTCCCCCTCTAGTCTGCACTCATGAGACCTCAGCTGGAGTACTGCATTCAGTTTTGGAGTTCTCAACATAAGAAGTGTCTTGGATCTGTTTCAGCAAGTCCAGAGCAGGGCCACAAAGATGATCAGAAGGCCAAAGCACTTCCCATATGAGGACAGGCTGAAACAGTTGGACTTGATCAACCTACAGAAGAGAAGGTTCTGGAGAGACCTTATTTCAGCCTTCCAGTAGTTAAACGGGGCCAACAGGAAAGAAAGGAGGGGGTCTTTATCAAGGAGTGTAGTGACAGAAGCAGGGATAGTGGTTTTAAGCTGAGAGAGAGTAGGTAAAGGTTAGATATCAAGAAGAATTTTTTTACTGTGAGGGTTGTGAGGCACTGTAGCAGGTTACTCAAGGAAATCATGAATGCCTCATCCCTGGATGTGTTCAAGGTCAGTTTGGATGAGACTTTGTGTAACCTGATCTAGTGGAAGGCATACTTGCCTATGGCAAGGGGTTTGAAGCTGGGTGATCTTTAAAGTTCCTTCCATTACAATCCATTCTATGATTCTATGAGAGCAGGTACTGGTTGGAGACTCCATGTCTCTATGAACATATTCAGTTACTGATCCATAGGGTGAAGTATAATAAAGAAAAAAAAATAAAAAGGGGGAAAAAATCCTCTCTGTGCAAATGAAAATAGCTTTTGCAAGAGCAGTCTAATAGGCACAAAGACAAGATATGCTCCCCATTTCTTGACCTCAGAAGTGCTCCTCTATTTTTTTGTTGCTGTTGCTGTTAGACCAAACAACTTTAAGGCTTCAACTACTGATTATTTACAAACTTTCTCAGTGAAAGTCTAGAAACACTTTGAATGTCAAGCTTGGTCTCAGAGTAGAAGACTTCAGAGTTCAGTGTAAACATCCTGAGTAGTTCTAGGAACAATTTTCTACAAGTGTCTAAGCATAATGTATGTTTATGCAGCTGTAACAAGAACAAAATAGTTATGCCTATATTAAAGTAGAAACTTTTTAGCAACTGTTCTACAAGCTTGCTTAGTCCAAAGTGTAGCATGAAAAATTATTTAAAATGAGAGATTTTAAAGTTTTGAATTGGAACATGGTATCAAATAAACAGATGGCATGTCATATTGAATCTTCATATAATTTTATGGGAAATAAAGAGAACAAGTATTTCATATATTGTGAAGTAAACGTATGTGTTTCTCAGGACATACTTATTATATGCTAGAACTAGTATTAGTATTTTTTGTGCTATTCCTTCAAGAGAATTGTAGTTTTTCCTTAGTAACTTTAAATACATATCTTATATGCTATATTTTCCAATTTATTACTAAAACAATAAGTAGACTAGACATAATTTAATGTCATTATGAATAATTTTAATCTTTAAAGTTTTAAAAAAGCCATAACATTTTACTGCCTCTACTATTTCTATAAATGAACTTTGACTTCTATATTCAAATGCAGAATGACTAAAGACTAGAGGATCCCCTACAACTATTATGCATAATGTGATTTTCACAATGATTTGCTTGTCGAATTATTTGATAATGCAAACATAAGAAAAAAAATATTGAAAAAGGAACACTGATATTTTAATCATGTTACCCAGAAAACGCATGAGAAAGGCCTTTCTGTTAAAAAAAAATTAATACAAAGTCACAAAGATGGTTAACCAATAACATCTGGCTTACAATGTGCTTGAACGAATTGTTTTAGCAAAATCCATAGTATTAAAATTAACATTAGAACTTCCACTATCAGGTTGTGATTTAGCTTCATTGCTGTTTGGATCTTCAGATGCACATTATGTAGGCAATGGCCAGGGACTTCAATGCCATCGTAAAGGAAAAGAGGTGTTTAAACAATAAATCACACAATGCAGGTAAGTAGCAACAAAGTGATGTGAAATTCAAAATTTAATGGATGAAAGTTTGAGATTTGCAGCCCTTCCCTTCCCTTCCCTTCCCTTCCCTTCCCTTCCCTTCCCTTCCCTTCCCTTCCCTTCCCTTCCCTTCCCTTCCCTTCCCTTCCCTTCCCTTCCCTTCCCTTCCCTTCCCTTCCCTTCCCTTCCCTTCCCTTCCCTTCCCTTCCCTTCCCTTCCCTTCCCTTCCCTTCCCTTCCCTTCCCTTCCCTTCCCTTCCCTTCCCTTCCCTTCCCTTCCCTTCCCTTCCCTTCCCTTCCCTTCCCTTCCCTTCCCTTCCCTTCCCTTCCCTTCCCTTCCCTTCCCTTCCCTTCCCTTCCCTTCCCTTCCCTTCCCTTCCCTTCCCTTCCCTTCCCTTCCCTTCCCTTCCCTTCCCTTCCCTTCCCTTCCCTTCCCTTCCCTTCCCTTCCCTTCCCTTCCCTTCCCTTCCTTTCCCTTTTTATTCCCCATCCAGAAGAACAAAGAAGTCACTCTCCTGCAGATCTATGGGGTATTTTCCATTTTCCTTTCTTTCTTGTGTCATTATACTTTTTTTCTTTCTTTTTTTTTTTTTGATGAAGACATCCTTTTAAGACTTTCTTTAATTTGTTTAACATCTTTCATTTTGCTCTGGCAGCAAAGATTGTTAACTTTTTTATATTTGGCTATTGCATAAGACTATCGAGTGTCAATTACAGTTAATTAAAATTATAATCTTAACTACACTTGCTAGACTACTGAGTTCCCACATAGACTTCATACTAAATGTATGTTGATCATAAGATATTATTTCTTTTCTTTCTCCTACATATACATAAAATACAAAATTTCCTATCCTCCATTTTGAAAATTTTATTACATATGACGTAGTAGTTTTTTAAGAAGAGGAAACAATAAATTTTATAACATAACAGATGAACTTTAACAAAAAGGAAAAAAGCAAGTTTAATGCTCTACAATGCATCATAATTATCCTCTGATGTTTGGCATATTTTGTAGGGTGAAAAATTACTTTTGTGCATGGATACAATAAAGTGTTTCAAAGTTTTACACATTCAAATAAAAGCAAAATTATACTTTGTGAATAAAATTTGTCCAAAGCATCACTTCATTGTCTTACGCTTTTTCAAAGGAATGGCATGCTGTTCATAATAATCTAAATAACTGCCATCATTCTTGCAGTCATAATAACTGGGAAAATCTTATAAATTAGAAATATTTGCTTTGGTTTGGTTTGTTTTGTTTGGTTTTGTTTTTTTTTTTTTAATTTACCAGGCCAAGTAATCTATGCCTTTATTTAATTTGTACTCTTATGTTCCCTTGAAATAAAGGGAAAATCCTTTTTTTCTGTCCTTCTGCATAAAATCTTTTTTTTCACCACTTTCTACTGTACATTCAGGGCTTTAGCAGCAACTTCAAGGAACAAAAGCCCTTTTCAAGTTTTGACTCAAAACTGATATCCAGACTGTGTGATAAATGACCTGTATCTTAAATCCATTTGACAACACTTTCAAAACAATTGTTGACAGGTAGAAAATATAATCTTCAGAACTATGTCTGTCAAAAGCTGAAAACAAATTTTGATCGTGTTTTATGAGACAAACTGAATTACTATCTTACTCTCACCAATTATATTTGTTCATGGCAATCTGATATAGCTGGATTTCCAGCAAAACAATCTTCAGATCCTTATAAAACAACCTCAGATCAACACATCTACTTCCACAGCAGATTATTATGAATAAAGAAAAAAATACTGCATAATATTTTCAACGTGGCCAGTTTACTAAGCTTATCAATGGAGCATGAAAATCTTTATTTTCTTTTACTGCCAAGTATTACAATGTCTGTGAAAGTAATATTTATCTGCACTGTAAATTAAACTGTTTTCCAAAGCTGAAAACCATAATTACGTATGCACCACACATCATATATGTTTCAGTAAAACATTTTTTGTAATTTTTTGTTAGAATTATGCTAATTTTCACTCAGAAAGATGAATTAGAGATAGAAGGCTCTTCAATATGCATTAAGTATTTTTTCTTTTAAATGAGTTCTTTTATATAAACCGCAAGAATCAGTTCAATAAATAGTCTGTGAACCATAAATTATAAGCAAATCCTTCAGAAAAATGCACAATTTAAAAAAAAAGTCTCTTTTTCCACTGGGACATCTATGTATCAAGGGTATTTTCACCAGGATGCTACTATCTGTCATGAACACTTTGGTAATAATGTCTGTAATATCCTGTGAAATATGTTTGTATTAGACCATACATTTGCATGGCAAACTGAGGTCATGAACATAAGTACAGCAGTTTTCCCAGCAGTCAGTGCAGCCAGGGCACAGAATCTCTCCTCAAAACTGCAATAATAGTGGTGGCTGCTTCATGCTTAATCTTGCAGCTGGCTGAACCTGCAGTCACCATAGTCTCACATCTATAGAGCTACTGGCTTCAGAAATCTTTAGCGGCGATGTGCCATAACTTAGTCTGGAACTGTTCCCACCAGATCAAAATCAGACACTACACCTGTGAGAGGTTGCTACTATCCTAGTCTCTGACAGCACCTGCTGTTCTGGGAATGTCCTCATAGTGCCTGGTGTCTCTCTTCAGGGCCTAAGCAGTGGTCTGCCCTAGAGAAGAGGTGACAACGATGACCTCCAGTTAGACAGACATCAGAGACACATTATACTGAACCAAAGAAGAACAGAACTATGTGACAATCACTGGAGATGCTCTCTGATGGAGGATGGAGGCATCTACTTGTCAATGTAAACTGATGTTTTGCTTGCCACACAGTTGCCTCTTGGATATCAACAAGAGAATAACAACATTTGTCCAACCCTTTGGCTATTCCCCGTGCTCTTCATCCACTTATCAATGATACTGGTAAGGGCAACTTTTCACATCTCAAGAGTTCTTACAGAGCTCTGGGAGCAGGAAGAATGCAAAGGACAGTGAATAATAGGGATAGTTACTGCAGCTGGAGGCCCTGACGAAGGTCTCGGTCCCTCTAATAAAGAGGAAAAAGTGAGGCAGAAGTGGATACACCAGCATGTCAACATCAGGTTGGGTGGCTGGTGCCTAAGACAGAACTTTGTCTACTATGACCACAGGACCTTCTTTAAGGAAGAAGGATTGCCTACAAAGACAGGACCCACCTGACAAATGGGATGAAAGCCTAACATAGATACATCAAAGAATGGTTATTTTTTGAAAAGATGCAAAGATATGGAGGGGAGCAAAGTTTTGTCTGGGGTGCTGCATGATGGAGTAGGTTCTTGCACTTTCCTGTGGAAGTAGCACAGCCAAGGTCATTTTCAAATGCCTGAATACAAAGACATGGAGCATGGGAAATAAACAGAAGAAGTTAAATATCACTCCAGAGCCGCAGAGCTGTGAACTCATTGGGATTACAGAGAGGTGGTAGAATAGGTTGTGTAACTGGAGTCTCAGTGGCTGAGTGAAGACTTCAGGTAAGAGAGGTAAAGAAAATGAGAAGGAGGGATTACACTTAATGCTTTAGCACTGGCTAGGGCACAGGAAGCTTTGGAAATGGGAATGAGCTGCTAGAGCAGTTCATCATGGGTAAAGATAAGAAAAGAGTTCAGAAGGAATCTGTTATAGAAAGTGTGATGAAGAAAAGAGTGTTAGATGAAGACTTCTTTAGAGCACTTGAAAAAAACCCTCACAACTGCAGGTTGCTTCACTGTCTCCCTAAAGGGTAACAGGGCTGGATATAAACAATAAAAGAGATTTTCGAGTGTTTTGCAGAAAATTTCTTAATGCACGTAATCAGTGAGTCAGGTATGAGACATTGTGCATTGCTTCAGCTTTTAGTCACAAATAATGAAAAACTGCTGAAGATGTGAAGGTCAAGAGCAATCCTGACTGCAGTGACCATGAGACTGTGGAGTTTAAAATCCTGAGTGAATCAAGGAAAATAAATAGTATGTAACAAAAAAAAAAAAAAGGCATGTGATACCTATAAATAATAATTACAACAATCAGGGTAGAATGAAGTTTCTTTAAATGTAATGTAATCTATTAAAATAGCAGCATCAAAACCAGTGTGTAAGTATCTTGTAACACTGTGGCATGACTACATATAAGAGTTTCATGCAAGTATGTGAGCAATGTGAACAGCAAAGGGGCAAAGATTTGTGTAGCTACATTCAGAATAAATGAGAAAACATGTCAACAGTGACACAAGTAACAGAATTTGCAAGATAAAGAAAAAAAAGAAATACGTGCAAGGGGCTGCAAATAAACAGAACACTTTGTTGAATACAAAAGAAAGATGACTGGCAAAATAATGAGTAGTTGGGATGGAGTCTCTGTGAACATATGTAGACATTTACGTCCAATTTGTAAAAGCATACAGTGAAAAGAAGACAGAAGAATCCCTCGTTTGAAGAGTTTATTTCTCCTTAGAAACTATAAAGAAGCTTAGATATCACCACCAGGTCATAGAAATTGCACCTTAAGAAATATTTGAATCTCAAAAGATACAGAAGGTTTGAAGACAAAAAGGGGCAAAGGACGACACTAGAGGGCTAGTTACATGTCTTGAATATGAGACAGGGATGTTTTCCACTCCAGCCTCAACATCTCAAAGTAGAATAAATGAAACTAAATAAAAAAAAAATCCCCCCCCCAAACCCAGTATTGGACAAAATATGCTTGGTGTGGTTGTTTTACAATAAAATATGTGTTCTTGTAAGTGGAAAGTTCAAATGATATGTTGTCTATATCCAACAGGGTATAGTTAACCTGTTGTTTAAGCTGAAGAGTCAGATTTAAAAGAATTAATGAGGCAAAGCTCCTGAAAAGAATATTTGCCTTTATAGGAAACTGTAAATAAACATTTCAAATCTCTTCAAAAGCTCATTGGAATTCAGTACACACTGGACAAAATCAAAACAAACTCAGCAGTTTATCCTGGACCAGGCTTTTCAGGTAATTAGGGTAGAGCAAGCAGAGAAACAAATAGAAATATTAAACTGAATTTCCTGACTGGAGAATTGATAGGTTATTGATTTTTTTCCTGGCATTTTATCACCTGATTATCACTTTTGGAGAGCTTACTAAGTAATTAACGACAAACAATATTTTATGTATTTTTATCACTTATTTAAATAACACTTTGATTTCAATTGTATATATATGTTCATTTGACTGCCACTCTTAAATAATGGGAGGCGACATGCTAAGCAGATCATTTCCTAATCTTTGTAGTGGTATTTGAAGAAGGTATTTTGACCCTATTATGGATTCAAAAGTCTTTATTAAATGCAGTAGCGAAGTGCATTTGATTTCATCGTGTTTAATGTATTGAGTGTTAGTCTTTCCAAATCAAGTGGTTATGTCATTCATTCAGCACAGCTGAGGGTGCCTCCTTTCTTTAAGCAAATTTCTTCCTGTAGCCTATGCAATTGCTCAAAATCATTTGGCTCTAATAAAGACTTGGGTGAAAACACCCAGTTACATCTATTACATATATTTCAAGAGTGTTGTACCAATAAAGGTGTTTATATGAAGGCCTGCATACATTTGATACAGACAAAGCAAAGAAACACAAGGGAAAGTAGAAAGAAACAAAGAAAGAATCAACAACAAATAAACAGTGTCTGGAATGAGACAAAAATGTATCAGTTGTTTCTGATTTTCTCTGTCTTAATGTTTTTTTATCTTATGAATGTTTATATGCAATTATTGTTTTATTTCCTTTTTTAATTTCCATGTCACATTTTTGTGGAAAAAACCCCAACCCAGCTATATCATGATCAATTCAGTTGCACTGTGCTGTTTAAAACACAAGCAGTGTGCTCTCCCAAAGTGATTTGATTTCCTTTGATTTGGGGTTTTTTTTGTTTGTTTTCCTTTGATCAAGAAAAAAGAAAAGTAATTCAGAATGAAAGGTTCCAGATTTGCTTTGTGTCCAAAAGCAGTGCTCCATTCAGAGTTGATCATTAATGCAATTCTCTTATCATTTTTTCCTCTCTCTCATAGACTAGACAGGTGAAGTATTCTGTCACTGTAAGGAAACCATTTCCACAGTCCCAAGTGCTTCACATTATAGGACACACGAATCTATTCACTAATATAAATATAAATATAAATATATAAACTAATAATATAAATATAATGTATAAACTAGACAGAATGTGAGAAAAAAAATCCACTCAATTAATTTTTCTGACAACTGCCATTCATCCTTTTTGCTGAAGAAAACAACGAAAAGTTATTAGAGAATACTTTTTCACTAAATTTTGTCTGTTCATCTGTTCACTTGAAGCTTTTATTCATAACCTTCTAAGGGATGTGGTCACAGAAGGAAGAAATACAGATTTTTCTCAGAATTACTCTGCTCCCATAGAGGAGAGAGATGGGAAGAAAAACTTTGATTAGAAAGACCTAAAGAAATATGCAAGGAATTAGTTGTCTTTCATTTTACACAGTAACAAAGCTATTTTCTAGAAAGGTCAAGGAATTTAGCAGGTTTCATACACCTACTATATGACTACTGATAAATCAGAGCTCAGTGGTAACAGGCATAAACGTGAGAATTGGAGGATTCAGGTAAATCAGACTTCTCACTTGAACTTTGATGAATATATGTCACATCTGTATGGGAGATGGGTCTCAGACTAGATGCTATTCTGAATCGAGAAAGTGCGTGATATTTTTTAAATTCTGAGATGAAGTTGTACAAAATGCATTTTTCTAAGCATTAAATAAATTCAATCATGTACGTCTTCAATGCTTTATATGAGGAAAGTATTAATATCTTTAGGGTATATTTCATTTCTGAAAAAAAGATCTAGTTGTTATCTGTTCAAATATATCAGTCCAAGTATATCAGTAACGTAAAAAAATCTATACTGAAATATTGCCATTTCCCATTGACCTGCTACATTCAGTTACACAAGAGCTCTGGCAGAGGAATTCTTTTTCCTTCTATGTTGGCAGAAAGAACAATGATACAGCAACTGGTTCAGGTGCAGGACAGGGTATTTGCTGACCTGTGGCTTGTGCTAAGGAACATGCAAATACAGTGCCATAATAACAAGTGTTTCCCAACTAGAACAGTAACTGTCCTTTTACTCTAAGCTCGAAGGGAGGGCTACTGGCTTGCAAAGGAGCTATGCAGCCTTGTAAATGCCATTTTATGCCCACAGCCATAATGAGAAGCACAGACAGATGTCTAGAAGTGGACAGACAGCCTTGGGAACAACTTGTTTGTAGAAGTCTCCTTAAAGAATGATACGGCAAAATGTCCTTTCTGATTGCATGGATTCCTGTTTCATCTGCAAATGGACCCAGCAGGCTGGGAAGTTATAGTTTAACTGATGAAACAGACTTGCAGGAATCTGCTCTTCTGTGTAAACATATAAGTGTTTAACTACTTATTATTTGGAATCAATACGCAGCAATATTGGTGAAAACCTGAATTTTCTGTTTGTGAACTCATAATATGTTTTCAGAGTGAGTAAGCCTCCTAACAGTGAATGACATCCTCTCTCATACTGAATGCTGAAAATAAGGAGAAAAAAATCTTGGGATATCTTGCAATTTATATTAATATAAGCAATATGTAATGGATCTAACTGACAGCAATATTTGTGGGATTTATTTTTATCTTGCAGGCAATTGCCAGCAAATGAACCAACATCAGTTGCCTGTTTATGACAACCTCCATCAGATTATTTTGGCTGTTGCAAAGAACAAAAATCTGTGACAGAAATACCACAGCTTTAATTAATTTAGTATAATTTTCTGTATTATATCATTGTAATATGTGTGGATAAACCATTGACAGGTTTCATATGTCATTTGAATACTCTATTAAATAACAGTAAGAAAATAATATTCTGGGGACAGTTTATAAAACGATTAGGGTCAATGCTAAGCCTTCCATTGACTACAAAGACATTTGAAGAGGTTTTGTATTGTACCGATTCTGCACATGCTTATGATTTGTCTTATGCTTTGATATTATATTCTACCATATCTAATTTCACCTTGATGTAAAATATATTGGAACTAAATGATCTTCAAGGTCCCTTCCAAACCAAATCATTCTATGATTCTATGATAAGTGGATAAAAATAATGTTTATGGTCTTTTACTGTACCTATTTAATGCCACATTAAGGTCAATTTCTGGATCCATTGTAGCTGTTGATGAAGAAGGGTCAAATACAGCAAAAGCTGAATCTCACTTTCATAGAATTTTGTTAAAAAGAAACAAAGCCTAAGCATGCATGAAGGGTTTCCATTCACAATGCAGCTTGCACTAAAGAATGCTTAGTGCTGGATTTTGGGACAAAATCAGTAGGAAGATCCACTCAGCTTTCAGGAAGGCTTTATATTCCTTTAGCAGGTTTCACAGTTCTACTGTATGACTACTGATAAATCAGAGCTCAGTGGCAACTGAGGTAAGCATCCTAAACAACAGCTTTTCTTCTCAGCTATTTTTGCCTTGGATATTCCACCAACTGCCTCTAGAAAGTTTTTTAAGAAAAATCTGGCCTTCTTAGCTGCTATTATATTCATACTGACCCAAATTTAGCTTAAATAATCTTTCTTTTGCATTCAGGACTTCATAGAGTTGAAGACTTTGTTATTAATAATTTTTCTTTCTGTTTTTATTATCTTATTTACTCCCCGTCTCCCTCCTCTTCCCTCCTGCCCCAAACTGGTGCACTGCTGATCATATCTTTTGTGCTTTCCCACACTCCCAGCATGACTTAAGGAATGCATCGCCCCTATCACTTATATTCTGTATTTCCATTAACATCTTCTACTGTAAGCTGCATTCCAAAGCTGCACTGTAAGCTGCACTCCAAAGAAAACTGCAAATATAGCTGTCATCTACAAAAGTCAGCTGTATTGCTATGGTAGTAAACTTGGAATTTATTAAGAACAGTGTCTCTTAGTCCAGAGAAGGGCAACAAAGCTGGTGAAGGGGCTGGAGAAAAAATCTTACGAGGAGCGGCTGAGAGAGCTGAGGTTGTTCAGCCTGGAGAAGAGGAGGCTGAGGGGAGACCTTATTACTCTCTACAACTACCTGAAGGGAGGTTGTGGAGAGGAGGGAGCTGGCCTCTTCTCCCAAGTGACAGGGGACAGGACGAGAGGGAATGGCCTCAAGCTCCGCCAGGGGAGATTTAGGCTTGAGATTAGGAAGAAATTTTTCACAGAGAGGGTGGTTAGGCATTGGAACGGTCTGCCAAGGGAGGTGGTTGAGTCACCGTCCCTGGAGGTGTTTAAGGTTAGGGTAGATGAGGTGCTTAGGAGCATGATTTAGGGATTGGTGGGAATGGTTGGACTCGACGATCCAGTGGGTCTCTTCCAACCTGGTCATTCTGTGATTCTGTGATTCTGTGATTCTGTGATTCTGTGATTCTGTAAACATTAAAAATAACATATTTTTAAAATTTTCCCAATAATCCCAATATTCCCAATATGAAGGCTTGTAGTGATAGGACAAGGGGGAACGGATATAAACCGGAGAGGGGTAGACTTAGACTAGACACTAAGAATAATTTCTTCACCATCAGAACGGAGAGGCACTGGAACAGGTTGCCAAAGGAAGTTGTGGCTGCCCCATCCCTGGAGGTGTTCAAGGCCAGGTTGTATGGGGCCTTGGGAAACCTGATCTAGTGGGATTTCCCTGCCCATGGCAGGGGAGTTGTAACTGTTCCTTCCAACCCTAACTATTCTATGATTGTATTTAAACTTCATAATAAACCTCTGTTAAACTGAATGTATTTATTATAAATACTGTAAAAGACAGTAAAGGGTGATATATTATTCCTGGATAGGGGAGCAAAAATCAGTGTTTATATCAATGACGATTTATATATTGCCGTGAAACAAATAAACTCCAAAATATCAATACTTTGTGAAAGATAATACTTTAGGGTTTTGTTTTGTTTGTTTGTTTGTTTGTTTTTACTTTTTGGAAAGAATGTAATCTTACTCCATATTTATTTTTAATGTTAAAGAGAAACAAATTAAGAGAGGTTGTAATTCATTTAGTGTTCTGTTGCACATGAGAACTGTAACCCAGTACACAGTCAAAATAAATCTGTGAATGGAACAACCTTGTAATCAATTTTCCACTGTTTTCTGAAAAGGTCAGTAGTGCATATGTGAAGTCATGAAGTACAAATGAAATGAGAAAGGGGTGGATCTGTTCAATGAAAACACTGTGGTAATAATCACTCTGTTATATAACTGTTAAAGAAAATACACTTGAAAACTAGCACTTCCATACATGAAAGCTAAGTTTGAACCAGGAACTTTTTTGATGAATCACAGTTATGGATCTAAAACTTGTTGGTTGTCTTAACAAACAGGCAAAAAATGCAAGCATTAAAGCATTCTTATGGTTATCAATTTTTTTATAGTTAATGAAAATTCCTAAACCAATTGTAGTCTTCAAAACTGTAAAGAAGTCCCTTTCTTTTCCTAGCACTCAGAAAAAGAAGGTAATATCCAAAGCTAAACAGCTAGTTTAGACTAGCCACTTAATTGGTAGAGGTTTGGGAAAAGGGACTCATTTGCACCTATACCTCATGATAGGGTCTCTTTCATCACACAATTAGTGTCTAAATCCAAACCCATAGCTGAAGTTTACTTGGATCTCTGTACTTGATAAAGGCACTCTGGGGAAAAAAAAAAAACCCTATTTTTTTCTTTTCTTATAAGAAAAAATATAACTGTATCTATGATAAGCAGGATGAACTATAGAGATGTTAACATGGACATTTATGTAAAACTAAAATAACACCATTCTCATCTTAAGCTAAGAAGGCAGTTCTACTCTGTATTGCCTATGTAGTCAATAGAAAGAAGTAGATAACTTTGTAAGCCTCCAAAAAGAAAAAAAATAATCCGTCAGATTAATTTAGGTAAGAAAGTCAAGTGTATCATCCCCAAGATATTTTTTCAAATATCTCCACTGATTAAATAATGAAGAGGAAAGAAGATTTTGAAAGTAATATAATTTCAAAAGGTAGCTGTCATTTTCATGTAAGTTAGCTGTTTAAATTATGTTAGATCTCCCTTCTTTTTTTCAATTTCAGATATCTATTTTTTAATTATTTTTACATTATATGACATACACGAATACGTTTAAATATTTTCACAATATCTAACCAGGCACTGCGGAAACTAACGTCAAAGCTATGGCCTATAGATATGACTTTTTGTAGATAAGAAGTTACTTTACTCATGATTTAGCTTAAAGAATAATCTCAGTTGCATTGCAAATTAAAATTTGAAGCCTTAATTTTTGTTTCAGTTTAGCAGTTATTTAAAAAAAAAACAAACCCCAACCTAAACTTCTACAGCATATTCTTACTATGTGTAAGCTCTGGATCAGGCTAAGATTGTTAAAAAAAAACCCAGTCCTATGAAAGTCACAGATTAAGTCTTAGGAAATAATATATATATATTTTTAATGCACTTGCTTCTGATGTATACTTATGATCATAATTTTAAAACATTAGCATCTTGGAAATGGTTTTGAGTACACAGTTCTTTTACAACATCAGTTAACTATGAAGTGCTAACCAAGGGGACAAACAGAATATTCAAAATTATTATGGAAATGAGAGTGTACTAAACAAAACCCCCATTATTATATAACTAAATAAATCCATGTGTCACCCCTGTTTTGACTAAGTATTATTTTGCCATGTCAATAATAAAAGGAGAAAATAATAATTAAAAAAATAAGAAAACTGTAGCAACAAATATTTTGATGATCATTCTTCATCTGAAGAGGATTCTTCATTTTAAATAAGAGATGTCTGAGGCAAACATGATACATGCATGTAAAATCTGGAAGCTTATACAGAAGGTAAGCCAGAAATCAGTCTGTTATTTCACACAGTGCAAGAACTTCAGAACTGCTAGATAACTTTTTGGATTAAAAAACTCAAACACATAAATTACTACTACATATCGTACTACTCTTGCAATATCTGACATAGCTTACTTCATCAACCGGCAATTTAATATTTTGCAAATACTATTTAACTCAATGCCTCTGTGAGCCCAGAATAATAAATAGTAAAAATATATATATAGGAAATAAAGTAGAGATTTTTTTTTTTTTTGCAGATAAACTATTTTTCAGGATATATTAGTTCACATTAAGTCCATTGTGTATTTAAGAAACAATTGTGATTCAGGAAATTTTTAAGAAGCATTTCTGGAAATAAAGTATAGATATAGTAGTGAATTGTGAGAAACTCTAGCATATAAGTTGCCCTTCTTCAAAATTGTCCTTGAGAAAATTAACTTATGCATCTAATTTCTAATAGAATTTACAACATCATCTCTGAGAAACAATAGGAAAATATTTCTTGAGATACTTCATGAAATACCACACAATTAGCTCTGAAGCCATACAGACAATTCCCACTCATCATAAAGCATGGATCTACATAGACTGTGAGAGTGAGAACGGTGTGTTGCATGAAATATGGTATGAGATCCAGACACTGAGGCTAAGATTGACCTTACCCCAGTTAGGTCTACTTCAAGCGAAGCATCTAGTCTAAGCTACTTTACTGCATTCCCTTCAAAATCAGTTGCCTGGCCAATCTTATGACTTCAAATGTGTTTAGTTTCCACTAGACTCACTTGTATCTCTTATAGCTACAAAATGGCCTAGATTGATATAGTCCAGAGTTGGAACTTTTTTAAGTTTTTACTTTTCCCTTTAGTATTTTTTTTGAATGAAAATTCTTTCTCAGAAGTATTACATCAACATTCTTGGGTCAGAAAGCCCAGTGGCAGAAAGATCCAGGTAGCACAGCTGTAAGGTATTTGTGCAATGCATACAGGTTAGCTGTTTTATAGGCTCAGTCAGAGCTGATTGCTTTAAAATGGTGCTTTTAATTTTTGACTAACCTATGATATGGCAGCTGCAGGTACTTTTCCTGAAGTCCAGAATAGTAAGTAAAGTTTCACATTCTCAGAGTTCATAATCAAGCCATAAATGAGCCATTAAATGTTGCCAGTTTTCTCTAAGAAATAATTTTTTTCTTCTTGTTTGTAGCATCAGCTTCCTAGTAATAAAGTATACTCCATTACACAGCATTTCTCACAGCCAAAGTTTATTTCTGGCTTCTCACATACTAAAAAAAATCATGCAGCCTGAACTAGACTGAAGGGCTAATGCCAGAACAGAACAGGAAGATGGAGAAGCTTGTTATTCATGACCTGAACACAGTGATCTGGGTCAAAATGACTGAGAGATTACAGGCAGTTTTTTAATTAAAAAAAAAAGTAGCATCTGTTGAATCACAAATTCTTCATCAAAATAAAAAGGAATAAAATCTAACTCAGAAAGAATAAACTTCTACTCTAGACCTACATGGTTTCACTTTGAGGCAACCAATGATTTGGTTGTTTGCTCTGTCCCTTGCTCTGTCTTGTTGCACTGAGGAGCACAGTGTTGAAATAGCCCAAGGCAATGCTCTAGGTGACTGGAAGAATTTGAGCAACACTAAAGATCGTTTTTGATAAGCAGCTAAATATTTGGATGTGTCATTTTCCTCAATACTTTTCAAACATTTTTAGCTACTTTTCATTGATCATGCCTTTCCCACTATCTAGATGGTGTGTGCTGCTATTCAGAGAGACTTTGACAAGCTGAAGAAATGGGCCAACAGGATCAAAGTGTATAAACACCTGACTGGGGATGTAAAGAACAGGGTGCCCAGTGACAGGGTATCAATCAATGTGCATGAACTGAAGCACAGGAAATTCCACTTCAACATAAGAAAAGATAAACTTATTGATTGATTGATTTATTATGCTCACTGTGACTAAGAACTGGCACATGTTTGTCAGACAGTTTGTAAAGTCTTCATCCTTGGAGATATTCAGAATTTGACTAGATATGCTCTTGAGAAACCTACCCTAATTGATTTTGCTCCAAGCAGGGATTTTAACTAATGGATCTCCAGAGATCCCCTCCAATATAAACTACTCACTGGTGATATTATACAATTCTACAGTCTCTGTGTCTACCTTCTCTACAGAGAATTTGTGATTTGGAGTACTATAATAATTCCGAGAGTTATTGCCTTGGAGACTGTAGCATTCACCGTACTTCCTGTTATACAACAATGTGAAGCACTTGGGACTGTGGAAACGGTTTCCTTACATTGACAGAATAGTTCACCTGTCTTGTCTACGAGAGAGAGGAAAAAATCATAAGAGAATTTCATTAATGATCAACTCTGAAACTTTTTTTTCATGTATCCTATAAGGCATCTCAACATCTTTTCCTCTGCTTTACATTACATTTTCATAATGTCTTCAATTATAACATCAGAAAGGCTACAATATTTCCAGAACTCAACTTTGCAAATATCTCACAGCATTTAGAATTAACACATCCTGACCCCATAAAGTTTATAACAGAATACTTCATGATTAAACATCCACTTTATATGTTTTAATCTATCAGACTAAGGCTTTACAAGATTTATTTCTTTATTATACAATTAGAAAAAAAGAACAAAAAAGACACACACAAAAAACCAAACCCCAAAAACCCCCAGCATCATGTGTACTGTACTACACTCCTTTTTCTTTAACAACCCTATTAATTGGCTAGACTTCTCAGGATCTTAATTGCTTTCCGCTTACATAAATGGTAGACCTTAACACAGACAAGAATTTTCATCCTATAAATGTTAGGTTTATGTTAGACTACTGTATTGTAGTGCATAAAATGATCTCTCCTCTCCCAGATGTCAATCTAAAGTTTGCTATTTTTTGTCTTTTGTTCTCTAGATCACTGGAGAGTCCCTAGGACTCCATATGTTGCTTGATATCTGCCAATATAATGTCAAAGATCATAACAAATAACCTAAACCAACTCTAAAAAGAGATTTACTGAACATCCATAAGTCAGCTAATGAAAAAAACTAGTCTTTATGAACTGCTTTTGGAGCTTGGAGCTGTTAGTTGAACATCTAGCTCTATAACTGCAGGTGGATTCTCTACACCATCTCAAAATTTAAAAGTTTTATTTATTACCAAGAATGAGGTAATACTCTAACAAGTTCCATGATCAGTGAAATATGTGAAGGCTGTTCTCCCAGGAAATTTTCTGTAGTAGTTTGAATCATGGCTCTCTAGTGACATATGAAACCATCATGTCTTCTTCTGGGTTTTTCTTGTGGCAGATATGTGGGGCTCATTATGTAGTCTCTACTCAGTTAGGCTGGTCTTTATTTTAGCAGGCCTACAATTTTCATGAAAGAAGAACATCAGAAATCTTAATATTGCTGCTTCTCTGTCAAATTATTTAAAATTCATGTAAAATTCAGTGACAAGAATTTTCATTGCTGTAGGAAATTTACTGAATCTGTGTAGCAAGTACAGGGTTTCTTAAAAAAAAATAAAACAGACCCAAAAATGTAAAGTATGACATACACACAGCATTAACATATATTGTTTTATGCTCATACCTCCAGATCCTGTTGGAAATGAAGGAGTTAACATACAATATCTTTTTATCAGTGCAGAGTGAAAGCAATAATAGATAGTTTTAACAGTGAAGGTGCGTAATCCACATCATTTGTTTGACTGAGACTGTAGAGAGATATTGAAAGAATATGAAATGATTCTATCTCAATATTAGCATTGCTTATTCAGATCTGGTACAAAATACTAGTTGGCTCCAGCTCACATAATTGAAGTACCCACAGACAGGAGGATAAAGTAACCTTTTTTATTTCTTTTTTCATTCTTAAACGCTTATGAATGTCAAGGGATGGTTCATGTCCAGTGCAAATTCTTTAAAAATTTCAATTCTTTAGAGTTTAAGATTTTTTATTTTAGATTGTCTTCACATTGTTCAAATGAATAAACAAACCAACAAAACCCCAAAACACCCTGCTAGAAGGCTGTAAGCACACAGAATAATAATAAGTGCATAGCAGGCCACTATCCTATTCATAACTATTGCATATGTCATTACAAAGATCTATGTTATTCCACTTCTGGCTTTGCATATTTCTACAAGTTTTGGGTTTAATTTTTTTGCTCCCGTTTTTAAGCGGTTACTGGTTTTAGTTACTCTTGTATATGCTCAGGCACTAAATTAATAGTATACTCACACTTTACAACTAAACACTTTAAAAAATTATTATTTTAAAAATTATTTTATTATTACAATTTTTAATTATTTTACTTTTATATTTTTAATTATTTCAATTCCTTTATATATAATATATATTATGTTTTTTAGCATTAATTTGGGGAGGAGGGAAAAGAAAGAGAAAGCAGTGGAAAAAATGAGGGGATTACATCCTCTGTCTTGTTTAAATACAGGTTTAATTTAAATTAAATACTGCCGAAGTAAGAAAAAAAGGTTATTACGATTTCTAATCATCAAAATGTTAGCTATGTTGATCTGTGAGCTATCAGTTGCAGTGATCCGTGAGGTTTTTTAAAACTTACAAAGAAAATCTGCTGTCATGTTTAAGTTTTCATGAGCTAGTAATAGAAAGCTTTGTATTTTCAGAAATATTACATAAAGATAATGTGTCGCTTCTGTCAGTGTCTAATGGAAAAAAAAAATAAAAGAAACAAAATATTGCTAGCAGTTTAGTATCTCTCAAGCCTTATAGGATTTAATGTATCCTGGTGTAGCAAAAAAAATGCAAAGTCTTTTCCCTGGAATGATGGAGAAAACATGCTGAACCTTAGCACGTGGGGAACATCACTTAGAGAGCACGGCAGGAAGCACAAATCTGAAGACAGGAAAGAAGATGGGTCTGAAGGAGCAAAAAGGAAATTACAGGTAAGGTTCAGTCTTAACAAAGAGGAATTAATTTAAAAAATAGAAATTAAGTAATTCCAGCTCACATAATGCTGACAGGATATCAATACAGCTTGTGTATTCACCCTAAGTTATAGATGGTGGTATTTTGAAAAATAAAGAAAATAAAAATATTTAGAGACTCAGAGAGCATTCTCAGATTGTTAGAACTGTTTTCCCAGTATGGTCTCTTTACTTTTTGTGTTGTCCTACATTCAGATACCTAACTTATTTTTTTTTATTTCCTTGCACTCCTCTCCTTGCAGTACACTATTATCAAGGAAGAACTGTGTTGTAAATACTTTGTTTTGCAGCAATACATCTAGCAGAAAAAATAGTAAGAAATCATCCTTCATGCCATATTATCTGAATAGTGAAGAATGTTGGTTTTGTTCTAATTTTTAAATCAGATGACAATAATTTAATGGTTTTTTGTTTATACTGATCATTATTAAATTTTTTTAGTTCTTCTGCCTTATCTCTTTTTACTTTTACAATAATTTAGCTTTTACAAAGTTTGATGGGACAATCATTCTTCCATCATGGAATAGGGGAATAAACAAATTAGGTCAAAGTAAAGCCTGTTCACATTTTTACCTGTCTCCTGATAGGAGCTGTTACAGAAATTTTAGGAGATGAAAAGATAGAAACTTGCAATAACAAACTGTGGAATAATTTTCTTGTCACTAAAGGGTTTTTTTTCCTTACTTTTCCTTATTTCCTTACCTGTATTAAAGATTCAGGTTGGTTTACAGTTTCTGAATGGTTGATTGAATGTAGTATTTCCATTAATTTTGTTTGTGCAAATTTATTGTTTTGCTTCTAGAAAATCATTATTATTTAAATTAGATTGTTATTTCTGGAGTAATATTCCCTTGAATTTTATTGTGCTGAACACCTCGATTCCTGTGTTCAGTTCTGGGCCCCTCACCACAAGATGGATGTTGAGGCTCTGAAGCGAGTCCAGAGAAGAGCAACAAAGCTGGTGAAGGGGCTGGAGAACAAGTTTTACAAGGAACGGCTGAGAGAGCTGGGATTGTTTAGCCTGGAGAAGAGGAGGCTGAGGGGAGACCTCATTGCTCTCTACAGCTACCTGAAGGGAGGTTGTGGAGAGGAGGGTGCTGGCCTCTTCTGAGAGGGAATGACCTCAAGCTCCGCCAGGGGAGGTGCAGGCTTGAGATAAGGAAAAAATTCTTCATGGAAAAGTTCGTTAGGCATTGGAACAGTCTGCCCAGGGAGGTGGTTGACTCGCCTTCCCTGGAGGTGTTTAAGGTTAGGGTGGATGAGGTGCTGAGGGGCATGGTTTAGACATTGGTGGAAATTGACGATCTGGTAGGTCTCTTCCAACCTGGTGATTCTATGATTCTATGACATATGGAAAAAAATTCTTCACTGAAAGGGTCATTAGGCAATTGAACAGTCTGCCCAGGGAGGTGGTTGACTTGCCTTCCCCGGAGGTGTTTAAGGTTAGGGTGGATGAGGTGCTGAGGGACATGGTTTAGAGATTGGTGGGAGTGGTTGGACTCGATGATCCAGTGGGTCTCTTCCAACCTGGTTATTCTATGATTCTATGATTCTATGAGTCTCATCTATGGTACTTTTCCCTTTTCCCAGCTTTTGAAAAAACAACAAAAAAGGAATATTTGCTTCTCATACTTCAAGATATAATCCACATGTGCTTCTAAAACACAGTATCTGTTGGAAAAAGCACCACAACTGATGTGCTAATACTTTAAATAGATAGAGTTCATATTTCCTGGTGAAGTCAAAAAATATTTTCTCATGTGCTAACTATGAATCATTAAATGATGTACATAATCATGACAAATTGGTACAAAATGGTTAGTGCTGTGTACATGAATTTTTGATAACTCTTCAGTCCCCAGTCTTTTATTTGCAGGAGTAGGGGAAAAGAAACTGCATAAGTAAAAAAAGATGGTAGGATATAATTTTCCTGGAATGACAGAAAACAGCCAAGAGGCTTTTACATTACCAATATTTGCTTCCAGTCCCTTTTAGCTCAAAATATTAAAAAATGAAGGTGTATTTCTAGTTTATGCTGAGAATCAACTGCACTAGATGACATGCTATTTTGACAAAGTGTAGGAAGATTGGCTTGCACAGAGAAGCAGCAAGATCTAGCCATTGCAAAGCTCAACTTTAGCCTACCTTACTGTACATAGCCAAACCTCTTTTCTATGCTGTTTACCTCCATTGCAGATGCTAGGCTACGTTTGAGATTATTCTTTTCTTACTGCTTTCTAAATTCATTTCATAAAACAGGAGGTGATAAAATTTGCAATGTTGATATTGATATTGCTTCCTCAACTGACATTAAAAAATATATATCGTGTATACAAATGAGTAAAAATAATTGACTTAGGGCATCACTTATATCATTTAGCTGCATTTTTTGTTTCGTGTATGGAAAAAATGTCATAGAGTAAAAAACCAAAAAAAATAACAAACTACACTCACACAGCTGGTCACAGAGATGGGCACAGACAAGGTGCTGCTGTCAAAAGCATCTACACACAGGATTCACGTCAGACACAAGCCCAGGCAGCCACATCCCCTCTTCCTCTCGAGCTAGCAGAAGCAGAATGTCACCAGTGCAGCATACATACCACACTCTCTAGGTTCACATGCACAGAAACATTTGTTGGTCCCCTCGACCACTATCACAGCCCCTCTGACTGCCTGGCACCTCTGCTTGGATCTCTGCCCCTTTCACTCAGCGCAATGACCCCCTGCAACTCACCAGCTTGAAGTTTGCCCCCCTGCCCCCCGTGGTTTGGCAAAGATACAGACACTTACATATGTTCCTGCAGCATCCAGCACCAGGCACACTGGCTGTAACTCACGGTCCTACTCCAGCTGCCACCACTGAGTCACTCACTCACTTTCATCCCTCCCAGTAGCTGGTTTTCCATATACACACCATCCTAGCCCCAGTGACTGGGGTTAAAAGATCCTCATTGGCTTCAGTAGCTAACAACATAGGTCAGGGGCACCTGCACCCTGGTCTGATTCCTGTAGCTGGCACCATTTTTCATTCACACAGTCAAGTCTCACCAGCAGGAGGTACTGAATCTTTGCATCATACACACACACACACACACGCAAATGGGGCAGAGAGTGAGATTATGCAGAAAGACAGTGAATAAAATATTTAATAAGAAGAAAGAAGAAGACAGGACAGACTGCAGTAATCAGATAAGTATACTGACGGACACTAATTTACTCAGAGCTGCCACCTTCTATACACCTTTGTCTCTATCCCCTCTCCCCTTTATTACTCTTTGCTCCACCCTTCCCCAGAACACTGCCTCATCACTTTGCACATTCCAATAAAATCAACTTCCTGGTCCCCTAGAGTGGTATCCTCTTCAGCTGCAAAATCCATGCTGGCACTCTCTGAAGTGATTCCTGCAGTTTATTGATAGCCCATCAGTTCATGTAACTGACAGAATTTCCTTATCTCTGTTGTTAGTTGTCAGATCTGTTCATCTATATGCTTTGTTTCTTGCCTCTCACTTCTCATATCATGTCATTTTCCCATGGTTCTCAATCAGATAATCTTGCTTATATCGTACTCATACTCCATACACCATTATCAACTGAAGTATCAGACCAAGTTTATTTCTTGATATTGTCTCCTTTATCAGGTCCTTGACTCTGTATGTTTTGCTTCCCCCTTTTCCTTATTATCCCGTTTTGACAAGGTCCTTTGAAACAAGATCCTTGCTTCAAAAGTGCATGTACTATATAACCACAAGCGAATCCTTTTGTTAATCAACAGCAAATTGGTACAGCTTCCAGTGGACTTCATGCACTGGGGAAACTGTCTACAATTTCTTTTTTGCATATCATTGTTCCCCATGATATTTCATGTGCAGATGAAAATGTAATTTTCAAGGCTTCATCATCATTTTTCATATAGCTATTTCAGATGATTGGAATAATTAATAATGCTACTGAATCTGACATGCAAACTTAGAAGGTAAATGATCAAGTACATTCACAACAGCAAGGCAACGTTCACTGAAGTTTGATTTAAGCTAAAAGTCTGAGCAGCTTGGGAATTAGAATTGGCTGCTCTTCTGTCTGGGTATCAGAGTACTTAACTAACATTTATGCAATCCCAAAGTATTTATGAAACGGAGATCCATGACCCTAAGCATTATCTGTTTTATTTTAAAACCAATGCACATCAATACTATGAATTATTCAGGATATACTGAATTTCAAATGTGTGACTTGGGTCAGACTCCAAGATCATCATGTTTAAAATTCAGACAGAAGCAGTGCTTGAGGGGATTGTAAGAGAAAGGGATAACCTCTGGATTAATGAATGTATTACGAAGGATTTTATCATCATCCTTTTTTGTACATTCTGATCACAGAAATATGATAAGTACTGAAGTTTAACAGGCTCAAGTCCAAGACTTGTCAAATCTTAAGAAAAATTCAGAGGTTATCTCTTCTGTGATCCATCTGTATGTTATTCAGAAAAACGATCAGTCCTCCTGTCTTCCTTTGAATTTAACATAATTAACAGTGACATGTAGATCAGCATGGTTTAAACTCCCTCCTTCCCCCACAGCTTTTAGTTAGAAGAATTAGAAGGACATTTAGAAATTTATAATTAAAAAGTAAAATGAGCCAAGAACAGTATTTGTTAAAACTGTGTATTTTAAACAGTCGCCATCAAACTCAGTATACTGTCCTAATGTCATTTAAAGACCCTAGTAAATATGGCAACCAGTTTAAATTATTTGTAGTAATACAGTCTGTACTTTAGACCTTTTCTTCCTTTTTATTTTTTTTTTAAACGAAGTATTAATTGTGCTTAATTTTCAAAATAAAAAAGGAGAACATACTTGGATAATAAGATTACTAAAATATTATTGAATAGCATCTTTCTTTTATACCAACATTACAAATCTTAACTGTCTTTCAAATGTAAGCTTTCTTTCCATCACAAACTTGGAAAGAAAATAAAACGAAAATAACATTGTGCTGTTTTATATTTAGATAATTGTCTAATAAATAATCATGGTTTCCACTGTAACGATTTTTCTATGTTCTGGAAGACTTTTTTGACACGATTGCTTTGTCTGTGTTATTTTTGAGATTCCAATAGATTTTCTAGTAACAACCTGAACAAAATCTGATGGATAGTTACACTACTTAAAAAACTTTAACTCTGAGACCAGTCTCCATATCAAAGGAGAGAGAAAAATATGTTTAAATTAATACACCAAGAACTGCTTCTGCATCATACTGTAAAACACCAAGGTGTACAACAGTAAGTTCTTTTCTTCAGGTAAAAAGAGGACATGCAAACATGATTGACTCATATCACCATAGGCTTTGAGCAGAAAATGTAAACAAAAATGGATCCCCACTGCAAAGAATCAAGTACCTAAAATTTGAGTTATGGCTCAGCAAGCACACTTGATATGGTCAAGATTATATTAAGAGACTTCAGAAGGAAATTCTACAGAAAAAGACCCTTTAAAACATCTTGGGGTGGAATGGTGGTTTATCCAGATGATTTGTTGCTAATGAGGTATATGTCTCGACTACGATCAGGATGGGACAGAGTGCCTGTGGGTGAAAATCAGAGGAGTCCATGGGCAGGAAGGGATTGTGATGGGAGTCTGCTATAGACCACCCAGCCAAGAAGAAGCAGCTGATGAGCTCTTCTACAAACAACTGAGTGTAGTCTCAAAATCGCTACCTCTAGTCCTTGTGGGAGACAAGGGACGGTGCCCTCCTGGACCTGCTGTTGGTGAACAGAGAAGGACTGGTGGGGGATGTGAAGGTTGGAGGATGCTTGGGGCAAAGCGATCATGAGATGATAGAGTTCTCAATGTGGGGTAAAATGAAGAAGGAGGTTAGCAGAACAGTTGCCCTCAACTTTCAGAGAGCAGACTTTGGGCTGTTCAGAAGGCTGGTCGTAAAAGTCCCGTGGGAGGCGCTCCTTGAAGGCAAAGGTGTCCATGAGGGCTGGGCGCTCTTCAAGAAGGAACTCCTAGCAGCTCAGGAGAAAGCCGTCCCCACATTCCAGAAAAGTAGCTGGCGGGGTAAGAAACCAGCGTGGTTGAGTAGGGAGGTCCTAAGAGACATCGACAGGAAGAGGAGGGTCTACGACCTCTGGAGGAAGGGGCAGGCATCCTGGGTGGACTATAGGGAGGAAGTGAGAATGTGCAGGGAAAAAGTCAGGAGGGCTAAGGCCCAACTAGAAATGCGATTGGCCAAGACTGTGAAAGACAACAAAAAGTCTTTCTACAAATATGTCAACAGCAAAAGGAGGGCTAGGGAGTATCTCCAGTCCCTAGTAGATGCTGAGGGAACAACAGTAACAGGGGACGAAGACAAGGCTGAAGTGCTCAATGCCTACTTTGCCTCAGGCTTTAACAGTAAGGAAAATTGTTCCCTCTGTGCACAACCCCAGGGGATGGAAGAGAAGTATGAGATTCCCAAGGTCCAAGAGGAGGTGGTTAGAGACTTGCTTGCCCAGCTAGATGCCCACAAGTCTATGGGGCCAGATGGAGTCCACCCAAGGGTTTTGAGGGAACTGGCGAATGTGCTGGACAAACCCCTTTCCATCATCTTCCAGCAGTCCTGGATGACTGGGGAGGTTCCACTGGACTGGAGGCTGGCTGATGTCGTGCCCATCTATAAGAAGGGGCTCAGGGAGGATCCGGGGAAATACAGGCCTGTCAGCCTGACCTCGGTACTGGGGAAAGTCATGGAGCGGGTGATCTTGAGTGCGATCATGAAGCACTTGCAAGAGAACCAGGTGATCAGGTCCAGTCAACACGGGTTCATGAAAGGCAGGTCTTGCCAGACTAATCTGATCACCTTCTATGACCAAGTGACTAAACTCTTGGATGAGGGAAAGGCTGTGGATGTGGTTTTCCTGGACTTCAGTAAAGCCTTTGATACAGTTTCTCACAGCATTTTGCTTCGGAAACTGTCGGCCTCTGGCCTGGACGGGTGCACAGTCTCCTGGGTGGAAAACTGGTTGAATGACCAGGCCCAGAGGGTGGTGGTAAATGGAGTTAAATCCAGCTGGAGGCCAGTGACAAGTGGGGTTCCCCAGGGCTCAGTGCTGGGTCCAGCCCTGTTCAATGTCTTTATCAACAACCTGGATGAAGGCATCGAGTGCTCCCTTAGCAAGTTTGCAGATGACACCAAGCTGGGTGGAAGTGTGGATCTGCTGGAGGGTCGGGAGGCTCTGCAAAGGGACCTGAACAGGCTGGACTGCTGGGCTGAGACCAACGGCATGAGGTTTAACAAGGCCAAATGCCGGGTCCTGCACTTGGGGCACAACAACCCTAAGCAGAGGTACAGACTAGGAGAAGCCTGGCTGGAAAGCTGCCAGGAGGAGAAGGACCTGGGAGTGCTGGTTGACAACCGACTGAACATGAGCCAGCAGTGTGCCCAGTTGGCCAAAAAGGCCAATGGCATCCTGGCTTGTATCAGGAACGGCGTGACCAGCAGGTACAGGGAGGTTATTCTCCCCCTGTACTCGGCATTGGTGAGACCGCACCTCGAGTACTGTGTTCAGTTCTGGGATCCTCACCACAAGAAGGATGTTGAGGCTCTGGAGCGAGTCCAGAGAAGGGCAACAAAGCTGGTGAAGGGGCTGGAGAACAAATCTTACGAGGAGCAGATGGGAGAGCTGGGATTGTTCGGCCTGGAGAGGAGGAGGCTAAGGGGAGACCTTATTGCTCTCTACAGCTACCTGAGGGGAGGTTGTGGAGAGGAGGGAGCTGGCCTCTTCTCCCAAGTGACAGGGGACAGGACGAGAGGGAATGGCCTCGGGCTCCTCCAGGGGAGATTTAGGCTTGAGATTAGGAAGAAATTTTTCACAGAGAGGGTGGTTAGGCATTGGAACGGTCTGCCCAGGGAGGTGGTTGAGTCACCGTCCGTGGAGGTGTTTAAGGTTAGGGTAGATGAGGTGCTTAGGAGCATGATTTAGGGATTGGTGGGAATGGTTGGACTCGACGATCCAGTGGGTCTCTTCCAACCTGGTCATTCTGTGATTCTGTCTTTTATGTACAGATTTTACAGTACTCACTTAAGATGGGGAGATGTTCTGAGAGGACTAAAAGACCAGAGCCTCACTTCCTATTAATATAGAGTAAGAATATTGCCAGAAAAGAGATTTCCTTTTCAGAAGTATATCAATATGTTTAATTTTTTCACAAGAAAGATTGTTGTCTCATGCTGGGAAAAGATGTATTCTTTGCATCTTCATAGTTTTTCATGGAGCAACATCCTTCTTTCAAGTCATCCAACAATTTTCTCTTGAATGGTAGTTCCGGTATCCAACAAAACTTTATCAGTTTTAGTGTTTCTGTTTGACAACAATAATCTCACTATGACCATACCATTAGACTCCTGAATAAGAAAAGCATCTGATTTTTGTCGTAGTCCTTTTATATACACTGTAAAAATTCCAACTTATTTCATCTTCTTTGTAACTGAAATATGTTATTATGTGATTCTTTTACACCCTTCTTTATTTGACTCTTTTTCTAAGGGTTATAGATAGGGATAAGAACACTGTCATTAAAATTATATTCTGTTTACAAGGTCATATACTGATAGGATCATGTGGAATGGCTTTAAATTGGAGGGGGGAAGATTCAGATTAGATATTGGGAAGAAATTCTTCATGATGGAGTTGATAAGACACAGAAACAGGTTGCCCAGGGAAGTTGTGGATACCCCCTCCCTGGAAATGTTCTAGGCCAGGTTAGACAAGGACTTGAGCAGCCTGGTCTAGTGAGAGGTGTGCCTGCACATGGCAGGGGGGTTGGAACAAAAAGACATTTAAGATCCTTTCCAATCCAAACCATTCTATATTTCTATGATTCTAGTAGTATGTGAAATACTATTACATTAAAATTTTGTCGTTTTGCTACACTGTCATTTAAGATAAAAAGTAGGCAAGGTGCTTTTTTAATAAACTGCACAAATAAGTCAAACATGAATATTAATAAAATACATTGTGCAGATTTTTTGTGGCTTTGTTGAACATTGAAATGGTTGTAGTGTCTGAGAATATCATATGTATGATGCTGATGAATAATAGGCTCAATAATGCTTTAAGAATACCTCAAACTAACAAGATGTTGAATTCCCTCCTACATTTTCAGAAATTCATCCAAAGTCTATTAGATCATTCCCTAATTACTAACAAAACACTACTTCCTTAAGGGTTATTCGATTTATTTATATGTGAATGGGTCATGATTTTTATAGATCCTGCACACATCTAGATCCAGCAAATTATGTTTGAAACTGTAAGAGTTCAAACACAGAGTTTAAAAAAAGAGTTCAAATTTATTTTACTTTGATCAAATCTTAAAATATAAAATAAATTAGAAACAAAAAAAATCAGTTCTCTTTGAGCTTCTGGAATTTCACAGTATGCTTTGTGGTAGCTGTTGCTTTTTATAAGACTTATAGTAATCATAAACCATTTGAATTTTGTTAGAATTCCCTCCTCATCCTTCGCTGAAAAAATTTTTCCTATATATATTAACCATATATTTAATTTTATCGAAATTGCAGATTTTTACAAAAGTTTTCAACTTAGAAGAAAAGGAAAAAAATAAAAAAAATAATTAATATATATATATATATAAACACTTATTTGGACAGATAGGCAGAACTTGTGAATAGTGAGCAGATGAAGTTCCTAATGTCTAAAGCAAGAACAAAAGAAAATTATGATAGAAAAGGCAAGAAAAAAATATTAGGTAGTATGATATTCATTGTCTTCCCTGTTACTCTTTAGGGTTGTTTAAAGTGAATGAAAGTAGTTACCTAGAAAGCATAGTGGAAGAAAACAGTTGTTTGTTAGCTACAGTTCTGATGAGGAATTACGTCAGCGAATTCTGAAAAAGCTGCAGGAAACCAACATGTTCTTTTACTTGACTTTGTAAATCTGAGAAATTCAATAAAAAATATTATGTAATGATTATGCTATGATAGGAGAGATGCTTGATGTCTCAGGAGGACTCTCTCAAGACTTTGATCTTTGATTCAGGCAATGCATCTTTTTCTTAAAAATTAACCTTTGTGATAGACACTAAAACATTTTTATCTCTACTTACCTGAAGGTTAGGAGAGACATGCAAAACAGCCAAATGATAGATACGACAAAGAAACCTAAACCCAGGAAAAAAATCCCCACCAACATGCAAAGCTGTAAGATTTCCTTATCATGCTGTTAACCTATTCTACTTTCTGATACAGAGATAATTAAGTAAGACTTATATAAGCATACAGTTGGATAAGTGCCATATACGTTTATACAGTGGGCAATCCAATTTATGGTTATTTGCTAATGACAGAAACATCAAGAAGGTACTGGCTTAGTAACAGAAGTTTAAATAATAGCACACTCAGTTAAGTTACAGATGGTAGGAGCAGAGATGCCCTTTCAGCTCATAGAATTCATTTTCATCATTAAGCCATTTGTAACAACATTTTTTCGGTGGATTACGTTAATGTGTATGTAAAATTAGCAAGGTTCATATTAAACATGCCCCATGATACCTTGTACTTTCTGACAGCAGATTGTATTTCCCAGTAGTCTTATATCCTCCTGTGCTAACCATCCATGCAGAAAGTACAGCTGTTGGTGGTCAGCTTAGAAATTCAAATGTTATACTTGAAAAATCAGGACAGCATTACTTCTTCATCAGGGCATCTTACAATGGCTGTGTAATGGAAGTAACAGTGCCCCAGTACAAGAAGGCATAATTCATGCATTTTATGCTGTTGGCAGTGAAGTGCTCTCTTGAATAAGCATCAGCATAAACAGAAGCCTACATTTTTTCACGAATGGGACATTCTCTAATTTATTTTTGTTATGTGCAAGTTCTTTTGCAATTACTTGAAGTGAGTTAGCTGAGTTGTATATTGCTACAGGTGATTTTAAATATCAAAATTAATTAGCTGAGTAGCATATTACTACAGGTAATTTTGATACTTAAAATTACCTGTAACTGCTGTTAAGATACTGACCAAAAGAGATCAGAGTGGAATAAGAACAGGAGTGTTACAAAGACAGACCAATAACTTTATCAAAAATTGCAGATACACAGTTGGAGAGCTAATACGAACTCAGTGGTGGCAAATTCTTTCATCACCCTCAAAGACCTTTAAGAGATCAAAAGAACTCAGCTTAAAAATGTGCGCAATAAACATGTGATTACTCTTGTAAAAAAATTAGCCCCAAGAACACTTCACCTGTGACACTCCTTAACACTGAGGGAATTCAGTGGTGTAAATATGCCACTAGTATTGTTCTCTCAAATTGTTTAAAATAAAAATGAAAAATTAAAGGGAAAAAATCTGTGCCTATGAGTGTACACACGTACATGGTTTTTTAACATCTTTCAGTGAGTGAACCATGCCCAAAGAACAACTAAGAACTTCATTATAATGACACCTATAAGAGGGTAGCAAATAATAACCTAGCTTACAAGTTTCTCTTCTATGGGTTACGCTAACAACAAAAGATGAAGTACAGAAAAATCACTGTAAGCAGCCCAAGGCAAGGCTCTTCCTGGTTCTTATGCTAGTGAGAATCCTATCATACTACAGAATATTAATACAATAGAAATAGCATAGCATATCAGATGAAGGACACAGCTCTTGATTATAAATTTTAAATTTACTCAGAGATCAGTTAGACCCTGCATGATGAATCAGAACAATGACAACTTTAATTATATGAGTAGTTATTATCATACACATGAAACATATAGCAATGTACTTGCCAAAACATATAAAAAATAATCTTTCAAGTTATTTTGGTGACTTTAAATTAGAGGTTTTACTGAAATGTTCCTCCATACCAATTCCATAACAACTTTATTGCAGAATTATAAAATGCTCAGTCACTCCTCATAAGGCCTGTTCTCCAGCCCCTTCACCAGCTTTGTTGCTCTTCTCTGGACTCGCTTCAAAGCCTCAACATCCTTCTTGTGGTGAGGGGCCCAGAACTGAACACAAGATTCGAGGTGCAGTCTCACCAGTGCCGAGTACAGAGGGAGAATAATCTCCCTGGACCTGCTGGTCACGCCATTTCTGATACAGGCCAAGATGCCATTGGCCTTCTTGGCCACCTGGGCACACTGCTGGCTCGTGTTCAGTCGGCTGTCAACCAACACCCCCAGGTCCTTCTCCTCCTGGCAGCTTTCTGGACAGACTTCTCCTAGTTTGTACCTCTGCTTAGGGTTGTTGTGCCCCAAGTGTAGGACCCGGCATTTAACCATGTTAAACCTCATGCCACTGGACTCTGCTCAGAGGTCCAACCTGTTCAGATCCCTTTGCAGAGCCTCCCTACCCTCCAGCAGATCCACGCTTCCACCCAGCTTAGTGTCATCTGCAAACTTGCTAAGGGTGCACTCGATGCCTTCATCCAGGTCTTTGATAAAGACATTGAACAAGACTGGACCCAGCACTGAGCCCCGGGGACACCACTTGTAACTGGCCTCCAGCTGGATTTAACTCCATTTACCACCACTCTCTGGGCCCGGCCATCCAACCAGTTTTCCACCCAGGAGAGTATGCGCCTGTCCAGGCCAGAGGCCGACAGTTTCCATAGCAGAATGCTGTGAGAAACTGTCAAAGGCTTTACTGAAGTGCAGGAAGATACATCCACAGACTTTCCCTCATCCAGCAGCCGAGTCACTTTGTCATAGGAGGCAATCAGGTTAGTTTGTCAAGACCTGCCTTTTGTGAACCCGTGTTGACTGGGCCTGGTCACCCGGTTCTCTTGCATGTGCTTCATGATAGCACTCAAGATCACCTGTTCCATGACTTTCCCTGCCACTGAGGTCAGACTGACAGGCCTGTAGTTCCCTGGATCCTCCCTGCGTCCCTTCTTGTAGATGGGCACAACATCAGCCAGCCTCCAGTCCAGTGGAACTTCCCCAGTCTTCCAGGACTGTTGGAAGATGATGGAAAGATCAACTACTCTGTTGCTGATTTTTCCTAAAATTACTCTTATGACAGAAAATATATTTTCCTCAATGAAAAGTAAAAGGCCCACAGATTTTAGTATTTTGACATGGTTAATAATAACCATTAAAAAGGACAGTAATAAAAATATAGTAATAGAAAGAACTTATGAAATTAATATATCTATTACTTTACTGTTAAATTAGTAAAACATACCATAAGGCAATGCTACAATCATCATGCAAACTAGCTGGTCCTCAGAGAAAGACATAGCTGTTCATTGGTGCTATTATTGTTATTATTAATATTACATCATAATTTGACAAGTAATGCACAGACAAACTGGAAGGCATAATTCTCACTAGAGCTTTGACTATGCTTATAATTACCTAGAGTATCACAGAATTATGGAATCATAGAATGGTTTGGGTTGGAAGGGACCTTAAAGATCATCTAGTTCCACTCACCCTACCATAGGCACAGACACTTTCCACTGGATCAGATTGCTCAAATCCCCACCCAACCTAGTCTTGAATGTTTCCAGCGCTGGGACATCCATGACTTCTTTGGGAAACCTGTTTCAGTGAAGAATTTCTTCCTTATATCTAATCTAAATCTACCCTCTTTCAGTTTGAAGCCATTACTTCTTGTCTTATCACTACATGCTCTTGTAGTAAGTCTCTCTCCAGCTTTCTCATAGGCCATCTTTAGCTACTGGAAGGGTGTTATATGTAGTCTTCTCTACTCCAGGCTGAACAACCTCAACTCTCTCATTCTGTCCTCATGTGGGAGGGGTGCTCCAGCATCCTGAACATCTTCATGAACTTCCTCTAGGCTCACTCCAGTAGATCCTTGTCCTTCTGCTAATGGAGACCTCAGAGATGAACATAGTACTCTAGATGGAGTCTCATGAGAGCTGAGTAGAGTGGGAGAATCACTTAACTTGATCTGCTGGCCACACTTCTTTTCATGCAGCCGAGAATATGGCTGGCTTTCTGGGCTGCAATTATACATTGCTGGGACATACTGAGCTTCTCACCAACACATCTGAGTCCTTCTCTTCAGAGCTGCTGTCAATCCATATGCTGCTAGCCTGTATTTGTGCTTGGGATTGCATCAACCCATGAGCAGGACCTTGCACCTGACCTTGTTCAGTTTCATGAGATTTGCACAGGCCCACTCAAGCCTGTCAAGTTTTCTCTGGATGGTATCTCTTCCCTCCAATATGTCAACTGCACTGCACATCTTGGTGTAATCAGCAAACTTGTTAAGCATGTCCTCAATCCCACTTTCCTTATCACCAATAAAGATATTAAACAGTATAAAAGGAAATATTTCTAGAAATAGTGTCAAAACTATAAAATGTCAAGATAACTTTGAGAATTCTGAGTTGAAGACAGCTTTTTAATGTTAAGTTTCACACTGTGTTAGGTATTTCTTGATAGTTTCTAGGAAGACATTTTTTCAAATGAAAATATATCCAAAAGGACCTGCTTATTTAAAGAAATATGCCTTTTTGTGTGGCCTTTCCTGAATTTTGAATCTTTTTACTAGATTGTATTCAACCTTTATTTGAGTGCATAGTAACATCTACGCTACTATGTGCATTATTTCAGAGAAATATACTATATTATGGACATTATCTTGAGACTAGCCAAGACAGAGCCCTTTTTTTAGACCACAAATTTTGTATATTCAAAGAAATTCAGGTAGTTTTATGCCAACTACCTTTTATGGGTATAGTTCATATAATTTAGTCATTTAGACGACTGAATGTACCTGTAAGCCAGGTATATAGATATCCAAGTCAGATTAACTCCTTCTATAAATAATTGAACATGTAATTATGATCAACTGTGGAACCAGAGGTGAAAAAATAAATAAATCCCCGTAAGGTTATCAAGCTTCTAGATACATATATGGGAGCAGAAGAACAGAAAAAAATAAGGATGCAATTGTCTCAACATAGCCTATCTCAATATCCAACAAGGAAGCGTTTGAGCTATGTATAATGTATAACAAAGCTCAAAATTTTCTTCATTGAAAAACAAATGCAAGAAATTTTACCTAGGGAAAACAGAATTCTTTGTATAAAAAAACTATGCTTTGGAACCTCTGAATTGTATTAGTTTTAGAAAACTAAAATATATAAAATATCATGCAATTATTTTATTATATTATGTGAGATATGAAAGTATAATATTTACCAAGCTTAGAATTCATCCTAGATTCCTTAAGTTTAAAGTCTTGGATCTCAGTTTATGTCTGAACTTTACTTATATTATCTAGTTTTCACTCATCTAACTTTCTGAATATTTTGCAGGCAGATCTTTGGAACCTTAGTGGCTAGGATTACTATCCTCAGCTTTATCCATCTAAAACTACGGTACTTAATTTAACAAAGATGAAAATGGACACGGAAGTGTATTTTTAGAGGACCACTCCACTTATCCTAACATTGGTAAAGTTGAAATGGACTCTTGAGATTTCTGTGCTTTTATTTGAATTTAGTAGGAAGTTAGAGAAACTAACGGAATATTCACAAAATACTCTTCTTAAGAATTTAAGCATCCTCCAAAATAATCCCTTTAGTCAAAGATGAGGCATGGGTTTCTCCCAAAGATGATGCATGGCAGGAACCTAATTTCACACCCTTCAAGTAATAGTCTGGAGCAGCTTATTTCTTTCTAGTAACACTACGTGAACTAAGATGAACTCTATACAACTATACTCTCCAGGATAATTTTAGAGTGTGACCTCCTTTCTTAGGTCATGACTGCTTCCTGGAACAAAATTTCAGGTGTTTTGGTTAGATGTCTGAAATCTGGTGAGCTGAACATACGATCTTTTTTCAGAAATGTAGTTTCAATCTGTAATAACTGTCAGTTATTACACTACAGAAATTTAACACTTTATGGGATTGTGTGTATCAGTGTACAGATAGTACCAACAATACTTTGCCTGCATAAGATATAAAGAATATCACACATTATAAAGTAATGAATCAAATAACCATTATCAGTTAATTAATATTCAACGCTGCTTCACAAGTAATTATGTACTTGTAATTAAAGTCTATCTGAGTCTGTATGTCCAAAATAAATACATTAGTTCCACTTTAAGAGAACTTTTTTCTATTCATGGATCCACTGTTTATGGCAATTTAAGAAAACAAATAGATTCAGCAAACAAATAACTAAATCCTTTATTTGTTGAGGCTGCCGCACAATTTTACACTAGCTAATATCTGATTAATAATTTTTGAGCTACATATAATTCTTGTAGATAAGGGAATATTACATAGCAAGAAACAGGAGCAATGCAATGTATTTCAAATAAACCACAATCTAATATCCATGATCTGTTTAATTTTGAGGGCAATGAACAGATTCAGCCTTGATCTGACAATAGAATTCAATGAGTGATGCTGAAGATTTTCACGGTATAGTATAAATTCCTCAAGTAATAACTGGATTACCAGTGCTGCTTTTCTCTTGCTCCACCAAGTGCTTTTCCAAAAGGAAAAATAAAAAACCCTACTAACTCTAAATGTTGTTAATGTTTGCAACGTACATTCAATTCTATAGAGAGTAGTAAAGCTAAAATAATAGTTATGTTGCAGATATGAGATAAAATAAAGCTACCATTTGTTAAATGCCATGATGTGATTTTAACTGACTTGAAATATAATTTTCAAGTCTTCTTTTCATGCTTTGGAAGCCTTAGCTAAGATCCAGTACATCTTAGGGAAGGAACTCGCCTGAGTCACCAAAATGGTCTTCCTATTTTTTAACTTGCAGTGAAGGTAAAGGAGATACACTGTTCTCCCAAAGGTACAATAGTACATCTTGATGTGAGAAAGTCTTTTTTAATGTTGACAATGTACTAGTTCTTTTCCATTTGAGAAACAGATTACTACACATATATAAAGGACTATTTTATTGTCTGTGAGAAATATCTCAAGAAAACAAAAGCATACAAAACTGATTGAGGCAAACTTTTGACAGTTTCCTCTCTTTTGTAGCTGATAATGCTAAAGGAAAATATATGAAATACTAGCTTGTATAAAAGTTATTGGAACATGAAATAATATTTCATTCTAGAAAATTCACTGTACTAGTCACTGCAGAGTAAAACCAAGAATGTATACCATACATAAATCATTATTGATCTTAAAGATTTAAGATACAAGCTTCTATTATCTTGTTAATCTGATGAGATTTCAGAACTAAATGAGATATATTCTTGTATTCATGGAGCTGTGAGCCTGAAGCCTCACAGTATGGCATATTGTACTTCTAAAAATCTTTTAGAAGAAGTCACATGTTGAAAATTACTTCTCTCAACTCTCTGATTGTTACTGTTAAATTACTACAAGATGATTAACCTGGATATGGAAGAAAGAGACTTTTAGAGTTTGAACAATGCTTATATTTCTTTCACATTATGCTGTAAGTTTTTAATTATAACATATGAGAATTGGAGTAATCTGATTTTGGCTATGATTCATTCATCAGTAGGCAAATCATAAAACAGAATGAAGAACAATCATTTGATAATGAATTTAAGCTGTCCAAAATGCATCAGGTGGCATGTAACTCCACTAACTTTTGCGTACAATGTACTCATGGACATTTCAGTCATCTTACACACCCTTAAGGCATTGGGTTGGTTTCACATGGCAAGTTTTTCAGGGCAAAGTGCTATAGAAGACACAAGAAAGTACCCCCATGTTTGGTACAGTCAGTTTCAACCAGATCCAAACCAGACCCACCACTGCCCATACTAAGCTCATCAGCAATGTTGGTTTCACATCTGTGGTAACATGTTTCAGAAAAGGTAAAAAAAATGCATGTGTCAGGTGGGAGACACAAGTGAGAAAATGTGAGAGAAACAGCTCTGTAGAAACTATGGTCACTGGGGAAGGAGCAGGAAAAGATGCTCCAGACACTGAAGCGGAGATTTCCCTGCAGCTGCTAGAGGAGACCATGGTGACACAGGTTATCCCACTGCAGCCTTGGAGGACTCTACACCAGAGCATTTGGATATGACCTGAAGGAAGCTGCAGCCCATGGAGAGCTCACACAGAAAATGGCTCCTGTTACAAACTGGCCCATGCTGAGAAGCCCACACAGGAGCAGATTTTCTGGAAGGTCCTGTGAGCATATGGGATACCCATGCTCAAGCAGTCTGTCCCTGAGAGATTGTACTCCATGGCAAAGACCCATGCTGGACCAGTTGTTGAAGAACTGCATCTTTTGGGAAGGACCCAAATTGGAGAAGGTTGGGTGTGACCCCAAGTTGCAGCAGGGAAAGACTGTGAGGAAGAAGGAGCAGTGGAAACAAAATTTTATGAATTGACCGTAATCCTCATTCCCCATCTCCCTGTACCAGTCAGACTGGGGAGAAAGTAGAAGAGTTAAGAGTGAAAATGAGCCTAGGAAGAAGGGAGGAGCTGGAAGAAGGTACTTTTAGTTTTGTTTCTATTTTCTCACTATCTTATTTTGTTATTAATTGGAAATAAATTAAATTAATTCCACAAATGAAGTCTGTTTTGCCTATGACAGTAACTGGTGAGTGATCTTGTCCTTCTTAACTCGACTCATAGGCTTTTCCATTTTATTTTCTCTTCATAGCCTATTGAGGACGGGAAGTGATGGAACAACTTGGTGAACACCTGGCTGCCAGCAAAGGTCGAACCACCACTGACACTTAAGAAAAATATTTGCAGAATGTGATTCCCTGAACACTAAACAAATAATTGAAGTAATCTTGGTGTTTTGTTAAGTTTTCTGAGGGAAATGGGTGTGTTTTTCTCTTTCTAAGTGATCAAGCTTTTGTTGTCTACTTCGGGTATTAGAGTTACTTCCACTTGCACTTCATCTTGATCTGATTTGATTAAAGACTTAAAAAATGGTTTTGTGCATTGTTGTTATACATGCTTGAAACATAACAGACACCCCAGGAAGATTCTCACATGCAGGTAAATAAAGTAGGCTGAAAAACTAATATTATCCTGGGAGCTTTTTACAATTACCATTTAAAATAAATAATAATAAAAAAATCCCCTGAAGCATAATACAACAAAAAATTGTATCGGAGAAAATCTGAAATGTACTCTTTTGTAGAAAAAAGAAAAAAAAAAGATATACCAGGGAAATTGTGTTTCTTTAAAATGCCTTTTAAAATAAAACATTATAGCTCATTTTCATATTATTGTCCTTTATTTCTGTCTAAAATTGTCATTCCATACTGAGGAAACAGGTTTCCTATGCCTCTTATTATTACACATATGGTTACAGGGCTCACTTAAATTAGAGTTTTCTTACCCTGGATGGAATAACATACTGCTATAACTGTACTACTTTCTTTACCCAAATTACCCCATTCAGCTCTAACTCAGGTGTCTTTGAAAAAGACTACAATGGGCTATTATACCATGCTAATAGAATCTCCTGGCATCTAAGAACTGCAGAGGGAGAGGCTCTCTGTTGAGTATTTGAAGTTATCTACCTCTTCCTGGTCCTAAAGCTGGTGGCAGATATTTTTAATTACCTTTCAGTTTAGAAGTTTAACAATTACGAGCACAGGCTTATTTTAAAAATAGATCTATTTAAGCTCCTTCAAAGTACATTAATGTTAAGGATGATGTATGGGAAAATGAGGTCCATAGCATAGTGCCCAATCTTTCATTCAGCTTGAATGGTACTTCTGCCTTATATGATAAATAACCTCAAATATGATTTTATAGAATCTTGAAAAATTCTGATACGTCTTGGGATCATTAACTAAACTGTTTCATCCAGCAAAACACTCTTTTCTCAATTTTCATGATATTTCTAGAATAATTTCACAGATGGAACAGTTGTCCAGAAAATTATTTTATTCTTATATATATATAATTTTACATGTCTATTTCTAGTCATCCACTGTATCTTCACGTAAGTTTTTTGAGGCATGGACTTTTTTGGACAGTTTAATCCAGGCTGGAGATACTGTAAATATAGCAAATACACCAGCTGCATACAGTAATATTGATAAATAGTAACAAAATTTCTTGATGAGGATTATAGCCATAAATTTGCATTTCATTACTTTTTAAGTATTTATCATTTTTTTTGATGTTGAATTGTTTAAAGTTCTTTTTTAAAAATGTCATGGAGTGTCACTTGACTAATACAGTGTTTATTTTCTTAAATATAGAATTTGAGGAATGGGAAAAGAAAAAGAAAAAAAAAGAAAAATATTGTAGAATCCAGAGAAATGTAAATTAACAAATGTAATAAAATTATTTCAGTCATCCTGTCAAGGTTATATATTTACTGATTTTATCTTTAAAACGGCAAATTATTCACTTTCCAAAATATGTTTTTTATGATCTCAGTCAGAGAAGGAGGTCCATTTGGACACAATTGTACCAGCATTATGATAATGTAAGTTGTTTAACACAAGTTATCCTATCCAAAAGCAGCTACCTGAAAAGGTGGAGATTGTTTCCTGGGCACCAGGATACAGTGCAGGCTGGTGGCTCCCTTGAGTTTGAAACAGGGATGGCCATGTCCTCTCTGAGAGTTCTTCGCATAGGTAAACATTTCATGTACTAACCCATGAATCTGTATTGTCCTCACGTAACTTGGAGAACACAGGTGTTATAATCAATGTGATATTTGCTGAGACTACTTGACAACCTGTTTGGTCTTCCTGTAGCAAATCTTTTAAATTCAGCAAAGGTAAAACTTGTATAAGGTATATTTCCTTTGTTGTAAGAGATTGTGTTCAGATTTTGATGAGGCATAAACTGCAATAAAGTGCCAGCACCCTGCTGTGTTTTTTTTAATCATTCAGGAGAATTTTTGCAGCATGCTCTGGTAATAGTAGTTTACAGTCTTTCTAAGACTTGGAATATGCAAAGACAAGTTGTATGCAGTCATCTGAAGACTAGACCGATGTTTAGTTGACACATACAGATTGGTAATCAAAGGAGCAAACAGCATGACCTCTGACAGAACAAGATATCTGAGGATGAAATGTTGAAATGTCAAATGTTTTTTCCTATCTGTTCTGCTCATAATGAGTAATGTGGTTCCATTTAACATTTCCTACCTCTAAACTCAAAGCAAGCAAATGGTTTTACAATTTCTAAGTATATATTCTCAACAGGTAAACATGAAGAAAAATGTTGAGTGCTACATTACTGGATACCATCTTTACCCCATAACAAGTCCCAGATAATTTCATCAGTAAGATGATAAATAAATTTCTAATTCTTTTTTAGCTTTAATAATACAAGTGATACAGTTCGGGAAAATTATAACCACAAAACCAAAAACCCCAGCCAACCAAAAAGAGCCCCACATTGGTGCATTAAACATTTTTCACTAAGTAATTGGAAACTAAGACAGCCACAACAACTCTTTCTCATCATTGGTACAAAAATTCATCCTTCACAACGTACAAAATGTTTAATTTTAGCTTTTCTTTGAGTATGAACATTTTCCAGGTGCAGTCTCAGACCCATAACTTTTTGCTTTATTACACTAAACCTGTAAGTACTACTAGTTGTTTTTGCATCAAATGCTATTTTAAAACAAAGAATGTCAGTACCTGATGTCAGGATCGCTAAGTACCTGATTAGCCTAACACCATCATGTGCTGCAGGTCATTTGTCTGAGTTGGCTGTAATGGAATAACTAGAAGAAATTTAGTATTCTTAACACTGCTGAATGCAATACAGGCATTTTAAATTACGTTAAGGTTGCAGTTAGCTTTGTTTCATCCTGCTTTGTTTTTCAGTATTTAGGTGATACATATGAATATATGAACCTTGGATTAAATAAAAGAATTAGAAAATATTGTGATCAGTTATATCCTCCATGTGAACCATCTATGGGGAAACATACCTGTTTTAAAGAGATAATCTTATTAGTGACTGAAGCCATACAACTTCCAGTGAAGAAAAGTGAAAATCACAAAGAATGAAATGAGGCATTTTCATGTTCTTTGTTCCATGCATTGGCTCACATAAAAAGTTATTGTATCTGATATTCCCGTTTCAAAAAAGATTTCCTATTCCTAAAAGTAATTTTGAAATTTTCCTGTGTAGTGTTCTTGTATTCGAAACTGAGTATTGCTTGAAATCCTAGCCTTCCAGAAAATTGTACATGAATTTTCAAAGATGTGGAATTTTTTGACAAATACAAAATTTTTAACCTACACTCAAAGCAAACAATGACACTAAAGCTAGAACACTCAGTTTTTTACAGATTAGGAAGTACCTGTTCATATTTGTTCAGAATGACTTAAACAAAGGATTGAAACATATCTATTATGTTATTTTTTTCTGCCATGTAGAGTGTTGTATTGTGAGGTCCTATTCTGTCCTCTTGGAACTGTTCTCAGTGACATATCTCTGTAATTAACTACAAACTGGTAGGATGAATACTGTAATAAATGAGAGTTAATCCTCAAAGTGCTAGCTGTAATGCAGCTGCAGTAAATAGAGGGTAGTTTAGAAAAGATAAAAGGCAGTTTTTTGTAATGACATAGTGAAAACAGAAAACATGACAAAATTCTCAGTAGGAAACTGAACTTCAAGCATCTGTATATAGAACAAGTCTTTAATAGTCATTGGGAAAACCAGGCACTTTCATCTGATCTATTTTATAAGTTTACCTTGAGATAAAAGTATTCATGAATGAAGCACAACTATATTTTTCACCTGGTCTTAAGACAAATCTAGAAAATGAGCTCTAAATATTTCCTGAGTATATAATATACCTATATCTACCTAGCTAAATAAAGTTTCCAGAAACTAAAAGATCATGTGTTCCAGTGAAGACATCTTAGTAATTTGGGAAATTTGTCTTGTTTTCATTGAAAGTACATTGATTTTCATTGTAAGAGTTAGCCTGAGTTAATACCATTCTTAAGGACAAGTTAATACATAACATTAATTGACATGGATTTTTCATTTCTTCTCTTCCAGACTGTTATAGCTCATTGAATTTGAGCTTTTTGAATATATACTGTGATATTTTTTGTTATAATAGGATCAAATTCACCCATGCCATAAACAATATATTTCCACCCATAACTCATTGTTGATTTATCTAATAAGTCTGTAGTATAAGCCATGTGGTCAAGTAAAACTTTTCCTTAAGACAAATCCAGTATTAAGATTTCAAGTGAAAAACAATGAGAGGAAGGAGAAGTTTTCAGCAGCACGTGAGGCATTGAAAAAACTGACTTGATACACCAGAAAACAGAATGATGAGAAACAAACTAGGGGCAGTATGATCACTTCTGAATCTCACATGGCAAAGCAGCTGACAGATGGCTAACATGATTAACAAGCGCAATAGTCATGCAGAGCCACATAAGTGACTACCTCTGACCTTTAGGATACTAATGAGATTTTACTATCTCGATTAGATCATTCTCTTCTGACCCCGATGCAACATTTACAGGTATCACACACACTTGCCCTTGAAATTTCTGCCCTTCTTATGCTTTGACCTTTCTGCGTCTGCACTCTATCTGCCTGCTACATCACGTTTTCTTGCTCCCTATGGATGGAACAAACCTTCTTTTTTTAAAGTTTTATTAAAATATTTCTTCATTCAGAATCCAGCCATTATTAGTATGGGTGTGTAAGATACATTGACAGGAATCTTATGTAGTAGTTCTAAATTTCTCAGTCACTTTCAAGGAATTTAGTCTGACGCTGCCTTAGTAATATATTGCATTAAATTCAGCTTTAGGTCAGATCTGCCAAACTCAATCTATTTAAGAAACTGTTTAGTGAATATTACACTGCTTCTTACTTGAGTTCTAAGTTTATGGGTGGGGGTTATTATTTATTTTGTTTTACCTTGCACCTGGGGTAGAGCATTACAAATCAAGTTTTTAAAAATATCTCCTGTACATTTAAATACTGATGTGCAGGATTTCAAGGAATTCTCTTAAATTGCAGAAGGCCATGACATTTCTTTTAGAATTCTTGACTGCCAAAATACTTTGCTGTTCTACCTGGGTGCTTTTGAGGGCATTAGAAGCTAATTAATTTGTCTCTTTGTCTGAAGAATTAAAAATTTAAATATGAATTAATGAGCAACATCCAGCAAAGAAATAATTGAATCAGCTATAGTTAGAACTGACTTATTGCTGAATGTTTTGAACTTCAGGAAAGTGTATGTCATGACAACACAGTCTATTCCTCCTAAGCTTGATTCTTTAAGTTTTATGTCATTTTGACTCATACTTTACTAATCCATTGAATAACTCCTGTGCAGCACTATGAAAGATGTATACAGTAGCATTATTTATTTTGCTTTTCTTCTGCTTTCATTCCTATATATAGTAAATTCATTAAGCTGCAAGATGCAACATAAAGGAAAACAACCATTGGTTTAAGATAAAAAGCAAAAATGTCATACTATGGCATGCCAAAAAAGGGGATGCCATGGGTTTATCTTATTGATAAGTTTCTTCTTATTTTCATAGAATCATAGAATCACCAGGTTGGAAAAGATCCACAGGATCATTGAGTCCAAACATTCCTACCAACCACTAAACCATGCCATGCAGCACCTCATCTGTCCATCTTTTAAACACTTCTAAATCACTCTAAATGAATCAAAATTTAAGGCAGGAGTTGAGTGCATTCTCTGTGGTTCCATTTGTCTTACTTAAAACCATAACAAAGATGGGAGTCATTTAGCTTTCTTTGCAGATCAGCCCCTTGATTTTTTGGACATTCATATTTCAAATGCAGTTAAAAAGCAGAGTATTTTGAAACAAATGGGCTGAATTGTTGGGGAAGTATCGCTACTAAGAAGTGAATAAAGTCTTAAGTTTTAGAGAGTTCAGCAAATCCTTGCATCTCATTGTGTTTTCTTTGGTTTTAATTTTCTTACAAGAGAGTGTATCAGACATTTTTACTATTATTCTGCAGCCTTCTTTGTTTACACTATCCTTTAAACTGGAACCATTTTTAGGAAGGGTACTTTAAAGGATCATAAATGCTAGTCTGCTTCTGACAAAAATATGTTTCAAGAGGATACTTGAATAATAGACTGTGTAGTAAATGCATATGTAGGAGTAAAGCCAGTGTGTGATTGGCTCGTAAAATTGGAAAATTTTCACTGCTTGACTTTCCTGTCAAACTGGCATTTGCAGAACTCTCCAGCTGACAGACCCCCTTGTAGACTGTGCACAGTTACTTTCATTTCTGCATTAGAGCAGCTGGCATTCATGTCTGAAATAAAAGCTCTTCATTTTGCCTTTTCTACTCCTGTTGTCTGTTTCAGCATTTTATGTTCTGTGCTGGACACAAAGGTTCTTTCAATTTTATGACTACTTGCTGTATAACAGCAATTCTGTTAAGCAAATTTTTACTGTTTCAAAACAATATTCAGATGGATTCCGAATGTCCACAAATATTATTTTCAAGAACTCACAATCCTTATTTGAAACGTTTCAACTGGTAAAATTATTTGTGATCTTTTAAAACTTACGTATCTGGTTTTCTGTCTACAATATTAATAAAATGCAAATAAACATTTGTAAATCTTTAGCATTGTAATTCTGCCATTATCTACTTCATACAATGTATATGTGGTAGATTCCACTTATCTGAACATAGCTAAATTAAAAGGTACAGACTTTAGTTAATGAACATTTTAAGTTGGTTGGTTTTTTTTTTAAAATACTGGGATCCATTTAGCACCTTTAGAATACAGAAACAAAACTTCATTAGACTATTAACTTATTTTTTATGATGAGTTGGACAGTATAGCTTGCAATGCTGTCCAAATAGTTTGTTGCAGGAATGTAGTGTTTCCTTAAAATCTCAATTGGCTTTTAAGGCCATCTTCACTAGTTTATTTTTTGAGATGTGATCTTTAGTCACTTCTTCCTGTACAAGTTAATATTTATCACCTCCTTAGCCATTCTACCAAAATTACTTCAAATTCACTTTTTTAATATAAACTTTAACTGCTTTCAAATACTTTTCACTATTTATAAAGTTCTTAATAAATATGGCCACACTAAGAGTGGTTCTAAAGGTGAAGTAAATATTTTGTGGGTATTTATTTTTCTTTCAGTCAGAAAATCTGCTATTAATATATTGTAGGTTTTGTTTACATATATATTTTCATAATGGAGTTTTAGTAGTCACTTCACAGACCACAAAAAAAAAAAAAGACTTACAGTCAAAGTACGAGTATTAGACCATTCAAGAGTTGAGGTCTGTCATCATTTCTACCAAAGGTTTCTGTGATTTGGGGCTGATTAATTACTCCATTGCTCTGGATTTTCATTTCTGAAGTAGTTTAGGAGATACAAGCTGTTCCTTCCCCCTTCTGTTTGTTTTTCTTTCAGTCTTAGAAGTGTATAATTTCCTGGAAAATTAAGTTAACAAATGACATTAGTGTTCTTCAATTTTTCAGCATGCCTTTCTGTACAGCTTGATTTCTTTCCTCTCCTGAGAAAACAGAGGACAACTGCCTAAGAAGCAAGCACCAAAGAGTCCCTACAATACCCAGGAGATAGCTATTCTTGTCAATGAAAACTGATGGGAAACTGGGAAGTAGTACCTGTTTCCACCACTATGATTGTTTCTGCTTTTGGGAAACAAAATATTTTAAGCTTGCAGCTTGTTTCAAATCAATGCAAAAAAAATTATTCTTCTGGTGAAGCTAGTAGGTGAACTTGAGTTGCCTAATGCATATTGAACTTCTACTTTACGTATGAATATTTGTTTTACTGACTTCCAGAGATTTAACCGAGTAAGGATTTGTTTGTTTTTTTAAGGCCAGCTGCTTAAGATGAAGAAGAGTTTATATTTACTTGAGATTTCTTGATTTGAAAGACTTGGAATTAAACTGACTCCCATTTATTTGAGCACCAGAAGTATGCAAAATGTTCTGAAATAGGTTACAGATCAGCATTTCAACATAATGTTCCAAAATCACAGTGTTGGTGTCTGAAAGAGTTCCGTGAAATCTTTATATAATATTGTTGTAAGCAAAAAGTTCTTGACTTGAGGATCTATTTAATTTATTGTTGAATCATACAAGATTCTGATCACTTTTTTGGTTTCTGAAAAAGAAAAATAGAGAACATTTATAATTAAGAAATTGTATAAATTCAATTCAGACTCAGATTATACCCAGATTAACCCTTCCTAGTCTCAACTGCTTTTATCTTCACACTGACTTACACTCAATAGGTTCCAATTTTTCAGTGAGGTATTGACTGGCATAGAAGGCTGAATTTTTTTGTATAATGACTTCTGCCAGTTGCTTCTTTTTGCTGAACTTTACACCTGCAAATTTTCCTCTGCTGTAGTCTCTCAGGAGTGTCCATGCCCTGATGTGAGTTGCCCATAACCACAGTCCCTCTGGGATGTACTTATTGCAGCATGACCATCTGCAGACAATCCCTTTAGGGATGTATATGACCCTTTGGGCTTCAGACATCTCCTCCTTGAATATGTCTCAGACCACTTCTCCGGAAATTTGCAGTGTGTCTCCAGCCCAGTTTCCAATTTATTTCTCAAATATATTTGAGTAGAGATGCTATGTGCTTCTCTGATGATCTGAAGTTCTAGTGATGATGGTGGAGTGCCCCCAACATTTTCAGAGCTGTCTGGAAGTGTTTGTGGTTGTCATTTGACAGTCTTCTCCCACACTGGTCACCCGTGCCGCCCCCTGCTGTTTAAGCCCTGCAATTTATGCTAAGTACGAAGATACAGTTGATTGAAATTACATTGCTGATGATTGCATATTAGTTTAATAACATGTCTGATTAATACTATATATTAAGCTATAAAACTGCAAGAAGGAAGTTCTAAGGTTCAGTGCTGAAATGTCTAAATATTCTGTTATTTAGTGGTTATTCAGCTTGATTTTAGATTTCTTTATTATTTATCTACATGCTGAGAAAAATGTACATCCATGAATGAGATGCTCAACAAGAAAATGGTGTGAGTCTAAACTGGCCAAAGGGAAATTGGTGGACCAAAGGGTATAAGGCAATTACAAGTCATATACTGGGTCCTAAATATGAATAGCTGAGAGATATTTAAGTTAGACCAATCACTACTGACGAAGAAACCCTCCGTCTCTCTTTCCCTTTCTAAAATACAATAAGTACCTACTGAAGATTTTCATCTACAGATGAGATTTACTAGTGCCCTGATAAAGGGACTGGGAGCTGTATCCAACAAAACTTTCAAGCCAGCTCAGCCTGAGTCACACAACTGCACTAAAAGGAAATACTGAGTGATAGTAGTGGGATATTCTGTGCTTTATGAGATGGAGGTCCATAGCTGCCAACCTGACTTGTTGTCTGGGAAGTTAAGCCTGGGACGTGTTGGAAAGGCTCCTGAAACTTGTCTGGCCCTTGGACTGTTAACTACTCAGCTAATCTTCCATATGGGTATCAACAATGCCAAGGGAGACACAGAGAACTTCAGGCTACAAGGGTCCAGACTCAAGGATCAAAGGAGGTTTCCCCCTTGAGCTTAATGCTGTAGGTGAAGGGCTTAGGGAAGAGTAAATGTGTCCTGAGGATCAAAAACTCTTTGCACATCTGGTGTAAATGAAAGAGATTTGTTTTTTACAATTATGCAAAAGGCTTTGAGGACTGAGGATTTCTCAGAAGAGACAGGATCCACCTGTTCAATAGGACAAAAGCATTATCTTTAGGCTGGCAAGGACAACTTTAGAAACAAAACAGGTGGAGGATTATGACACAAAATGATCTGAGGAAGTGGTGGATCAAGTTAACAAGCAAAAGGTACAAGTTAATGGGGAAAAAAAGATACCCTATTCAATTAAAGCGGGCTGAAGAAACCTCGCCACAAGTGTACATACTCAAATAAGGAAGTATCTATAGAACATCATAACAAAGAAAGTTCTCACATCTTCTCAGGGAAATAGTACCTCCTCAAACTGTCCACACACTAGCACATGCAGTCTGAGGCAGCGGGCAAAGAAGGGAATTAGAGGTCTGTGTGTACCTACAAGATTACAGTCTTATCAAACTCACAAAGACATGATGGGATCATGGACACAATCAGAGTATTGTAGCGGACAGATTCAGACTCTTTTGGAAGCACAATCACAGAATCACAGAATTGTTCAGGTTGGAAAAGACCTTTAAGATCATCAAGTCCAGCCATAAACTGAACACTGCCAAGCCCACCACTAAACCACGTCCCTAACAGCCACATCTACACATCTTTTAAATATCTCCAGGGATGATGACTCCATAAGTTCCCTGGGCAGCCTGTTCCAATGCTTGACAACCCTTTCAGGGAAGTAATAATTCTTAATCATAGAGTCAATTAGGATTGTTGAAAAATGTTTTTGAGTCTCCCTTTTGGATGTATTAAAAAAAACCCATCTGGACAAAGTCTTGAGCTGTTTGTACTAGATAGCTCTGTTTTAACAGGGGAGTCTGACCAGATGGCCATCAGAGGTCTTCTTCAACCTCAACTGTTCTGTGATTCTCTGAAAGATATTGAAGGCATATAATAAAAATTATATTGGTGACAATAATGATAAGTTGACAAGAATAGTAGTTCTATGTTCACTCCCTTCCTACTTGAAATATTAGGCCATAAAACATAACACATGTTCTTAAACTCTGTATTTAATACTACAATCGCATGACATTATTTTTTACCATCTATAAGAAGGGGCGCAGGGAGGATCCGGGAAACTACAGGCCTGTCAGTCTGACCTCGGTACCGGGGAAAGTCATGGAGTGGGCGATCTTGAGTGCTATCAAGAAGCACTTGCAAGAGAACCAGGTGATCAGGCCCAGTCAACACGGGTTCATGAAAGGCAGGTCTTGCCAGAGTAATCTGATCACCTTCTATGACCAAGTGACTAAACTCTTGGACGAGGGAAAGGCTGTGGATGTGGTCTTCCTGGACATTAGTAAAGCTTTTGATACAATTTCTCATAGCATTCTGCTTCGGAAACTGTCAGCTTCTGGCCTGGACAGGCGCACACTCTCCTGGGTGAAAAACTGGTTGAATGACCAGGCCCAGAGGGTGGTGGTAAATGGAGTTAAATCCAGCTGGAGGCCAGTGACAAGTGGGGTTCCCCAGGGCTCAGTCCTGGGTCCAGTCCTGTTTAATGTCTTTATCAACGACCTGGATGAAGGCATTTAGTCCTCCCTTAGTAAGTTTGCAGATAACACTAAGCTGGGTGGAAGTGTGGATCTGCTGGAGGGTCGGGAGGCTCTGCAAAGGGACCTGAACAGGCTGGGCTGCTGGGCTGAGACCAACGGCATGAGGTTTAACAAGGCCAAATGCCGGGTCCTGCACTTGGGGCAAAACAACCCTAAGCAGAGGCACAAACTAGGAGAAACCTGGCTGGAAAGCTGCCTGGAGGAGAAGGACCTGGGGTTGTTGGTTGACAGATGACTGAACATGAGCCAGCAGTGTGCCCAGTTGGCCAAAAAGGCCAATGGCATCTTGGCTTGTATCAGGAACGGCGTGACCAGCAGGTCCAGGGAGGTTATTCTCCCTCTGTACTCGGCACTGGTGAGACCGCACCTCGAGTACTGTGTTCATTTCTGGGCCCCTCACCACAAGAAGGATGTTGAGGCTCTGGAGCGAGTCCAGAGAAGAGCAACAAAGCTGGTGAAGGGACTGGAGAACAAATCTTATGAGGAGCGACTCGGAGAGCTGGGGCTGTTTAGCCTGGAGAAGAGGAGGCTGGGGGGAGACCTTATTACTCCCTACAACTACCTGAAGGGAGGTTGTGGAGAGGAGGGTGCTGGCCTCTTCTCCCAAGTGACAGAGGACAGGACAAGAGGGAATGGTCTCAAACTCCACCAGCGGAGATTTAGGCTTGAGATTAGGAAAAAGTTCTTCACGGAGAGGGTGGTTAGGCATTGGAACGGTCTGCCCAGGGAGGTGGTTGAGTCACCATCCCTGGAGGTGTTTAAGGTTAGGGTGGATGAGGTACTTATGAGCATGATTTAGGGATTGGTGGGAATGGTTGGACTCGACGATGCAGTGGGTCTCTTCCAACCTGGTTATTCTGTGATTCTTTGTGATTGCCATGTCATTAACATACAGAATGAATAGTTCTCTTGGTATGTATCGCAGCTCCATGTTGAATTACTCCTTTTTTTCTTGCATGCCTATTTCTTTTTTCACAGATTTTTGTGATGAAATTGAAGGGAAATATAGTAGGAAAGATAGAATGTCCTTCCTTTTAAGAAATTTGAATTAGACCCTAAAGAAATTGATATAATCACATTTTGTTAATTAGTTCTTTTCTGAGGCTCTTGAATCAATGTTTTCATAAATACTCATTAACTGCATATTAGTTGTATTGTGAATATCCAACAGAAGATTCAAGATTCAAGACATGTCTTAAAATTGTCATGAAATTTAATTAACAATATACTTCAAACATATAAATTTTCATTTGAAAAATCTACATGACTAGAAAAAAATCATAGCCTCTCTGCTTATAATAGTTTTTCTTCACATTCTCTGAGTCTTTTATCTTATCTAGTACTACTTAGTTTCATAAACATCTTGTGATCTGAGATCACAGATGCTGTGGTCGAACACCTTAGTATCCTTCTCAAGGATATTAATTACTAGGGGATTAAGTAATTATTTGGAGATTAACAGTTTTACACTCAATGAAATATTTGGATGTCAAGAGTAATCCTTAGGGTCATCTGAGAAGAATAAAGGGAAATACAGAGAAATTTTCATTAACTGAATATAGCTTGGGTGTGGATAAATACTGGTGTCATTTAATTAAAAACTAGAAGATAAGGTACATGTTTGAAGGTACCAAATTAATGTATTTGAGTTTAATTCAGACATTTAATTGATAGTAAGTGCAGTTCCACTGCATAGTACGACAAACTTCTAGGAAGAGTAACTTCTAAGCATCTGGAACAGCAAAATTTCAGAATTCAGAAATGACAAAGATTTCAGAACCAATTTTTAAGAAAAATAAATGCCTGGTGTTGATCTATGATTTTTTATTTGTTATTTCATAATAAAATGTAACCTCTGATTTTATTTTTATTTTTTAAGTTATTCAGTAAGGCTATTGTATTAAAATGAGACGACTCGATAACATATGTAATCAACATGTATATTTGAATTGTATGGGTTATCAGCTAGACAGAAACCCTTGCATTATCTCTTGAGAGTTTTAGTTTTGGGGAGAGTTGAGTGATCTGCTTCTTGTAATTGGCAATGCATAGTACAGCTTTTATTTTTAAGATGGAATAAGGAATTATAAAAGTTCATTTTTTTTAATAGTAGACTCTGCAACATAAAGACAGCAGTTTGTTTTTTATGCTGTTCTGTATAGTCTTGAGTATTTCACAGATAATTAATTATAGCAAAGTAGAAAACATCTTTCTGGCACTTGTAATAGTCTGCATGTCCTACAAGGAAATGGATTATATTTTACTGAAGCCTACATTATACTTCTTTTGCTATCTCAGTAGCCTTTGGATGTTAAATATCAGAACGAGTTTAAACAAGAACTTTTCTATTTAATCTATAAGGGATATTTTTTCTGTAATTAATCCAATAGATAACATTCCTAAATAAACTGAAAGGAACTGCCTTAATTTACGTAATAATATTTGATTACTTGCTTTGAAACGTAAAATGTTTCTTCAGTCTTCAGCTGTTCTACTGCCGTAAGCATTCCAAGAAGAAATCACTCTTCCAAGTGAAAAATCTGAACTAATTAAAAAAAAAATCCAACCAAGCTATAGCTCATATCTTTGCAGAATTTAGAAAAAAGTCTTCTGACAAAAATGCAGTTCAAATAATAGAAATAAGGCTTTCATTGAATCCTACCAATGTCTCCTTAACACTCCATGTCTTCAAAGTCCCTGGAAAAATATCAGGATCTGCCATTAAATGAATATCCTTAGCCAGTCATGAGGAAATAGAATTGGTGGATGCAACAGGAAGCACATAACTAACAACTCTTAAGTGTAATGATATTTCACAATTTATTTTCCTGACTTTTACAAGTGATTTGAGATGTTCTGGTTTTGTTCTGTCTTGAAGCAATTTCATTTTAGTCAAGAAATTCCATGAGATTCACTAATGTAGGGTTCATCATTTACCAAGATGATCTGATAGATGACAAAATTCCAACTTTTCTGAACTGTCATATAGTATGTGATACTCTGCTTTGAATTCTACAAAGTGAAAAACCCCTTAAAACTCATTACAGCGTGACTTTTGAGTCACTCTTCTTTTCAATCTGATCAAAGCAAGTAATAAGTTAAATGATATATAATTACTCACTGGAGAAGAGTATTAAAATGCCGGTTTACTCAGTCATAGACTTCCTTTTTCTATCTCCTGCTTTTTATTTTTCTTTGTGGCTGTTTGTAAAAGTAAACATGAACACTAATTAACAACTATGTAATGTGTTTCCTTCCAAAAATAACAAAATCTGATATGTATTTTACAAAGAAGTAAACAGTAATTACCAAAGTTCATTTAATACAGGGCAAATAATGGCTTTCACTAAGCATTATATTTAATATCCAGTAAAAACAAGCAAGTGTGTCCCAGATAACTTTTCTGTATATTAACAATATTCTATGCAAGATCCTGGTTCTGTTTTTTTTTCTTATATTTCTCTTCTTCTAACTTAGTTGTTACTCCATGTAAAAAAAATTCCCTTATGTCTTCCTAGGGACTTCATTATATCCAGTGGAGACAATAGACATATACTTTGCATTCCTTTTCACTTTTTTCATTAGTTTTCATAATTTTTATTTTTCATTCTAATTTTTGTAATGCTAAATTAGTTCAAGGCAAATAATGTACTTTTTAAGAGTTCAAATATTTATTAGTTTTCTTCCCTTAAAATACTATCTGACACAAGTATATTTGGAATGCTAACAACATCTAAATAATTGCTGATTTTTTCAAATATTTGTTATTTATAAATTTTTATGAGTCTTGATCTACAGCTACAGTTATGTTTGAGCTGTATAGAGAAGAATTGTTGAAATATTGGTAGTAACAGGCAATTGCTGAAAGCAGCAAAACAAACTAGGCAATTTAGTGTAATAAGAGAAAGTTATAACTGATCAAATTACTTCCCCTGGAGAGATGATCTTTGGTTTATAAAAGAAGCTTAAAATCATGCTGATTTTTACTTGTGACCAATACCATTTGGAGTTTGTGTCTTTTGTAATCTCTGCTGCTGTCATTAGCAACTTTCATAACATTTTTTTTTTAAAAAAAGCTAAAGAAAGAAACAACTAATATCCTGAAATTGTATTTCATTTGTAACTTTATTAAATTTTGTTGTACAATATTATATATTTCTCTTGGATCTGAGTTAATATTTTTTTCTCACTGATGTCAGAGTCCCCAAATTAAGGATATGCTATGATTTCCACTAGCTTGTCACTAATTCATTCCTTCTCATCATTCAAATGTAAATTTTGCCCTTAGCATTGTATCCTTGAAGGTATCTGTGGGAACAACTATTCATTCCATAAGCTGAAAAAAATTGTCCTTTTGCTGCAGAATTTTAGCTGTATTTCTGTCCATGTGAAATTACCTGCATGCATGTAACTTAAATGATTCTTTTTTTAATTTTTGCCACTTTGGAGAGAGAAGATATTTAAAATTAACTGCTTGGGGATTTGAAATATGGCTTACAGAATTGAGAACTACCATCTTCAGTAGTAATCTGCTGTCCTTCCGTAATCTGAAGTCAATCTAGACACCCTAAAGTACTAGTTTCAACCATCTCATTGAGTTAGAGGAATAATTCCTCTGTTTGCTCTTTTCTTGGTCATGCATGTTGCTCTACAAAAGTTTCCTCTGAACAACAGATATTTTACTCTTTCTGATTCATGGCTGGTATGTCTATATTGCTGGTACAGATCACACACATTTCATTCCCGAAACTAATTCCAGTGGACATGTACATGAGAGCCTGAGAATGGTTGTAATGTAAGGGCTGCCCTGGTATCCACTATAGACTTAAATGTGTGAAATTATTTGGTTTATGACAAAGTCCAGATTTTAGATAAACATCACAAAATTTAAAGAGACTCTCATTTTAAGTTTTCTGTGGTCTATAGATATGTAGTGAGTTATGCTATGTACTTTGACAAGTGTCTTCTCTTTTAAATGATTATTTATTTTTCTGATACAGAGCAGAGACTCCATGGCAACAAGACACTTTTGAAGCAGAGAATATACAAGCAGAAAACACAGATGATATGGTTTCAGAAGGTCTCAAGATAATAAGTAGAAGCACAGCATGTGTAAAGCCAGGCCTGAAGAATTTTACTTCATTTCACAGAATCACAGAATCACAGAATCACAGAATAACCAGGTTGGAAGAGACCCACTGGATAGTCAAGTCCAACCATTCCCACCAATCCCTAAATCATGCTCCTAAGCACATCAATCAAGCTCCTAAGCACCTCAAATTTAAAACATCATACAAACCTGCAACAGACCTTCAAATGTCAGCAGGTCAACTCACATTCAACAAAATAAAGTCTCACAATTTGACTACAAAGATTTCGTTACTGTAATATTGCATAAACAGAAAAAAGATGTCCAATGTCTCTACCTGAATGTCAAGTACCAGCTGAAAAGATGAGGTTTAAATCCCAGTATCACTGAAATAAGAGATGTCTTCAGTCATTGTCATTCTGTAAGGTGGGAAGAGAATGACTCACTGTTCACTAAATATAACTGAAGTTGCAAATGCATTGCTAACTTGTCTATTGCATGCCTCTTTCTCATCTTCATTATTTTCTTTTAATTTCTCTGCTTTAATGACTAGAAATTAAGTCTGTCCTAACCAATGAAGATTACCTCTTTTACAGTATTTGTGCGCACACGTGATGTGGGAGGCACCCCTGTTGTGTTATGCAGACTCATCAGTCTATCTCTTGTATTAATCTTATTCCATCATCAAATAGCCATTTGTGTCAAAATTTGAAACATTATTTTCCTTTCTGAGTTTTCTGGGGAAAAATAAGAGGAAGCAATAAGAGGAACAATGTAATATAAAAATATGTATGTACATTTATAGATAAAACAAAGCCCTGAGTGTACAAGCAAAAAGCATTGGTGCTCTAGTTACCTTTTCTTCCGTTCTGCTAGTTAGAGGAAAGGTTGTAGCCAGAAAAAGGCATATAATGCAAACCAACTTCCGTTTTCTGTTGTGAGGTTTTTTGCGTTTATGACAATAGGACATTCTTTAATGACTGTAGTCTGTTAGGGAAGGATGGAATCCACCTTTCTAGAAGAGGCAAAGGGATTTTTGGCAGTAGACTGGACAACTTGGTAAGGTGGGCTTTAAACTGAAGGACTTGTGGGAGGGGGTCCAAATTGTCAATATTCACACAATTGCATCCAGATGGGGAATAAGCCAGTCCAAACAGAGCAGTGACAGATGCTGCTTAGCTGCCTCTCAAAATGAGAACCAGAACACCAACCACCTCTAGTGTATGTACACCAATGCACATCACCTGGGGAACAAACAGGAGGAACTGGAGCTCCATGCCCAATCAGAAAATTATGATGTCATAGGAATAACTGAAACACAGTGGGGCAACTCACATGACTGGTGGATCATAATGGATGGCTAAAGGCTATTTTGTAAAGACACACAGGGATGAAGACGAGAACGTGTTGCTTTCTGTGTTAAGGAAAACTTTGAATGTATAGAGGTCAGCTATGGTGACTGTGAAAGCCCTATCGAATGCCTCTGAGTCAAGATCAGAGGGAATGTCTCCAAGGAAGACCAGTCCCTGAATTTTCCGTACTTTATTAAAAAAATACCTCGGAAACAAGTCTGCTCCTAGATTTTTCTCTTCACATTAAGCTACAAAGTTAACTTTAGGACAATTTAATCTAACCTAAAATTACATGCCCAGAATTCAGATATCTTGGACTGACTGCATCGTTCACCCTGGAGTAAATTAACAACCACTGCAGACAATTTTTCTTGTTGATTCATCTGATCTGTTCTAGAAAATTAGTTTATGGTTGAGCAATTTTGGAGTCTTGATGTTCTTACTGACTATAAAATATATGTTTTGTTTAGATATAAGTATGTTTGAATTGTACTGCATTTATACACATTGAAATAGTCTAAATGTTAATGTCTAAAGTCCCATTAAGATAAAAATAAATTTATTCACTGCAGTCAATGAGATCTAAAAGGCAACTCAGATCACTTTGAAGTAAAAAGGTAGAGCTAGACTCAGCTGTCCACAGAGAGTCATGAAGTGTCATTTCAGACATCGTGTTGGTAAATCTGATGTTGCATGTGCAGTAGATTCATCTCCTTCTGGAAAAGTAGGAAAAGACCCAGCCACGTATCTCAGATATTACAAGATGGAGCCTACCCAGCAGCACAGTTCAATCTTTATAAGTATTTGACTATATCTAAACAGATCTATATGAGATGATCATGATAAGCATTGGGAAAATAAGAAAAGCATGGGTAATCAGTATGAGGTAGGCTTCCCCAAAACTTCTGAATTTCATCTGCTCTGCTTTAATGGTATAAGTGTTTCTAGGAAAGAAACAAACAAGAATAGATGAACTTTGCAGTCATGTAACACATCATTGACCCGAGTAACAACCACTGATTTGCTTCAGCAAAATCAGAGAGACTGGCCTGAAGTGATTTAATCAATAAGACCACTGGCAGTTTATGCTGATCATCTAAATCAGAAAGCAATGAGTAGCAGAAATAATTCAAGACAAAATTCTAGTTGTAACTGCAGTTGTAATGTCTGACTGAAGACTGTTCTGGCTTTGAAGGCAAGGAGGCACAGATACAAGAAGGGGTTAAATTGGCTTGAAGTAGGAATGTCAGAGACAGAATAAGTCCTTGCAAGATTCCCTTGGTGATGAAATAAGACATAGCCTCAGCATTCTTTTATAGCAGTCCTGGAATCATGATGTCAGAGGCCAACGTGGGCAGCAGAGCTGGGCTGGATGTGAGACACAAGGCTGGGCTGCATTGCCCATGGAGCTGCTCTCAGGATTGTTTTTGCTGCAGAAGTGTATAAGGAATATCCTTGTGGTGCATCTTCGCAGACTCCATGTAGAATTGCTTATGGTGACTGCACTCTGCCCAATACAACGTTCACAAATTTTTACTATTATATTTAAGTGTCTGCTTAATTCACTTCAAGGGGTACCATAAAAATTACCTAACACCATAGTCCCTTGAGATGGAGGGTATAGCTCCCCAAAGCCCAGAGGGCTAAGCAACACTGTGCTGAAGGATGAACCCAATCTGGAACTACTACTTGTAATGCCAAGTCTTACATTTTGATCAACCTCTGTGCGTTTGAGCTAAGCCCATGACTTACCTGGAGCTGATGTTGGACAGCACATGTTCAGTGTGTGTATGTGTCTGTGTGTCATAGATTAAAAATTGCTTTACACCCTCTGTACACATTCAACTTAGCAAATAAATTTTCCATGTCATGTCCGAGTGATGTTCTTGTAGCTACTTCTTTCTAAATTCACATGACACTCAGAGTGTCTCTAATAGTCTTTCGTACCTGTTTTGTGGATGACTAAATTAAAATTCTTGGTTGATAAACTGACTTGCTCTGACTTTTTAGTTTAAGACAAGATTAAGATACTCACAGACAGGATTCTTAAATTATTTGATGTATTCTGGGACATCTTACCTGATATCCAGCCGTCAGTCCAGAAGACAAAGATCTTTCTGAACTGTAGTGTAATAGTTGACAGCACCATGCAGATGACTTAAATTGTTATGGAATGGAAGAAGGCATCTCTCTTAGCTAACTGAACCTATCTCTGTGTCTTTGCCTGCTGTGGGAGGAGTTTAGAGATAGTTTATTTGCATAAACTAAGATTGTTGGCACCTAAGTTTATGTGTCTAAATCTAAGAATTAATCCCATCTTTAATGTCTAATTCCTTTTATTCCTATTATTCATTTTTTAGCCTCTGCACTGCAACTTTTTCTTACTATTATTTTTCAATAATATTTATATGATATAGAATATTTTAATGATACTGCATATGCATTAAAAATAGCAATTTATGTTCACTTTCTCAGTGTGTATCAGAGATGCTTCATTCTGCCACTAAGAGATGCAGAATATTTCAGAGATGTTCTAATGGTAAAACAATTTCTCCTCCTGATTGTGCTTTAACTTCCTTTGGCATATCTTTGCCTTGGGTGCAAACTGTCAAAAAAAAATTGCTTAATACACTTACTAATAACAGTAATAGCATGCTTAATGTGATTAATTTAGCACAACCTAGTAGACTCACCATGCTACTGCTTCAGGAAACTTGTCATTTAATTTTAGCTTATAACCTTAAAAACAGTGTGAAAGTTATTCAAAAGTTCTAAATATATATTTTTTTTATTTTATGTAAGAATTAAATATCTTCACTATTTGTCTATTCTTTGTTTATCTTTACCTCAAAAATTTTTAAAAAAGAACTTAAAACACTACACAAAAGAAAGCAATTGATTCCCAGGAAAAGATAGTAAAGAGTAAAAATATTTCTTCAGGTTTAAACCTTGCTTGAAAATAATTACCTTTTACACATGCTCTTTTGCCCTGAAAGGGGCAAAGTATAAACAGTAGGTATAGAAAACATAAAACAATAATGAGATTCTCAATAAAGACATTGTAATTCTTGCCAGGAACTTCTTAGAGACAAGCACATGTGATCTCAGATGATATTTGAAAATGTATTGTGGAGTAGGGAAGATAAAAACGGTTAATGTCTATAAAAATGGTTAATGACAAAGTTTACATAAAGCAGTAACAGAGACTGAAAAGGAAAAGGCAAGGAATGAAAATGAGTAAGTCTATGGGTCAGAAATGAAGAAGGCAGCAAAGCTTTATAGCATGTTTTCCTATGCAGCAAGATGATTATTGAAATTAAGTGAAAAAATATATTTGCTTCACTGAACAGGCACATAATTTGAACACAGGTGAGTGGCAAAAAACTGTTTACGCTTGTCCATGATGTGGACGTGATACTTTTTTTGTCAGACTAAGCTGGAAAACACACCATAAAAAACCTGTGTGGTCCAGGAGAAATCTCTGCTCTTTGACATTTAAATGCCAACTGTCCACACCTCCCTACTTAATACAAGTTGGTGAAGGGTGAGATCATGGAAAAATATAGTGAAAGAAGAAGTTGTGCCAAGAATGAAAAATTAGCAGTCCAGACACAATTTCTCTGGAATCTGGGACTACTTTGGTTTTGTGAACGTGCATTTCTGCATGAAATTTTGGCATAGCCTGGAGAACTAGTGCCTTTTTTTTTAGGGTCCAAATGCAAATTACTTAACCACAGCTAATCAATACTGTGATGGAAAATATTAAAGCTCTTAAATGGATTAAGCTCTCTATCTGTACTCAACTGATTTTCAAATATTGAAAGTTCTTGACTTTTACTGATATGTTCTGTCCAGCTTTCAGTTAAAATAAAAAATAAAAATATCAGTGGTCCCATCTTCCATACTTGCCCATACTTGCCTTCTTCCAGAACACTGTTCAAGCGTATCAAAACAAGTTTCTAGACAATTATAAAAGGTCTTGGTAGCCACGTGTTTTACTACCTACACACACTTGTATTTTATATATGTTGTTTAAGACAGCTTGTCCTTTTCTTCTCTCACATATAATTTATGCATATCCTTTGTCGTTTCTGAACAGCCTGCCTAAATGACTGCAAATCTACTTTCTATAAAGCCTTATGGTTAATATGATGAGCTTTCAAATCCATGGCAGTAAAAGGAAATTATAAAATACAAATCTTTTGAGATTTCAGTTTTTAAGATCATAAATAGATAGAACAAACAAGACACGCTATTGGTAAGAGAAAAAAGAACGAATATCACATGAAAATTCAGTATCATAGATATGTTTATGCTAAAGAATTAATATCTAGAAGAGCAGTAAAATGAAAATATCTTTGAGCTTTGAACTTGTAAAACTGGAGAGCATGGTAACTTATTGTCATCAGTGTTCTGAGGATTTGGTCCAGAAATTCATAAAGTCTTTTCAGAAACTGCTAGTTTTCCCTTAAGGATTATATTCTACAAGCATCTTCTCACTTGTGATACTTTAAGTATAAAGAAAATTAAGGTATTGTTATAGTATTAATAAATGTAACATAATACATTTTCAAAATGGTCTATCAAAACAAGGAAGTTATTTCTAACATTTAACATTAGAGCAAACCAATAGCTTACTGATTAAGAATAATTCATCCTGCTTTCCACAGATTCAACTGATGGTGACTGTTTCATTTACTCCCTAACTGTTTCAGGAGATCCACACTGCTTACTTTTATTTGTGCAGACTCCACAGAACTTTCCTCAAAGGACAGAAAAGTGAATACTACTCCTGGTGGGCAGTTGCTGAATGCAGAAGCACACACTACTTCTTTGCCAGCACTACAAATTCAAGGTACTTCTTAGTATTGACAAAAAAATTTGCAGTAAATACATCATATGGATTTCTACTTAAATTATGGTATTTGCAGAAAATATTAAAATAACCTTAATGATATATAATGGGGAGACTATGCCTATTTCTGAATATCCCAGTATGCTCAAGTGGTATGATATTGTTACTCTGAAAAAAAAAACACCTGAACAAAAATATCCCTACAGGTTTTGGATTTTTTCCAATGGTATTCTGCATCCAAATTTGCAAATATATTCATGCGTGTGTTAAAGGAGTAGATAGTAAAGCTAGGAAATGCCACAACTGCAGCATCAGTAGTAAAACGTTAGCATTTGCAGAGACCTAAACAACATTTTATTGACAATATAATTATTTCATTCATTAACTTTCGATTACAATAAATTGATTTTTTTATTCTGAGTCATACTATCATTTCCAGTAGTACCTTGGTCCATCAGGCATTGTTTTCTGTTTGACACTGCCTTAATGTTGTTTAGATAAACACATTTTCAAAAGAAGATAACCGGGTTAATATCCTTTATAGAACTATTGAGGGATATTTTGAGTGGAAACAACTTTAATCTTTACAGACATTGCAGAATGTGGAGATCTATCATACGTATATGTAAGTCAAAACAATACAAAACCACAAAAACCAAACAGATGAAAAAACATAGTATCTATTTCAACAGACTTTCCCCTTGGCTAGTTAGGCCCATAAATTTCAATGAGGTGGAACCTTCAGTTAGACTGCTATGCTGTTTCTTAAGCTTATCATCAAGTACTGTACTCTGCTGAAGTTCCATACATTTGGAAACTGAGCCAATTTCTACTTTACAAAAAATGTCTGTTAAGAATTTGTCAAAAATATCTCATATTACCTAAGATATTCAAATGGATTGGTGTGCAGATAAATAGTCAGGATTTTGGACTTCTTCCATTTCAAATTCCTCCCCTTTAAATACCAAAAGGTAAACAAAAAAATGGTGTTATTTACTTCATTAAGGCTCCTTTGTACAACATTGCTGTTAAAAATATTTGATATTTAGTAATTAAAAAAAAAGCCTGGTTTATTGGATATACTCTGGAACTTATTTTATGCAGACAGGTTTGAAATTAAATTGGTAATTTTAAAGAGGAAATACTTTAGCTTCTTAATTATTTTACTGTTATTGTTGTAACAAAAAATGTTAATTTGATTAATGCCGTATCTAAAAAATCCTCCATGTTATGATGTGTCTTTTAAAAATGTCCTTATAAGTATTAGCGGAGCCTCCCAAGTTTCAATAAATAATTAAAAGACATACATTTTCTATGTAGTTTATTTTTGCTTTTAAAGTACTTGTACGTGTTTTGGTGATTCTCTTTGTTTTTATGACTTTTACCAGAAAACCACCCTAAACCCTGGAACAAACTCTATTCAACCTTCAAGTAAATTTTATTTTATTATTAATATAAATGGCTCACTGAAAAGACCTATTCAATAATATTGCACCAAATAATGATCTTTAAACGTACAAACCAATTGCTTGAACTTTCATGAATAGATTTAGGTTGAGGTTTTTTATATGTTTATTTGATTGGTTATGGTCATTATCTATGTTAATTCTACCAGTCTTTAGTTGGTGCAACAGTTTCACTGGTGTAACACTTAAGCTAGTGTAACTCTGTTGGTAACGTATTTTGAGTTAGGCTTTCTCATATGTGCTGGAAATATTCTCCCCTCACACAACATTTTTCAAAATGTATGTTACCCTAATATATACCATAATATACTATAATATGCATCAGAAAATTTAGCTCCAAGTGTATCAATATTACTATGCCATTACTTAACTGGCAGCTGATGGAAATTTGAAGAACGTCTAAATGAGTCCAAGATCAACCAAACAATTCTAAAATCCCAAGTGGTTTTTGAAATTTAAGTCAGGGATACATGAATGCAAGGTAACTTACAGAATCACAGAATCACAGAAAAACCAGGTTGGAAGAGACCCACTGGATCATCGAGTCCAACCATTCCCACCATTGAGTACTTCAGCCTTGTCTTCGTCCCCTGTTACTCTTGTTCCCTCTGCATCTACTAGGGACTGGAGTTTCTCCCTAGCCCTCCTTTTGCTGTTGATGTATTTGTAGAAAGACCTTTTGTTGTCTTTCACAGTCTTAGCCAAACTTAGGTGTTGAGAAGCTGAAACAATGGGGTAGATAATATGAAATGTAGCCCCAAGGTAGGTGGAAGAATCAGTTAAAAAAAATAAATAGTTTTATCTTACCTGCTGTCAGTCTTCTGAAGTTGAAGTTACACAGTAGTGACAGTCATTTATTTGTACCTTTTATTAATCTCATTCATGTCAACTTTGATATAATTCATAAAAGACTGCAGGCAGATAGTTTGGTTTCTTTTTAATTCCTCCTCCTGACATCAAGGGATTTTGAAAAGACAGTAAGAGTTTTCCTTTTTTCTCACTGTCTGTGCTGTGACAACTCTCACCTGCGTAGTATCTGCCAGTGAAGGCTGTAGATGACTTACTCTGGAACCTAGCTGTTTGCAGTATATACCAAAAAGCATGGAAAAGCCGAGATACTTTAGGGCTCACAAAGATATTTAATACAAGAAAAAAAACTGAATGTAAGAAAGGAAGATGGGAACATTGTAGGAAATTATATTTGTAGAAGAAAGGCAGGTACTAAGTTAAAGGTGAAATTAATAGAAAAACAAAAATAACAACAAAACCAGAAAAAGAAAGTCAGAGCAGCTAAGAAATAGGAACGAAGGACTGCTAGAACAAGGTAAAAGGAAATTTTGTCTGTAATGCAATAAAAGACTAAGGATTCTTCTGTTCTGCCCCCTTTCCCTCAGCATCCCATCTATTTCTGGCTGCAAAGCACACTGAAAAATCACATTGATTATTTTTCTGCAAGGACGATCTTTGAAGTGGACACAAATGTCATGTTCCTGTTTCCTGCCCACTTTTTGGCTGCTTAATTGTCACTCTTACAGCCTGTTTCTAGCATCAGGGTAATATCCTGGCTGTGCTGCAATGCTCAAACTCTTCTATAAGAAATTACAAAGTTGAAAGACAAGCCACGTCTGTGATTAAGCCTGCATTTCACAGAATCACAGAATGGTTGAGGTTGGAAAGGACTTCTGAAGGTCATTTTGTCTTCCCCTGGCCCCTCACCCCTCCTGCATCTGCCTTGGTTGCTAAATCATGGTCAGCTAACTTAGCAAATGGAAGCATCTTTCATGAAGTTATTTCCCTTTGTGAGTCGATCATTGCCTGTTGAGAATGCTGGTGTATTGAATGTGAATATTCTCACACATCTCAATAAATTTTGATATCTGACCATTGCTCCTTAGGAATGCTAGTGCATTATATGTGAGCATTCCCACCAAATCTCAAGTGGAAAATTTTCAGAATAGTCTATTCTTCTGTATTTCTTTTACGCTTATACATTAATGTATCTTTGTATGTATACATAGCTCTGCATCCCTCTGTTCGCATATATACCTATCACATCATGTAGTAAATGAGTGTCAGTATTTTCTAATCTGTTAAGTTCCTATGCAGTTTGATTATAATACACATGCTGACTAATTTTTAATCAGTTCTTAATTAAGTATTAATTGGAATTTTGCAATTTTACCTTAATAAAATCTAAATTGCTGGTAAACCAAGTTTTTATAAATTCGTATCTGTGACAGTACTAGAGACAATATTTTAAAAGCTTATAATGCTAACTAGAAAATTACTTTAAATAACACATACTAGAAAAATATGGTTTGCAGAATGCTACTTTTTCAGCTTGCCTTTGACCATCCAGCTATGAAATCAAATCAGCCTAAAGGTGTGTTACTTTGCCAGGTTTTCTGACTCAAAATTTAATACTCTGAATTTTGTTGACATGATGTAGTGTTACCCAAAGGGTTTTCTACACGCCGTTTATTTATGTACACTAGTCATTTTTTAATGTGTCTGTCAGCTGATCCTCCATGCATGAAAACAAATAGGCTCTAAACTGAGTGAGTTAGTACTAATTTTAGTTAGCATATTTTAAGAAATTAAGATATTAAGCATATAATACATTCTTTAAACCAAGAGATGATCTGACCTTCTTATTGTTCATATACATATTTCAGTTGCTAGATTCAGTTCTACAAGTAGTATTTCTACTGGTGTCTATGACCTTCAAGAAGTATTTTGCATTTATATATCCAATTTAAATTTAGACATCAATTATTGTAAATTTATAGACTTTTATTTCAGCCATTAGAATGAGGAAGAAAAAAATCAATTAAACATCACAAGACTGACAGAGATAATACAGAATTTGAACTACCAATTAGACCTTAAATTTAGAAAGAGAAGTGTTTCTACACTGAAAATTTTTCTGATTTGAGCTCAGTTTTACTCATGAGTTGTATAAGATAAGATTATATCATCTTCAGCTTGTAATGATGACTGCCAATTTCATTCCTTCTTATAATCTTTATTGTAAAATCAAAAACAGAACTTCAATTTCTAATTTATTTGTCTTCCTTTTTTCCCCCTAAAAGTTAATATCAACTTCAGTTATACGGTTTATATTTGAACTCCAGTTATTAAATGAGTTCATCTGTATTTAGATATTTCAGTTGTGCTGACAGTGTGCACTTTGTTCAGATTAATTTTGACATCCATAAAAAGATTCATTTCCTTTTCATATATAATTCACTTTTTAGGAGTTAATCATCCCATGTGTATTTGAAATTACTAAATGGATAAAGAGATATCAGAATATAACTGGAAAAACCCCAGACAAATTAAATAAAAAACAACAAACAAAAACTATTAAGAAGAAGCTAACTTCCTATGATACTGTTACAGAAATATTTACAAGATCAGATGATCATCTCCAAAAATATTTTCCTGTCTTCTCAAGGCAATTAGAACTGAAAATATTCTGCAACCCATAGGAAGTAATTTTGGTTCAAATACACCCGTTGAATTCTTTCTCTACAGTTGCTAAAAGATATTAAACTTTGTGTAGGAAATTTAAGGGTAGAGTCAGTCCATCAAAGTCATTTTTTCTAAGCAATTTCTTGCACTTTTAGTCACATACCTTGACATCATAGCATTTAGAAAATTGCAACTCAGTCCACATCTCATTGTTATTAGTTTGGTAGTAGTGAAGAATATTAATCCCTTCCCACCCTTAACTGTGTGGTTTTTAGGTTTTGTTCAAAGTTCTATAGATGGATTTTTCATCTTTTTTTTCCCTAATTTTTAATCTAGACGAGTGTAACCTGTTTGTGTGGCTAAAGGCTAAGGTGGCTTATCAAGATAGACACATATCCAACATATGAGTTTCATTATTTCTTAAATTAATGTTCATGAGATGGACTCTACCACATGAAAAGTATTAGAGGAACCTCTGTTACTGTGAAACACCAAGGGTCTATAATAGATAGTCAGCTCAGATGAATCCCACCCTGGCAGGTGTTAGAGAGAGAACAACCACATAAGTACATAAATAAAAGTTCTGATTCCAAGATATGTAGCTTAATATAATTAATCTCTACCTAAATAATGATATTATGATCAAATAAATATTTTATTAGTATTGAAATATGGAAACATATTTTCAGTTACAGAACTGTGAGAAAAAAAACACAACAGATTTAAAGCAGCAAAAAATATAGAAGATGCTTAAAATTAAGAAAGTTTTGAGTGCTTTTGTTTGTTTTTCTTATATGTTATTTTTGTGGTTTCAAAGTTTTAGAGTTCATAACATTATTCAGTGATTACTTTTAAATTGTGTCAAATATTTTAATTATCTTAGTTGAGATCTTTATGGTTTAAATTGCATCAATTTTTTTTTAATCGTTTAAAATGTTCCTTTCTGTACTAGCAATTACAATGTATAAACAAATAAACAAAAAGTTATTTATAACAAAGAAAATTACTCTCACATATCCTGTCAAGGGATTTATAGGATTACAGATCAGTTTTAAAAAGTCTCTACCACACTGAAGTTTAAATATGTGTTTTGTTTTGGTTTTTTTCATTTGTACATTTATTTTGACTTCAAGGATTACAGAGAATTTTTTAAAAATATTTTTTAAAATATTAATCAAAACAACAAAGTAGTAGAAGACAGAAAAAAATCAGGTCCAATCTAACACACAAATTAAATCCTAATTTAGTTAATTTAAAACATACCAGGTTTTCTTTGCCTTTTAATTTTTATCTTCTGAATTGTAAATTGAAAGTAGTGAATGTGTTTTAGAGACCTGTGCAGCTGTCTGAACGCATAAAGTCAACTGAAGAAATAAGAATGCAATTCCCTAAACTTACAGAGGAAGACTAAAACTTCTAAAAAAGGTTTTGAAACCAAAGTTTATAGTGCAGCTTTGTAGAAAAGGATTTCAATATTAAGACTGAAAGCAAAGTCCATAATCCACTAAAGACTGCACTGTTAGAAAAAGTGGCTTCATTGGTGCTTATAAATAGGAGCACTGACTTTAATTAACTGTGAAGAAGGCTTCAGCTACTTTTTCTTCCTGATCATGGGGTCTGTACCATACATCCACTGTAATATTGCTAATGCTGGTCTTCCCACTAATCCCAATCCACAGCCCCTGGGCTGGCTTCTCATTTGTCTTTAGACAGAGCTCTATGCATTCACACTTCTCTTTCACCCAAAAGACAGCTCCCTCTCTTCACTGTCCTAGATTGTTCTTGTCTTGTGAGACTTCATCTGGAGTATTGTGTCCATTTCTGGAATTCGCAACATAAGAAGGGTATGAAGCTTCTGGAACAGGTCCAGAGGAGGACTACAAAGATGATCAGAGGGCTGGAGAACCTTCCCTATGAGTACATATTGAGAGGGTTCGGGTTATTCAGCCTGGAGAAGTCTCCAAGGAGATCTTATAGCAACCTTCCAGTACCTGAAAGGTGCCTACAAGAAAGCTGGAAAGAGACTATTCAAAAAGGCTTGGTTTGATAGGACAAAGGGAAACAGGTATAAACTGGAGAGGGGCTTATTTAGACTAGACATTAGAAAGCATTTCTTCACCACGAGAGTGGTGAGACACTAGAACAGGTTGCCAAGTAAGTTGTGGATGTCTTATCCCTGGAAGTGCTTAAGGCCAGTTTAGATGGGTCCTTGGGTAACCTGATCTAGTGGGATGCCCTGCCCATGTCAGGGGGCTTGGAACTAAATGACCTTTAAGGTCCCTTCCAACTCTAACTATTCTACGAAAATTTATTTTGATAACTTCAGCTGGGATTTGTTAGATTTTAATGGATGTGTTTGCTATCTTTAATTGGAAGAACAAGTCTAATAACAAAAGTTCTTTCAGCCACATTAATATGGTGAAGATAATTTACAGAAGGCTAAATCAGGATTATTTCTATTTCTCCTTTACCTCAGCAAAGCTATGGATATAATGACAAAAACATATCAAGGTCAAAATTCAAATTACTATTATATTTCCACTAGAAATGATAGCATAGAACATTTTAAAATTCATTAATACCTCAGGATCACCAACATTTCAAAACCATCCAATTTATGAAATAACAATATTGTAGTTCTATATAGTAAACTTCTCTGCTAAGATGATTCATGAAGCAAGAGATTAAATGATTGGATCATTTCCCTCAAAAGTTTAAATTTCTCCATATTTTTCAAAATGCTTCATAATAATACTGTGTTTGAATAACCTCAGTCAGCAGACAAGCACTGACATAGTCACCTCTTCAGTCTCCCTTCCTCAGCATGGTCCAAGAGAGAAAAGGATCACAAGCAAGAAAACTCATGGCTTGTGGTAAAGATAATTTAATATGTGAAGGAAAAACAAACAAACAAACAAGCCAAAATAAAAAAATACACAAAGGCAATCTTTTCCCATTTCCCACAAGAAGACCGATATTCAGGCATTCTGTAAGCAATGGCCACCTTGAAAAACAAAAAGCACCTTTTTATTTATGAATTTACGATATCATTGGTGTGAAATGTGACTTTGTTCAGATGAAGTAAACTGTTCCAGCTTTGTCTCCTCTGTACTTCTTGCCTACCCCTAGCCTAGTATCGGAAAGGGCTGAGTGGGAAAATGTCAAGAGCTTTACACTCTGTAAGTACTTTTCAGCAATAACCAAATTACTGGTGCATTACCAGCACTGTTTTAGCCACAAATCCAAAACACAGCACCACACAGGTAGCAATGAAGCCTGTTAATCACATTCCAGCCAGATTCAGCGCAATCACACCCTGTATTTCATACCATTTTTGTTATGTTCAGGTCCTACATTGCCAAATACATCCTCATTAAAGCCCTCTGAGGAGCTTATGCCAGTAACACAATCTAGTGTTGACTAACAATAATTCAAAATTACATCAAGGCTGAGAATTATCACAGGATAAAGGAGCCATGTTTCTTCCTGAAGGTTTTTCTGGCTGTTTTGGGGTATTTTATGTTCCATGAAAGTGTCCCCACAAATAAAATATCTTGTATTTAATTTCAAGTTGTGATATCTACAATTATTTTTATTTTTATACTCACTCAATTCATTAAAGTAGCACATTAATTTTTTACAAAATGTGAAGCAAAGCCAGCAGATCAACAGAATAGAAACTAAATGGTGTGTGATTACTACAGTATGAAGACTTAAAACCTTTTTAATCAGGCAAGTCACAAACTGCCTTTTTTTAGTAAAGATACAGCAGGGGAAACGTTGTTTTTAGAAATATTTAATAATTTGTGTTGTATAGGGAAATGCACAAAACAAGTAAAAAATCAGAATGATTAGGAGTTTTACCTGTTTAAGTAAGTTGAGACCTATGGCAGCTGGTGACATATCCTCCCCCTCTCAGAAGCTGCGGAAGCGGGCTCCTGCTTTACCGAGTCAGCGGTGTGGAACGGAACCGGACAGAGGTCTGGTGGCCACTCCATATCAGCGGCCATCTCAAAGCCCATCTATGCAGCAAAAATAAGTCTGGGATAATGGGCGATTATGTCTCTGCCACTCGTTTTGCCTATCAGAATGATCAAACTGGCCCATGAGACCCCCCCCTTCCCACATACCAACACAGGTGTGCAGATATACATCCTAACTGTGAAACAAAACAAGATTCAGAAGTGGTCCTCAAAAACAAAACTATTAATAAGATTTATGAGTTCCTCATGATGAGAATATCCTGATCTATGACCCTAGAACTGTCTGGATTCATACACACTGGTGGGGGCTGCACAGCAATCCATTGTTTCTCAGACCACTGGCACTACTGATAAGATTGTCCCAACTGGGACTCCAGATATTCAGAACAAACTATAAAAGACTGACAGGAGCAAGCAGAAATCGGAGCTCCCTCTCAGCTGACCTGAGACCCCCCCATTCCCCCCACCTCATCGACGACGTCATTTGCAACCCACGGACACCAACCCGGAGCATTTGCAGAAACTTCACTCGCAGCAGCTTCGAGGAAACATGTGAAGACTATCACTGAACTTCATACAGGTCATATGGTCCTTCCCAAACCCTTATAGGATACTAATTTTAGTCTAAACTTAAGCTTATATTCCTGACTTAGAATCGTAACATTATAGGTAATAAACTGAATGTTTAAATACAATTCTGGGTCCTACTCTGTCCGCCTTTCGGGGTGTGACAGCTGGTATGAGTTGTGGCTTCTTAAATTATAGGTTAAAAGGATTAGATGAGATCAGGGGAGTAATTTAACAGTAAATGACCTGTCCAGACAGCCTTCAAGAGCGGCAGGTTGCAAGTCAATGCAACAACAACCAGTTTTTCAGCAAGACACCCTAGACAAAACTCCCATACAGAAGTGTTCCCCAAGTGTAGTTCTTACACTGTGACAAGACTGCAATAATAGTACCAGAATTCTGGGTAATTTCAATAAAGGACAAAAGTATATTTCCAAAAATTAGTTTTTTTTAATCTTTTCTTGAAAAATAAGGTACTTGTTCATTCTGTTCTGATTTGGAAGCAGATACATGAAAATAACTTTAAAAATGTATTAAATACTAAAAAGGTACGAGACTATCTGAATACTTTATCATGTAAAAGATGTTAGCAAAACTTTTTTATATTTATTGCTGTGGTCATATGCATAATTCTTGAGTGCTTCTCATTAACATACCAAGCCTATGCCCGAAATATTTCACTGTGATGAATTTTACTAAATTTTCTTGTCACTTACAATTAAAGGTGTTCAAATCATGCTTAGAGTAATGAATTGTTCAGACCTAGTTTTCTGTGACATAATGGAAACCAGGAAATTGTTCTGTCAATTACAATTAGAGGAGTTAATAAAATGGTGAAAAATCACTCAGCCTTCAGCTGAATGCAATGAGCACCAGGAACATGCTTTTAACACTGAGTAATACTAATGTTACAAAACAATAGGTTTTCTGGTCTCACTCTATTGATGTGAATGAAATAATGTTAGAGACGCTACAAATAAAACATTTAGCATGAGGCAGCTTCTTAAGTGGGAAGAAGTGCAATCCTTTGTGTTTTATTCAATAACTGAGTGTTTTTATAAAAAAATGGAAAGTATGTCAGTGCAAAAAGGAATGCCACAGAGTTGACAGAAGAAGTGCCAGGAGAAAGTACTCATATTGATTGGAAAAGTATTCAGATTAGCAATAAAGACAGTGAAAGGACGGGGCTTAAATGCTTTTTTAGCAATAAGTTGGTTGGATCACAATTTCTTGTCAATTTTAGTAAGAGGACAGTGAACAGAAAAAAAATGAATATATTGTATAGTGAAATAAAACACTTCTTAAGAAACATTAATCATAATTTGTTGTATACAAGAACTAGCGTGATAAGGTAGCTGCAGTTTGCCTATCACCCTCTCAGCCCAGGAAAAAAAAAATTTAAAAAAAATCGAATAAAACCCTTTATTGTGGTAAGGCCAGAAACCTTAGAAAAGCACTTGAGAGCCAAAGACCTGAACCAAAACCCTCATAATCTAGAGTTTTATGATTTTTTTTTAAAAAATTATCTTCATCAAGTGCAACCAGCAGCTTGAAGAAGTTGATTCTTCCCCTCTGCTCTGCTCAAATGAGACCTCACCCACAGTAGTGCATTCAGTTCTGGAGTCCTCAGCACAGGAAAGACAAGGATCTATTAAAGCAAGTCCAGAGGGAGGCCACAAAGATCATTAGAAGGCCTGAGTACTTCCCCTATGAGAACAGGCTGAGAAAGTTGAGCTTATTTAGCAGAGAGAAGAGATACTAAACATCTTCCCTTGGGAGACCATATAGTAGCCTTCCAATACTTAAAAGAGGCTGGGGAGGAACTCTTTATCAGGGGTAGCAGTGATGGGACAAGAGCTAATGGTTTTAAGCTGAAAGATGGTAGATTTTGGTCAGATATTAGGAAGAAACGTTGTACTATGGGGAAGATAAAGTACTGGAACAGGTTTCCCAGAGAAATAATGGATGTCCCATCCCTTAGGATGTTCAAGATCAGGCCAGAGGAGGCTATGATGTAGTGGAAGTCGTCTTACAGTCTTTATCATACATTATGCATATGTTTAGTTAGCATGGATGGAATCTAATATATTGTAGCTGAACTAAGTATTTTCATGTTTCACTTAACTGCCTGTTTTTCATTAGCAATACAGCATCGTTTATTATATTTTTTCTATCTGAACTAACACTGAAAGATAATGATGAAATCTAACATTTCAGAAAAGAAAACAGTCCCTTGAAATACTACAGATAAATTATGCTTAGTTTACAACTCAGGTACAAATCAGCATATTCCTCTAAATTTCCCCAGACACACATTTAGTCATTCCTACTTCTGTTTAAAACATTCTGTCCAGAGACCAGATCTTCACTACCTACTAAATCCTTCTAAGGAAGTTACTGCAAAATGAGTTATATTGGCTTCTTAATTTAGATTTTTAAATACAAGTGGGACTTACTGAAACTCTAGCTCTAATATAATCCAGAAAAAGCAAGAAAGAATAGTGATCTACAGCTTTGACTTACTCTTTTGAAAGGGGATATATTTATGTCAGTCTGAAAAAACTCATACTGTGATGCTGGAAGAAGTATTGTGGACCTCTTGAAAAACAGCACACATCTGAGATTTTTTTAGGTCAATAGTATCATTTGGATCCTGTTAAGATTAAACTATAGATGTTTTAAATACTGACACTTTTTCATCAATTATATTTTAATGGTCAGACACTGCTGATGCGTTTTAATGCTAGAGGGTGAAAAAGTCTATTTTGAAATACTAGATATGTCATGTTAAAAAGCCTTCCTCAGGATCTTCCGAGTGTTCAGACAGTAGGGGACTTCATAAAAGATGTGTTGAATTAAGCCTGGCTAACTCAGATGAAAGAACTTCTCCCTTGAACAGGATGAACACAGTTTGTGCTACCAGATTTTCCTCATGTGCCCCAGCACTACACTGATTTAAAGAGGGTGTTAAATTAAAGCAATGTCACAGCAGCAGGGAGAACGTTCCAGAAGAGACAGCATTAAAATTAACTTTTCTTATAGCAAAAGCTGCTGCATAAGAGACTGAGGGGGGTGAGAATATGCTTAGTTCCATGACATAAGCAATACCTCCGTAACTTACACAGATGACAAAAATATTGCCTTAAAAATTTATTATCAGGTACTCAAAGTTCAATGAAACAATTTTACTTCTGCTCCAAACAATGACATAATCATTTTCCTGCTTGAATTGGAATGCATATGATAGTATGTTACACTTGCCCTATAAAATTTTCAAAAGAAGCCTCCTCTATATCTTCACTGGGAAAAAAAAAAAAAGTGTGAAATACTTTCAGTATCATTGTTCTTGCTGAATTTCTGCAAGGACTATGAATGAAAGAATTTCAGGATTTGTTGTCTCTTTTGATAGCTTTTGGCAACTCACAACAGTTTCTTTGAAATTCAAAACGTTCAAGGAAAAAGAAAACCAGAAATTTGATCTAAATAGAACCTCACAGCTCCTTGGAATCCTTTGTTGTTACAAGAAGCTGTTCCTTCTAATTCTATGGACTTTTCCTAAACTACAAGACATGTTGACTCCACAGGGAAGCCTACATGCAGGTCTCTCAGTTAGGTAGACATTTAAGAAATCTGTTGGTGCGTGTAGGGATCCTCTCTTTGTTCATACTTCACTGTTTTTTGGGGGTTCAAAGTAGACTTTGATGGGAATTGGTGTGCACCCATATCTTGTTCCAGGGTGACATATAGCCTCATCTTCTTGCTCAGTTCCAGGAATTAATAAAAATAAATATTTTATATTTAGTTTAGATATATTTGTTAAGTTTCAAATTTAGCTATTTCCAGAAGTGCCTTCTCCTTATGGAAAGAACCCACCTTAGTTCACAGGATCACAGAATAACAGAGTGAGAGGTTGGAAGGGACGTCTGGATGTGATTCATAGTCCTCTCATACTTGCCACATACTAACTATGAATGGGAAAAATGAGAAAAAGACAGGAAGAAACCTTAAAATTCTGAATTCTTCTCTTAGAGCTCTGACTAGTGATTATTTTTTGAGCCTTCCTGAACTTTGTATGTAAGTTTTAGAATTAAGGTAGATCTTCTCACTTTTTAAGTGGACTTGTTTTCCTAAGCAAATTGCAGATTTTGTAACACAAACTTATTTTAAACCTTGGTGTTATCAAGTGTTATAAAACAATCTATAGTAAACAACTTAAGGGTTTGGTGGAAAAATGATCCACACGATGAACTCTTCCTTTGCTTTCAGTGATGCCCATAAATTCAAAAGTATACTACTATTCATTACAATAAAATAATACTGTATTTCACAAAATATAGTGCTAAAAGTTGTCTGAGATAATATGATCGAAGCAAATCTGTCTTTACTGCATAAAACAATATTAAAATTTTTCTATGCCATTAATATATCCATGTACTATTTGCAAAATATACATTCATTAGGATTAAACATTTTGTGTCCCCTTTCTCAACAGGGTGGAATTTCTTCAAAGAACTATCTTTGATTTGTTGCTGAAGTTCTCAAATGAAAAAAGTAGGAAGCACTCAAAACTCAAAATCAATCTCATTCCTTAGACTAGAACTATAAGTTGGGTTATGCATGCCTTCATTTTGCTGTTGTCAAGTCACTGTAAGAATGTTGCTATTTCTTTCTTTCATTTGGGAATTTGAAAAAGGTTTTATGATAACAAACAGACATTAAAACTTCTGAGAATTTTTATAGCAATATCTATGACATAGACATGAGTGGTAATATGCTCCAGTGTTAACATTTTTGCCTGTATGTGAAGATAAAGAATTTCTTACAGTTTAATACTGTATAATAAAACCCCCATATTATTTAATACTGTATGGTAGTTATAAATATGTTAAGTCCTTTAGTGGAAACATGCGAATACTTTAAAAATGGACTCCATGAACAATAGGAGATGAGAAAGAAGGAAAAGATAAGGACACAGACTGTATAAATAAGATTAACTATTGTTTAGCATGAATATTACGTACAATGGTGTGGAGGATTAAAAAGCCTATGCAATGCAGAAATTCCACATATCTCCTGTGCTGAAAATGGAGATAAAGCTTAAATAATGATGACACAGGACAAAGTTAGCTTCATGATCTGGGGGATATATCACTCAGTCAGTCATTCCCTAGGCCTAAATACAATAGTCTCACAATTATGACAGCTACCACCAAAATTTTAAACAGATGAGCTTTTTTGTGTCATCTTTTCTTTATGGGGAAAGATTAAAAAAAGGAATGGTGACTGATACAATGCTGAAGGAGACACATTCAAAAAATCAGACAGCTAAAATGACTATATGAATATAAAAGAAATCAAAATAGTGCACTTGAATAAGGCAGGGGGGATAGTATAGGGTGACAGCAGAGGTGACTGTCATCTACCCCTACCTAAGGTGCCTAAAATGTGTGAATGGTGAATTAATCTTATGCAAGTGAGACTACATAGCAGTCAGTATATACAAATCTTATGCAGGCAGGTCTCGATGGGGGCAGAGTAGCCTTCTCAACAACAGCAACAACAGCTCTTAGTTTCATGGGGTGAGGCGGCACCTGCCACCTCCCCTGTGGGGCCCTCAGAAGTAACTGGTACGGGAATAAACACAAAAACATATTTAGGTGGACTCAAAGATCAAGGAGGAAGAAACTCCCAGCATAAGCATTGCATTCCTCCCAATGAAAGACTTATGGCAGTGGTGATCTTAATAAAACCTCCCTTCTCACTGGGAAAGGCAGACACTGTGGATCATCAAACATGAATAAGCATAGGAAGGGTAAGAGTAACACTGAGTTAAAAGCATGGACACTAGGAGACATTTCTTTAACAATAACAGTATTATCAGTATGACTGTACTGTGATAACATGATAGTTTGGACTATTAACATCTAACCAAATGTTATAACCAGAGTAATAATGACCAGAGAATGTATTTCTATTAGATAGTTAGTATTTTTATTAAATTAAGAGTAATTCTTATATCTAGGCATATTATGTCTTCCTTTTTTGCCTGAACAGAAGTGTGAAATGACTTTCAAATACAGATTAGTAAACAAATACAACAAATGAGAAAAGTTAATATAAGTCAGTAAAGAAAGAGAGGTGTGACCTTCATTTGAACTGGTAATCAATTTGTGCTATGATACATATGAATGAAAGACTTCAGCTCTCCAGAGAACTTCTACTAAGTCTAAATGTGGATCTCATATTCACATTTACTGGTAAGAGTTTAGAGAGTTTTTCTTAAGGGAAAGGAGATGCACAGTCATGGCTGTAGAAAAAAATGAAATGTGTATTTTTACGTGTCTTTAAAATAACATATATAAACACTACTCTTTTCCAAAATATCTGAACTGTTGAATGTTTTTTTTTTTTTTAATTAAGGAAGTTTTCTATATTTAATTATAAATCCTGGGAATATGATTATTATCTTAAATGTTGTAGGTACAGATTTGATCTATTTCCTTAAAAGCAGAGGCTTATCCAAATCAGTTAAGACTGCTAGTTATTGACATACTTCTCATTGTGAATAAAGGCAGTAGAGTTATGTCCTCAATTATTTGTAAAAGCTTGAAGATTCATAATTAATTAAAAAGGCCAGTACCATTTTCATATAAGGTTCATTTACTTCTCTATTTATAGACTCCAGACTGATTGATGGGCTATATCAGACAATTATATACCACTCTTCATAAACTGATGAAAATTGGATGTGAAAAATCATTAATCTTTTTTGCCCTAGCCCTATATCCTTACAGAAAGGATTGTTCCAGAGTTTCACTAATCTGATTGATAGAAAACTTATTCAAAGTTGTTAATTTACCAGCTTATAGAAGGCACTACTTGTGCCAATCCTTTTCTTTATTCCTAGTCTCACTCTGCTGTTCAAACTGCCTGTAGAGTACTTCTCAGTGTATGGTTTCTCACAGAGCACTTATCTTTCATAAGAAATATTCTTTGTCTGCACAAATCTATCTTAAATTATTTTTTTTCTTGAACATCATATTCAAGAACTGTACTTGATATTCCATTTGAAGTCCCATTAACATTTCTCTAAATCTATTGTAATATAAGTTATGATGCATTTCAGTACGGCTTTTGGTTTTCATATTAGAAACTGTATTGTACTCTTGGTTCTGTGCCTAAGATCAGCTACACTTCTATATCTTTCTTCTCAAATGATAGCAATTTTTATTGCAGGAATCATCTTTTTTTTTTTTTTTTTTTATCTTAAACACCACAGTATCTTACTTCATTTTACTAAGTTCCTATCCATTAAAAATGTAAGGTTTTCCTTGGGTAATAGCCCAGTCTTTTTTTGTTGTGACAGTACATCCAGAGTTTGTCTTCCAGACAGACTATATAATTCAATCTTCTGTTAATTGGTCTTTACAAATATTTTATTAACTCCAATTTTTTTCATAAATAACAACAATTTATTTAAGCAGGCTTTAGTCTTTTACATTATCAGTTTCTTGCTGACAGGCTGCTGTAAATGCTGGTATCTAAACAGAACTTACTAGCATGCACATGAAATCTCAATATAATCCTCTCTGAGGACAAGAGAGTACTACTGAATTCATTAAGTCTGAATTCATTTTGATCTCTAAGGCTTTTCCAGCTTTTTAGGTAGGCTTATTATTTGTTTCTCCACTGTCTTTCTAGTATCTTTCTGTGGCATAGTATATAAACCAGAATGCACCATTCCAATGTAAGCCCAGTTCAACAAATGATCTGCAGTCTATTACAAGTATAGCCCACATCATATCAGAATCTTTTTGTCATTCTTTTAAATTAATCTTTCTTTTTTTTTTTTTTTGTGTTCCACAACTATTCAATATATGATGAAATATATTGTCTTTGTTTTATTCCTGGACTAAAACCATTCTGATATTTTTTGTGATATGTTAATCCAAGATCCAGCACATTACACTATCCCTTGATGAACTGGAGAATGTAGTGTCAATAATACTAATTAAAACAGGATCAACATCCCAAAATTCAGCTTACTCAAATGCACTGTTAAGGTAAGTAATGTATGTACTAAGTTTGTCCCTCTCTAACCAAGAAAAAATAATTTTATGGATGCTGTAGAACACAGAAGAAACAGATGAATCCTGTTTTTTAACTGTTGCCAAATTCTCAGTTTCATAAATGAGGCCTGAAATGGATCTATCTAGATTTGACTGAATAGTTCAGATATACAAGGGAAAGAAAGAAAGGAGCACAGATTTGCTATTAAATTTTCATCCTTGTAAAAAGTTTGAGGTGAAACCTAGGAGGTGATAGGAATTCAGGTAACAAATCCTATTTATACTCAGATGTGGGGGAAGATAAAGAGGTAACTAGCAAGGCTTTTGGCAACTTATACTAACCTTCTAAAAGTTAGAAAACAATAAATATTGAAACAATAATCCTTTGAGGGGAAATCTCTGCAGGGATTATGAATAGTTTTCATACTGAGATTGGAAAATATGTTATACTGTATTTTCTTCAGTATATACAGCTTTATTTCTCAAACTTTATTCATTTGAATTTTGGATTTCCTACACTTCAAGATGTGTCACAATGCTATCCATGTTCTTGAAGTCAAGCAGTGCTGGAGGAGGCTGAGTTGTGTAAGGACTACTTCATGTTATCAAACTCTTATTAAAGCCGCTTAACTGCACATTTTCAGATGACTTTCAGTTTGTTAATTGATGTTTCATACAAGTAACATGACATTTATTTTGCCTTACCAAGAAGATCAAAGAGTGTGCTGCAGTTGTTTAGAAGGAGCTTATTATCATGTGTTTCCACAAATAGATTCGATAAACTTAGCAACACTTGGAATAGAACAGGTAAGTGCTTGGTTGCTATGGAAGTTCATCCCACAGTTCTCAACCATTGCCTCAACAATAAATACCAATGTGGTTGAGATTTATACCTTTGCTTAACAAGCAGAAGATAGAATTATTCCATTACATATCATGCCTAGCCTTCTAGGCATCTTGGAGCGAGTCCAGAGAAGAGCAACAAAGCTGATGAAGGGGCTGGAGAACAGGCCTTATGAGGAGCGGCTGAGAGAGCTGGGGTTGTTTAGCCTGGAGAAGAGGAGGCTGAGGGGAGACCTTATTGCTTTCTATAACTACCTGAAAGGAGGTTGTAGAGAGGAGGGTGCTGGCCTCTTCTCCCAAGTGACAGGGGACAGGACGAGAGGGAATGGCCACAAGCTCCACCAGGGGAGATTTAGGCTGGACATTAGGAAAAAAATTTTCACAGAAAGGGTCATTGGTCACTGGAACAGGCTGCCCAGGGAGGTGGTTGATTCACCTTCCCTGGAGGTGTTTAAGGCACGGGTGGACGAGGTGCTAAGGTGCATGGTTTAGTGTTTGATAGGAGTGGTTGGACTCAATAATCCAGTGGGTCTCTTCCAACCTGGTTATTCTATGATTCTATGATTCTAAATTTAAAATTTTTGAAATGACTGAATAATGTGTTTTTTTTAATATTGTCTTTTATAAAAGATTCATAACATTTAGATGATTCAGTGACATTACCGAAACATTACTTTGTTAAATTTTAAAGTTTAAGCTATGTTTTGACATTTAGAAGATACGCAGGGCTATGAATAACTTGCTGTGCTAAACAGAAAATATGCTGTACAATGCTTTGCTGTGCACATGTGAAGCAGCTGTTTCTCTTGTTTCTTTAGTGCTAACTGTAATTTTGAAACTTTATTACCCCTTTCAAAAACTGAAAGGCATAGAACACTTAAAACACGCCACTGACCATGATTTAGACTAGTTTACTTGTAAATATACCAGTTACTACAAGTAATCTTTCCCTGAATGCTTTTGAAATTTCTGGTGTTTTAGGGAACTTTAGAGAGGTTTTTTAACACCTTGTTGAAGATTAAGGTTCTCAAATCTTTGTGTGCAGTTGTGATACAGATGTTAACCAAGTATTTGAATATGTGGTTAGTCAGTCTTTATAGCTTATGTGTAATCACGAGCTACATCTTTGTAATCTGAGAAGGTCATTACAAGAGAAATTCAAATTTTCACTCTTTATTCTTTTATTGAGGATAACCCAAATCTTTAAGAAGGAACTTCCTCATACAATTCAATTTCTTTTGAAACCAGAATAAGCCATCTTTGCAAGCCATATTTGAGTTCTTGATCCTGTAAAGAGCACTCCCTAAAAACACAGTATTTTACTGATTACTTCTCAGTAGTTACATAAGAAGTTGTGTTTTAGAAGGCAGGGCATTTTTTTTTCTTTAATGTACTTATATCAGAAATATCTAAACTACAGTAGTACATGCACTTCAAACTGAAGGACTGACTGAAGTAGTCTCTTCTGCATGGACTTTAGGAAGCAATAATTGAAACATATAGACATCTAAGACTCTACAGCCAATTAAATATGCTAAACAAATATAAAAATTAATCAAGGATGGTTTATCAGCCTTGTCATCTGAGCAGAAGAGTAATTTAAGGCTATGAACCTCATTTTGTCAACTACGGACTTGAGATACGTTTCTGAACTTACACACAAGATCACATTTCAGGCCCTAGTGTAGTCCTTTGGCTGTTTAAGGTAAGATCTTGTCTCTTGTGTTCTACAGTCCGGAAGCCTCACTACTCATTGCCTATTCTGCAAGGAACTTAGGCTTTTCATTAGATTATGTCATTTGCCTGAGTATCAAATCGTAGAAGCGTACTTGAACTTATATTCCCTTGTTAGTATATTTATTCTGTTCAACTACTAATACCAGGAACTTCCTTTAAAATATATTTCAATATTTTTATTCTTGCTTACACATTTTTTCCGTACATGTGAACCTTGACTCTTGCCTTCACAGTGGTTTATTAAATTGAGACATAGGTAAAATTCTTACGTATGATGTGTACTCTGCTGATTTATATATTAGGAGTCTGTTGATTAGAGCTTGAACCAAGAGGCTTAACTTAACACCCATACTTCTCTCTATTTTTTAAATAAAGGTTATGCAGCGCTGGGAACCCTTCATAGCTTTTACTAAAGTCAATGAAGCACAAAAAACATATAGATGCACAGACTAAGCAATGTTTATGAGTTTTCATGGGACATAAGTTCTAGGATATCTGTTTTCTGGAGCCTCAATTATCTGTGCCAGCACATGTAGAATACTTTTTCCATTCCTAAAGTTTAATGAAAGCAAAAAAAAAACCCTGGCTGAGCATCATTTTCAAACAAGATAGGGAATAGAGTGTACACTCATGTATTTGTGGAGAACTGAACACTTGTCAGTCTAGATTATAAGAAATCACAGCCCATTCAGAAAGTAAGTGCATTTACATCTAAATAGAGTCATATATGAGATATACAGACAGCTCAACAAATCCAAGGGATCTACAAATTGTGTTCAGTAGCATAGCTGAAGGTGTCTAGGCATATTTTTGCCTGAAACTTTGGTAGCTTGACCTAAGACAATCAAGTAAGGGTTTACTCCATTTATTAACCTCTAAGTTTTGTATAAACATTATTTTAGTTCTTACAGGACCTGAAGTCTGGGTTCCAGAGTTTTGCAGATCTTCACCTCTCCTCTGTTTATTTTATCATGGTTTTCCTCATGTTACTTGTAAAACATTGACAAAATACTTAAAAGAAATAAAAGTCTCCTAGATTTAGTTATTTAATGTTATGTGTGCCTGGCTTTGTTATGAAAGCCATACTTTTTTGTTCCTAACTAGATTTATAAGTAAGGAAAATAAATTATTTCCTTATATGACCACACAAATGAGTTTAGGCATTATCTTTTATTAACTCTACCAAAGTGGTGAGTTTTTGCAGAATTTTATCCCCTACTCGAATATTACAGTCCCTACAATAAAAAGAAATTTAAATTAAGTAAAAGACATGAAGTATGTGTTGAGATCAATTTTATTTTATGTAACAACTGAAACTAACAACCTCCAACCAACCCATGTCATTAAACAAATCAGTTCATTAAACACACCAGTGCTAGATTAGTATTTTAAAAATTATATTTCTTATGCTGTTTTGAGAGTTATAGAAATGTAAAGGAGAGAGAGTTTAAAGAGACTGTAGACACACTTGGGGAATTTCTTTAGGGAAGTAATCCTAAGCAGAAAGACTGCTTTATGCTTCAGTGAAGTCTATCCTATGTTATACAAGAGCATTTCCAATTCACTGGGGTCCTGTGCTGAGAATATTCTGGTGAAATTGAAAACCAAATCCTAGTTCTGTGTATAGCTGAGGTAGAAAATATACACATTCCTGTAACATCTACTTATATTCATTAATTATTCCAACAACATATTTCATGAATTATCTTATTGGATGAGACTGGAGAAAACTATCCAAATTATGACAGAACTGTGTACAAAAGAAGTCCAGTTGTTTGTTGTGAGATGTATAACAGTTTCCAAGGGATTTTTAATCTATCTGTCTATATGTATGTATATACATACCTGTGTATATGTGAGTGCATACACATGTATATTATATATATTTTTAAACACATACAGATACGTAAACGAGTGTATATATTTGTGTGTATAAGTGTGTATGTATATGTGAAATACAGACATACATATATCTATCACCTACATATAAAATGAGAAAAGAATCCTCCTAACTCCCTCAAAATGTAAAGGGTTGTGAGATAATATCCATATTGTCTAAACCTCAATCTTCATAACAGAGTGGCATTGATTTAATTACATTAAATTAGCCTCTGCAGGAGTAGAGTTATTTTATCTAATAGCTGCCTTAAAATGCAATTGTATATTGTCAGCTACTTGTTTAGGCTCCTTCTCTAAGAGGCAAAGGATCAGTTTCATAGCTTATTTGATTTTGTTTAACCTACCTTAGAATGGGATGACAGGTACTCCCTAAAGAAAGCTAAGCACTTAGGTTAGAAAATCTTTATCTCTAAGGTGAAAAAAAAATCCCCAAAATAATACTGAAAAAAATATTAGCCTTCCTTGTATTTAGTTAACTTTATTCTGATTCTGATATATTTGTTAACAGCATATCACCATGACAGTGCTCAAAAGTGTAATAAGCAATATGATGCGTAACACCTTTGGGCATAAACCAGAAGTTGCCTTACTTTTTAAGTTAAAATAATATTTAGGGAGGAGTTTTCTTCAATTACAAGTAGATTCGGTTTTGCAAAATTAAGATAGTTAACTTCAAAGATACAATTAATGTATAGGAAGTTCAAGAGTTTTTCATGTTAAAGTACTTATCTTTTCAATTTACTAAATGCAGGGTGCAACTGCCTCACACCAGGTGCATATATAAAAGTAAAGGTAGTCAGATGAATACTAGTACCCCAGTGTGTGTCATCTGTTAATCATGTACTAGAATCTGATTAAATGAAAAAATATTAAATAAATTACCTGTACATTATTTAAGTAATACTGAGGAATATTTATGAACTGTATAATGAAAGCAATAGGATCATAGAAATGTTACTTATGAACAGTTATGAACATAGCAATGTGGTAAAATAGACAAAAACTAATTGTATTTTTTTCTTCAGAAAAGAGATGTGTTGCAGTGGAATCAAAAGTCAGTGTTAATGAAAGGTGACACTTGTACATGCCATTCTGTTGCTGTAAGGTTTCTTGTCACACTTGTTTAACAATTATGATGAATTTATCGGTTTTCCACTTTGGCAAAAATTAAGAGGTAGAGAATGGGTTATACATCCTAAAACATTTGTAGAGGATAAAGACACAATAAGCTTGCTTCCCTTCAGAGAAAGTATACTTTAAAAACTAAGGAAAAGGGAAGAGAAAAATCTAACCATTAAACTGCTAATACCTGAGTGAACTCCCAAATGCCTGGTTTTATGCAGTCATTTCCTGAAGCTAAAGTTTTCTGCAACTCCTCTGCTACGTTTACTGATTTGAAATGATAAAATGGCAAAAGTGACAGATCATGACAACCCAAAATGTTACAAAACTCAGGTTGTAAGCTTCAAAGTTATAAAGAGGTTTTGTTATTATTTTCTTTTAAAACTGCTGTCCAGCAGATTCTTTTGGGATGAGAGGACCAGCATTATGTTGAAGAGGTAAAATATACAAGGCTTCCTTTTTTTTTTTACCTTTAAGGCTGTTGTTAGAACAACCTAAAAGATTCATACTGACTGTAGATAACTAAATTGGACATAATCCCTACAGCATCACATAATGTCTTTATAATTACTCATTTTGCTAAACCTAGATAAAGTCAATTCAAAAGATTATTCCTTTTTAATTAAAAATTATTTTTAATTAAAAAGTCACTTTCACCTTTCATAGAAAATATGAAATACTTTTAGAAATATTCAACTTCTATGAAATCTCCAGTTAAAACTCTTAGCTATTCCATTTACAGAGTGGGATAACACTTCTTCCTGTTATTTTAGTTATTCCTAATTATGTTTAATGCATTTAACTGATCACAAGAAAATGTAGTTACACAAAGTATGCTGTCAGTTTATAGGGATAAATACAAAGAGACTATTTCATTTAACAGGAAAAAAGAACAAAAAATCAACCAAAACAAGAATGAATAATTCACAGGGACTCATTCAGAAAAGAGAAAAGACATACTTAGTTGTTTGAGTTTTTTCACACATTCCATAATTCACAAGAGGATTTTTGTTCAAAAGGCTTTCTCAAATCCCAGCTGCAGCAAGTCCTATTCCATAATTATTCTCAAGCAACTTACTCTGAAGGTCTGAGTTGAGCAGACCGTCTCTTTAATTGGGATGATCTTCATTTCTTTGGGGTTTTTTAATGGATTTCATCATCCTCTTATGATGTCTGAAAATCCATCATAAAATCAATGTAAAGCTCTACTCTCTGGCTTTTAATAACTCTGACTTCATCTGTAAGATGGGGTAGGAGCTGGTAGGGAATGAGGGAGCGGCAACCAACAAAATGAAACCAAAACCAAGTCAACAATACTTTGGTAACCTTTAGGTCTGCAATTCATATACATAGAGGAAAAACTCTCAGGCTTTCTTTTAATGTAGGAAGTCACACTCTTATCTAAGGAAAATCCTTTGTCCTAATAAGATTGTGCTCTAAAATCTTGATTTATTTGGATAAAAGTCTCAAAGAAACATGCATACTAGTTTACCAAATTACCTACGAAAGTCAAAGCAAGGAAGATACTGAGAATGTTAGCTAATTATGCTGTGAACTTACCTCCTACATTGGATTTCAGTTCAAAATAATAAATATTACCACATTCACTGACTTTTCACTACTGAACTGTTAAAACTGACATATCACAGTTAGAAATCCACTCACCATGGAAAATACAAGCTCAGGGAGGAAGAACTATCTTAGTGATATATACAAGAAATGTGTCTCAGTAAAATCAAATGAACCAGGAACTTCTTTATCTCAGGGCACAATTTTTACCTAATTTCTTACTCATATGACTTCAAGAATAATCTAAAAACTTTTACATAAATCAGTTATTATCATTGACTGTAATAATATCAGAAAGCAATCCCTTTTTTATTATCAATCTTTTTCTCAAAATACTGGGTTTAGCTACTTAGACTCTGTTTAATGGTATATTAACTTCATATGGACAAAAGTGCCATTATTTTCTTGCATGTGAAAATTCATATCCAATAGACACGCACCTTTCTTGTGAGCTATTTTGCTATTAATTCTTCCTACAGTTTAGAAGAAATGTCCACTATCATTTTTTCAACTCTGTGTGTAATTGAAATAGTCAATTAATCAAGTGCAATCAAGATAAATCTTGTTAGAATGAGAAAGGATCAAGATTTTGATCCTTAAGATGAATATGACAAAAGGTGGTGGTATATGGCGTAGAAATCTTCCTTCTATCACCACCTTTTATTTTTGCGTAAGACAAAGGCTACCAAAAAGCTTATATCCATTCTAACTTACTACAGATCAAAGCATCCCACCCTCACAGCACTTAGAGAGATGCAGTAGGTTTTAGTAGATCTAGAGTTTTTTCATTTGTTTTGTTTTGTTTTGTTTTTTCCCCTTAAGATAAAAGGACAACTTTCATTAGAGTGGAATTCAGACATCATAAGCAAGTCTTTGTCATAACTTTACTGCATTGCAGCCAACACATTGTGATGTTTTGTTTAGCTGTTATAACTTGCTAGAAGCCACACCCGGAGTTAGGATGTCAGCATCTGCTAGGCATAATGATAAGAACTAATGATATTTATGCAAATATGCTGATTTGCAGATTTGCTGAAAGCCTATCTGTAAAACTATTGTCCTCCTTCTTAGGTTGATGCAATTCACTTCAACTGTGTCAACAAGTAGCTCATGCAGGGAGCCCAGGACTTTCAGGACTGAGCACACCTCATAGCCACTTGCTCCAACAGTCATGCTGCCTGTGTACCTGACTCTATTCTCTGCTTGCCCTTCACTTTGAGCTTCCTGATAATGCCCAGAACATATCCCGAGCTCTATCAAGGCAGTATAGAACTGAGAGTGGAAAGAAAGGTAGGTGAAAAAAGTCATGCTCAGCTTCTAGTCTGTTTCCTCCTTCTCGGTTTTCTTTCCACTTCTGGCTGCTGGACATTCTACTAAATTGCACACCAGAGAGTAGCTGATGAGTTAAGTAGAAAACCAGAGATGATGTCTAAGCAGTAACGAATGGAGTCACCTACAATTTGAGTCAGATAGTACATTGACTCCCTGAGGAAAATGCCTGTGACAGCTGAGCAATCTGCTGCCACCTCTAATCTAGCATATGCCACTGCTCCAAAACCTGGAAAGTGTATAATTAATTCCCTCCTTTTGCCATCTTTATGCTATTCCAACTAACCGTCATCCTTATCTGTTAAGAAACTGACTTCATAGCCTACATCCAACCTTGCCACAGTCTTATTTGCAAACTACCTTGGCAGAAATCGATAGAAAATTGATTTTTTTTCCCTTAAAAGAAAATTTTTAAATTCTGAAAATTCTCTGTCCCAAACTGGAATAAAAAGTTAAGCTAAATAGTGGCTAATAATGTGAATATTTCTCTAATTTAAAAGTAACTTGAGATTATTTTTATATCACACAAATGTGTTAAGTATATATGACAAGTTCCTAATAAATCAAGAATTAACATTTGAAAAGTGAAAACCAACAGATGGTGCCTTTGAAAATTTCTACATTCCTAAGTAATTAGCTCCACAGGGAGTTCATATTTTCTGTATATCCATTGGGAATGTTTTTACCACTTTGGTTATTATGTTTTACACCCAAAAATTACTTAATTTAAAAATATGAGAGAAAACATTTATTTTATATATATATATATATAAAAGACAATATCCCTGGATTAAAATTTCCTAAATGCTTCAACTATTCTGAAAGATTTTTTCAAAATATATGTTTTTAAGAAGGAAGAGAAGGCTACTGTAAATATTTAAAATACCACAAAAATTTGTAATGATTTGGAAAACGTTATGTCATAGAATCATAGAATATTTAGGGTTGGGAGGGAACTTAAAGATCATCTAGTTCCAAGCCCCCTGCCTTGGGCAGGGACATCCCACTAGATCAGGTTAGCCAAGGCTCCATCCAACCTGACCTTAAACATCTCCAGGGATGGGGCATCCACAACTTCCCTTGGCAACCTGTTCCAGTGTCTCACCACTGTCATGGTGAAGAAACACTTCCTAATGTCTATTCTATACCTGCCTTTCTCCAGCTTATATCTATTCCCCTATCACCACAACTTTTTTTATGAAAAGTCCCTCTCCTGCTTTCTTGTAGGCTCCTTTCAGGTACTGGAAGGTCACTATTAAGATGTCCTCAGAGTAGTCTCTCTCCTTAGTAACAACAGAGATTGCTCAGCATTTTCTCAAACTAACCAGTAATGAGGGTCACTCATCCATAATATGATAACATTATACTGCAGAAGCCTAATACATTTCAACAGATATGTTAAAGAGCATCATTAAAATTAGTTAATTTGAGGTCATTTATTGTAGCAGTCAAGCAAAGCAGCACATGATGTTGGGAAAAAGATAATAACGTTGCCAATGATACAAATAAATTCATATAATAAAAAAAAAAAAAAAGAAAGGAAAATAAAAAGAAAAAAAAAGAAAAAATAAGGTAAGACTTGTAACACCTTACCATGTCTGGATGTGTGTGCAGATATAAGTATCATCTTGCAGAGTAATAAAATAAGATCAACTACTCGATCAACCATGCTGTTCACTTTTTCCATCTCCAAATACTGTGTTCAACTTGTCGGGCTTTAACAATTTCCCAGAGTCTCATAGAAATCTAGTTTTACTCAAGAATAGATTGAACTTGGCACTGGTGAAAGAATAGACTGCATTCAGCACTGGTGAGACCTCACCTCGAATCCTGTGTTCAGTTCTGGGCCCCTCACCACAAGAAGGATGTTGAGGCTCTGGAGCGAGTCCAGAGAAGAGCAACAAAGCTGGTGAAGGGGCTGGAGAACAGGCCTTATGAGGAACGGCTGAGAGAGCTGGGGTTGTTCAGCCTGGAGAAGAGGAGGCTTATGGGAGACCTTATTACTCTCTACAACTACCTGAAAGGAGGTTGTGGAGAGGAGGGTGCTGGCCTCTTCTCCCAGGTGACAGGAGACAGGACGAGAGGGAACGGCAGGAGACAGGACGAGAGGGAACGGCCACAATCTCTGCCAGAGGAGGTTTAGGCTGGACACTAGGAAAAAATTTTTCACAGAAAGGGTCATTGGGCACTGGAACAGGCTGCCCAGGGAGGTGGTTGATTCACCTTCCCTGGAGGTGTTTAAGGCACGGATGGACGAGGTGCTAAGGTGCATGGTTTAGTGTTTGATAGGAGTGGTTGGACTCTGATCCAGTGGGTTTCTTCCAACCTGGTTATTCTATGATTCTATGAATGTTCTACGTAGAATAATATAGATCTCAAAAGGTCCTTGCAACTTCTAACATTAATACACTAATCTAGCTGAATTTCAAGAACTGTAATACTATTAAGGAGCTATAGAGATTGGGCTTTTCCTATGTAAAAATAGATTCTATTTCTAGCAATAAGAATAAACTGGTTTTGACAGAAAATAAAATTAGAAGCTAAAAGAAGAAAAGTCAAATTAGTCAAAGCCTCTGATTTTTACTTTCCTTATTTTAAAACTCTTTAAGTAATCAAAAGAAATAAGAAAAATAAAGTGAACTCCTTTAATCACAGAAATCATTAACTAAGTGACATACTGATGAACTTGGAAAAGAGCATATTTGATCAATAATTTAATCTTACTTTATTAGTTTAAAAAACTATGCTTGCATTCTGTGTAAGAGAATGTGGAAAGTAATGAGTTGTGCTTTTTTAAGTCACTTAGTTGAGGACTATTTAGTAGAAGAATATAAGTGATAAAGAAAGTGATAATTAAACACACAGATACACAAACTTAAAAAGCATCATAGAATGGTTTGGGCTTGAAAAGACTTTAAGGATCACCTAGTTCCAACCCACCTGCCATAGGTAGAAACATCTTCCACTGGATCAGGTTACTCAAAGCCTCAACCAACATCTTGAGAGATGGGGCATCCATGAATTCTCTGGACATTCTGTTCCAGTTCCTTACCACCCTCACAGTAAAAAAAGTCTTGCTAATATCAAAACGAAATCTCCCCTATCTCAGATTAATCTACTCTTTCCTCCTTTCACTGCACTCTCTGATAAACAGCCCCTCTCCAGCTTTCCTGTAGGTTCCCTCTAAGGACTGGAAGGCTGCTATAAGGTCTCCCCAGAGCCTTCTCTTCTCTAGAATGAACAACCCCAGCTCTCGAAGCCTGTCCTCATATGGGAGGTGCTCCAGCCCTCTGATCATCTTTATTGCCCTCCTCTGGACTTGCTCTAACAGATCCATGCCCTTCCTGTGCTGAGGATTCCAGAACTGAACACAGTACTCCAAGTGATGTGTCATGAGAGCATAGAGGGAGAATCACAACCCTTGACCTGCTTGTCACATTCCTTTTGATGTAGTCCAGGATATAGTTGACTTTCTGGACTGCAAGAACACATTACTGGCTCATGTTGAGCTTCTTTCTCATCCACCAGCACCACCAAGTCCTTCTTTTCAGGGATATACTCAACACATTCTCTGCTCAGCCTGTACTTATTCTTGAGATTGTCTTGATGTAGGTGCAGGACCATGCACTTGGCCTTGTTGGACTTCATGAGGTTTGCACAGGCTCAGCTCTTAAGCCTGTTCAGGTATCTCTGGTTGGCATCCCTTCTCTGCAGTGTTTTGGCTATGCCACATATCTTGGTGACATCAGCAAACTTGCTGAGGGTACACTCAATCCTGCTGGCCGAATCTGCAAAAAAGATGTTAAACACCAGGAACAATACTGATGCCTGCTGAGTGCCACTGGTCATTGATCTCTACTTAGATATTGAGCCATTGACCACAGCTCTTTGAGTGCAACCATCCAGCCAATTCCATATCCACCAACTAGTCCATCTATCAAATCCATGTCTCTCCAATTTAGAGACCAGAATTTTGTGTGGGAGAGTGTCAAATGTTTTTCACAAGACCAGGTAGATGATGTTATTTACTATTCCCTTATCCACCAGCTTTGTTGCCCCATCATAGAAGGCCACCAAATTTAACTAGTGTGATTTCCCATGTGCTTCAGTAGACTATCGAAGAGGAACTCCTCCATGATCTTGAGAGGCACAGAGATAGAATCATAGAATCATAGAATCATAGAATCACTAGGTTGGAAAAGACCCACTAGATCGAGTCCAACCATTCCTATCAAACACTAAACCATATCCCTCAGCAACTCATCCACTCATCTTTTAAACACCTTCAGGTAAGGTGGCTCAACCAACCACCTCCCTGGGAAGCCTGTGACAGTGCCAAATGACCCTTTCTGTGAAATTTTTTTCCTAATGTCCAGGCTGAACCACCCCTGGTGGAGCTTGAGGCCATTCCCCTTTGTCCTGCCCCCTGTCACTTGGGAGAAGAGGACAGCTCCCTCCTCTCTGCAACTTCCTTTCAGGTTGTTGTAGAGAGTAATAAGGTCTCCCTTCAGCCTCTTCTCCAGGCTAAGCAACCCCAGCTCTCTCAGTCGCTCTTCATAAGGCCTGTTCTCCAGCCCCTTCACCAGCTTTGTTGCTCTTCTCTGGACTCGCTCCAGAGCCTCAACATCCTTCTTGTGGTGAGGGGCCCAGGACTGAACACAGGATTCAAGAAGCAGTCTCACCAGCATTGAGTATAGAGGGAGAAGAACCTCCCTAGACCTGCTGGTCATGCCATTTCTGATACAAGCCAAGATGCCATTGGCCTTCTTGGCCACCTGGGCACACTGCTGGCTCATGTTCAGTTGGCTGTCAACCAACACCCCCATGTTTTCCCCTTCAGGCAGCTCTCCAGACAGACTTCTAGTCTGTAGCACTGCATAGGGTTGTTGTACCCCAGGTGTAGGACCAAGCATTTGATCTTGTTAAACCTCACGACATTGGTCTCAGCCCAGCGGTCCAGCCTGTTCAGATCCCTTTGCAGAGCTTCCCTACCCTCCAGCAGATCCACACTTCCTCCCAGCTTGGTGTCATCTGCAAACTTGCTAAGGGTACACTCAATGCCTTCATCCAGGTCATTGATAAAGACAATGAATAGGGCTGGACCCATCACTGAGCCCTGGAGAACCCCACTTGTAATTGGCCTCTAGCTGTAATTAACTCAATTTCCCACCACCCTCTGGGCCTGGCCATCCAGCCAGTTTTCCATCCAGGAGAGCGTGTGCCTGTCCAGGCCAGAGGCCGACAGTTTCCTAAGCAGAATGCTGTGAGAAACTCTGTCAGAGGCTTTACTGAAGTCCAAGAAGACTAAATCCACAGCCTTTCCCTCGTCCAGTAGGCAAGTCCCTTTGTCGCAGAAGCCAATCAGATTTGTGTGGCAAGACCCGTATTGACTGGGCCTGGTCACCCGGTTCTCTTGCATGTGCTTCATGATAGCACTCAAGATCACTTGTTCCATGAATTTCCCTGGCACTGAGGTCAGACTGACAGGCCTGTAGTTCCCTGCGACCCTTCTTGTAGATGGGCACAACATCAGCCATCCTTCAGTAAAGTGGAACTTCCCCAGTCTTCCAGGACTGTTGGAAGATGATGGAAAGGGGTTTGGCCAGCACATCCACCAGCTCCTTCAATACTCTTGAGTTGATTTTATCCGGCCCCATTTATGAGACTCACCTGCCAGTAGTTCCTTGAGTCTTCCTTTTATGCTTTTTCAAAAACGGGAGATATGTTTCCCCTTTTCCAGGCAGTGGGAACTTCACTGATCTGCCATACAGTCTAAAATATTATGGAGAGTGATTTAGCAACTTCTTCCCTAGTTCCCTCAGGACACCTAGACGCATCTCCTCAGGTCCCATGGACGTATGCATTTTCATGTTCTTCAGATGGCCTTGCACCTGATCCTTTCCTACAGTGGGCAGTTCTTCATTTTTCCAGTCCCTGCGTTTGCCTTCTGCTTCTTGGGCAATTTCACTTGAGCCCTTGCTGGTGAAGGCAGAGGTGAAAACATTGTTGAGTACCTCAGCCTTCTCCATATCCTGGGCAACCAAGTCTCCTGTTTCCTTCCAGAGAGGGAGTCTTCCTTTATCACTGATGTACCAGTAGAAGCTCTTCTTGTTGTCCTTGTCATCCTTAGCCTGATTTAATTCTATCAAGGTTTTAGCTTTCCTAACCTGATCCCTGGCTGCTTGGACAGTTTCTCTGTATTCCTTCCAGGCTGCTTGCTCTTTTGTCCACTGTCTGTAGCCTTCCTTAGCATATTCGAGTTTTCCAGGAGTTCCTTGTTCGTCCATGCAGACCTGGTGTTTTCACCTAACGCCCTTTGTAACGGATTGCTCCTGAGCTTTGAGGAGGCAATCCTTGACTACTAATCAATTTTCTTGGTCCCCTCTCCCCTCTAAGACTTTATTCTATGGTACCCTAACAAACAGATCCCTGAAGAGGCAGATATCTACACCAGGGAAGTGTGACTATTTATGTGTCTATTTTATTTACAGAGGATGAGAAAAACATTAAATTTTACCTCAAAATTCAAAGTTAGTGAAATTAAATACACAGGCTTGGGATGGGGTGCATTAGACTGCACATTTTTATTTCAAAGCAGAAGAAAAGAAAATGTGTGATCATCTATTAAATCCTGTGGAAATATTAGTATGTTTATAATTAAATAAAAAATGCAACTTCAAGTATCATACTGTTATGTACACATAAAAAAAGCCCAAAACATTAAGAAAACAACGAAATAAAATAGATGTGTTTCACGCAGAATAGTAAACATGCTTTCTTCCCTTAGAACTAGTTCTTAGAATTAATTCCATATTATTCTTATTTTGGATATTACTCGTTAATTTTTTTCACTCCTTCTACTTCCCCAAGAAGCCTTGTTTTTGCCCTGGTGAAACATGACTTTCATGAGATTTGCCAGAAGCAAGGATTATTTTCCTGGAGCTCTCACAGTAAATTAGAAATGGGTGAATCTCTACAGGCTTGGAAGTATAGCTGAGATAAGCAATTTATCTGAAACTTTTCTTAGTGGCCTAGGGCCTTCAGTAGGAGTTTATCATTCAATATTTCCCTTATATTTGGAAACTTAATGACATATTTTTCCACTTTGGAAGAATCAAAGTAAAGCTAGTTCTAGAAGTCATATTGTCTCAAGGAACACCACAAGCATTAACAGTTTGAACTGTATCAACACAGGAGAGAAAATTATTTGGTGTACAATTTTTGTTTAAATAAATCTACTTCCTGCTTGGGGATCATCCAGCTTTATCATCTACCAAATGCAGAGGGAGGAATTGCATCTACCTGTGTCTTTCTCTACTTCAAATACTTTAGCAAAGCACTTGAAGACACTAGGTACAAGACTAGTGTTTGTTGTATTGACAGTATAGCTGTATTTTACTCATTATCTCCTTTTGCATCTGTGTAGCATAATTACTTCTTCCTACCTTAATTTTATTCCAATTGTGTAATACTAAATCACTTTGGAAAAGGGGAAGTTATTTCTTGATGTTCCAGCTTCTGCAATTGGTGGGTATTTTCAGCTCTGACACTCCTCGATCCTGGATCCTTAAATCTTTTATTTTTCCTCCCTCCTTTCTGTTGCCATTCTCTTTCTTTGCTGCCTAGAGATAGAGCCACATTCAATAGTTACGTGGCCACAGTTCAATGCTTGAAAAATTGTAGTAAAAGTTATTACCTTTACTACAGTCCACATCACAGTTAGCTGTTTTTATACCACCATGGCTACTACAAAATACAACTCATTCAACATCAGACATTCTTAATACCAGATTTCTGGAAGCCTTTCATTTATCTTTGTTCCTTTTACTTGATTTCTCTCAATCCATTATCAGTGCTTGCTGAAATAATAATGTATCTTAATATGAATTTTAGTTGTGGATATTATTTTGCTGATGTGTTGCAGAATCCTTTTTTTTTTAAATCAGAAATGGGACTGATTGAAGAAGAAAAGATTTTTTGTGGGAACTGGGGCATTGGAAGAAGTCTTCAGGGATCACATTAATAACAATAGATCAATTGATTGCAAAGAGCACTCCAGGGTCTTTGGCAGATTTGCTGAAAATAAGGATAGATCATACTTACATAATCTCCATTAATAGTTGTCACAGTTTACATATTAGGTCAGTAAAGTTGAGATAGATATTGAATGGCAATCAAAACTATCTATTCTAGAAACAGATTCAGAGACTGTAAGTTTACTCACTTGCATTATTTCCTCAGTGCCACTTTGCAATTACGGAATGCATCAGACTGTGATTTTTTTTTTTCTCTCTACCTATATGGACAATTCATCACATTATGGTAGTGACCTGCCAAATTGCCAGTGTCTATATAAATTTCCAGGGCTCTCACAGTCCAGAAAACAAAATGAGATCTTGCATTTTAACTGATTAAATTGTAATCCATATTCCAACAAGTGAATGTAAGCAGAATTTTTATTTCTATTACTCTGTCCACTGAGGCAGCCCTACCAAAGCTATCAGTTACTAGCAGATGAATCAGTCTAATGATTCTTAGAAATATTGATTCCATCACTGATGCCTGGCATCTTGGGGTCAACTTCAATCTTTTATATGGATTTGCTTCTCAGGAAACAACTGACCGTGACTGTAGAATGCAATCCCTTTTTCCTGAAGGGAAACATAAATACTAGAGGTGAAGGGGAAATAAAACATCATTAGTAATGACTGGAAATATCAATACATTTAAGAAAGAAATTCTTCAAGACTTTTTCATCATTTGGAGAACAAATATTTTCATAGGTAATGAGGATACTCAACAGACAAAAAATACAACCAAACATTAGATTAACAAAGACTATCACTGTTGAGTGCATAATCTGCACAAGAACTGAGCCTGCAAATCATGTAATTTTAGTTGCGATCTTCTTTTCTCCTTTTTTTTTTCCTGCTGCATGTAAACTACTTAGGACAGAGGCTATGTGTTCTTATTCAGATAATTCTCAGCAGAAGAGAGCTTAATAAAAGCACTGCTGGAATAACAGAACATTCCAGAAATAACTTTTAAAATTACAGTTAAGATTAATACAAAAAGAGGAAACATTTATGCGTTCATCTAATTACATTAAAAGGTTTTCTTTGTAAATTTAGATAAATGTTTTCCTGACAATGAAACTGTATATAAAAGTATTAATTACTCACAATATAATCATTACAAAATCGGGTAAATGTATTAACATTGCACAACCAAATTAAATTAGCAGATGTCACCAAAAGGAATATGATAATAATAATCTATTATTAAATGGGGACAAAAACATCAGAAACAAATGCATAAAGACCTAATAACACCACTATTATTAATACTAATGCTTTCTTAAAGAGCATTGAAGAGAGTAGAATATTATTATTCTGTGTGCCTGTGCTTGTATTACATTGCTAAATTTTCTGAACAGGAAGTAGGAGAGATTTTTAAAGTATGTCCAATTTCTATACACTGTTGTGATTTTCCTCTTAGAAATAAGAGGATGTATGTGAAGAAAATTATCTGAGTAATTTTGTAGACAGTTGGACTTCACAAAAGACACGTTCCATGAAACACTCTCAGTGGTCTTTGGAAAAAATCAGGGCTTCCTCTTTACAACTTGCCTTCCTTGAAAGATATACAGACTTAGGTGTTTTGTTTGGCCTGAGCACCGAATCACAATTTTCTAGAACCACATCAAAAACTATGTGCTAAAGGTGCTTATTAATAGGTATGGAGTTTGGAATACAAGGGAAGTAAAAACTAGCTAATAGTGCAATGTGAATAATGCAGTTATGCTTTCAGTAGGAACCATCCTTTGAAAAGCCAACTTTTGTCTTCACTAATTACAGAGGAAGATTAAGGTCTCAATCTGTGTGTTTAAGTCAGGTGCCTAAAACTAAGCACTATAAATATCCACCCAAATTAAAACAACTGCATAGAATCTGAGATAAATGAGTTACGCTTACATTTTTTTTTTTCTTTTTAAGTATTCATATTTGTTCAGACAAACATATCATAGATTCAGGCAAAAGAAAAATGCTTTTCAAAATTAGCAAAGTAAAAACAAATATGTCAAAAAAATTAACTCTACAAGATATTATTTTGCAGAATTGCCATGTGCTTTCACTCAAAAAGCATAGGACGACTCTGGAGTTCTTCAAATATTAATTCTAACTTAGTATAAGATTTTACAATACTTTATGCCGGCTTTGCTTACTGAATAAAAATAGAAAAATAAAGAAGAGTTCAAGGAGTTTCTACAGCCTCTTCTTTTCAGTTCTCCTCTTTGCAAAGCAAGTAAATAATAATCTTGCCTTATACCTGATCCAGATATAAAAACCAGACCCACTCTTTCACTGAGTTCCATTTAAATAGATATAAAATCAAGGAAGCATACGCAATATCCTAAGTAAATATTAGGAAGTAAACGACTTATCAATTTATTTTAATTTGTGAAAATAAACATAGAAATGCTGACTGAAACAAAAGTCAGCATCATTTTCAGTGAAATGAAAAAACAAATGAATGCTTTCACAATAGAATTAATAGTTTTGTTCTGAAAATATTGTGTTTTTTAAACATGTAAATTCTTTTCTATTTTTAAGAAATGGAAAATTCAAAAAATGAAAAGTGAATTTAAACAAAAAATGAGACAAACATCAGAACTTGCCATAACTGAAATGAAAAAAAATATAACTTCATCATAGAAATCACTAAAAGAGAAAAAAACAAGCAACTGTTAAATATTTGGGTAGTTTTCCAATTTTCATTATTTATGAAAAAAAAAAATCATGTACATGATATATGTACCATTCTTTTTAAGAGAAAAGTAAACAACCCCATAATGTGAGTAGTTCAATCTTCATGCTCTGATTTGTTTAGCTACCAAATCAAAGACAACAGACATAAAGATATTTTACAGAATGGTTTTATTCAATATGTTGATTATTCCTTTCCTTCATATATTTATGAAGTCCTATTGCTAACCAACATTAAATTAAATTAAATTGTTACACTGTTTTGTATTTGTGAAAGTAAAAACTACTGAAGTAATCTACTGGGAATACATCTATATTTATTGAAATATATGTGTGTGTATACATACATATAATATTTATGTTCTCTGTATAGCATATATATTACCAAATATATCTTACTTGTCTAGGAATGGAAGTCATTCTCTATCATCTACTCTCATTCATTACTGTGAAAATAGATTATACTTAACCTCCATATTACATAATTAGGTGCATGATGAAGTTCTATGCTTACTTTTCACAGGGGGTCAAATGACATCCTAAAGATGTTCTCTTGCTATAAAAGCTCTGAGGCAATGCAGAGGAACTAAAATGCAACTCTTGAAATGTCTCCAACCTCAACACTGAAAATTTTGTATTTAAAATCCATATTGGAAATGCTCTTTCTGCTTATAGCTCAGACATAGAATAACTTTTTTCTCAAACAAGTCCTGGAAAAGTAAATTAACAATTCTGGTTTCAGATGAGACTTTTAAAAACATGTTTTAAATTTAGCTTTATGTAATTTTTTTGTGTGTGTGTTGACATACTGATTTAAATATAAATTCTTGAACTGTGTGCTATCAGTGGGTTTTCTTTAACTTTTACATTTCCTTCAATACCATCAATGCTGTCTTTAATAAAATGATTAGCTTTTAAATATGGGAATTTCATAACACTAGTCAATATTCTCTAGTTCTTTTAGATTTTCCATATAAGGAGGATTTCATGTTTTAATATTAGGTTTACTTTCTGAAGATAGATGGGATTTTTATTTAGAAAAGGGATACAGCATACACTGAGACCACAATACAGGCACAATATAACAACTGCAATACACAGTTGGATCATAATTCAAACATGATACCCATTACTAGTCTCTACATGCTCACTGTAGCAACTCTGGGCATCTCTAGTCACTGGGAAAGAATACAAGAGTCAAAGGTAGCTCAAGGCTTTTTCTCTATTCAAATTCCATTCTGTGTATTGCTTGATTTTTATACTTTCTGGTGGGTTGAACCACATGAACACTTTCCCTGTGTTGATCGGGCTGACATAGGAAGATATTATTTTATAATGATTACTTTAGGAAGACCATTTACATCTAGTTGACCTATTCAACTGATACAGCCATTTATCTATGACAAAACCTACCTTCTGGTTCCCTTAATGTTGAAAGTTCAGCTTCGTTTACAATAGTTGTGATCACTTCCTACATTTTTTCTGAGTTCTGTGAGCACATCATCCTTACTTGTCTTCTCTGAGTCCTCTTTCACTGTTGGGGGTTGTTGATCACTTAGAAAATATAACAGATTACATCTCAGGGTGCTTAGTATTCTTTCTATGTAATTGTTACAAGCTCTGAAAATCCGCATCTTGCAACTTCAACTAAAATATACCACCATGATCTTTCTTTTGAATCCACTTCTTTTTTATAATAAAAAGAAAATAAGCCTAACTCAATCATTTTAAATGTCAGGCATAAATAAATGAACAGCATCATATAAGCTTTACAATAAAATGAATTATATGCAATTCCTTCTTTTGTGTCACAGTATTTAAAACCCCAAGATATCCTTGTTGAACCGATCCATGGGGTCTTGTCTTCTTTTGAATCCAGTGGGGTATAGTCCTTCCGTAACATTGCAAACAAGATTAGACAGAGATGGCATAAGTGCATTTTCTAGGCAATCTTTAATTCTTATTTCATCTGAACCCCACCTTATGTATGTTAACCACTGAGGAAACAGAGAAAAGACAGATTAATTAACATTGTTAATGTCCTTAGTGTTGTTCTTAAAATTTGGAGTCTTGGTTCCCCTGCCACATACCTTTCTTTTCATCTTCAAGTTTTTTGTAGCTGAGTTACTAATCCAAAAAGGAAAAAAAAAGTTTTTTTAGAAAGAATTCTGTGAAAAAAAGCATAGAAACATACTATGAAAAAAGTATGCCTACTCACTAGAATGATTACTACAGTTTTAACAACTCCCCTCTTGTGCAGCTGGTATGCATATATGCAGCTATTTAAGTTCATCAGTTAGATAAATAGTATCCAAATTATGTATGCATTCAGTGTACGTATTGATTCACTTGACTAAATTGATTCCAAAGAAGCCATTACTGTCAATCAAATAAAGGATAAGCACTTTCAAAATATTTATGTTTGGCCAATTATGTAGATAACGGGGAAAATAAAAAACATATATAAAATTACATGTCTTTTTGAAAGTCTACATAGCACTTCCTTACCATGCATGGCTACATAGATACATTTTGATAATATGAGTATTTGTTTGTGTTAATTAAATCTAACATTATAGGTTCTCTAGAACAACCTGAAGAATTTGCTGGATTTATATGGGGATTGTGGAGAAAAATCCACATTCTGGCTCTTACTTGGTAAGAGTAAGTTTTAAGGAATGGAGAGTGTATAAACTCCAGAGAGCATTCGAAGTTCATTTCCCTGGACACGGCATTACTGACCATGTAAAGGGGACTATATAATCTTTTTAAGGCCCAGGAGGTACATCAATATTCACAAAGGGAATTTATTTTTTCCCTTCAGCTGGAAGGCACTCAGATCATAGAACCATAGAATAATTTGGGTTCTCCCACTAGAACAGGCTGCCCAAGGCCCCATCCAATTTGGCTTTGAACACCTTCACGGATGGGGCAGCCACAGCTTCCCTGGGCAACCTGTGCCAGCGCCTCACCACTCTCATAGTGAAGAAATTCTTTCTTATGTCCAGTCTAAATCTGCCCCTCTCCAGTTTATACCCATTGCCCCTAGTCCTATTGCTACAAGTCTTTGTAAACAGTCCCTCTTCAACTTTCTTGTAGGTCTGTTTCAGGTACAAGAATGTCACTATAAGGTCTCCTCAGAGCTCCCTCTTCTCCAGGCTGAACAACTCTCTCACCCTGTCCTCCTACAGGAGGCGCTCCAGCCCTCTGATCATCCTTCTAGCCCTGCTCTGGACCCATTCCAACAGCTCCATATCCTTCTTATGCTGAGGATTACAGAACTGGACACAGTACTCCAGATGAGGTCTCACAAGAGAGGAATAGAGGGGCAGAATCACCTCCCTCGCCCTGCTGGCCATGCTTCTTTTGACACTGCCCAGGATATTGTTGGCCTTCTGGGCTGCGAGCACACGTTGCCGGCTCATGTTTAGGTTCTCATCAAACAGCACCCCCACATCCTTTTTCTCTGCAGGCCCGCTCTCAATCACATCATTGAATCGCTAAGAAAGAATCATCAGCTATTCTGGACATCAGCTGCTTTCCACTCTCCACTAACAGTGCACAGAAAAGGATTCAATAATAATTTCAGGAAGTCAGTGAGAAAGTGAATATGTAGGATTCTGATACTTGTTACTAGGGCTGCTTCTTTAATTTCTTTAATTAGTTATGTAAAATATGTGAGCACTACTGAGGGCAGGGAGCATAACCCATGCAAGCATAGTAATCAGTAATTTGTGTAAGTATACACTCTTGAGATTGTTGCTGGGCTATAGAAACATTCTTCGTTTTCACTTCTTCTCTAAACCAGTAAGCCTTGAGGTCTTCTGTGCTCTGTGCAGAAGATTTGTCACCAAGGGAGGAGAAAGTTGCCTGATAAACAAGACAACTTTAATGTTCTGTTACTTCAGGTTCAGACTGAAGTAAGCTAATTCGGTACAGCTCAGTAAGTCCAGGTTGTCTGGAGCCCTTTCTCTCCACACAGCTTCCTACATTCTGATGACTGTTGCTACCCAGTGGGAGCTGTGACGGGCATTTTTATACAGGATCAGCTATTAGAGATCAACAAACAAACAGACAAACGAACAAACAAATTTCTTTGGAAATACATTATCCAAGAAGACTGAGTAAATTCTCTGTTTTCTGAGTTTGTGCTTAAAGTAAGAAGAATTTAAAAATATTTTTCACTGATTTAACATTTCTCTAAAATATTTAGAGGTGAAAGTATCACTTGTTTTTTACTAACTGATATTGTATTCAGTAAGTGTATGTTTTTTTATATTGTTTAAAAACCTATGTGATTAAATTTGAACATTTGAAAAAAAAATAATTACATAATATGGAGTTCCAAAATTGTTTTATTGTGGGATTGTTTCAGAATTCATAATTTTCCAAAATGCAATTATCGCCCCCACCAAATATTATTAAATAAAATAACTGTTTAAAATACCTTTGACATAATTGCTAGAAATAAAACACGCAACATACATATATGCAAAACTATCTGCTTAGTCATCAGGATGCCAAAAAATTGCAAACTATAACTTTAAGAGGGACAAAGTAAACAACAGTTACAGTCATTGTCACTTGCAAGTGCAGTAAAAGAATATACAGTGCTGTGATTTAATAGTTTTTCTTTTGTTTGTTTGGGTTTTTTTGCAAGTTATTATTTTAGTGAAAATACCAGTTGCAGTTATGGGGGTTTTGCTGCCTTTACTATTTTCTTCTGTTTTGGTGATACAGAGGTATTCATCTCTGAGAGCCACTGTAAACTGGGGGTAGCTATAACTGCTTCCCTTGCCTCTTTTTCCCTTACAGAAAATAGCAGAAATCCCAAGATAGTTTTTTTTAAGTATGCATATATATGTAAACTGTAAATAATTTTATTCTATCCCTTCTAAATTATTCTTGGCCCATATTTTCATTTTTTTTGATCAACTATCTTTCCACTCTAAAAAAATCTTGAGTTATAAAAATAAACACTAGACAAACCTTCTGTTTACTAATTGTAACACTTTGTGCTGTGATAGTGATTAAGACTGATATGTTGTCACTTCAAATTGCTTTCCATTGATAGTTTTAGAATTACAAGTTAATTTGGCCAATATCCAGAATAAATAAGGTCTATGCAAAAAATGTCTCTATATTCATTGTGCATGAGTGATTAGAAGTTTTTTTCACATTAATGCTCCAGAATAATTTCATGCAACAGCAGGAGGTATGTAGACTTCAAACAAAATTGTTCCATTGATGTAACTTTAGGAAACCTACATAAAAGAGATAGCTTGTTTTAATTACTGAGGAGATTAAATGAGTTTGTGGGATCAGTGCAAATCTTATCAACATATTTGCTTTAAGCAAAAGGCTAGACAAATATCAACAGAATATCTATTAAAGCTTTTTGGTTGCTTTTGTCAAAAGTTTCAAAAAACCTGTAACACCTGAACCTCAAATGTTCTTTCTCCTAGCACTTCCATTCCATTAAGTTTAACTTACATTATAGACTGAGTTGGAAAATTTGGTTTTAGGTTTTAAAAGAAAAAAAATCTGGATTTCTTCCACAGAGACTTTATATCTTATCAGCTTTGGATTCCTCATAATTTGAAAAATGTCATCCCTTACATTCTTGGCTAGAGAATACTGAAAAAAAAACTCAATACATTTCTTTCAGCACTGGTTTGATGAATGCAAATACCTGCCAATACAACATAGTAATTGAAACAACACCCATATTTACCTGGAAAATGGACACTTCTTTCTAGTACTTTATAAAGGAAACAGACCAGAAAGAAATGTAGCATTTCTACTTCTGCAGAAATTCTGTATTTTTTATTTTTCTGTGTTTCGAGAACATTTACACTGTGAAACAATAATTATAAGGGTGACCCAGAAAGTACAGTGGATTACCTGACAAAAATTACTTCATCATAGCACCACTTAATTTACTTATGCCTCTGGGCTTCTGACAGATTGAGTATACCCAGCAGCATGCTTATAGGTTCATTTTTCAGTGTTTAAGAATCTTTCAGCACTTCAGAAATGCTTTTACAAAATTAAGTATACTAACTAATAAGCAGTTCTGAAAAGCAAGAGCAAGAAAAGTGTTCTAAACTTCACATTTTCTGATTGAATACACATGGTTGGATGCTGGGAATTGATATCCCACTGCACAATCACCCTAGCTTAGAGAAGATGTCTGCTTAGATAGCAAAGACAGTGCAGGACTTTTCAAGAATAACCCTAAGGTTGACTTAAACTGCCATGTGAATGGCATCAGTTTAAGAGCAGACGGATATTGTTGGAGGTTATATGGGAAGTCTGTACGGGTCTGGAAAACTCTGGTTGATTTGGCAAGTGAGTACATACACAGGCACATTCTGAAGAAAAGCACAGTTTTTACCTTCTACCAAGAATTGTGTATTTCTTCATCTAAGCAAAGGCTTGCATTTATTTTTCTCTATTATTGTTGAAAGTATTACTAATAATAACGAAGAATAATAAATGTTCTATTTCTTTATATAAAGGGAAAACTTATCTTCACATATAAAAAATTTTCTCTTTGAAAATAGCAAGAATCAGAAATGTTTTCTGTTTATTATGTGTGTCGTTTACCATAAATGGTAATTTCACTAGGATACGTCAGCACACTTCTCCAAGGCTCAGTCAGAAAATGTTCTAATTAGGTCATTTTACATATGGAAATATAGGCATATTTTCTTACCAATATTAAAAATTGGATACTCTACTGGACCTAATGGAAATTACTCTGGTATTCTGTTAAAACTATTTTGGTATAACAAAAAATACAGATAAGGCTGAAGATAAAAATATCTTTTAGTGGACCAACAACTGTAGCTGGGAACAATTTCTGAAGGTTTTTCTATACATTTCTTTATGTTAGCCTAAATGCAAATTGAGAATTATTTATCAGTTTACTGTAATATGCATATATTGGGTCTTCTTTGAAAGAAGGTGTAGTTGGCATCTGTGAGAAAGAAGGTATTTCAACTGAAAGTCAGGAGAGAGAGAGTAAATAGAGTGGCAGGAAAAAGAGAGGGAGATGCACTCTAAAAAAAAAAGAAAGATTTGTCTCTTGAAGTTTTTGGAACACAGAAAAAACTAACTGTGAGAAAAGACAAAATAAACTACCATATATAGCAAGGACTCCCTGAGTTTTGGGTTCCAGTATTCAACAATAATTTGAATTTTATTTTCTAGTCTCATTACTGGAAGATGTACTGTCAGTCAGTGAAATGAATCCATTTATAATGAAGTGGGTTTTTTTCACTGTTTTTTCAGAGCATTTTAGTTATCAAGCATTAACCCACTTGATCAGAAAATAACTTTTTTTCATCAGGAAGATCTGTTAAATTGTTGTCACTTTATAACTGCAGAAGTATACATCACCCAGTAGAGTGATATATGTTACTCCTTTTGGCAGCAAGTCTTCATCATCTCTACCTAATGCAAATGGTTTTTTCCCTTGATAGTCACTACAATTCCTATAGTGACTATCACTGAAAAACTTGAATATGAAATTATAAATTTATCATGCTCTGGAAGGCAACTAAGAGGTAGCTGAAAATATTTATTGTAAAAGAATGGAAGAACTATGGAAAAACTATGTTAAAAGTTAAAAAAAACCCAAAGTATTTTAATTTAAAAGCATGTGCTCCTGCCACCAAAAGTACCTGAAATCTATATTATATTGATGATTTACTATTTCAGCACTCTGTTACCTCTGACTTTTAAAGGATGTGTGCCTCCATATAAAGTATACATGCAGAAATATATTCTTATTATTATTTCAATTCATAGAATCATAGTATCCCTAGCTTGGAAAAGACATTTGAGATTATCAAGTCCAACCGTACCCGTCTACTACTAAATCATATCATGAAACACTTCACTCACCTGTCTTTTAAATGCCTCCAGGGACAGTGACCCAATCACCTCACTGGGCAGCCTGTTCCAGTGCTTGATAACCTTTTCAGTGAAGAAGTTTTTCCTAATGTTCAATATGAACCCCTCCTGATGCAGCTTGAAGCTGTTCTGTGTTGTCCTAACTTCTATCACTTGGGCAAAGAGACCAACATCCACCTCTCTACAATCTCTTTTCAGGTAGCTGTAGACAGTGGTAAGATCTCCTCTCAGCCACCTCTTATCTAGTGTTTCTATGATTCTACACAATCCCAGTTCCCTCAGCCACTCCTTGTAAAGACTTGTTCTCCAGCCCTTTCACCAGCTTCATTGCCCTTCACTGAACATGCTCCAGGACCTCAATGTGTTTCTTGTAGTGAGAGCCCCAAAACCGAACTCAGTATTTGAGGTACAGCCTCACCAGTGCTTAGTACAGGGGAACAATCACTCCCTGGTCCTGCTGGCCAAATTGTAAGACTGAGGCAGAGAAGGGATTAAGTATCTCGTCCTCATCCTCATCCTTTGTCACTATTATTCCCCATGTCCAGTCAAAGATGGAGATTCTCCTTGACCCTTCTTTTGTTGTTGATACATTTGTAGAAAAATTTCTTATTATCTTTCATAGAATTGGCCAATCTAATTCCTAGTTGGGATTTAGCCCTTCTGACTTTCTCTCTATATGATCTCACTTCTTCCCTGTAGTTCTCATGTTCGTCCCTTGTTCCAAAGCTGATATACTTTACTGTTTTTTTCTGATATCCACCCAGATATCTCTGCTCAGCCAGAACAGTTTTCTTCTCCACCAGTTCTTTTTCTGTCACACGGGAATGGCCTTCTCCAGTGCCACCAGGATTTCCTTCTTCCAAAACATCTAGCCCTCTTGGGCTCCTTTGCACATAAGGATTCTCTCTCATGAAACTTTATCAACCAGCCTTCTGAACAGACCAAAGTCTGCCTTCTAGAAGACCAAGGCTGCTGTTCTACTGACCCCTCTGCTTACTTCTCTTAGAACTGAGAATTCTATCATCTTGTGATTGCTATGCCCTAGGTGTCCTCCAGCCATCATATCTCCCGCAAGGCCTTCTTTTTTTCACAAACAGCTGGCCCAGCGAGGAGTCTTCTTTAGTTGGCTAATGTTTATGTCTTTGCAGGCATTTGAATTGCTACCCCTTCATCTTCTTCTGAGGCAGCAGACTGAAGGTCCTCTCCAACACACAATTTCCCAGACACTGGAGGGCCATTCCTAGGCTTTATTCCACCAAGCCTGGTTTTGTCACCCTATCCCTTCACAACTATTTTAAAGCTCTGTTAATGACCCATGCTAGCTTCTAGGTGATTATCCTTTTGACCCCTGGGGACAAGTGTATCCCATCCTTGGACAGCAAGCCTGGAATTGTGTAGGCCAACACATAATCAAAGAACCCAATGTTTTGCTCCTCATACCAGAGCCAGGTATTTATTTTTTGGCTCTTTCTATTCCTCCACTGATCATTCCCTGTAGTTGGAATGACAGATGAGAACACTACCTGTGCACCTGATCCCTTCACCATATGTCCCAAGGCCCTGAAATCCCTTTTAATTGCCTTCAGATTTCTTGTATGGATTTCCTTAATACCTACTTGGAAAATCAATAGATGATAATAATTCTTGAGCCTGACCAAAATTAGACGTTTTCTTTCCACACCTTTAACTGAGGTCCCAGGTGCACAGCAGACTTTCCTATGTAATGTGTCTGGTCTGCAGATCAGGCCTTCTGTTTCCTTCAGAACAACGTCCCCTATGATGATAATCTGCCTTTTTTTTTTTTTTTAACAGGGGTCACTTTGATGGATGGTTTAGGGTCTCTTAACCAGGAAACATTTCTAGGCCATCATCATCACTGAGATTTAATTCCACTTGCAGAATTTCATATCTGTTGTGCAAGGGAACCTTGGAGGATGAGGCTGGCACAGGGGAGACACGCCTGATGTTCCAGGCAGGAATGTGCTGCCATTATACTCCATCTCCTAAATTTCTCTTCTCAGCTGATGGGAGAGAGGATGGGGTGTTCTCTGTCATACAAGACATACCTGCCTGTTGGGTCTGAGACGAGGAGAACTGAGCGTTATTCCAGTGGTCATCTTTCTTGGAGCTTGGAGAAGCCTTAATTTTCTGACAAGTGGCCACCACGGTTCCCTGGTCCTTCTGGCTGAGCTCCAGCTCCCTCCTTACTCACCCTGACTGTACAAACTGCCACTCAAGCTGCAGCATCCCACTCTTCTGATGCACCCCCATACCTGTTTGCCCACTCTTGTTCACAACACACTAATCACTGACGCTCCCTCTGGGCTGTTTAAATCTCCCACGGCTGCTTCAAGGTGCAACTCCCATTCATGGCAGCTGCAATGTGGTAGCTGTTGCTCTCCAGAGTCAGGAGCCACCTGCCCTTCACTCACCTCTCAGTTTCCTGAGCTCCCCCCACTCAGGCAACTGTCCTTTAGCCTGGATCTAGCGCCCAGACACAGAACTTACTGTTCCTGCTGTCGATTCTTTCCTATAGTTCCTTAGAAAATAATGAAGCTGGAGATGGATTCCAGATTCTTATCTAAATACTGTTATTTCTGTCATATATCTTGTGTGATTTACCCCTTCCAAGAGAGTTAGTTTTCTTCTCTTGTCTTCTGCCTCTGGGTGGGCATAGTCAGAGAGAAACACTAGATATCAGTATCGGAAGCCTATCAATCATCTACATGAATGACTGGAATAAAATAAAGAAAAAAAAAACAACCAAAAAAACCCAAACCAAACATTTTCAGTAGGCTAGTTTTCTATGGGGAAATGAAGACTCTACTAAATTCCCCAGTTTCTTAATATCCTGATGTTCCCTGATAATCCTTACACTACAGATCAAATTGATCTCATTCAACACGCAGTTTAAATCAGATGGCTTAGTAAACTCATTTCAAGGGTGTGTTTCAACTGTTGTTGCCCTAAACCAGCAACTGAATTCATTTACATTCAACTTCCCCTTTTTTTTCTTACCTTTCAGCTTTTAATCTGTAACATCTAGTTACAAAAGTTGGCAGAAAACCAGATATGTGGCCTTTATTTCCTCTTTTTGCAAGAATGTAGATTCTTTCTGTATGCTAATTTATTAGAGAAAAAAATACTGAAAGAAACAATTCCTCCCCTCAACACCTCTGGATATTAATGTTTTTTTTTTTTTCTTAGTTTTTGAAATACCATGGCAACTTGAGCAGTGTAGTGTGATCCAAAAATGACCAAGATAAGTAGGCACCTTTTTGCTGAATATAGATAAAATTTTTTAAGAACTTGAAGAAACAGAATAATCATGGTAGTGATACTAAGAAAAGGAAAATTATATTCTTCTCAAGTTGTTTGTTACTATAAACTTTCTGTGGTACATAGGCTGTTTTAAAATCATATGAGTGATACTGAGGACTGGATGATGATCAGCTTCTTCAGACGACCTATCATGTTTAAGATATTTAAAAAACATTTTTATTGTATTAAAATTACTCGTTGAATCACTATTCATACTACACAGTCAGTCTTCATTGTCAGTAGTTTGAAACATCATAGTTTTATTCCAACTTTTACCTCTTTCTGTAATATTTTACATCATCAATCTACCCACCTTCCCATTAAAAGAATATACTTATATTCTCTTAATGCAGCTTCAGAGATTATGCTTGACATCAAAGACAAAAAGAAAAGGAAGAAGGTATTAAAGAGAGGTTTTCCAAAAAAAGAGAAGATTCAAGGAAAGTCTGAAATTGCTCTTAAATCTCAATAAAAGTCCAAAGGATCTTAGTGTACAGGTGCTGTAGCCTTGAAAATTTATGTATATGAGAACTTTGACACCATAGCTGACAGATGTCCAGCTCATGTCAATCCTTCTTAATTTAGATTTTGTCACTTAAAATCCTTCTAAGTCCACATGATTTCTGCACTGTCTAGCCCTCTTGGAACTCAACTCCCAAATATAGCTCTGGATTTAGCAGAAATATTCCCTGTGTGACAACTTTTACTTATAAACATGTATCCATAAGTCCTTAGAAGATAGATATTTATCATTTATTCGAAGTTTATTTACAAGAACAAGATACTGGTGCCCACCTTTTGTATAAAGGTTCACTGGTTTAACAATTAATTAATTATCAATTCCTATATGATTAATGGAATACAACAGTGCATAATTTAACTAGGCAGGGCAACTTTATACAAGGGCCTAAAATTCTTCAGAAAGCCAAAGGTCTGAGGAAGAAGAGCATCCAAACTTAACCTCATTAATTTCATTCCCTCACATACTCTTTTTTCCTACCCAGAACCAACTTTCTGATTTCAGTGAGGCTATATTTAATTGTGTACTTGTTCAACTATTTAACAACATACTGAACTTCTGAAGTAGAATCTATATATGTCATAATTGGACAAGAACTTTATGATAAATATTGTTAATTTTCTTCAGAATAAGCTCAAATATCACATTTAAAATGACAAAATGTTAAGCTGCTATATCTTTAAATAAGTATGGCTACAGTTATGGAGACCAGATTTATTGTTGTGTGCTTTTTTAATATATAAAGTATTACCTATGTCAAAAAGGACAGGTTTTCCATTTTTTCTTCAGTGCCAAATTGAGATGTTCTGAATGGTATTTGTTCTGCATAGAAGGTCATTCTTATTACTTTAACGCATTTCATTTATTCCCACTCTACTATTCAGGGTGTTGTGACTCATTTATCACATGAAGTCATATGCAAAGAACTCATTCTGAAAGATTTTTTCCATTTATTATTTTTTTGTTTGGTTGTTCCTTTTCCTCATCTGTTACATGTTTTGCATAATGATTCACTCATGACTGGTCACTACTGAGAAGGTAGAGCCTTCCTTGCACTTTTTACTTCTCATTATACTATGTATTATTCCCAAGATCATAATATAGAAGTCTATCAGGACCATTCCACTATTTATAAGATGCTTCTAATACAAATGGTGCTTGCTTCCATCTTTTTCCTTAAATAGATCTTACATGTCCATTTTTTTTTGTTAAATATTGTTCTTTGACTTGTAATTTCATGTAAAGTAGAAAAATGTTTCCTGATTTATGAAATACTGAATAATTGTCTCGCAAAAGAGGTATAGAAGGGCAAAATCACCTCCCTCAACCTGGTGGACAAACTTCTTTTGATGCAGCCCAGGATATGGTTGGCCTTCTGGGCTGTGAGCATGCATTGTCAGCTTGAGTTGAGCTTCTCATCAATCAACACCCCCAAGTCCTTCTCTGCAGGGCTGCTCTCAATCACATCATCCCTACTACTAGAAAAGTGTTTAGTTTAATTAATAACAAGATGCTGAACTTCTAAAAGGTAGTATGCTATGAAAAATTTCAAAAGATTGCTATGTTGAAGTTTGACTAGAGAGGAAGAAACTCATGTCAGAGGAGTAAGAAGAGGAATCTTTGTGGTAGTCCCACAACTGGTGAGAAATTAGCTATTTACTGTAATGTAATTTGGAATTTGACTTGAGAAGATGTTGAGAAACCATCTTGCTTGTTTTCTTAGTTCTGGGTGGGAATATAAGAAAATTAACAATCTTTGATTCTGTGAATTTCATAAAACAGACTCCTTGTATCATGATTGTATGGTAACATAGGGGCTGCAAGGGTGGCTTCTGTGAGAAGATGCCAGAAGTTCTCCCCCATGTCGCATAGATCCCATGTCAACCAGCTCCATGATGGATCTACTGCTGGCTAAGGCTGAGCAAATTAGTGAGAGTGCTAGGGCCTCCAGGATAACATCTTTCAGAAAGGATAAAGACTTTTGCAAAACAGTAGTAAAAGAAAGGAGTAAGAATGTATGTGATCTGCAGACAGCAAGAAGCACCTCCCCTTCCTTCTTTTTTGATCTTGGTGAAGATTAGTGAAATAGATTGTCTCATGTCTACAGCCCTTGGAGGTCCACAGTGGAGCAAATATCTACCCTGTAGCCCATGAAGGACCCCACACCAAGGCAGATGGATGTGTCAAAAGAAGCTGTGACCCTGTGGAGCATCTTCACTGGAGCAGGATCATGGCAGGACTTGTGATCTCCTGGAGAGAAGAGCCCACACCAGAGCAGTCTGTTCCTGAAGGACTGCACATTGTGAATAAGACCCATATTTGTAGTAGTTTGTGAAGAAAGGCTGCTTGTAGCAAGGACCCATTTTAGAGAAGTTCATGGAGGAATGTCTCAAATGGGTGGGAATCCACAGTGGTGAAAAGGATCAGCAGAGACAATGTACGATGAATTGGGTGCAACCCCCATTCTCTGTTCCCCTGTGCTGCTCCAGGGGGTAGGAGGTAGAGAAATCATGAGTGAAATTGAGCCCTGGAGGCAGGTAGAAGAGAAAGGAAAATGTTCTAAGATTTGGTTTTATTTCTTGTTACCCTACTCTGACTTTTGACTTTTGATCGGCAATAAATGAGTTTTCTTGAGTGGAATCTGTTTTGTCCATGGTGGTAACTATGGGTGATCTCCCTCATGAGTCTTTGTTTTAACTCACAAGGCTTTCATCATATTTTCTTAATCCCTTTCTGTTGAGAAGAGGGAGGGATTGTGTGGCTTGGTAAGCATATTGCATCCAGCCAAGGTCAATCTACAACAAAATTATTTATTTTATTATAATTGTGTCAGCTAGAAGAATTAGTAAATAGGAATCTATCAGAGCCATTAATATGACCAACTGTGGAGACTCAGGACAGAGAAGACAGCTGTAACTTGCAAAAACGTTATACATATCAATTTCAGAATCAGGGAAGGCAGAAACTACTTTCCAAACCATTTCTGTGCACCATTTTTGATGTGCAACAAATGTGACTTTAATAAGAGCTTAATTTGTGTTTGAATTTATGTGTTAGGTCTATCCAACATTTCCATTAATAGACACACTTATTGCTGCAAATTTTCTGCAATCACAGAAAATAGGTAGAATAATTCTGCAAGTGAGAACTATAATTTTATTACATTCTGGCTCAAAGCAGAGATTGCTTCAGGAGCTGAATGCAGATCTTGCATCCTCACAACTGAATTGTGAAGTTCTTATCTCTAGTAATATTGAGAGTGATTGCTAAGCTGCTTAAGAAATATGGATTCTCTATATCATTCAGGTGTAAAGCCCATCTTCGTTTCACTCCACCCCTTCTTTCTACAGTGCTTATGATCACAGTATTTAAAAGGGAGACCTGGAACCTCTTTCTTGACTATCCCTGCTGTATTAATCACATGCTTGTTCTCTCAATCTTTGCAAATTTCTAGACATCAGCAAGGCATAAGAATATCATTGTACATCATAATGCAGAAGCACTTTGGAGTAAATTCAAAACTATATGAACAATTTACAAGCAAGTACATAGGCTTTATAGAAGCAATGTGTGAAGAACAGTTTGTGGCATTTACTGAATACTTTTTAACTAATTATTTCACAGCAGTAATTCTCTCTTTACAAAACTCTGTAATTCAGGAAATATAAGATCATTGCAGAGAAAGACTTGGGGATGCTGGTTGATGAGAAGCTCAACATGAGCCAACAATGCATGCTTGCAGCCCAGAAAGCCAACTGTATTCTTGGCTGCATCAAAAGAAGTGTAGCCAGCAGGTTGAGGGAGGTGACTCTGCCCCTCTGTTCCTCTCTTCGGAGACCTCATCTGGAGTACTTTGTCCAGTTCTGGAATCCTCAACATAAGAAGGATATTAAACTGTTCGAATGGGTCCAGAGAAGAGCTACAAAGATGACCAGGGGGCTGGAGCACCTTCCATATGAGGACAGGCTGAGAGAGAGAGTTGGGGTTGTTCAGCCTGGAGAAGAGAAGGCTCTGAGGAGACCTTATAGTGACCTTCCAGTAACAGAAGAGGGCCTGCAATGAAGCTGGGGAGGGGCTATTCATAAAGGCTTGGGGTAACAAGAGGAGGGGGAACAGGTATAAACTGGAAAGGGGCAGATTTAGGCTTGATATAAAGAAGAATTTCTTCACCATGAGAGTGGTGAGACACTGGAACAGGTAGCCCAGGGCAGCTGTGAATGCCTCATCCATGGAGGTGTTCAAGGCCAGGCTGGATGGGATCTCAGGCAGCCTGATCTAGTGAGATGTCCCTGCCCATGGCAGGGTGGGTTGGAACTAGATGATCTTTAAGGCCCATTCCAACCCTAACTATTTTATGATTCTATGATTCCTCTCCATGAAAGGGAGACAGTTAACAATTGCATAGAAAGATAAAGACAATGGCTGCAAATCTGAAAATTCCTAACATTTGACCTACTATCTACAAACAAAAATTATTCATACTCATAAAATAAGTTCTATTGAGGGAAGTCAACAAATCTGGAAATTTCACTACAGATTTAATCATTTTTAGGAACAGATATATGTTACTGCTATATTTCATAACTCTAAAATATACAGTCTTCATAATTTCACCCAAGTATTCAATCTTGTAAATTTATCCTTGCCAAATTAAACTCTAAACAAGAATTCTGCTTGTATTTTCTGCAAAACATAAAAATAAAAATTAATAAATGTGTTTTGTCAGCTTACATTTTTTAACAGCTAAACTAATGTGTTTGCCAATTTACATTGCAAAAATAGTGTTAAATTCAAAAGAAAATCATTTCAGCTTCTACTTTAATTCTAAAAATATTTTTTTTAAAATGTAATTCTTTTCTTGAAAAAATGTTTTATTTATAATTTTAAATTGAAAAAGATTATGAGAAATAGGAAATAGGAAAAAAAAAGCCTAGAAAAAACCCCACTCTTCTTGTTATTTTTACCATAAAGGTGACATTTCATAGGCTACGTGGTTCTTTCTTTTCCCCAGCTTCTTACAATCTCTGTTCCTGTCAATTGTGGTTCTTAGAGTGCTTCTGTCTATATCTTAAATCATTCATGTGCTTTCATAAGCAGTCTCTATATCCATCATCACACATGACGTAGTATTTTTGTAGTGATACATTCGTCATTCTGTTGATATTTGTAATAGTTCATATTGACATAAAACTATAAAAATGAAATTTCTGTATTCTCTAAAGATGCAAAGACTCATCACAACAGGAAAGAAAATTACATGTTCTTGATAACAGTGATAATAGCAGAAAATCTCCTTAGACTCATGGGGTGCAAATAATATGTAACTGTCAAATTCCAAATGATCTTTTCCTGCAAACCTTTCTTATTATTTTGTACATCAAGCAAGTTTCTCTCTCCTTTTCTTTCAAATATATTTAATTAAAATAATAGGAACATAAGAGTATCTGTTCCATGGTTTGCATGTTCACTGTGTTTCAATAATGGGATATGGTATCCTGAGATCATAAAGAAAAGTATTGTGTAAAGAGATGGAAAAATTAGATCTTGTCAGCTGTTCTGCACAAATAGTAAGATACTGTGGTTTCTAACTGGGAAGATTCATAACTTTTTGCTTAATTTCCATCACACCCACACCCTCCACCCTACCTCTCCCTCCCCTCCAAGTTTATTTGTTTTTCTGTTCAGTACTTCTAGAAAGATCTGCCCTCCTAGGGACACATGATTAAATAAAGCTATCTTATCTGAAAAGAACCACATTGAGTTTTGACTCTTAGGGATTGATGGAAGAGAAAATAAATTGGTATAAAATCTGGGTAATAATGAAATTATTGTGAGGCAAATCACTCATTTGTATTAGTGATGGAAAGAGCTTTACTTTAAGCCACAGAAAATAAAGATGTTTTATAAATGCTAGCAAAATCTCATGTAGCCAAATTACTTTCAATTTAGATATAAGGCAACATCTATTCTTCTCATAAACCATACGAACAAGGCTTTTATTAGGAGGAAATAAGTTGATGGGGAGTAGAAGGTGAAGCAGGAGGGAATCACTTTGCTGCTTAAAATAGTGTTTTGGGAAGATGCCCTTTGTTTTAGAGTAGGTAATATTCCTAATGTAACATTTTTAATTTTCATAAAGTGCTGTTGTAATGCTGAGTTTAGTTCTGGCTCCTGCAAAGAACAATGTTCTTTCGTTGAAATATTCTACTGGTTGTCTGAATTTCTCCCCTGAGTGACCTATTTGGAAGTAACCCATTAATTAGAATTGGGTGCTTGATTAGGCAGAGTTTGATAATTGGCCACTTCTTTTTAAGGCAACAAATGATTTGTCATTAAACAAACAAGCAAACTAAAGAACAGCTGTTAGAAAGAAAAGCAGGTTAATGTACCTTTTTTTGTTAGTGAACATCTTTCAATTTGATAAGAGGGTGAGTTGAAAACAAGGAATGCTTGTCTGAAGCTGCAGCCTGGAAAATCAGCATTGACAAGGGAATAGTATGGTGGGAGAGGAAATCCTTCACTGATAATGAATGAATGCTGGAAAAGATTGCCAAGGGCAGGTATAAGGTCAGCCTCAGTGAAAGATTCAAAGTCAGTTTACAGCTCTGTGTGAGCCCCGATGTTGAAATAATAATATATTTTCTCCCCCTATGCGGAGTAATTGACTAATGACCCAGGAGAAACTTATCATACTCAAAATACTGTTTAAAGAAAAGGCTGTTACACTGAGGACTGTGATGCACTTTCTTCTACTACCCAAGAAAAACACAAATCTGGATTTCCAAAGGGTATTTTGGACATGAGGCAGTAATGTGCCCTTTAGGTCCAGAAAACAAATTGTATCCTGAGCTGTGTAAAAGGAAGTGTGGCCAAGCAGGAAAAGGGAGGTGTCAAGAGAAGTGATTCACTGCCTCTCCTCTGCTCTGCTCTGCTCTTGTGTTATTTCACCTGGAGTAGTGATTCCAGCTCTCAAATACCCAGCAAAAGAAAGATCTCTAGGTGTCAGAATAGGTCCAGAGAAGAGTCACAAATAATTATCAGAGGGCTGGAACTCTATTCCTGTAAGGAAAAACTGTGAAAATTGGGGTTGTAATGCCTGAAGAAGAGAAAGGTCCTGGGAGACCTTGCTGTTGCTTTTCAATATGTAAAGAAATATAGAAAAAACTATTTACCAAAGCCTGAAGTGGCAATTCAAAGGGTTCTAAATAGAAAGAGAGTGGATTTAGATAAGGTATGAGGAAGAATTTTTTTAGAATTAAATGGAAGCACACTTCAAAGGGGTTAGCCATCTTTATTTATATGCAAGGTTACACAAAGTCATACATTATTCATCAAGTTTATAATCACATATTTATATGTAATTATAATAAATGCAGTCATTCTTTGAACCTTCTACATATGCTCCAAGGGGCTTTTTAGGGGTACCTAGTGATCATCATCCCAAAAATTACCTGCAAGTTCACCTACTGGTCAACTCCTCCCAATGTTCTCCCAGTTACTGGCAGTATCTCTAAACTAGTGGCATGGTATTTCTTAATTTAATTAAGTTATCAGCGGCCCATTAAAATGTCATGCTAATAAATTCACTTTATTTTTTTCTATACCACAAAAATTACAAAACTAGGACCTATCTTATTTAAGTCTCCTGCCTGTCTAATGATCCTAAGATACTTTTTAAGGTATTATAAATACTATAGCAATATAATAATGGTATAAAAATTATGTAAAATAATTACATATAGCATTATATTACATATAATATATAATACATTATATATAATACAATATAATATATAATATTATATATTATATGCAATATATTTTGATATAATAGTATATAATACAGTATCTATTATATTACATTATATTATATATTATTATATAATATATTGTATTATATATAACATGTAATACTATATATATGATACATATCATATACATACACACAAAAAGAATGGGCTTTTACCAACAGTTGGACCAGATGAACTTTAAAGGCCTTTATGATTCTATGAGATAATGACTTGATCCGTACAAAAGTAGAAGCTCCATTTGGAATTTGTTATTATTATTAGCTGTCTAAAGGAAGATATCTGAAGGAACAAAACCACCTTTCTAATATTATGTGAGGGAATTCATATATTTCCAAAAGCATAAAATTATGATGAAAAAATACATAGTTTATTCCGACATCTGTATAATGTAATATGTATTCAGTTCCTTCAAACTAATGTAGGTAATTAATTTAGTTTGTCTCTTTATTCAGGCTAAAAGTCACAAGATTTATATTCTCCAGGTCATAACATTTGAATGCAAATATAGAGAGGTAAGTTACAGGAGTTCTACATGTTCTAGGAGCTGCAGTTTTGATGTAGGTAAAAAGCTGTGTTAGCTGTTTATCAACTGTTTTGTGTAGCAGCATCACTGGCTGAAGTCTTTCTTTGCACCAGCTGTTAATTACCCTGCTTTAGTTGCACCTTATTTTCTGTTTGCATTTGCCTGTATTGGTTCTTGTTATGCCTTTTTTGCTACACTGTAGATATCGTTATAAACAGATATATTTACAAAATGCAATTAGGTCACTTATCCATCTCCTCTAACAATCTTCTTAAATTTGTACAGGCTTTTTGTTGGTGTTTTGCGTTTTTCCCCCACTTCTTTATTTTCTACCTGTGCCTGTAAGATCTGTAGAATATTTGTCAGTCAGTGTCACATGCAGAAGTAAAACAAACTTGTCCTTTACCATTTAGTGCCTTTAAAAAAAATAAATAAATGCAGTCAAAATGACACTGTGTTCAAAATAATTTAAACTGAGTCTAAGAAGTGAGTTCTATTCACTGGGGCAGTGAGGGTCAGTAATTTTTATAAAGAAATTGAAAATGACCTTGAAGGATGTAATGCCCTGGATACAATATCTGGACTATTTGGGGAAAATTACTTCCTTCCCAAAATAGTGCCTCAAAGGACTACTGAGAACCCCTGGGAAAACCTGAGAAGTCTTAAGTCATCCAGTCTTTCAGTAAAAGAAAATTTGTATTGGATAAAATTATCCCAACTTTTGCATGTCTGTGAGGAATAAGCCATGGTACATTTTAACTTACCTTGACACGTCTATATTCAGAAATCATCTAGAGCAAGCCTTGCTAGAGACAATATGCCAGAGGTCTTTAGCAAGTCACTTGTAAAGTTACTGGTATTTCTGAACAGAGCAAAGAACAGGTTGTACCTATTTCTTAACCATTCATCTCTGATGAAACTGAGAAATGAAAATCTGAAACACAGTAAACCCAACAAGAATAGGAGCAGCATACATTGCATACGTTTTACTTAACTAATATTTTACTCTTTTACACTACCATGGTATGACTTCTTGTACTCTAGTTCTGCATTCTCTCTATAAGAATATTCCCATTATCTTCGAAGAAAAAGCAGTATTATAACAGCCGCTGAATTTATTTAGCCACAAATTATGAAGCTTTCAGAAAAGTAAGGAATTTATGTGTCTTTTTAGTGACTTGTGGATAAATTAATTGATAAATATAGTTATTGATAGCAATAAAAATCAATATAAATAAAGCTATTTGCTTTATTTAATGTATCGTGACAGTGAGATCTCTCACAGTGGTAAGCAATATAAAGACCTCTCAGAAGTTCCTCGTGAGTGACACAGGCAGGACTGAACACTGCATTATAACATAGTTTCTTCTGCTTCTTTTTGTGCTAATAAATGCATTAGAATATTAAACAACTACATATATATATTCTGATATGCATCAAGCAGGTTTAATCTGGAAATGTTTAAAATACAGTCAATATCATTTATGTTTTAACATTTGTAGAATTTTCTATGACATTATTTGTCTTACGTCATCTCTTTGCAAAGATGAAAAATACTAGCTTAATTTATCTCTTCTCTTAACTAAGAAGCATTCTTTCTGCCTTTCTAACATATTCAGCAACATTACAGTGTTTATATTTTGTCCTCCATTGTTTTCCTAATAATTCTTTGCATTCTGTATTTAGATCACAGCAGAGAACTACACTTACAATTCCAAATGATTATCCAAAAATTCTTTTGTTCTCTCTCATGAAAATAACAGTTAATTTTAAAGCCTGTTATTGTAAATGTACAATTAAAGAGGGTTTACCATTCAGTTTTGACATGCATACTTATGTATTTATCAACTGGAATCTTAGCCATTATAAATCTTACAGAATCACAGAATCACTAGGTTGGAAAAGACCCACAGGATCATCTTACTTCAGAGGTGGCCTTGCTTTGAGCAGAGAGTTGAATTAGATGGCTTCTGAAGGTCTATTACAACCCAAAATGTTCTGAGTCTATGATTTTACTGCCCAATAAATCATGCTAGAATTCAATTTGTCTAACTTCAGATATATATGATATGAGCATCAATATCTTGTATTTGCATCTAGCTTTCTAGTCAATGGGAAGATACAAGCTGGTTCTGTTTTCTCAGCATAAGCATCCACTGTCATTTGAAACACTCTATGTTACCTGATGCAGCCACTCTATACTGGTAAACATGACACAGGACCTTAGACAGATCTGCTGGATTTGGAAGCTAGATGTAATACCACTGTGCATCTCACAGGCAAGCACTATTCATTTATGTTGAGGGAAATTAATAACAAGTGCATAAAAAGAGATCAAGCATTGCTCACTACAATTCGAGACTGGCTTGGGAAACTCAAAGCTCCTTAGACCAACTGCACATGCTTTCCTAGAAGAATCACAACAATTTATATAACACAGGATTCTTCCTAAATTAATATCTACTCTTTGTCACTCAATCACCAAGACAAGGGACTTGGCTCATAAACACCACAGTCCCTTGCAATGTGTGCATGTCATCTTCCTTATGAGAATTAAGGCATAGAGGATGCTTTCACAGTATGTTATGTACTGAAATAGACCTGAATCTCATCCTAAAATAAGGTCAGGACAGAAATGAAACATGCATCCAGACTGTAAAGTTACATGGAAGATGAAACCCATTTGTTGCCTTAATTTGATCAAGAACCAGAAGGGGACAATAAGAAAAGAAAGATGCCATAAGAAGGAAGACCCAAGAATACAAACCAGACACCACAAACAAGGAATGAAGTAACAAGAGAACCAAACCTGGTCAATCATACTATTTGGTAAGGGTAGATGGAATGTGGGAATGTTTAGTTCAATAAAAGTACCCAATGGAGGACCTTGTCTAATGGTATACTAAGGAAAACAGGGAAATTATGAACAAAACACAGAGATGGAGACAAAGAAATGGGGCAAACCTCAACAATCATGCTTGATCTGCTGTCAAGAAACAGCGAGCAGACTAGGATTTTGTAACCAATAAGAATGCATATCTGAGGGTCCAGAATGTTGGAAAATGCTGGTGGGACTATGCCAGATGATGAGGCAACATGCATAAGAAGGGTTGCAGGGAAGAACAGAGAAGGGGACAGAAATGAATATAGAAGGGCCTGATCCTGTGTAAAAATGAGCCAGGTCAGTACATTTATCTGGCTAAACCCTATAACTTCTTTGCTATATGGCTGTCATATGATCAACTTACTGTCATCCAGAACAGCTAGGTCCTCCTCAGCCAGACATTTTCTGGCTGGTAGACACATAACACGTTATGGTACACAGGATTATTCCTCCCCAATGGCAGGACTTTGAATTTGTATTTTTTGAACATCATTATATTCTCCATTAATTTTCTCCAGCCTGGAGAAAACCCAAGGATGAAAGCAAGGCTGACTTTTCTGTCATGCCCTTACTTCTTGCTTTTCTTCCTTTCTTGAAGAAAGGAGTGATATTTGCTTTCTTGTCTTCTTTTAGGAACCTCCTCCAAGTGCCATGACATTTAAAAGAAAATCAAGAGTATTCTTGTAATGACATTGAGCAGGTTGTTTGGCACTTGTGGGTGCATCTTATCAAGTCCCATGGATTTAGGTGTAATCAGTTTTTTTAAATGTTCCCTAATCTAATCATGTTCTATTGAGTGTGAGTCTTCCTTGCTTTGGATTTTCTCTCAGATGTCAGCACCCTGGAACTCCTGAAGGCTAGTCCTACCAGTAAGGACCATGTTTATCTTTTTTTACCTTTTTTTTTCATGAACACATTGTATAATTTAGGACTTTCCATGTTTATTGTCACTAGATCCCCTGCTGTATTCAGCAGAGAGATCCTATTTTTGGTAGGATGTATTTTGTTTGTCTTGCACGTACAACTTAATAATATGTTGACATTTTTGCTGCGATTGATGGAAACAGTTCCCTGTTAAAGTACCAAGAAATGTTGTCAGACATGGAAGATGAATGAAACACTTTTTCTTTCTGCTTCACTAGATTTCATTCAGAGTCTTCATATAATGTTAGATCTGTTTGTTTTTATGAAATGTGATTCTACTCATGAATACTTGATATATATTTTAAATGATAAACATATGCACAGGCAGTGATAAAAACATTTAGGGAGATTTCTTTAAATAGGGATAAGCTCAAGGATATATATAAAAGGATATGTTCAAGGCATCTGTGTCTATGTATTTATATTCAGATCAACAAGAGACACTGTCATATCATGCAGGTAGCTGCAGAATATAATGTGTAATGCACTTCCTATTAGGAAATAAAATAAATTGCACAGAATGTAAGAACAAAAAAGGAAGAAGACTGAAGAAGAGGAGAGGGTGGATCTTTTCTGTTTGGTTTAGTCTACTTCTAGCCTACTCTAGGCCTACTCTAGAATCCTCTGTGATTATATACTTTGATTTTAAGAAAATTTTCTGAAAACATGTTTATGAAATTCATTGTACTACTTACAGGCTAAAATTAGCATATAGTATTTATTTCGTTTATTGTGAACTGTAAATAAAATGATCTCTCTCCTTTAAAAAACTATATTTCATGCAGGAAATTTCTCACATAACTTTTAAGTGCAATGAATAGATTATTTGAATTGAGTTTCTTTTGTATAAGAATGAAAATTTTCTGGTAGTATAGCTTAATTTCAAATCTTGTTCCCAGAGGAAAACTTCAAAGTCTTTAACTTTAATAAGGCAGATTATGACTTCAAATGCATTGCATTTCTTTGTGTATTTTTTTTTTCCTCTTAGAAGATTTTTTAGCAATGCTGAAGAATTAAGGTGAGTAAGGATACAGTTCAAGTGACATGTCTAATGGATCTGTCTGGAATTCTAAAATACTATCATAGTAAATTGGATGGTGCAGGCCATTTTAAAGAACAATTTGGATGACCATATCTACAAATCTAACTTGGAATAAGATATGTCATGCCCTAGAAGAGTTCATCTTGTTTTATTCACCATAAAGGTGTTCTGAGATACTTATCCTGAGTTGGAAATCACCCATGAGGATCACTGAGTCCAACTCCTGACCCTACACTGATCAACTTACAAATCAAATCATAAAGTTAAGAGATTTGCCCAAATGTTTCTTGAACACTGACAAGCTTGGAGCCATGACAACTTACCTCAGGAGCATGTGTCAGTGTTTGATCACCCTCTCAATAAAGAACTGATTCCTAATATCTAAGCTGAACTTCCAGTGATGTAACTGTAAGCCATTCCCTTGTGTCCTATCATATAATACCAGAAAGAAAAGACTAGTACCTTCTTTTCTGTTCCCATCATGAGGAACTTTTATACAGTAATGACGCTGCCCCTTAGTCTCCTCTCCTCTTAGCTGAAAAAACATGCTCAGTTGCTCCTCATAAATAATGTCCTCTAGTCCTTTCATCATCTTTGTTGTCCTCATTTTGACATCATCTAATATTTTTATATCCTTCTTATACTCTGGAATCCAAAACTACACACAGTACTAGAGAAGAGGCTGCATTAATTTTGAGTATGTTTGGACAATCCCTTTGACTGGTTAGCTATGCTGTGCCTAATGAGCTGTAGGATACAGTCAGGCCTTTTAGCCTCCAGGGCATATTGTTGACTCATATTGAGTTTGCCATCAACCAAATACCCCACACCCCTTTCTGCAGGTCTGCATTCCAGTCTATTGACCCTTAACCTCTACATCCATCCAGAATTACACACTCACATGTAGAACCTAGCATTTTTTCCTGCAAAATATCATACAAGTGGTGATTTTCTGTCTCTTTAATCTTTCAAGATCTCTCTCCAATGCCTCCCTACCCTTGAGGGAATCTGCAACTCTTAGTTTTATATTATCAGCAAACTTACTTTATATGCACTCAACTCCTGCGTCCAGGTCATTGATATAAACATTAAAGAGAACTATCCCTAAATTGCTGGGTCCAGAGGAGGGCTACTAAGATGATCAGAAAGCTGGTGCACCTTCCATACGAGGACAGGCTGAGAGAGTTGAGCTTGTTCAGACTGGAGAAGAGAAGGCTCCGAGGAGATTTTACAGTGACATTCCTGTACCTGAAGGAGACCTACAAGAAAGCAAGAGAGGGTCTATTCTTAATGGCTTATGGTGATAGGATGAGGGGGAATAGGTATAAACTGGAAAAGGGGACTAGGATGAGGGAGAACAGGTATAAACTGGAGAAGGGGAGATTTAGACCAGACATTAGGAAGAATTTCCTCACGATGGGAGTGGTGAGACACTGGAACAGGTTGCCAAGGGAAGTTGTGGATTCCCCATGCCTGGAGGTGTTTAAGGCCAGGTTGGATGGGGCCTTCTAACTATTCTATTATTCTATGAAACTGAGCCCTGAGAAACGTAGCTAGAGATTGACTACCAACCTGGTTTCAACCTGTTCCTAGCCAGATCTCTCAGTACCTGTACCAAAATACTATCTTCAATAGTCTTTATGAATCTCCTGGACCTATTTATGCTGTTGTGTGATAATCTCAGTTAACATCTAGGAAGTTGAAGAACAAGGGCAACTAATCTAAAGACTTCCACTAATTCTTTGTATAGTAATACATCCGTGTCATCAACCTGGATGGGTGATATACAGTAGAGTCCTACAACAATCTCTTTCATTAGCTTCTTTGCTAAACTTTACTCAGAGGCTCTCAACCATGCTGTTCCTAAATGCAAGTGCGGTGTAGTCCAACCCCTCCTTTACAAGCGGTGCTACTCCTCTACCTCACATATCCTGGCTTTCTCTCACAAAGAGTCAGCAACTGTCCATAACTTTTGCAATGCTAAATGTTGTAGCTTCTTTTCAAAAAGTCAGTTTTACAACTAACATATCCTAGGTCAATATAAAAAAACTTGGTCTCCATAATTGAATTTATTATTTATTTACCTATAAATAAAAGATAAATAAATATTCTCCACATAGCAGTGAAATGTCCCTTCTGAAATCAGAGAGATTTATGTCTCTTCTATCCTAACAAGTTACAGTAGGACAGTTACATATTAAACAGATAACTTAATATAATTCAGATGTATTTGCATAAGCATAATATAAAAACCATGTGCAAATTTACAGATTATATAACCCATTATAATAACACAGACATAAATATATGGGTCTTGAGGACTGAGGAAGGATAAGTGTACTTGGCTTTTGTTTGTTTAACCCACTCTTAAAATTTCCATAGAGAGATATCTCAAAAAAATTTAGTACTTCATGATCCTCGTATTTAGAGAAGTATTCTGCTTTTTTTCCCCCGCCCCAAAATGTCTTCATAGAATCATGGAATTGTAGAATAACCAGACTGGAAGAGACCCACCGGATCATTGAGTCCAACAATTCCTATCAAACACTAAACTATACCCCTCAACTCCTCGTCCACCTGTCCCCCAAACACCTCCAAGGAAGACAACCCAACCAACTCCCTAGGCAGCCCGCCCCACTGCCCAATGATCCTTTCTGTGAAAATTTTTTTCCTAATGTCCCACCTGAACCTCCCCTGGTGGAGCTTGAGGCCAGTCCCTCTTGTCCTGTCTTAATAACCCAAATTGCTAAAGAGGATAATTATGTCACCAGTCTTCCTGTAACATTTCCTGTGTTGTTTTTTTCTGGATCTTCTTTTAGGCTTATAGATATATTGGTTTTCTTCAGCCTCTACTCGATAAATTTGGTTGTTTTCCTCCAGACGCCTAATGTCTTCCTTAAGAGCTGGTGCCTGAAAGTCAACATAATAAGGTATCTTCCTTCCTGAACATCTTCATGATCAGGGAAATTGGAAAGGAAAGGACTGTTTTATTCATTTAAGAACCTATTTTGATATTATTATAAGACACACTTTATTACAGCTGCAGTCTTGCCAACATCAGATAAAAGAATACTACTTTTCTTTTACTATTACTGTTACTATTTCTACATCACAAGCAACAATCTTAGTCTATCTCAGAACAAGATTAACCTTTTCTGTTCAAAACTATGTTTCAGTCCTTTTGTAACTCAATATTTTTCTCTGCAACACTGATGCTTAGCCATTTTTTCCTCATTTTGTACCTATGTGTTGGATTTTTCTTAGCAAGTACTTTATTTAATATAATCATATTGATTTGGGGCTAGTTGTCCAAAACATTGATAAAACTCTATTAGGATGGGGTTTTTTAAGTGTTTTTAACCTCCTCATGTTTTGGGTCATAAAGTTTTCCTTAGTGCAATTTCTATCAGTCAGCTAAGTAATAATTAAAAAGTTGATTAACACTAATGTCATGACAAGTATCTACAGAACCTCAATTGCAATGCTTTACCAATTAGATAGCAAACCATATTTAACCTCTTATATTGATAAAAGATTCCCGTAAATGTTATGGAGAAGTAAAATGTTTTCTGTGAAGAATATCTTCACCAGTAGGAAAGTTGCATAGAAAAGGAGGATAAAGGAAACCTTATTAGCTTTGTTATGAGATTTGTGACCTGATTTTCTATCCACATAAAATCATGGTCTACTGGATCCCAAATTTAGAGAAAGTTATCAAATGACTAAAGGGTAGAGAAGGAAGTAAGTATTTCCCATTTTGTTTAAACTGAATATGGGCTATAAAAGACTGAAGTTAGAGAGTCCTATTCAGAATCATCTTCACAATTAGGCAAAAGCAAACGCAACCCTCTATATCTGAACATAACATGCATAAGTCCTACTTACCCACATCTTGTACACTGGAGTTGTGTCATGCCTAGAAGTCATGACATTACATGTAGCTATATTTTGCTGAATTCTCTCATTTTGTTATCGAAATGTTACCAGAAATAAGTGTTTCAAATCTCATCTGGGAAAGCCTAATATAGTAATACTCATAGTAGTTGCTACCATAGATATAATAATTTATAACATTACTTTCTATCAGGTTAATAAATTAGCTGCATCGGTGTTCTGATTATTGATGGTCTACTGCTTACAGAAGGAAATACTTAATTTTACATTTAGGGAAGAATTTTCTTTCTGCAAAAAAGAAAGAAAAATTTGGATTTGCATTGTTGTTTTGTTTTGCTGTTCAAGACCTAGTATGGAAAAATTCATGAAATAAACTTATCTACAATTATGCTCATATATTTCCAGACATCTTAGGTAGTTATTGCCTACCTTCCATTGAATGCAATGACCATAATCTTTAACAAAACTGTATTATGCAGTATGTTAATAATCCTGCATAATACAAAGTATATTTTTACTGACGATTTTTTAAGATTTATTTAAATATGCTTGCCTTAATAACCTATCAAGGAAAGGTAGCAACTTGTATAAATCCTGAAAATGTGAGAGGATTTGAAAAGGAAGAAGATGAGTCCTAGTTCATCTCTAGGCTTATCAGTCAGCTCACTTGTGCATCTCCTGGACTGTGCTGTAATTTGTTAATGTACTCTCAGTTTAAACAGCATCTACTCATCCGAAAAATGTATTATGAAGCATAAAATTACTCTTGTTCTTTGCTTTTCAGTGTCAGCTGCAAACTCAGCTTGTAACAGAAGCGGGATAAATATAGAAATCAAGAAAGTACTGCTAAAGACAAAACCTTATATGGTCAGAGGCTTTTCTTTCTAATGTTTAAATCTCACTGAGAACAACTTTTGGGTTTTGTGTATGTGATTAACAGATTAATCTCTTTAATAACATTCCAGTCTTAACAGCCTGTGGGGAGCTAAGTGATGTTCCTGCCTCTCTTTAGCAAGGATAAAACACTTATTAGAGATTTCATTGACCAAAGAGCTATACAGCAACAAAAAGTAGGATAACTTGAACAACTGTGGATTTTTGCCTTGACATCAGTACATTCCAGCAGGATTCTTCCCCTCCACTCTACCATCACTTAAGAGCAAAGTCTAACAGCAGAAAGAAAAATTCACTCTGCAGGAAGAACAGTAAAAATGGTCTCCTCTTGCTATGTCTAAACTTCAGGTTATCTTTTTGTTATAGTCATATCAAAATAGCACAAAACGTATTAAGTGCAGCTCAAATGTAGCTCAACAGAAAATCAAGTCAGAAGCTGTTCACATAAAACAATATCAGAACCCACTCCATGTTTATATTATCAAAATATGTCCAAAATTCTTCTTTCAGAAGTCACACTGAAGGGTCTATTTATTCCAGATAAAACTGACAATAAAAATTGTATGTTTCCTTTGATGTTCTGTATATGAATGCAAAGTGCTAAAAATGTGTGATTATTTGTCTTAATGGAAAGGAAAACATACAGACATCAAGGAGTCAAAAGGAAATTTTGTTACAGAATGATCAAGATAACTGAAATTAATATCTAGAAGGAATAGTGGTATTACTTAGCTGGTTGAATGCTCTGATTGCTGAAGGTGATTACAAAATTTATTCTCCCAAGATAAATATTTGTAAACAAAAATATACAAACAAATAAACATGCACTTTACTTTTTCATCCTAAAAGAAAATTTTAATTTGAAAATTTGAAATAATCAATTGATTTCTTTTATTTTTTTTCACCATGACAGATTTTTTTTGGTTTGGTTTTTATTTTATCCCAGATATCTTGTCTTTTAAAGCTATTTTTCCTTGAAAAAACGCAATCTTGAAAAGTGAAGTACTAAGATGTTCTTCTGGTGCTCTAAAATAACAAGTATTTTATCACTAAACTTCACTGATTTTTATTCCTTGTCATAATACTGTCACGTGAATGTTTAAACACAAGTAAAAGAGTTAAACTTCATTAATTTATCATTTCATACTTCCAAATTTTTCATATCAGTTTGTATTGATGTTAAAATATTGAACTGAAATGTATTTATCCATGCATTTAAATTACAAACATCAATTTGCATACAAGTACATATAAAACGGTGGTTAAATATATGTAAATATATATACATATCATATATTCAATTATATTTATAATATATAAATCTACTATAAATATATCAAATTTGTGCAGTTTTTTTGTGACAGGGTTCAGTCTTCTAATGTGTTAATGACCTGCTCATTGATTCTGATTAGTGCAATAAAAACGTACACGGACTTTCAAGTTATGAATCTATGATTCTATGATTCTATGAAAGGCTCAGCTTATAAAGCAACATACAAACTTGTAAAACATTTTTTGTGGCTTTATAATACAATATAGTTTAAAATAATGTTATTCTTTTTGCAAAGCAGTTTCATTGGAAAGTTTAATCGAATGCTGTTCCCTGTTCAGTACCAATAGCTAAGTAACCAATGTATAAACATGAGATTGAGTTCTACATTGAAGATTTCTTACCTATTTGTTAATATTTATTTACTAAGAATAGCAGAGGTCTGTCTAGAAAGCTGCCAGGAGGAGAAGGACCTGGGGGTGTTGGTTGACAGCGACTGAACATGAGGCAGCAGTGTGCCCAGGTGGCCAAGAAGGCCAATGGCATCTTGGCTTGTATCAGGAACGGCGTGACCTGCAGGTCCAGGGAGGTTATTCTACCTCTGTACTCGGCACTGATGAGACCGCACCTCGAGTACTGTGTTCAGTTCTGGGCCCCTCACCACAAGAGGGATGTTGAGGCTCTGGAGCGAGTCCAGAGAAGAGCAACGAAGCTAGTGAAGGGGCTGGAGAACAGGCCTTATGAGGAGAAGCTGAGAGAGCTGGGATTGTTTAGCCTGGAGAAGAGGAGGCTCAGGCAAAACCTCATTGCTCTCTATAACTACCTGAGGGGAGGTTGTAGAGAGGAGGGTGCTGGCCTCTTCTCCCAAGTGACAGGGAACAGGGTGAGAGGGAATGGCCACAAGCTCCACCAGGGGAGATTTAGGCTGGACATTAGGAAATAATTTTTCACAGAAAGGGTCATTGGGCACTGGAACAGGCTGCTCAGGGAGGTGGTTGATTCACCTTCCCTGGAGGTGTTTAAGGCTAGGGTGGATGAGGTGCTGAGGGACATGGTTTAGTGTTTGATAGGAATGGTTGGACTCAATGATCCGGTGGGTCTCTTCCAGCCTGGTTATTCCCTGTGATTCTGTGATTCTTTAAAATACATGTATTAAAATGATTGCCTTAAACAAAGAAATAAAGGATTATATTTTTTCTGTATATTCCTGTACTTACAGTTCTTAATAAACTTCTAAGATATTTCTTTATTTAACTCAAGCTAATAAAATGAGAAAGCCATAGACTGTAGTCTGAGGTATACATTAGTGTAATGTAATTTCCACACAAAATTAATGGTTTATTTTCTATAAATTGCTATCATCAGGGAAAAAAAAAAGTAAAGACTCAATGCCCGAGTTTTACCTGACTCTATTTATTTCATAGAATCATAGAATCACCAAATAACCAGGTTGGAAGAGACCCACCGCATCACTGAGTCCAACCATTCCCACCAATCCCTAAACCATGCCCCTCAGCACCTCATCCACCCATGCCTTAAACACCTCCAGGGAAGTTGATTCAACCACCTCCCTGGGCAGCCTGTTCCAGTGCCTAATGACCAATCACATACATACTTTCACACTCAGATAAATATCTGTTTCTCCTCCCCCCATCTCAGTATTACTTATTTTCACTATACTTTTTGTTCACTCTCTACCATTCAACCAACCAGGTTATGCATGGAGTAAGAGATTGAGGTGATACAAGTCTCTGCCTTTAATAATCTCATCCACTCCTTTCCAAAATGCTCCTGCCCAGCCTGAGTCACCCATGGAGTGCAGTCCCACAGATATATCCCTGTCCTGGTGGAGGTCACCAGTGTTTACCAAGGAAGGGGACTTCATATTCATATTTACACCCTTTTCTCAATATTTGTATTAAAGCAATGAAACATACAAATAAAAACAAACAAACAAACAAAACTAAGAATGAAAAATATATCAGTTATTTTAACTTTTTATTTCATCTTTGTGGTTTAGGAAACTTTCTGTTTATCGGATATTGGTTTATACCTACACATGCACTAAAATTTTTTTAACTAAGATCAGTAATTTAGATTCTCAACACTGAATTCCAAAGTACACTTCTTGCTTTTGTCAATTTGTTCCTGGAGTTCAAATTCACAGATGTTTTGGTTATTTTTGCTTTCTTTTCAACATTTTAGTTAATTAATTTCCTTTGAAGTCAGTTTAACCTTGAATGTTCAGAACTCAATCATTTCACTTGTTTCTTTTTCTTGATTAGCTGCTCTTAATTCTATAGAGAGGTACAGATTTGTGGCTAAAATAGGAACCAAGAATATGAAGAGAGCAAATAACTCTTAACTATGCCTAGAAAAATAAAAATTAGAGATGAAACAAATGTAAGGAAAAAAAGTAAGGGTTTCAAACCTGTATATTTGTACATCTGTGCTAATACTCAAAATGGAATCAATCATTTTAGCTAGTGAAAAAAACCCCATACAAATAAATCAGAAATTCTCCAAAATTATATATTTACCTATGCTGCATGGGTCACTTCAAGATCAATTTAAATATTTTCCTGTTGTCTGGTTAGCAGGGAGGAGGGGAGCATAGGGGTGGCCATAAAGTCAGAGTATTCATTAATACTGAAATGCAGTATTTTGCATGAGTTTGAGTCCTTGTCTGGCAGCTAAAGCTGAAGCTGTGAAACTGGGATTCAGAATGTAAAATCTGTTCTGTTCATAAAAAGAGGCAACCTGCTTGCTTGATAATTGCAACAGTTGCCCATAAGTTAGTGGTGAGACCTGGGCTTTGTCTGTCTCATTAAGGAGATTTGCTTCTCTGTCTCTTACCCACAAATAAAAAACCCAAAGGTAAGTTTGTGGGCATCCTGGATAGGTTTGTCCTTCTCTATGGCAGCTTGAAAAATGTATATTTAGGATTGCAAAATATGCGGTTTAGAAAGAAAACATTGTTATACTTGAAATGCTATTAAGAGCCAAATGGAGCATAATATATATGCAGCTAAAAATGTATTGTTAGTCTAATTCTTGAACAGTCCTAAGCTCTAAATTACTTTTTTTCTCTTTTTTTCTAGAAGAGAAAGCCTAGCCTACTGAAAAACCTTTATATCGTCGATCTTCTAATAACTGTCTTTGATGTTGACTGTCACTACCAAAGTCCCTCTGAGAGACCATTTCAGATTTCCTTGGGAGTAGCAAAGAGGGGGAGTTTCCACTGAGTCTGTACTGCTATGGAGAGTATGATATTCAAGGCCAGATAATTCTTTCCTCCTCCACTCTGAGCTATTGCACTTGCCAGGCCTGGACACCACTGGAAGCCCCATGGTGCAGCAGCAGCTGCCAGGTGCACGGGTAGAGCACACATGTAAAAGCTGAGCCTATCGATATTTTGTAAGTGCAAGGGAATTTGATATTCAATTTTTTTCTTCCAAGACATGCTTTTGCATTTCATATCAAGCTGGATAAAACCAGAAACAGAAACTAGAAACTGAGGAAACAAGGATTATAGCTATGGATCACAACTCTCAAGGGAATTCCTTTCCAGCTAGGTTACAATCAAGTTTTTGTGGGTTTTTTTTTTTTCTTTCCTGAAGGTATGTTACATATTGACCCAATTTAAAATAAAGAAGATAAAGAAGTAGCTAGTGTTTCCTGGCATTTAAAACACTTTGTGGGGAAAGGCATTTCCAGATTTTTTTTATAGATACAAGCTGAAAAACATTTTTTCAGAACAAACTTCTAAATTATTGTTTTATCTTTGTATTTCCAGGTGATATAATCTTTATTAAAAAAACTAGGCAAGCCTAGTGTCTGGATGATAAGTAGTCTTAAGTAGTATGTATATTTTGATATTCAGTTTTTTAGAGACAGTGATACTCTGTCTCATATGACAGAACATGAGACAAAATAGATTTTTGGACAGATATCTGTGTTTCCTGGACACTTATCTAGATTTTATTTGGATTTTGAGGAGTATGCTTCTGAATGTAGGCTCCAAATCACATTAGGTATCTAAATTATTTTTCTTCCTGTTGTTAATTGGTAATTATCATTGTTTAATCATTCATAATTGTGCATGGTTGTTTTGTAGTCAACTTTAAAGAAATTGCTATGTGATTTACTGTAAATTTTAGAACTACTTTTTACAGTTATTTTCATGCAATTTGTTATAATACTCTTTAACTTAGAGTTCACACGATTAATAAATATTTTAAAGAAAAAGTGAGGCTATTAAAATATCCCTTCTAGCAAAGAAAAATTCACTGCAAGGTAGCTCTCTTTAATTTCACATTTGATCTTGAAACCGCATAAATTCATGATTTATAAAAGAAAATATCTAACTAATCTTGCTAGTCTTTATTTTCCTCATGATCTGGGGAAGCAATAAATCTGTTAAATCAACCTCATTCCAAACAAATACATAGTCTTGAAAATATAATACAGATCATTTACACATTGATGGGTCACAGTTGGAAGTCCTATGCACCGATTTTTCACAGAGGTTTTTAAAGTGTAGTATGCTGTAAAACTGATGTAATTTGCCTTCACCAACATTTTAATTTGAGAAACATTTTCCTTCCTATTCTAATTATTCATGCTATTTTCAGAAAATATACATTCTAACACTTTTTGTTGTCTTATCCTACCTCAAATTGAAACATGAGCCCAACCTTATATTTTTAACTTTAGTCTAAGAGATAGAACATATACATATGTAATTAGAAAAATTAGAATCATAGGTATCTACCTCATACTCTCAGTTCATCTTGGTTTTATATGTAGATATTTAATTAAGTTAAGTTATAAGTTAAGATAAAGGTTTAACTGTTCTAGATCTGTGCCACAATTGTCAGTTACTATCACCACTATTTTTATAGTAAGGCTTCCTACATTTTGTATGTGTAATACTGGTGTTACTAGGACATCCTCAAAGCAACCTGCAGCAGAGTCAAGAGTTGACTCTGCTGTCAGCTCACAGAAGGCTGAAGAGAGTGTGAGAAGAGAGCTGCTGTGATTCAAAATACGCAGTCAGAATCAAATATTGGCTTCAGGCTTTCATCAGTTCCTGCCCACAGGCAAAGACAGGCGCTAGCTTTTGGAACATTCAGCACTTTGCTTGCCTGCAAGGAGATCCAGTAACTGACTTCAGCTCTTATACCTGCCAAGCCGGTGCATAGGCATAGTATAACATTGACTTCTATCTGTTTCTAAAGGAAAAGTTTCTGTAAAGCTACCACTACAGTTATTTCTTTGAAGCCTGGACTGTGGATTCAGTGTGGCAGAAGAGTGGCATAGGTCATCAAGTGTTAGGAAGGTTGGGCTAAGTAAGAACAGAGATCGTACCTAATAAAGAAAGAAGAATGGTAGACAGAGGAAAGTAAAATTGTAACTTGAGTTATTTTAAGGAATGAAATACTATGTTACAAGAGCAAAAAAAAAAGAATAACAAACCTGTCTCCTGTAGCCACTTGTACTGCCTGATGCAGAGCTGTGTGATCTTGCTTATGGTTAATACGCATTTGTGCAGCCATAACTGGAATCTGGCACTAAAAATACCCAAATAAACCTTGCTTGGGAGTTTTATTTCATGGTATCTTTCATTACCTATAGAGTATGTTCCGGCTCTTTAAAATGGAGCAATATATAGATGCCAAGGAATTGTGGATATGTTCTAAACTGGGAATTTTGAAGAAAAATATTTTCTTTTACTCAGAAGAGAACTGGAGGGAACGAGATCTATGCTCTATCTTTCAAGAGCCTTTAAGGGTCTTTTAAAAAGTAAACCTAATAAAGGTACTTCTATGGGGAATGAGTGGAAGGAGAAAATGGTAGGAAGTGTGGCTCTTGAGAGCAAGAAACCAGAAAAGACTAAGTAAAACAAAAGAACAAATAGTTTGGAAGAGTTTAATATTTAAGTTTAATATTTAAATATTTTCTTAAGGAATCTTGGAAAGGTTTTAAGTGTTATGCCCAAAATATCCATTATCGACAAATATGATAAAAATCTTAGAGAGAGAAAAGAAATAATTAATATTGTAATGCAAAGTTTGAATCTAAGTCTAGAATACTATAAATCTAAATGTATTTTTTTGCAGAAAAGGAAGCATAATAATGGACTTACTTACTACTGTTATAAATACACTTTTTTCTACCTTTTTCCTTGTGTTATACTCACCTTTGCACTGCTCCTCAGAGTCCCTTCGGGCTGGTAGTTTTATTCTGGTGATGTGGTAGGTATGGCATCAAGTCACAGAATCACAGAATAACCAGGTGAGAAGAGACCCACTGAATTGTCGAGTCCAACCATTCCCACCAATCCCTAATCCATGCCCCTAAGCACCTCATCCACCCTCACCTTAAACACCTCCAGTCATGGTGAGTCAACCACCTCCCTGGGAACTGAAACAAAATTAGATACTTATATTAGTCATTGAATGTACTGTTTATGTTGATAGTTTCATCCACTAGGGTCATATTCATGTTTGCTAGCAGTTTTGCACCTTTCTCTTCCTGCATTGATCCAAGTTCCAAGTTACACTTGAGCTTACTGTTCATGGTGCTTTATGCATATGTCAGATAGTATTTATCTTTTTTACCCCGAAAACCAGTTTAATCTAAGTCTCAGTCTGCTTGTGTTTAACTAACTTTGGGTTGGTTGTTCATAGCTGTAGCATCTCCAGGGCCAAACCTGAGCCTTATCTCTTGTCATCTTCTGCCTGTACCCCTCTATACCAAATTTTTCTGTCACCACTACTCAAGGCCTCCGTAATCATATCCAGCCTGATTTCTCTAAGCTACATCATTGTGCCAGAGTTGTAAATATGGGATAAGAAAGAAGGGCAGGACAGAGGAGGGGAGGGCAAAGGAGGGGAAAGGAGGGAAAATGATTTTGGCAATTACTTTTTTCTATACAGAGAAACTTCTTTCTTACCAAATGATTTGTCTGTGCTCTACTTTAAAATAAAAAGATATGTAACATTTTCTTAGTTCTCTCTGTTGTCAGATACTTCATACAATTAAATGATATTATTCTTTTGTTAGGAGTCAATTATTATTTCACCAATAATTATCAGTGTCACGTAGAGTATAATAGCAATAGAAATAAAATCAAACAACAACAAAACCAAAATCAACTAAATTTATAACTGAGTAGAAATAAAACGAAAAGACATACAAACCATTGATATTGTCTTTAAAATATTTTCCATTTTGTTAGTGCATCCTGCCTTCTGTATACCACTGCTACTTGCAAATGCACCTATACAGAATGAATTGCATTGGAGGGTGACCTCTTAGCTAAAACATTTGTTGCAGTTAGTTGTTGCTGGAATTCTAGTTCTAGGAAGCTCTTCTACTGCCTTTTTTCTGGCTCTGGTGCCCTTGCTACACCAGATCCTTCCTTACTTATAGAAAGAGCAGACAGCCAAAATAATTCTCTGAGATGACTTCTAGTCGTCTCTGCAAAAGCACTTAGAACTGCTTGATTCCTCATCTTAGAAGAGTCTTACAACCCATAGGACTCAAGCAGTATTAATGTCACCAATCTTTCTAAAAGAAAACCTCTGCTCTTGAAATTCCAGGCAGTTTCTAGCCTCTATCCTTTTCAAATGAAATAAATAATTCAATAGTTTTCACCATCATTATCACAATTAATATGAGTAACTTATAATTGTTAGATCTATCTGTTCTTTCTTATTATATCTAATCACTACTACAGTTTTTGTCAGAATAACTTTTCTAGTGTAGAGAATATAGTAGAGAATTAAAGAACACTTCCTTGTATTTGTTGTTCTAAAATACCTTTCAAATAAACAGTTTTGCTTTCCTCCTCTTTTTCCCTCCCAATGTGAAAGCAAATTTCATAAAATTGATATCAAAATATCTGAACATATGTTTGTTTTTCAACAATGTTCTTCATATTTGGCTTTAGATACAAATATTTTTTTTATCTAGTTTGGCAGCTGCAGCCCTAAGAGGCTGCAGCTGGGCTCTGAGAACATATTTCAAGATGGTAAAGTTATATATGTATATATATATACACACAGTTCAGACTGAATTGTCTTTGAAAAATATCTGTATTAAACAGAGAGCTTTAACTTGTGGAGGAATATTAGAAAGAGGTTTTTCCTGATGCAATGTATTTAATTTTTGCTCATATCAACTCGCATCAACTAGTTTGGAAACGTCTTTCTCTTAGTACTTATCATGTTCTCAGGCTAAAGAAGGTAAACACTCTAGTGTTTATCTCGCATAAACTACTGCTGATATTTTGTTAGGGAATTTTTGTGTCTGTTTTTTCTTTGGTTTGTTTGCATATTATATTGGAAGAATGTTTTAAAATATCTACTCTTTAGTTTCTGGTCTTAAGCATCTAACTGTCCAGTGAACACAAAAATTTTTCACCACTTATAATAATCCATTCCTTCAAAACTAGGAACTTTGCCAAAAATAATTAATAGGATCATTAGGATTTTGTCACTTTGAGACAGAGATCTACAACATCCCCTGCATCAAAGCAATTGCTGACATTTTTCCAGTGCATGTGATTTTTTAACTACTGAACATCAGTTTGCTTCAGATTTTTTTTCTTTCGACCCTTGATTCCATTTCATCATAATTCCTTTTGCAGAATAGTAATGATCTCTTTTTTAGCAGAAGTTTACACACATTTTTATTTATTTACATTTTATTGGGGTTTTAGTAACTCTGCTTCATCAATGTAGTATTGGAAGTTCTAAGTAAAGAGTATGAAAATTTCAAAGTATTTTGAAGACTTTCTTTTCTACCTACTAACACTATATCATCATATATTCCCACTTATTATTCTCACTTATATCTGGAAAATAGAGGGTTATGCTGTCAGACACAAACACTGAGATTTTTGGCTTTATGTAACCAAATTCTGCCTGAACTATTTCATTTTTTCTTTCTAATTGTTTCTAGTTTTGCACCAGTAAGTTACAACTATGACTTAGTACTTTAAAGTCAGCAATTTGCACATCTAAACAAATGGAGAATTGCTTAACAGTACAATTTAATGAGTAGCGTTATTTTTTTTTAGAAAATGCAAATGATATTCTGCATGAGAGAACCAAAAAATTAAAGTCTGGCTGTTGTTGCACAAATAGGTCAATTACTTCCTGCTTTGTCCAGGTTAATTTTGAAAGGAGAGATATTCATGCTGTCATAAAAAGTGCACAGCTGTTATCTAGAGCTGTCATCCATTTCCATGGTGCTACTGGATGTATGATGAGACATAGCATGTAACTGTGATGAAGCTTGTGGTTGACTTCTGCCTATAGGTCACTGCTACTTCCACCAATGAAAAAGTGTGAGATGGTAACTGCAAAAAAATGTGGCGCACTGTTCCGAAGAAACACACGGTTCACACTGTGGAGCAGCTGGAACAACAAATACCAGCTCTTCAAGTTTGATCCCCTTTTCCACCTCTTTTCTGTGGAAAAGAAGCAGACCAAACACAGCTCCTTAACCCTTGAAGAAAGATAATTTTGTATTTTCCCTGCAATGCTGAAAAGACTTGAGTCAATACTGAAAGTCTGCACTGGATATTATCTAGCACAAAGTATGTTTCCCATTGCATTTGGACATTCAAGTCCCCTATAACTTTTTCCCTTAGAATATCTCCTCCCAGTTTCTTGCATGTTTAAATTATGAGTATAGCCTCTCTCTTTCACACGTTTGCATTGTACTAAACACACTGAGCCAATCTCATATTGAGAAATCAAGTTATCATTTCAGTATTGCTATTATCAGTTCAAGCTGGAAGGAATCATCCTATTTATTAAAATTACATAATTAAATCAGGCATTTATACTTCAATAATGATTGGCTGAAGTATGGATTATGTCTCATTCTCATAAACAGATGATTGATAGCCTCTGAAATGTATCTTCAATATAAAACTAGAAAACTGAAGGAATATTTTCCTTCTGTAATTTGTTGATAACACAGATAAAATTTTGCCCAGTTTCCAAAGTGGCAGAAACTGTGTCTAGCTTCAGAAGTACTCTGGATTTTTTTTCACAGCTGCTACTGTCTTACAAATTAGTAAATGAGGATAATACTGAAACCAAAAGCAACAACTTTTCACCTTAAATCAAAGATGAATGTTATTCAGTTATTAACACAGAACTGACAGTAACTCTACTGCAGGTTTCATCTGCCCTGCTTAACTTCCATCATATAAGAAAAAGACAGACACATTTACGTTTCCTTTCACTGTCCCACTGTGTGTTTTCTAACAATTCATTAATTAATGTTTTCAAAAATCGTCTTAACCTCTCTCTTCACATTCACTTTTGTGAATTAGGCCATGAACGAGCTTTTAAAAATCCCAAGGAACTGGAATTTTCCTCCAAGAAATCAATTCTTAACAAAAAAAATAGAAAAAAAGGCAGGAGTAGCTTTGTAATCATTGCTCAGTTCCTATTTCAAGGTGTGAGATTTGTCCAGTACAGCCACAAAGTTATCCATTAAAATTCCAAATGCTTTTTAAGTAATTCTAGTAGTTATTTTTCTTTTCAATTAACATACTTTAGGAAAAAATCACAACCTTTTTATAACTCATCTTAAATCTCATTGAAAACTAGAAGTGTTACTGCTGTGTATTTTTTTCTACAATGAACTTTTTTCAGTTTTCACTTTAATTCTTACTTTTTAGAAAACTTCAGTCTGTGTGTAAACTGTCCTGTATATCTATCTGTCATGACACTATTGCATTAATATTAATCTGTTCTCAGTTTAAAACTTTATTGTCATTTTCATTTCATTATAATGAACTGTAGACAAAATTTGTTTTTCAGTCTGTATAAATCATATTTGGAGACATGTTTTTCAGACTAAATTAGAAATATATTGCACTGCTGGATGAAGTAGTTTCCTTCTGATAATGTATATGTGCAAATTTACTTCAAACTGTACCAGAAGTGATATACAGCTGCCTTTAGATAAATTGTTAAGATCTTATAGGCATCTTCTGACAATATCAGTAATTTGTGAACTTTTATTTTAATGAGATTCCGAATCATGTTTCTTTGTATTTTCTACCATCATAGAGGATTTACAGTTGAGGCTGAGAATAAAATTCACTCTAGTGTTTTATACCTTTGTCAATAATGACATTTAATAAAAATTGATTTTATTTAAAGATTTTGTTTAGTCCTAATACTGTATTTTATGTAGCTGCTTTTTGAGATTACAGTATAACTTATAAGTATACCTTATAAGGAGTGGCTGAGGGAACCAGAGTTCTTTAGCCTGGGGAGAAGGAGGCTGAGAAGAGACCTTATCACTCTCTACAGCTACCTGAAAGGAGGTTGTAGCGATGTGAGTGTTGGATTCCTCTTCCAAGTAACAAGTGACAGGACAGGAGGAAACAGCCTCAAGTTGTGACAGGGGAGGTTTAAATCAAACATTAGAAAAAATCTCCTCACTTAAAGGGTTTTCAAGCATTGGAACAGACTGCCCAGCAAAGTGGTGAAGTCACCATCCCTGGAGGTATTTGAAAGAAGTGTAGATGTGGCACTTAGGGATGCAGTTTAGTGGTGCACTTGACAGAACTGGGTTTGGATTTGGAGTCTGTGATTTAAAAATCTTTTCGAACTTAACTATTCTATGATTCTATATAGAAAGCATGCTCTGTGGTTATGTCTTAAATAAAAGAAAATACAGGTTTGTGATGTGTGGCTTTTTTTGAACATAATAGATACAATACAAAATGAAAAGACAGGTAATTACCAGAACAGGACATTTGGAAAATTTTAGTTTATAGATACATGGAATTGTAAACTTCATTATTCATTGTTTAAGCAGCTTTAAATTAATTTTTTTAAATTTTATGTTAAAAAAGAATAAGAAAGATAAAACTGTGACCATTGTTGTACACAGTAATCATTCTGTAAGTATATGTGAATTTCAGAAGTATGCGTGAATACATTAATGGCAGGAGAATGCAGTGTTTAGGCTACTATGATTACTTAGCAATTTTCATTTCATTCTTTGTGGTGTAATGACAATTTTCTCAAAGAATTGCAGAAGAGCTGATGTGGGAATGTATCTTGGGATAATCTTAGCCAAATTCCCTACTCAGAGCAGGCTCAGCTAAAGGAAGTGACTCTGGATTGTGCCCATTCAAGTTTTTAATGTCTCCAAGGATTGAGACTCCACAACCTCTCTGGATAACCTATGACAGTGCTTAGTCACTCTTGCAGTAAAAAAGTATTTCCTGATGTTCAGACAACACCTCCTGTGTTTCAGTTTGCACAGACTGTTTCTAATGCTGTCACTGGACACCACCAAAAAGAACCTGGCTGCATCTTCTTTCCACTCTCCTTTCACGTATTTAAATAACTTGATCAGATGTTGCCCAGAACCTTCTCTTCTCCAGGCTGAAAAGTCATAGCTCCCTCAGTCTCTCCTCAAAGAAGCATCTTTGTGAACTTTTGCTGGACTCTCTGAATGTACATGTCTCTTCAGGGAGCACAGAACTCAAATCAGTACTCTAGATGTGGCCCCATCAGAGCTAAGTATAGCTGGTTTAATTTTTCAAAGAAGTTTTGACTTGAATGTGAAACTTCTGTCTTTGTTGGATATTTATGTTATCTTCAGCAACGCAACCTTCACAGAGTAGCAGACTGTGTAAGTTTTATGAACCAGAGACAACGGATAGTGAGTGTTTGGGAGCCCACGTAAGAAATGAAACTATAAGAAAATACTTCTATGAAAAAGCAATTTTATCTTGACTGATAAGACTGCATGACAGATTACTTGTAAAATATCTTTTTTTTTCCCTGAATTTTATGATGCTCTGGAAAAGCACATAAAAGAAACCATAAAAATACCACAGGAGTTATATATTTTTTCAAAATAAAGTACTACTGAAGAATGACAAACACTTAAATGATCTTAATATATTTTCTGTTCTATGAAACATAATGATTTTAAAACAGCTGGTTTACACCTATATTGTTTCTTCCGTCATTTTAAAATATTTACAGACACTATTATAGATTTAGTGAAATATTTAGGCAGCTGAAAATCTACATTTTAAGTGCCAGCCTTCCGGGACTTTATTCATTTGCCCAGAAAAAGGAATGTAATGCTATATGAGATGCCTTACAGCATTCAGGACATGCACATGAGCCTCAAAGAAAGGGGCAATGGATCAGGAAGAAAGCCATGTCCTTCTACAGAACAGTCAGAGTCTAGATGGCATACCTTAGGGCATCTCAGCAAGTACTAGGTTCTCATGTATATTCAATTAAGTCCTGTTATGGGATATGATGTATTTCATTCTGTAAAATGTCAGATGTTGACTAAGTCAAGAACTTTTCTGCCTCCCATATTGCCTTTACAGCAAAGAGGCTGGAGGTACACTGGAGGCTGGGAGAGGAAGCAAGTATGACAGGTGAACCAAACTGGCCAAAGGGATATTCCATTCCATATGAAATCATGTTGTGAAATAAAATAAGGAAGAGTTGGTTGGAGGGTGGCAGATTCTGCACAGGAACTGGGTAGAAATCAGTCAGAGTATGATAAGCAATTACATTCTTATACATTATTATTATTGTTATCATCACCATCATCATAATTATCATTATCGTTATTACCATTATTATTATGTCTCCCTTTTCTGTCCTATTAAATTATCTTTATTTCAACTAATGCTTGTTACCTTTTTACCTGTGGGGAGGAGTGAGAGAATTGTTTTCTCTATGATGTTTAGCTCCATGCCAGGTTAAATCACAACATGGGGTGAACAAAAGACAAACAGGACTTGTAAGATTTCATGACTTTAGGTTCAGATATCCTGTTTCAACCAAACACTCACTTTGCACTCTAAATATTATTTCTTTGTTTATTTGTTTATTTTATTATCTCTGACCTCTTTTAATAATGTAGTTTTGTTTGAGAAAGAAAAAAAAAGCCCAGATAAAATGTTGAAAAGTTTTCATCCATATAACACTTTGGGATTGAGAAATTAGAAAGTGATATTAGCCCAGATAACAACAGCTACATCACTTTAGATATGAAGAGAGTCAAACAAATGGGCCTAAAAGGAGCATAACCAATAGGACAAGCTAATTAGAAAACATAAGTAGTGAAGATAATAGTTCCTGGATGGGAGAACAAGTATGGATGTGTTAGCACTGTGGAGAAAGCTGAACCCAAAGCAGAATGGCTGTGCATGGAGACTAAGCTTCCAGGCAGGACTTGGATACTGTGACTGGTCTGGATCCACTTGGTTTACAGGTTGATTTAGACCTAACAATAGGACCTAGGGCTCAGACTGTTGTCAGTGTGAAGAGTGTGACTGTCGTAGAAGAGATTTAGAATACAAATCATATTCTAGCCATCATACAAGTCCCAGTTAAAAAACAAATTAGAGATTTTATCTCACAAAGTGGTATGTTTCTTTTCAGGGTGCTCTCACATCCTGACTTCATCCATGACACAGTATTCTCTGGTTTCTTTTTTACACTTAGGATAGTCTACACGTGCCTTCAGAATTGTGAAGTATTTTTCAGTGGTACATCCTTCCTTTTATGCAACATCTGTCTTTGTCAGAACCTGTCAGTAAGGCTGACCTGGCTGTGTATGGATATCTGTGGTGCAATGGAGTTAGTCAAAGAATCATGAAGTGATTCGGGTTGGAAGGGGGATTTGAGGTCATCTAGTCCAAACCCCCTAGTCTCTGTGCTCCTGTTTTAATCAGTAGAATCTCTAGGTCATAGTTTGTCTCATTTTGAAGTATACAGAGGACACAAAAAAGATCTTTTTTCTTTCCACGTGACAGTTAAAACTATAATGGGGCTGGCTGAGTTTTCATTTTTTTTTTAACTATATTATATGAAAAGCCTGAACGAAGCAAAATGTAAACCAAGGAAATTAAATTTGTGATTTGGAGTATTTCTGGGTGACTTCTATTTTAAAATTTTAATTTAAAAGAAAGGACATGTGATTTCTTTTTCTATTATACTCCCTAAACTTCTTAAAAATACAGTTTTTACTACCAAACATTATTTCTGTATTTCTATAGCTATAAACCAGGTCACCAAACATAAAAATCTCAACTCCTCTGTTGCACTTTAGCAGAAAACACTTTTTTTCAAGGAACATTTAGCATGTCAACATGTTTGTAACCACGTCAAGAAGGATAAGCCAGACATGATTTCTAACCTTATTTAAGAATGTCATATGACAACATTTCACATAAAATACTCCCTTCATGTGGGTTTTTTTCAAGTGGATAAGCTGAATCTAAACTTACTTGAGATCTTCATATCAAAGTCGAATGGTCATTTAATGCATATTTTAACTCCGAGAATTACATTGAAACACCCCATCTCAATACAATCTAATGAGTTGCATCTACCAAATTGCATATTTAATATGTGAATTGAATGAACTAATATTGTGAGTAGAAGAATCGTTAAACAGAGTTCAAGTTTCTGTTTTTCCTGCAAAATGTAACTCTATGTGCAGATTATTCTCACAAAAAGTATTTGCCTATCTGCTGCCTCTTTTGCCCTCTTCAATTACTATAATCACAAATTCCTTTTCCTCTGTCCATATATTAAATCACAGACCTCTCAAAACTTCCAGACTCTTTTTCTCTGTTATACTTTACTAGTATCCCTTGCCCTTCTGATTTTTGTCCAAGTCTTCCCTCAGTCACCACAGCTGACACATCTATGTTAATTTATTTTCTTTCAGTGTAAACTATAAATTTTTCTCTTTAATATTTCCTTCAATATGTCACTGAATTTTATCAGTCTCTAGACAGATAAACATATTTAACAAATTTCATTTCATCTCAGTGTGCTATTTCTCCAGTTTTGCAAAAAAAGAAGTTGAAGAGTCTAGAGTGGAAGTCCTAAGAGGAACGACTGAAAGAACTGGGATTGTTTATCCTAGAGAAAAGGAGGCTGACAGAAGACATTATCACTCCCTAAAACTACCTTAAAGGAGTTTGTAGCGAGGTGTGTGTTGGTCTTTTCTCCCAATAAGGCAAGAGGAAATGGCCTCAGGTTGCACCAGGGGAGGTTTAGAGTGGATATTGGGAAAAATTTGTTCACCAAAAGTTGGTGAAGCATTGGAACAGGCTGTCAGGGAAGTGGTTGAATAACTATTCCTGGACTTATTTGTAGATGTGGTGCTTACGGGCCTGGTTTATTGGTGGACTTCATAGTGTTAGGCAGTTGGTCCCAATGATCTTATGGGTGTTTTCCAACCTAAATGATTCTATGATATTATTATTCTCATATAGACACTTTGACCTTACCAAAGCTTTTAAAATGGATTAGCAGTGTCATGTCATGAAGGTGAGGTAGTACAGGTCACAGCAAACTGTGAAGGCAGCTGAATTGGCTGAATTAAAGGGCAGAAATTACTGGCAAATCTCCTGGACTGAACACCACTTTGCCAAAAAAAAAGTTTTGCTTTTTTTTTTTTGTTTTTGTTTTTTTTTAACATATATTTTAGTGAAGTAACACAAATGAACCAGCAGATTAGCTCTTTCAGACAGTATTTGCTATGGCTCTGCTTAGGGGTTCATATGTATAATGCCAGAGATTCTGTAGTGTAGGCAAGACCTAAATAATGTCGTGTTATACTTCACTTATTTTTCAGGAGCAGGAAGTAAGCTTTCTGAACAGGTGCAAGCTTTGAATACTCCGTTTTAGCTCCATAAATCCATTGGAGTGCTAAAGCTAGTGATGATTTGCTGCTTGACAGTTTTGAGGGTAGCATTTTAGTGGAGAATTGCTGAAGAACAATAACACTTGAAATGGCCATGGTTAGTTCAGTTGTGTGTGCTAAGAATTTCCTCAGGCCTTTTCAATCTCTCTATAAAAAATAATCAGGCAAGATGATTCATCTCTTCAATAACCATACCAAATACATACCACCATCTGTGACAAAAATTCCATTAACTGAGTTCAATCCTCAGGAAATAAAAGATTTTTTAAACAATCAAGAACTGTTAACGTAATTTTCCAGTACTGCAAGGTAGAGAAAACCCTCAAAAGGGAAATTTTGGATTTTTTTTTCCTTCATACTGTACTAATTCCTAAATCAGGGCTCTATGTTTATAAGGGAAATGGAAGGATCTGTCATTTACATCATCCAGTTTCCTATTTAGTGTCTTAATCAAGATGGGGAAAAAGTATTCTGTGCCTTAAAAAGAATACTTTTGCAAATGATGACTGAAGCTGGTGACCCAGCTTTAATCTAAACAGAATGGGACTGTAAATTATTCTGTCAGAATTCATTCCAGGTCACTGAGAAATTAAAACTACTAGATGAAAGTTTAATTTTGCATTTTATTTCTTCTTTTATTTTTTTTTCCTCACAATGCAAGCCAATTGAAATATACAGGATTTAATATAGTAAAAATAGGGAAAATCCTGACAGTCAGTCTAGTGAATCTCAAGGCATAATAAAGAAAGAAACTGTCAGGCTATTTTGTGAATAAGTTATTTAACAAAGGAAGCCGTATTTATGATAGCAGATTATTTGTGAATCAGTAGAGGTTTCTATAAATGCATTATTTAGTTATGAATGGTTCCTGTGGAAAAATTAAATAAAGTGCAGTCTGTGAGTGTTCTTAGGCTTTATTGGTTATTCCTTATTACCGTTTTTCATTTCAGTGCAGAACTGCTCATCTAGGTGACACGTAATCTTTTTGTGATTGCATAACAGAAACTTTTAAAATTGAAGAATAAGTAAATAAATGATGAATAATAATAAATGAACAAAGAATGTAGCTGTCCATGTGAGAAATGAATACTTTATTTGCAATATTAGTTCCCCAAACATTTGTAAGAACAGCATATTTGTATAGAATTATTCAGAAAAAGAACCATAAAATGTACAGCAATGTCTAAATAGAATTTAAATGCATCCACCTAAAGGTAACTTCTGTATTATTCAGACAGTTCTAATCTTCAGTGTTTAGAATACATTGAACATTTTTTTTTTGGCATTTCATTTTGAGCACTAGGAAGGAGAGGAGATTTCCTGTCTTTATGAACTAGAGTACAGTGAGAATACTCATTTCACAGTGACAAATGAGGCAGATATTTCATAAATAGCTGCTAGTTATTTTTTGAAAGCACCGTTTTGTTAGATAGCTATGAAAGAACAACTATGAACAAACTGTTATGTTTTTACAAAGTTGCCAGCTACACTTTTTATCAGTCTGAGTTGCTCCTTACAAGTACAATAAAAGCAGACTAGCATTCATGTGTGTCTTTGATCGTGTTCAGTGCAGTCAGTGTAATACTGCAAACATAATGAGTTCTGCAGTCATTCCCTTTGTGCAGCTGAGTGGCTGTGCTCTTTTTACTCTTTAATTTTTCTCTTTATAACTTTAAATAAAAAACAAAGAGGTAAAAAAGTAAGTATATGAATATTTCATATTTTATTAGCTTTAAGCAAGTTAACACCAACTCTCAAAGTAGTCAGTAACTGTGGGTTCTTGTTGTTGATGTTTTAAATTCACTGCTTGAAATGTTTTGCATATTGCTATCATATAATAGATTTCACAAGAAAAATCAGTGAATCCAGTTCATTCTTAGAAGACATATTTTTCTCCCCCATTATCTCAGTCAAGACAAGGAAAACCAGGCTTGTACACTTTGAATTGTTTTTACCTATAAATGTTTGCACTTAACATTTGGTCCTGGAGCAAGCTGCTTCCAAGCTTTAATTTAAAACACTACAATGTTATGCCTCACAATCTCATACCCAAGTAAGCTCAATTAGGTTCAATTTTGTGTCATCAGATCCCAAACTCTCCCCTAGGCAACCAATAAGAAGGAAGACATACTGCAATATAAATATCAGATTAAACCAAGTTCATTTTGCCTCTAATGACAGGAGTTAATTACAATACTACATAATATTCATAAAAAGGTCATAATTGTGAATGCTTGATTACCTTTCATATTATTTTACCAGTCATGTGTGAGATGAATCTAATTATTGACTGTAAAAGCCCCTTTAAGGAAAACGGGTCTACCTGAGAGTAGATACCTTGCCAAAGTATCCCACAGCTGTTTTCTGGATCTCTATTGACTGTAGGAGGAACATAAAATAGTAAGGCTCCTTGCTTTAGTTCTTTTTTGGATGTCCTGAATTGAATGAGATGAATGCCAAACTTAATGGTTCAAAAACTATCAAGTCTTCATATTTTTTAATTATTTTGTATTATGAGCAAAAAAGGTAAAAAATAGATTTGCACCAAGTTTATACTGCTGATGGAGATTAAAAATGGTTATCCCCCACCACATCTGACAGATACTCAGTTATACAAAGCACTTCAGAGATATTGCAAAGCTTGACATCTCTTTAAACCTTTATGTATAATAGTCAGACTTCTTAATACTTAGTGGTATATAGTAAGAATTACAGTTTTTGTTCTATTATGTATATCTAGCAGAAGAATCTGTTTTGAGCAACTTACTGAAAAGATGTAGATGTGAGTTAGCAATCAGTAGAAGTTATAATTGATTATTGCAATAGTTAAGGGAAACAAAATATATGGTCATTTTGGCAGAATCAAAAGATATTGAAATGAGGTGTTAATTAAATTTCACAATGTCAGGATAGCTAGATAAATAGATTTTGACAATGCTGCCTCTGGACTTAGAGAGAAACTTAACTTTTCACTTTTATACATTGCATCTCATTAATTTTTCTTACTCTACTTTTTTAACTTCCTAAGTTAAAAAAGGCAAGCAGATAATTCTTCATACTTCATAATCGGTAAGATCTTTTTTCCTTTCTCCTAGATTGTCCTTAATCTGCTTTGTGCTTAAACCTGGAAATAATATCTCCAGAAAGACTCATACTAACTCTAACTCTGTGAGCTAACTCTGTGAGAATCTCATGTATTCTTATGAGTGCATACTAATCCTTGCGACTGCGAAGAAGTCTGTACTGTTACAATTTATGAAAAATTTATACTAGAAAAAGAATTTTAATTAAAAATTGGTTTTGTTTTGAATAGTTCAATAATGGGTAGCATGTTATTGGAAGAGTTTTACTGAACATTACCTATATTTTGGAAGTGAAAACTTTGAGTAGGAAAATTTGAGCATATTCAACTATTTTCAAAAGGTATATTAAAGGTTTCATGGTATGAAAACCATGAGTTATTAGGAATTGTTGATAGCTTAATCACTTTAGTGACTAAATATTTTTTTAAAAATTAAAAGGTTTTTACAGAAAGGGTCATTGGACACTGGAACAGGCTGCCCAGGGAGGTGGTTGAGTCATCATCCCTGGAGGTATTTAAAAGAAGGGTGGATGAGGTGCTCAGAGGCATGGTTCAATGGTTGATAGGAATGTTTGGACTCGATGATCCTGGAGATTTTTTCCAACCTAGTGATTCTGTGATTCTGTGATATGCTGGTGATTAGAATGCAACATATAACCAAGATGTGAAATGTGTTTATTCTGGAGTTAGTGGGATAGATCCTAGATTGAATCTCCTACAAAATTAAAAAATTAAAAAATGAACAAAAATTCAATACATATGTGAAATGAGTGTGTTTTCTGATATACAAAATTGGTCTATTTTATTTGAATATACAGTGTTATTTTTCTGGAAAATAAAGTGTTAATAAAAACATTATTTTTGAAAAAAGTATTCTTTTTCCCAGCTTGCTAAATTTTTACAATAAAACTCTTCTGCCAGTTAGGTTATTTTTTAATGATAGTGCACTTAATATCTGTATTTGAATGTCCATATTGTTCTTGAAAGATAAGGAAAATATAACCTTCTTAAGGCCATAGAGTTCCCAAAAGATTCTCTCATTTAGTGAGATACAAGTTTCTGGACCATGTTCAAAAAAGCCAAAACAAACCAATTAAATAAAAAGCAACCCCAAAACATTAGTCAAAGAAATTAAAAGTACTTGTATTAAAACAATAAAAAAGTATACATAGAAAATAATTTCTAAATTAGTTGTTAAAGTGTATCTCAGTAATAGTAACAAAATGCCTATTTATTATGTTCATTTTTAATTTCTTAGACATGAGATTTGCTACCTTAACCCCCCTGAACTTAAGTCACTGTGTAGCCCTCTCCCACTCTCACACCCACCCATAGCTAGTCATATCCACACTTACTTCACTGTTGAGAGAAATCGTTAATAAAAAAACTTCCTTCACACACACTTTCTGCATGTTTTTCCTCAGTTTCCACATTAACAGCATATACTACAGACTGCTTCAACAGTGACTTTAATATATTATATTTATACTGATTCATTTCATGTGATGTCTCTATTCCTTATTGGCTGTACGAGCTTTCTGAGATACAACCGTATGATAAAATACTGTACTAATGTATTTTCAACTGTTTCTAATTATGTATGTTCATAAGTGTATTTGAAACATTTCCATTAGCTTTCAAAATCATAACTTTAGTTGATTTAATAATGTCCTTCACAGTAACAAGCTGCATCATTCATCATTGCCCTGACAGTGTCTATATTCAAATTACTTTTAAGCCTGCTGGTGGCAAAGATACCTGATGACATGAAAAATATTTATTAGTCCTTCATATTTTATCTTTCTGCATTAATACTCAATTGATTTAGAGTAATTTATAGCAGAAGCAGCCTGTTGTCTTGCCAGCAGAGAGGAAAATGTTGAGTCTGCAGTGAGCAAAACCACAGGCTATCTTTTCAGCGTAAATATAGTACCAATGCTAATTAAGAGAGAGTCATTTTCTCATAGCTAGATTACTCATAAACCATAGTTTCATTCATTTTTTATATGATGTACTTTGAAATAACATATTAATGCTATGAAATCAACTACTTTAATTTGGTTTTCTTCACGTATTTATTTTAAAATATTTATATCTGCTATTAGTGAAATTTTTACCCTATAAGGTTATCTACTTATCCTACATCCTACAAATCTCACAATTTTCCAGGCAGACCAAGAAGCAAAACACTTGATGAGAGAATTATGGCTCAATTCAGTTACCTGAAGTTGCTCATCTGACACCACTTGAGAAGCTACAAAATATTCAAGAAACTGCAGGTCACAGGCAAGTAAGAAAGACTATGTATGGGAAACTTGTCCTTGTGGAGAGACAGCAGGAGGCTGGACAGGATGACCTAAGGAGTCGCAAATGATACTAAAAATTACCTATACCTTAGCAAATATGCTGTGTCCCCTATTGGCTACAAAGGAAGCTTGGATATCTTGGTCATTTGCAGGCTCCTACAATAGAAGCGTAACTTGAACTGGCTTAATCTTGAGACAAATCCCTCCTGAAGCTCACTTTCATAGTATTTTTAATTCTTCAGCTTTGTCATGGTAGAATAGCCTGCTAACTCTTCTGCTGTCCTTCAAAGACAGTTATCTATCATCTTGTTAGCCATATTCTTAAATCTTGGAGGAAGACTAAAATATGCTGTAATACTCCTGAGGAATAAAAAGAAGGATTATTTTAGATAGTATCTAGCAGAGCTGTCATATCTAACCACAAGAAATTACACAAAACTTACTCTGTTCTGCAGAGCACCTACATCTTACATAGAAAAAGTTAGAAGGATACCCTTGTGTTGCCCTTTCCAGGAAACTTGAATGCAAAATATTTAATCTTCAGGTGAAGGAACAGGTTTAGAGGGAAAACTAGCCAATTAAAAAGTATATCCAGTCTGCTTACAGGATTCTTATTACACAGTCAGATTCAGCTCACTGAATGGAGGTCCGTGTGTCAGATTCAAACACCCTTTTTAGTCCATGAAGGAAGCAGGAAGGCCTAAAAAAAGAATGAACACGCTCAAAACTGTATTAAAAAACCAGAATAGAATAGAATAGAATAGAATAGAATAGAATAGAATAGAATAGAATAGAATAGAATAGAATAGAATAGAATAGAATAGAATAGAATAGAATAGAATAGAATAGAATAGAATAGAATAGAATAGAATAGAATAGAATAGAATAGAATAGAATAGAGCAGAATAACAATCTTCTAAAGTGTCACTTTCTCTCTGTTGTCAATTAAGGGGCTTCAAATCATTGTCTCAGATGTCGAAATTACAGAACCATAGAATCACAGAATCATTTAGGTTGGAAAAGATCCTTAAGACCATCAAGTCCAACAACATAACACTGCTAATTCCATCAATAAAGCAGGTCCTTAAGCACCAAAACTACACATTTTTAAATGCCTCCAGGGATGGCAACTGCATAATTTCCCTGAGCAGCCTGTTCCAATGTTTGACAATGCTTTCAGTGAAGAAATTTTTCCTGATATCTAATCTGAACCTCCCTTAGTATGACTTGAGGGCATTTCCGCTTGTCCTATCACTAGTTAATTGGGAGAAGAAGCCAACACCCATCTTGCTACAACCTCATTTCAAGTAATTGTAGACAGTCATAAGGTCTCCCCTCAGCCAGTCCTCATAAGGCTTTTACTCCAGGCCCCTCACTAGCTTTGCTGCCCTTCTCTGGACATGCTCCCGTCTTTCTCACAGTGAGGGGCCTAAAACTGAACACAGTATTCGAGGTGCAGCCTCATCAAAACTGGGTGCATGAGCATGATCGCTCCTCTGGTCCTGCTGGCTACACTATTTCTGGCACAACCCATGATGCTATTGGCCTTCTTGGCCACCTGGCACACTGCTGGCTCATGTTCAGCCACCTGTTGACCAACACCTCCAGGTCCTTTTCTGCAAGGAAGATTTCCAGTCACTCTTTCCCAAGCCTGCAACATTGCACGGGGGTTTTTGTGACACTAGGACAGATCATTTAGTTCTATTAAATCTCATACAATTGGCCTCAGCTCAATTATTCAGCCTGTCCAAACCCCTCCATAGAGCATTTCTACCCTCAAGCAGATTAACATTCCCACACAGTTAGGTGTGATCTGCAAACTTACTGAGGGTGCACTTGATCCTCTTGTTCAGATTGTTCATAAAGGTATAAAGCAGAACTGATCCCAATACCAAGCTCTGAGGAACACCACTTGAGACAAGCTGACAACTAGTTTTAAAATCCATTCATCACAATTCTTTGGGCTTTGCCATCCAGCCAATATCTTACCCAGCGAAGAGTAGAATCGTAGAATGGGTTTGGTTTGAAAATAAATTCAAGATCATCGAGTACACCCATCCAAGCCATAAGCATCCAGTTTCTCCAGGAAAATGCTGTGGGAAATGGTGTCAAAGGCTTTACTAAATCCTAGAGAGACAACATACACAGCCTTTCCCTTGTCTACTAAGTGGGTCACCTTTTTATAGAAGGAGATCGAGTTAGTCAAGCAGGACCTGCCTTTCATAAATCTACGCTGAGTGGGGCAGATCCCCTGATTGTCTTCTATGTGCTGTGTGATGGCGCTCAAGATAATCTGCTCTAAAACCTTCCACAGCACCAAGGTCAGGCTGATAGACCTGTAGTTCCTTGGATGTCCCCTCCTTTTTGTAGAGGGGCATCACATTTGCTAACCTCCAGTCAACTGGGACCTCCTGGGTGAATAAGTGCTGCTGACAAATGATGGGAAAGTCTGTTGAGCACTTCCATATGCTCCTTCAATACATTTGGGTGAAGCCCAGCCAGCCCCATAGATTTGTTTGTGTTTAAGTGGTGTAGCAAGCCACTAAGCATTTTCCATCAGATTCTGGAGGCTTCATTCAGCTCTGAGGATACAGAAAGATAAAATAGATAAATGCTATCTTAAATGTTATTTTGACTACCTAGATGTTTCCATAACAAGGTAGGACACTCACATTTACACGTGTATAGAAGCGGACTTCTCATAGATGAGCAGCAGTTATCTGAGACAAAAAATGGGGCTCAGGACAGGCTTGCCAAATCATGTCAAATCATGTAAATCCACACGGTCAATTGAAGCTAAGAAACAGAAACTAATAGTTCTGGATTTCAATGAGAAAAGATTGAAAATTGTTCCTGTTACATGTTAGTGTAAATAATTCTAACTACACAAACAAAAATGGTTGATTTTTGGATTAAATTAATAAATATGCAAATAAAGACTTATCAATTAGAGAGACAAATGGATACTGTTGATGACTTTTTAAAGACTTTGGAAAGTGTTCATTGCCTCCCTGAGGCAACAGTCCCTCATTTCAGCACTGGGACATTAGGATGCTAATCCTTCAGGCTTGCCTGAACCGTGCTTAGTGCAAACACAGAGGCCCTCAGTATCTAATCATGCTTCTTGCCTAAACAGACATTTGGTCATCCCTATGTTGTTTTGTAACCCATCATGTAATCCATTTCATAATTCAGTATGTAGACACTGTAATTGCATATATTGATCTCTATTACATATTTCCTTGCTACTCTTATCATATTAATAGAGAAACAATATTTAATAATGTCATTGCAACTAATTTGTTCTTGTCACATGGCCTTCAATGATTACATATTTTGCTTTTGATCCTGTGTTGATTTAGTGTTTAATGCCTAAAGCTCCTCTTTGATAATTCACTGCTTATTTTGGACTGTATTGTTTTCATTAACTCATAGTGGTTGGAATTTAAATACAAAGGTAATGACACAAAAAAAGAGAAAATGTAATGGTGAGAAAGATTTATATTTTAAGGGAGAATAGAGATAGGATAAAGAATGCACTGAAAATTTGAAACAAATATATTTTAAATTTTGTGAAAAAATTAAAGACAGAAAACATGAACATCAATTAAGGAACTGTAATTAGTAAACTAAGATTATAAAGAAGAAATTAGCCAACTTCCACTAAAACAAAAAAATCATAAACAGTGGATCTAAATACCTCTTAAAACTAAGTACAATAATTTCATCTACTCCTTAATTTCAACCCTGAAATATATACCCTAAGGCACTCATAATGGATACATTCAAGTCTTTTTTTCAAGAATTATTAGAAAGCTTCTTCACCAATGCTTCCACTAAATTCTACATCAAACAAAAACATTGTAGAACTACATATTTCATCTATCCTATTCTATAGTATAAGATTTTTAAAACTGCATTTTTAGACTATTTAAATCAATTTAAATATAGTATTTAAAGAAAATATCTTCCTGTCGTGCTCTGGTGGTTTGATGCTGGCAAGAAACTAAATCTCCACATAATAATTCGCTCACTCCCCTATCAGTGAAGTGAGGTAGAGAATTGAAAGAGCAAATGTTGAAAATTCATAGGTCAAGAAAACTGTTTAATAAGTGAAATAAATTCCAATACAGGAGCAAATCCAAGAAGGAATTAATTCACTACTTCCCATCAACAAGCAGATGTCTAGCCACTTCCTGGCAAGCAGGTCTTCAGCACATGTAATGGTTACTTTTTGAACACAAGTGCCATAATCACTAACATGTCCCCTTCCTCCTGAGCTTTTACTGCTGAGCACAACATCATATGGTATGGGATATTCCTTTGGATTTGGGGGTCATCTCTCATACCTGAGTTCCCACCCAGCCTCTTGTGCACCCCTAACCTGTGCACTGGTTGTGCAAAGTGAGATACAGAAAGTCCTGATTTTGTGTAAGCACTCTTCAACAACAGCTGAAATATTGCCACACTGTCATTATTTTTTCATAAATTCAAACCATAGCAGTAGACTGGCTGCTATGAAGAAAATTTACTCTGTCTGAAAACTAACCCACTGCGTGTTTAAGGAGAAAGTTTGAGTCAAGAAATAATTAATATTTTGGTTTGGTTTGTTCTCATAACTATTTTCCTAGTCAGTGTCCAGGATATATTTCAAATACTAGAGATTATTTCTATTATTTGAGCATGTAAGCATTAAGAGCAGATGAATCTATTTCTCCCAGGAGTTTACTGTAGTTATCACTATGTAATGAAGTTTGAATTTCAAAATAAGCCTCTGTTACTCACTTCTGTTTTTCAGATAAATTGGCTTATTTTTCAACAGGTTCTAAAAAGACATTTCAAAGTACTGTGAAGAAGATAGACCTTAAATTCCAAGGAGACTTTGCTGTGTGGAACATATGAGAAATCTTACCACCTACCTGCTCTACAGCTACTCTCATTTCTTGTAGTTCCTTGACCTTAAATGGATAGATGAGCAGAGAAATATAACAGGAGGATTTTCAATTTACGGACATGCCTGGAGAAAATAAACAGCATTTATTGCATTGATTTTTGCTGTCACGGATATAAGAAGCAATAGCTACTCTTTCTGTGGTCTACAACTGGACAAAAATCCAAAAGCCAATGAAACAGTATAATGTTGTGGAAATAATGAAAGAAAATGATGATAAGCACAATAAGATCAGAGTGAATCTTAAAAGTCAGTAACCTTGTCTGCAGGCACACATGATTCAGAGCCATCTTATTATTACCTCACAGACTTCTGTTCAATAACTGCATTTCTGAAGTTTCTCCTCAGTACTTCTGATAGGTCTTCTTCCATCTATTATAAAGTCTATATAAACACCCTTCCTGATGACTGAATAATGGAAGAGGAGGTATTAGTTGTAGGCTAGAAATATTCATTAGTTATTGTACTAAAAATATTGATAAATTTATTTTGGGTCAGGAATATGTGATTTCTCAATACAATGAGATTGCCCATAAATTCACTTTAACGTTAGGAATTTTAGGTGAAGATTTTGACACTGGAGCATCAAATACGAATAATGAATGTCTTAGCTGCTCATAGGCAGGCAGGAGATAATGGACTACGTCATTTTTATCAATACAAGAAGACAGAATCCACTGTCAGCAAATGAGAGAACAATGAGAAATGTGAGGGAAGCAAAAGACCTGATATTCCATGTAGTAGAACCTCATCCCATAGAGGCTGTGATAAGTTTGAACATTGGGCCAATAAAAACCTCACACTGTTCAATAAGCAGAAATGCCAAGATCTGCACCTGAGAGGGAACAGGGCTACAGAACATGGGAATCTGGGAAGCACCTGGCTGAACATCAGTCCTACTGGAATGAACAGAGGGAAGTTTGCTCTCTTCCTGGGGCTTCGGTTAGAGATGTAGATAGAAAATGACCAACTCTGGTAAGGCCCACAGATTATTATCCTCTGTTGATTTTCCTGTTAGGTAGTAATGAAATCCTGGTAAGAAATTTGAGAGTAAACAAGAGGGATTTAAGGGCCTTGGGAAGTATGGTGAAGGGTTCAGGGGCACAAGTTGTTTTCTCCTCCATCATTCCAGCTACTGGGAATGATGAGGGAATGAATAGGAAGGGCAGGGAAATAAATAGCTGGCTCCAAACTTGGTGTGAGGACCAAAATTTAGATTCTTTGACCATGGGTTGATGCACAAATCACCAGGCTTACTGTCCAAGGATGGGGTACACCTGTCCCCGAGGGGCAAAAGGAGGGCTCATTAATAGAACTTTGAACTGCATGTGACGGGAGAGGGGAACATAACCAGGCTTGATAGAAAAAAGCCTAGGAATGGCACTCCAGTTTCTGCTGGATGATGTGCTGGCATTGGTCTGCCACCTCACAGTAAGCGAGTAATAACACTTTAAATGGCACCACAGAAGGGTTAGATAATTCAGTGAGTAGTTGCTTAGTAATTAAGACTATTCCCCTTAGGACCGCAGCAGGATCAACAGCCCAGCTGAAGTGCATCTATACCAATGCACACTGCATTGGCATTAAACAAGAGGGACTAGAAATAATTGTAAGGCAAGAAGACTACGTTATAATTGACAACACAGAAACATGGTGGAATGACTCACATAACAGGAGTGCTGCTGTGACTGGCTGCAGACTCTTTAGGAGGAATAGGCAAGAAAGGAGAAGTGGTGGGGTAACCCTATGTGTTAGAATCATAGAATCATAGAATAACCAAGTTGGAAGAGGCCTACAGGATCATCGAGTCCAACCATTCCTATCAAACACTAAACCATGACCCTTAGCACCTCATCCACCCATGCCTTAAAACACCTCCAGGGAAGGTGAATCAACCACCTCCCTGGGAAGACTGTTCCAGTGACCAATTACCCTTTCTATGAAAATTTTTTTCCTAATATGCAGCCTAAATCTCCCCTGGTGGAGCTTGTGGCCATTCCCTCTCATCCTGTTCCCTGTCACTTGGGAGAAGAGGCCAACTCCCTCCTCTCTACAACCTCCTTTAAGGTAGTTGTAGAGAGCAATGAGGTCTCCCCTCAGCCTCCTCTTCTCCAGGCTGAACAACCCCAGCTTTCTCAGCTGCTCCTCATACGGCCTGTTCTCCAGCCCCTTCACTAGCTTTGTTGCTCTTCTCTGGACTCGCTCCAGAGCCTCAACATCCTTCTTGTGGTGAGGGGCCCAGAACTGAACACAGGATTCGAGGTGCAGTCTCACCAGTGCCAAGTACAGAGGAAGAAAAACCTCCCTGGACCTGCTGGTCACACTGTTTCTGATACAAGCCAAGATGCCATTGGCCTTCTTGGCCACCTGGGCACACTGCTGGCTCATGTTCTGTCAGCTGTCAAGCAACACTCCCAGGTCCCTCTCCTCCAGGCAGCTTTCTAGACAGACTTCTCCTAGTCTGTAGCACTGCATGGGGTTGTTGTGCCCCAAGTGCAGGACCTGGCATTTGGCCTCTTTAAACCTCATGCTGTTGGACTCTGTCCAGTGGTCCAGCCTGTTCAGATCCATTTGCAGAGCCTCCCGACCCTCCAGCAGATCCACACTTCCACCCAGCTTAGTGTCATCTGTAAACTTGCTAAGGGTGCACTCGATGCCTTCATCCAGGTCATTGATAAAGACATTGAACAGGGCTGGACCCAGCACTGAGCCCTGGGGAACCCCACTTGGAACTGGCCTCCAGCTGGATTTAGCACCGTTTTCCACCACTCTCTGGGCCCGGCCATCCAGCCAGATTTCCACCCAGGAAAGTGTTCGCTTCTCCAGGTCAGAGGCTGTCAGTTTCCATAGAAGAATACTGTGAGAAAGCGTGTCAAAGTCTTTACTGAGGTCCAGAAAGATACATCCATAGTGTTTCCCTTGTCCAGCAGCCGAGTCACTTTGTCATAGAAGGCGATCAGGTTAGTTTGGCAAGACCTGCCTTTTGTGAACCCGTGTTGACTGGGGCTGATCGCCCAGTTCTCTTGCATGTGCTTCATGATAACACTCAAGATCACCTGTTCCATGACTTTCCCTGGCACTGAGGTCAGGCTGACAGGCCTGTAGTTTCCTGGGTCCTCTCTCCAACCCTTCTTGTAGATGGGCACAACATCAGCCATCCTTCAGTAAAGTGGAACTTCCCCAGTCTTCCAGGACTGTTGGAAGATGATGGAAAGGGGTTTGGCCAGCACATCTGCCAGCTCTTTCTATACCCTCGGGTGAATCCCATCTGGCCCCATAGACTTGTGGGTGTCTAGTCAGGCAAGCAAGGCTCTGACCACCTCCTCTTGGACCATGGGAGCCTCATGTTGCTCTTCTAGCTCCAGGGTTCATACAGAAAGGGAACAACTTGCCTTACAATTAAAGACTGAGGCAAAGAAGGCATTAAGTACCTCAGCCTTTTCTTCATCCCCTGTCACTGTTGCTCCTTCTGCAACAGAGTGTTTCAACAGCGTCGAACTCATTGATGATGATGATAGGGTTGAATGTCTATGGGTGAAAATCAGAGGTGCACTTAATAAGGCAGATATTGTGGTGGGAGTCTGCTATAGACCATCCAGCAAGGAAGAAGAGGCTGATGAGTTACTCTAGAAGCAACTGGGATAAGTCTCATGACCACTAGCCCTTGTCCTTCTGGGAGATTTTAACTTGCCAGATGTCTGCTGGAAGTATAATACAGCAGAGAGGAAAGAGTCTAGGAGGTTTCTGGAGTGTGTGGGAGACAACTTCCTGACACAACTGGTGAGTGATCTGACTGGGGAAGGTGCCCCACTGGACCTGCTGCTCATGGACAGAGAAGGTCTTGTGAGAGATGTGACAGAGGATATCTGGGGAATAGTGATCATGACATGATAGAAATCAGAGTTTTAGAAGAAATAAAGTTGGGGAGTGGTAGAGGAGTGAGGAGGGTGTCAGTAGAATGGCCACCTTGGACTTCTGGAGAGCAGAATTTGGTCTGTTCAGAAGGCTGGTTGATAAAGTTCAGACACCCCTTAAGGGCAAAGAAGCTCAAGAGGGCTGGATGCTCTTGAATAATTCCTGGTGGCACAAGAAAAGCCATTCCTGTGTGTCAGGAAATGAGGTGTCAGGGAAGAAAACTGGCCTGGCTGAGCAGAGGGCTCTGGGTAGAAATCAAGAAGAGGAACATATATGAAAATATATGAAATATATGAAAATATTTGAAGAAGGGGTAGACAACCTGGGAGGATTACAGAGATTAAGTAGGATCATGTAGAGAGAAAATCAAAAGGGCTAAAGATGAATTAGAACTTAGATTGGCCCATTCTGTGAAAGAAAAAAAAAATCATCGTACAAATATATCACCAACAAAAGGAGAACCAAGAAGAAACTCCATCCTTTACCGGATGCAGGGGGAACAACAGTGACAAAGGATGTGGATAAGGCTGAGGTACTTAATGCTTTCTTTGCCTCAGTCTTTAATAGTAAGGCATGATGTTCTCCAGTTACTCTACTTTATGAGCCAGAAGACAGGGAGGAAGAGCAGATCAAAGTTCCCTTGATCCAAGAGGAAGTGGTTAGAGAACTGCTTGGTCAATTAGACATTCACATGCCTGTGGGGCCAGATGGGATCCACCCAAGGATATTAAGGCAGCTGGCAGAATTACTTGCCAAACACCTTTCTATCACCTTACAGCAGTCCTGGCTGACTGGGGAAGTTCCATTGAACTGCAGGATGTTACATCCATTTACAAGAAGGACCTGAGAGAGGATTCAGGAATCTACAGGCCTGTCAGCCTGACTTCACTGATATAATTTTGTCCTAACTGTATTTTCTAAAATTTATAGGTATTCTTCAGATGATGTGAAAATCTCTCGGCCTTTCATTAGCTCTTAATTCATTCTCAGAACTATGAAGAAAATATATAATTTAGCACTAAAATATCCTAACTATTTTAAATAACTCTTCATTTGAAAAAGTAGTGAATGAATACAGGCACTGAAAAAACATCATCTTTTACTTCCACAAAAATTAAACCTTAATGTGCTAGAACATTTTACTCCTTCATATGAAAAGTGAGCATTTCAATCTATTCTCTACAGTCAGGAATTTTAACAGAGGTTCTTACTGTTCCTGTAGATGCAACAAATGTGCAACACTAAATGACCTCAGTCAAAAAATATTTTAACTGCTTAAAGTCGATATCTAGTATAGTTTGACTTAGGCTAATATTACTTTAACTTAGTAGATACATATTCCCCTCACATAGTTTTTGAGCATTTAAAAGATGTCTGATCTTTCTTAATGGTCTGTATTTGTTTGGGTCCATAAAACCAAATAAAAATATTTGAAATGGTTAAGCAGAGACATGTACAGAAGTAGTCATTCAAAATACTGCATTCTCAGAAATAAAATAGTATTAAAAAAGCCCCAAACTCCTAAAGTCAAATCATAACATAACAAACCCAAAACAACAAAACCCCCCACCCTTAATGGAGTTGTTACATTTAAAAAAGTTCTTTATTATAATGATAATTAATTCTGTATGTTATTCCTACTGTTCCTAAGCCATTACCTTCAACTTACCCTCTGTACTGGGTTTATGTTGAAAGGTTTTGGTAGCAAGGGGCATTGCAGAGGTAGATTCTGTGAGAAGACACCAGGAGCTGCCCCCGTTTTGGACAAAGCCAGTTCCAGAAGCTCCAAGATGGATCTACCACTGGCCAAACTTGAGCCTATCAGTGATGATGGTAGCACCTCTGTGATAGAGCAAGTCTTACCATAGCTGTTGAGAGGACTGCACTCTTTGTGCCTTATTTAGATGAACTGATGATCCAGAGATATCTACAACAATGCAGTAAAATGTGAAACTTCCTTCATTCAATGCTACGATCCTACTCTTCCATTTAATATCTTATCAGTAGTATAATGGGGAAAAAACCCTTTGGTTTACAGAAGTAAATAAGATAGCTTTTATGTAGGCAAATGTAGAAAACTGCAGAAAGTTTCAACTACAAGAAACATAAAAGAGGTATTTGATTTTGTGTTAAGAAGCTAAAGACAGCATGTTTCAAATGGTTTAAATCTTCGTAAGATATTTGTCGTGTCTAATGTGAGGCAGCTAAATCAGGAAATCACATTAAGAATCTAATTAAATTTTAGGCATTTTATGTCACTTCATATAGTCTAGAAAGAGAGAAGAAAAGGCTCATGCAAAGAGTAATTAAAAGTAGAGTACCTTATAATCCTATTAATTTATACAGTTCATAGACTTTAACGCCTGACATACTTAAAACAGACTAGTTCCTATTTTAGATGCATCAGTTTGCCAGATAAATGAATGAGAAACTTCCGGTTAAAAGAAGCTCAATATTTTTTTCTCATCTGTATACAGTAACACCCAGTTCATCATGTTAGTCCTACATTATAGTATGAGATCTGACATAGAAAAACCCCTGAGATGTGCCTGCAACTCTTTTAAACATATTATGAAAATCATCTATGATCACCTTCAAAATAGTTCCCCTCTGAGTTGACACACAGCTTCATATGATGCTGCCAATATTCAAAGAAATTCCACAGATCATTTTCAGAAAGGCGCTTGAGTATCTCTGTTGTTTTTCTTTCATATATTCTACCAAAAAAAAATGGGTTCCTTTGAACACTGACTTGATCTTTGGGATCTTCACAATAAGCCTTAGTCAATAACAGAAAGATTTACATTACATATTTCTTCAATTTAACAGAAACCTTCATATTCACTTGTTGTTCACTCTTGTACACTGACATTTTTGGATGGAGTGTAAGAAAACATCTATATTTGAACATGCATCTATTCATACTGAGTGAAGTGATCGAGTTGAGCCATGCCTCACTGTGATAGGTTAGAACATGTTCTATAATCATCTTTGTCTCTCCTCTCCCACTCTTGGTTCCTGGGCTATGGAGTGAGTCTCAGGAAGTTTTGTGATGGATCTCGTATTCACACTCTTCAGTAACACCAATTAATTCTATAAGCCTCTTATATTCGTATTCTCAAAATCCCAATAAAATTACATTTACTTTATGGATAAAAAATATATGAACTGGAAACTCTGAATTATGAATAATGAGATAGTAAGTGCATGTTAGTGCACCTAATTATCATGGCTCTAAAATAGCGATATCAACATAATTCCCTAGAAAGTAACAAAGCTAATCATACACACAGATAGATACAAATGCAACTGATAAAAAAAAAACCTTCAGTGAAAGAAGGTTCAGAGGAGATGAGCATAGGCAATGCACTTTTGAAGCTGAAGGTAGAATATGGGGAGTGATCACAGCTGCTGTAAAGATGAATTTATCTCAACACTAAGGGATCCAAAAAGTGCCCATAAGACTACTGCTTTAGAGAAATGGATCATCTGTCTCTATCAGCTGGGTGGATCAGCTGACTGTATAATCATCCTTCCTTAAATTAATCCCTTCCTCTCTAGTGAGGAAAGTTCGTGAGTGCTCCTCCTGACAAAGTCTCAGAGCACACTTTTCTGCATTTTCAAGCTCCCACTCTCTGGAGAACCACTAGTCCAAGGCTTTCTCATCCTGAAAAGGTTCACACATATCAATTATATCCTGAATATTTTGCATGTGAACCTAATGAAGAACAGAAATTCAGTTAATGTGTCCCTGTGACTGGGTTTGTATTCATAAGTAAAATGAACACCTCAGACAGCTGACATGTCACTGGTCTTCTCTATAAAACTAAATTCTTCTTCCCTGTCCTTCCATAACATGGTGACTTTGGCTCTGTTCTCACCAGGTATGGTTTCTGGTCTATTGTATTCTTTGGATCATACTCTGATATTCTCTGCAAGACTAGTTGCTGAACTTTTAGAGCATTCCAGTCCTACTCTTTGGTGGTTGTCCTGATTAATTTGTTAGTATAAAAGTAATCATAGAATCATAGAAGAGTTAGGGCTGGAAGGGACTTTAAAGATTGTCTAGTTTGAAGTACCCTGCCATGGGCAGGGAAATTCCCAGTAGATCAGGTTCCCCAAGGCCCCATCCAACCTGACCTTAAACATCTCCAAGGATGGGGCATCCACAACGTCCCTTGGCAACCTGTTCCAGTGTCTCACCACTCTCATAGTGGAGAAATTCTTCCTAACATCTAGTCTAAATCTCCCCTTCTCCAGTTTAAACCCATTCCCCCTTGTCCTATCACCACAAGCCTTTGTGAACAGTCGTTCCCCTGCTTTCTTGTAGGCCCTATTCAGGAACTGGAATGTTGCTATAAGGTCTCCTCAGAGCCTTCTCTTCTCACATTAAACATGGCTCAGTGCTGGGTCCAGCCCTGTTCAATGTATTTAGCAATGACCTGTATGAAGGCACCCTAAGTAAGTTTGTGGATGACACTAAGCTGGATGGAAGTGTGGATCTGCTGGAGGGTAGGGAGGCTCTGCAAAGGGATCTGAACAGGCTGGACTGCTGGGCTGAGACCAATGTCGTGAGGTTTAACAAGATCAAATGCTTGGTCCTACACCTGGGGTACAACAACCCTATGCAGTGCTACAGACTAAGAAAGAGTGGATAGAAAGCTGCCTGGAGGAGGAGAACTTGGGGGTGTTGGTTGACAGCTGACTGAACATGAGCCAGCAGTGTGCCCAGGTGGCCAAGAAAGCCAATAGCATCTTGGCTTGGATCAGAAACGGCGTGACCAGCAGGTCCAGGGAGCTTATTCTTTCCCTGTACTCAGCATTGGTTAGACTGCACTTTGAATCCTGTGTTCAGTTCTGGGCCCCTCACCACAAGAAGGATATTGAGCTTCTGGAGTGTGTCCAGTGAAGAACAACGAAGCTGGTGAAGGGGCTGGAGAACAGGCCTTATGAGGAGCGGCTGAGAGAGCTGGGGTTGTTTAGCCTTGAGAAGAGGACGCTGAGAGTAGACTTCATTGCTCTCTACAACTACCTGAGAGGAGGTTGTAGAGAGGAGGATGCTGGCCTCTTCTCCCAAGTGACAGGGGATAGGACAAGAGGGAATGGCCTCAAGCTCTACCAGGCTGGACATTGGAAAGAAATTTTTCATAGAAAGGGCCATTGGGCACTGGAACAGTCTGCCCTGGGAGGTGTTTGAGTCACAATCCCTGAAGGTATTTAAAAGATAGGTAGATGAGATGAGGTGCTGAGGGGCATAGTTTAGTGGTTGATAGGAATGGTTGGACTTGATGATCCTGTAGGTCTTTTCCAACCTAGTGTTTCTGTGATTCTATGAATCTATGGAATCTGAAACTGAGGAAAACTAACAGAAAATGTGTTTTTGCTAAGTGAATGAGTTAAACAAGTTATAGATGTCAAAAGCATTGAAAAAAAAAAAAAAAAAAGGCATCCACCTCAAGCTCCAGACCCTGCCACCTCCCTGAGAGCCAGTGGAAAAAAAAGTACTTTTAACAATTTTTTTTTTCAGATAATAACTTACCCAATAGATGAATACTGGGTAGATGAACTTTGAACTTAAGAGTTGTATTGGATAAATCTTTTTTTTTTTGCATTTTTTGACTCAGGCTTAAATGAAGACTGATTCTCCTTTTTTTTCTCTCTTTTCTCTCTTTTTTCTCCTTCTCTCTCTTTTCCTTTAATGTTCTCTTTTTTCTACCTCTTTTCTCTCTCTTTCCCTCCCTCCACCCATCAGCATTCCCCATTTTCAGGGAATGACTTTGTAAAGAAATTCTCTCTGTCTTGGAAGTCTTTGTTATTGGACACTTCCATTTTAATCAATTATAGTACATTACATTTATTCAGTAGAAGTAGACATCTACTTCTTTTACAGATTTTTTATTGTTGGACTATATGTTGACATAACCTGTAGAACTCATTATCAGCGAGTGAATTTTGATACAGTATTAACTCATAGTCATAAACTTTATACAGTCTGAAATATAAAGCATTAATCTAATGATTTCTCTTGACAAATTACAATAAATGAGTATTGAAGTCTATCAATGTTACAAGAAAACAACTAGCAGTAACAGCCTGCCAGGAAGAAGCATATAAATCAAGGATAAATGTGGTAATGCAAATTGAAAAACAATAGGAATGACATAGAGGAAACATCTCATTGTCCTCCCTCAGCTTGAATATCCTTCTGGCCCAGTTCTGGAGAGCAAGAAAGTGTGCACTTATGAAGAATCAATAAACAGAAATAGATCAAACCAAACAAGCTAAGTAACACACTGATTGCAAGCCTAGGGAGAAAGAAAACTAAAGAAAAGCTTTACCTAGGAGAAACTGCCCTGAGTTTTCTATTAGAAAATATAAACCACAAGGCTGCAAGTGCAGGGACTAGCCCAGTATTGAGATCAATATCAATTACAGTGGAAGATGGTTTGTCTAAAAGGCCCACATCCCATGCAAAGACACCAAGGCAGCAAAGAAAGAATCTATTAAATCACAGACTCACAGAATCATAGAATCATTTAGGCTGGAAAACACCTTTAAGATCATGAAGTCCAACTGTAAGCTTAGCACTACCAAGTCCACCACTAAACCACTTCTCTAAGTGGCACATCTACACATCTTTTAAGTACTGCAGGGATGGTAAGTCAGCCGTTTCCCTGAGTACAAATCAATAACTGCTTTTTTTCATCTGTTAGTTTTCTTAGTGTCTTTCTACAGCTGAAAATGCCCGTGGGCCAAGAACCCCATTTCAGTCCATCCTGGGGCTGCCAGTTCCCACACCAGTGACACTGAAGCAGTGCTCATCTCCACCTCCACCAGAGTTTATCCCTGACTAGGCATGGAGGGATCTGACCCAAGCAGGATCTGACCCATGGGCTGGCAACCCAGCCCAGTCCCACTCCATATCCATCTCCATGGCCCTGCTGTCCTGGGACTGTGTCTGACCTTGTTTCCCCTCATCCGTTCTGAACTTAACGCCCACACATGGTTGACCTTGAACTGGCACCGTCCTTATTTCAGTGGGTAACAAAGGTGATTCAGAAACTCGCATTCTTCTCTTATTGTAAAAAATAAAAACAAACCTAAATAAATAAAGAAGTAGAAATCAGTAAAATATGAGAAATAATAATAACACCCCACAAGTCCCCTTATCACTTTATATTGAACTAACAGTATCATGTTTGGATTTAGCAAGTGAAGGACAGCAAAGCTAGGATAACTTTATAAGATCAGATTTAAATGGGTGATTAGGAAGCCTTTTACTGTATTAGTGTGCATAGATTAAACTTTAGACTTTGCAATGTATCTTAACTCAAATCATATATTAATAATGCTTTAATAATAACAATAACAATAATAGTAATCATTAAAACTTATGCTTATTTTCCTTTTTACTAGATTAGTAAAGCATACAAGAGAGGATATAAATATATTGTATTAGTGCAGTAAATACCTGCATAATTCAAATTAATATTTAATGATTACAGTCTAAATTTATATTAAAAATGTGCTATGGCTGAAAAATTAGAAGGTAGAAAATGCCCAGATTTTATCAATTCGATGTTATTACTTCAGTTCCCTTGTCTAAACTCTCCTTTGATACAGCCTCTAGTTACATAATTTTTACCATAGATCTTTATCCCATATCAGTAATTCAATAAGCATATGTGTGTAATTAGGTTTCTAGAAAATATGATATAATCAGTTATTGTCAGTAGAATAGCTGTAGACATCAGAAGCTGAATAGAAGAGCAGGAGCAAAGCAATTTGGTCTTGTGACTGTGCAAGCTGATTGACGCCATAGAGGACAGAGTTTTTCCCACTCTCCTGACACTGATCTCTTATAGACAAATATGGAGCAATTGAATCCTGTGTGTGTGTGTGTGTGTGTGTGTGTGTGTGTGTGTGTGTGTTCGCTTTTTGTGTTTGAGGTTTTTTCTTCTTTTGGATCTTTCGCAGATCTGGGAAAAATATACATAGAATAACAACTGCATATCTTTTAGAGTATTAAATTTTTAGTTTTGTTGAAACTATGGTGCTTTTGCATTAAAGATCTTAGGGGTTTTGTTGTTTAAAACAGTAGATAATTAACACTGCTGCCCTTTATATAAGATAGCTAGAAAAAAAAAGATCAACTAGCAATAAAGGCAAATTTACTGAGAAAATAAAATAATAACTACTTCATTTCACATTTATCAAACCTAATTCCAGGTGCTAAACTAAGTTAGCTAAATTATGAATTTTGTTGACCAAATTTCACTTTTCAGTCAGTTAAGAGAGATGGGCACTCTCAGCAAAGAATTTTAAAATAGATCAAATCGTCCTCTAGAGGTACTTTCCTGTCACCATTGGATGAACCTGATAATACATGTGTTTTGTTGGATGAAGAATTTTAAAATAATTTAGATGTTTGGTTTCAGCTACAATGTGAGGGAAATGGAGTCATTTTAGGCAGAGGATCCTGAAGAACTTCGAGATCATGAAAAAGCAACTTAGTCTGGACCAGCAGCAAAACCTAGTAGATAAAAGGTTAATGCATTATTTGTCATATCCTGCCTCTGCCCAGTTAAGATTTTCTAAATGGAACATGCCACTATTCTCCAATATGAATTAGATTGAGAATGGGAACCAGATTTTAGAAAAAAAATTGTTAAGCTTTCTGAGGATCTTGATTGTCAGGAATGTCTCTTTTGGAGATTCTGATGTTATGCTAATTAATTTTGTCTTACTGAACATAAAGGATTATAAGATTAATGACTACTTTAGTAAGCAAATAGTCTGAAGAAAAAAAAGAAAGAAGTACAGGGGCAAATGTGGACTTATTAGTGTAAAGAAAGTGAAATGAAATTAAATGGCTTCCATAGTCTTATTATGGGATAATGTGCACATTCAGTTGTCAAGATTTGCGATAGATATTATCATGGTATTAATTTGACAAAGAGCCAAGCAACTCCAAAGATTTGGTTTAATGGACTTAAAAGCCATTACTGTTACTGATTATATCTAAGGATCATCTCAATATCAGTACCAGTTTGACCAGGAGATAGTATTTCTTTTGTTTTCTTGAAGATTTTTAAAAGGAGGGAAATGATAATTTCTCTTCCCTGTTCTACAAAGTGACCTAAGTGTTACAAAGGTAGGCACCAACTTCTGTAGTGTAAAATACCCTAGTGAAATCAACCTATTACAATTACGTAATACTAATGTTGCAATTTCAGTACGTATTAGTATTACATAGTAGTAATTGATTGAACTGAGAATTAGTAGTAGGAGCTTATTGATAAATTGTTAATCTCTAGAGTATATAACGTTTTGAACTTGGTATTAATGTTTTTCAAAAAGGATAAATGCATTTTATGTACTTATACTCATCCTGACTTGGCACACTGTTCTGACAGGAGGGACAGCACAAGTGCTTGGAGGACAGACTTTGAGCTGTCTAGAAGTCTAGTTGATAAAGTTCCTTTGGAGGCAGTCCTAAAGGGCAAAGGTGACCAAGAAGCCCAGATGGTCTTCAAGAGGGAAATTCCAGCAGTGCAAGAGCAGGCCATCCCCGTGTGCTAAAAAAAAGAGCTAGCAGGGAAGAAATACATACTGTCTGGTTAGAGGGCTTTGAGTGGATCTCAGAAAAAAAGAGGAAGGTACATGAGCTTTGGAAGAAGGGGCAGGCATCTCAGAAGAACTACAAGGATGAAGTAAGATAATGTGGAGAGAAAGTCAGAAAGACTAAAGCCCAACTAGAACTTAGATTGGCCTATTCTGCAAAAAAGAGTAAAAAATCCTTCTACAAATATATCATCAACAAAAGGAGGACCAAGGAGAATCTCCATCCTTTACTGGATAGAGGGGAACAATAGTGGCAAAGGATGAGGATAAGGACGAGGTACTTAATGCTTTCTTTACCTCAGTCTTTAATAGTAAGGTATGATGTTCTTTGGGTACTTGGGCTCCTGAGCAAGATGACAGGGAGGGAAAGCAGTACAAACCTCTCATAATCCAGGAGGAAATGGGTAGAGAGCTGCTTGGTCAATTAAACATTCATACATCTATGGGGCCCAATAATATCTACCCAAATGTATCAAGGGAAGTAGTGGAGGTGCTTACCAAACCCCTTTCCACCATGTACCAGCAGTCCTGGCTGACTGGGGAAGTTTCACTTGACTGGAGTTATGGCAAATGTGCTCATTTACTAGAAGGATCAGAGGGACAATGCAAGGAACTACAGGCCTGTCAGTCTGACGTGAGTGGTGGGGAAGGTCATGGAGCTGGTCATGATGAGTGCTATCACACACAAGACAACTGGGTGATCAGGCCCACTCAGTCTGGGTTTATGAAAGCTGTGTTCTGCCAAACTAACCTGATCACCTTCTGTGACAAGGTGACCTGCTTAATGGACAAGGGAAAGGCTGTGGATGTAGTGTATCTGGACTTTAGTAAAGCCTTTGACACCATTTCTCACAGTATTCTACTTGAGAAACTGGCTACATTGGCCTAGACAGACATACCCTCTGCTGCATGGCCAGGCCCAAAGAGTTATGGTAATTGAGTTAAACCCAGTTGGAGAACAGTCACCAGTGGTGTTCCCCAAGCCTCAGCATTAGGTTCAGTTCTGTTCAATATCTTTCTGTTATCTGGGTGAGGGGATTGAATGTACCCTTAGTAAGTTCACAGGTGACACTACGCTGGTGGGGAGTGTTGATCTGCTTGAGCGTAGGGAGGGTCCGCAAAGAGATCTGAACAGGATGAACCTCTGGGCTGAGACCAACAGTAAGAGGTTCAACAAGGCCATGTGCCGAGTCCTGCACTTGAGATGCAACAACCCATGCAGTGCTACAGGCTTGTGGAAGAGTGTCCGGGAAGCTGCCTCACAGAGGAGAACCTGGAGGTGTTGGTCAACAGTGGCCAAGAAGGCCAATGGTATCTTGGCTTGTATCAGAATAAGTGTTGCCAGCAGGTCCAGGGAAGTGATTGTGTCCCTGTACTCAACATTGGTGAGGCTGCACCTTGACTACTGAGTTCATTTTTGGGCCCTCAATACAAGAAAGACACTGATATGTCTTTCTAGATCTAGATCTAGCTTTCTTATCTTCCTAGAATTGATAACTAAACATATTTTACAAAAATATATTCTTCGTGTTCACTGCGGCAAGAATTGTGAATTAGTGAATTCGTTCTTTCAGTTGGAGGAATTCAAGGACCCATAGTGAAATGCCACAGCTAGGAAAAGGAAGAAAGGAGAGAAGGAGGGGAGTAAGTCTGTTTTTTTTTACCTGACATGAGAAAAATAGTTGTTTTCTCCACATTTTTAGTAAACACCAGTAAGCAAGGAGAGACTAATCTTCTTCCTTTTGGGAGAAGAAACATGATAGAAAACACAATGACAGCTGCTCTTAGATATTAAGGAATAAATGCTTTCCTTGTTACACTAGTGCATTTGACTATTTTGAAAACAAAATTAAGCCAGTTAAGAATAAAAATAAAAACATAACTCCACAGTGTTTTTATTTGGTCCAAAATTTTAATAATTCCTCACTTATAATGCCTCTCTTATTCATACAAAATAGAATATGAGGTAGTTCCATTGGGCAAGTTTTATTAATAATTATTGTCTTTTAACATGGGCACACGCTCTCATATTTCATCTTCTACGGAAACAAGCTATGTTGTAGCAGAAAACCAACAGTAGGATAATGTGGTTATATTAAATAAATAATGCCATTAGTGATTATTTTCATAGTCTGGTCAAGTTTTATACAGTGCTTGGCCCCAGCCAGGCACAGAATTCTTGGTACAACAATATTTATAACTGACAACAATAATATCTTGAAAAAAGGAAAAGCAGTCCCACGATTTTCCTTCTTCTGAAAATTCTGTATATTTATATCTCTGTGATACATAACATAGGGTAGCTCTAGTGTAACTATGTATAATTGTGTCTTCCCAGACTCCTTCAAAACTGCTTGAAATAAAGAGAACAATATTTTCTGATTTTCCAACTCCTTGATCATTTACATTTCATCATCACCTCATACTGATTCTTTCCTATTGAATTTCATTTGACAGTATCATGCTCAAACAGTTTTAAAAATTGTTTTCTCTTTCTTATGGCAAAACATTTTTGCAAACATTTTGAGGAACAATACTAAGATTATAGACTTGAAATACTGATGAAAGGGATGTCTTCCCAGGTAAATGCATGAACTGGGAGTAAGATGGTGAGATTAGCTCTTCTCAGTAGTCTCATCACTCAGCTGCAAGAAACAAGAATAGGAAAACAGATTGATTTGCCTATAGTTAAAAGCACTAAGGAACAAGGAAAAGAAGCTTGGCATAGACACTAAAACATGAAAAGGTATTTTTTAACTATCAGGTTTTACTAAATTGTAAAATGATCAAAACAGCAGAAATTAAGGCAAAACCTGGAGATGGAGAGGGTAAGGTGGGATGGGATGGGATGGGATGGGATGGGATGGGATGGGATGGGATGGGATGGGATGGGATGGGATGGGATGGGATGGGATGGGATGGGATGGGATGGGATGGGATAGGATAGGATAGGATAGGATAGGATAGGATAGGATAGGATAGGATAGGATAGGATAGGATAGGATAGGATAGGATAGGATAGGATAGGATAGGATAGGATAGGATAGGATAGGATAGGATAGGATAGGATAGGATAGGATAGGATAGGATAGGATAGGATAGGATAGGATAGGATAGGATAGGTGGAAGAGACCTACCTAAAATGATCAGTACAACTGCAAGCTGGAGGCTAGAAGCTAACAAATAAAGTTGGACATCACAGAATCACAGAAACACAGAATGGTTTTGATTGGAAGAAACCTTTAAGATCATCAGTTTCAAGTATCAATCCAGCCCTGCTTAATCTGCCACTATACCATGTCCCCAAGTACGATGTCTAGTTGTGTTTTAAGCACCTCCAGGGATGGTGACTCAACGACATCCTTGGGCCTATTCCAATGCTTAATAATCCTTTTAGTAAAGAATTCCTCCTAATATCCAGCTTAAATCTCCTCTAGTGCATCTTGAGGTCATTTTCCTTGCCCTGTCACTAGCTACCAGGGAGAAGAAACCAACCCCCACTTCACTACAGACTCCTTTTACATAGTTGTGGAGTGGCTAGACAGGGAGGGAATTGTGTAGAATTATAGTAACATTGTCTTCCAGAACCTGAAGCTAGGTTTAGCAGTTTGTACACTATGTTATCCACCTCTCTTTGCATCTGTTCCAAACAAAAGCTGAAGTCTATGACTTTTATTACTTAGATGATTAGCTTAAGCATTTGCATGAATCTGTATTATAAATTCAAATGTCTAGACTTCTCATACAAAAAAACTTTGAAGGCAAGTTAATAAAATCTCTGTCTGCTTTTCATTTTGCATATAACACAGGAAAACAATGATGAAAAGACCACAGTTAAAAGCTGACAGTTTCAGATCATGACCTGAAAAACCATAAAATTTCAACATTAAGTTTTACTGTCAAAAGTAATTGCTTCTGTCTTGCCTTATGTTTAGATGTTTCTTGAAAGTGACATTAATTACAGAATCATAATGTTTGAGGTTGGAAGAGACTTCTGGGGGTCACATGATCCAATCTCTCCTGCTCAAAGGCAATCCTCCCCCCTTAGGCCCTGTAGGGTAAAAAAAAGCATTTCCTTACGTTCAGATGGAACCTTCTGTGATCAATCTGGGCCAGTTGCTTCTGGTCTTGTCACTGGCAGAGCCTGGCTCCATCTTATTTACACCCTCCCTTTGGTTATATATATATACACACACATACGTATATGAAATCTCTTTGAGCCTTCACTTCTCTAGGACAAGCAATTCCAGATGTCTCAGCCTTTCCTTATAGGAGAAATGCTCCAAAACCTTAGCAACCCTAGTGTGTCTCTTTCAGAAACTCTCTAGTATGTCCATGTCTCCATTGTACTTGGAAGCCCAGGACTGGACACAGTATTCCATGTTTGGCCTCACCAATCCTTGGTATAAGAAAAGGATATTCTCTCTCAACCTGCTGGCAACCCAGGATCCCATTAGTCTTTTTTGCAGCGCAGGCACATTGTTAGCCCATGTTCAACTTGGTGTCCATCAAGACCTTCAGGTCTTTTTCTGAAAAGCTGCTTTCCGGGTGCTTCACAAAAATTATGCCCCCCAGAAAGCATTGGTGCATAGGCTTATCCCTTCCCTTCGCTCAAATTCATGAGGTTCCTGTCAGTCCATTTCTTCAGCAGTTACACGATCACATATTGTTTTCCACATAAACTCCTGAATTTTTTCTTAGTGGAAATGTTCGAAGCTTAACATATTTTCGGTCTAAGTAAGAAACCAAGCTTCAAATTGCATAATACTTATTCTAGAAACTGAAACATTTATAATTAATGTGGCATAAAGGAAGAGAAAGGATTTCCTTACAGTTGATACAAATAGAGGTTTTCTGTTACAATACTGCTGAACAATTAAAAGAACATCTGAAGCTTATTTTACACTTTTTTTGAATACAAAATATGACCAATGAATGCTAAAGGCCAATGGTGGGTTGACCTTGACTTCTCACACCACCACCCATCCACCCACTTGGCTGCTCTCTCATTTCTTTTCCTCAGCAAGACAGGGAGAAACTAAGTGGAAAAAAAACTTGTGATTTGAGATAAAGATAGGAAGATCAATTATCCATTACCATTCTGAGCAAAATAAACTTGTCTTGGGGAAAATTAGTTTAATTTTTTTGAGAATTACAAATAGGGTAGAATGGGATAAATAAACTCAACTTCTTTTTCCAATGTTCAACTTCACTCCTTCATTCCCACATCCAATCTCTTCCTTGCCCACCTGTTTGTCTGGCACAGGGCAACCTCTGGACTTTTCCCACAGGTGTTAACCCTGCAGCTTCCTGGCCACAAAAATCTTGTCACCCACACCAAATACAAAGCCCTAAGAATTACAGTCTGTGTGTCTTAAAAAAAAAAATAAAATGCATTGATCCTAAGAATTAGACAAGCGTATCTAGAATATCTTGAGCTGCAAACTTGACATAATTATATATTTTATGTGTATACAATAGTGGTAATAGTTTATGTAAGTCATTTTCAGAGATACTTAGGAATTTTCCAGCAAAAATGGGAAACAACAATATAAAAAATATACCCATAAAAAATAAAAAAAGTTATTTTAAAATGACTGAGGAATGAAAAGCTGAATCATTAAACAATCAAGTAACCTTTGCTAAGGACAACAGGGAGATTTTATTTTTTTATTTTTTTAGATATTGAAGAAAGTTTCTTATTAAATCTAAGGCCTTCAATTTTTTTCTTTAATACAATGCTGGCATATTTCCGAAATTGAAAAAAATAAACCTCAAAACCCAAACAACCAAACAACATTAAAGCAGAGTAACAAGAACAAGTCCTCATTAAAACTCATTTTGCCTTTTATATCTGGTAAATATGTCTAACTAAGATTCAGAGGAGATAAGAAACAGAGTTTAAACATGTAGAATTATTTAACTTACTAAGGAAAAGATGTGTTTAAATATCACAAATGCACAGCTCAAGTTAAATACAAGTTGCACTTGAAAAAAAGATGTTCCATTTGCTAGATTTCTTCACTTCAAACTGGACACTCAGAAGCTAAAGAGGACGGATGAGATCCACCTGAGAGTACCAAGACAGCTGCTGGAGAGGAATGCCAAGACACTCTTCACCATATAACAGCAGACGTGGAGATTAGCAAGGTGGTGCCCATCTACAGGAAGGGTCAGAAAGAGGATCTGGGGAACTACAGGTGAGTCAGCTTCACCTTGCTACCAAGGAAGATTATAGAAAGGTTCATCCCGAGTGCACACAATTAGGAAAGTGCAGGACAACCAGGGTATCAGGACCGGTCAGCATGAGTTCATGAAAATCAGGTCCTACTTGACCAATCAGATCTCCTTCTATGACCAGGTGACCTAGTGGATGAGGGAAAGGCTGTGGATGCTATCTACCTGGACCTTAGTAAGGCCTTTTACATCGTTTCCCACAGCATTCTCTTCGAGAAACTGGAGGCACATGGCTTAGACAGGTGTACTCTACACTGGATAAAATACTGTTTGGATGGCCAAGCCCAGAGAGTTGCAGTGAGCAGGGCTAAATCCAGTTAGCTGCCAGTCACAAGTGGTGTTCCCCATGGCTCAGTGCTGGGGCCAGCCTTGTCTATATATCTTTATCAATGATCTAGACAAGGGGGTTGAGTGCTCCCTCAGCAAGCTTGCAGACACCAAATTGGGCAGGACAGTTGATCTCCTTGAAGGCAGGAAAGTTCTATAGAGACAGTCTGGACCGGTGTGCCCAGGTAAATTATATGAGGTTTAACAAGACCAAGTGCTAGGTCCTGCACTTCAATCACAACAAATCCATGCAAAAATACAGGCTTGGGGAAGAGTGGCTGGAAAGGTGCCCAGTGGGAAACAACCAGGGGTGCTGGTTGACAAGTGGCTGAACATGAGTGATCAGTGTGCCCAAGTGGCCAAGAAGGCCAATGGCATCCTGGCCTGTATCAGAATCAGTGTGGCCAGCAGGACTGGGGAAGAGATCATATTCCTATACTCAGCACTGAAGAGGCTGCACCTCAAATACTGTGTTCAGTTTTGGGACCACCAGTATAGTAAGGTTGTTGAGGCACTGGAGCATGTCCAGAGAAGGGCGCAAAGCTGTTAAAGGGTCTGGAGCACAAGTCTTACTTGGAGAACCTGAGGGAATTTGTTGTTTAGCCTGGAGAAAAGGAGGCTGAGGGGAGACTTATCACTCTCTACGAATATTGAAACAATATGGGTGCTGGTTCTTCTTCCAGATAACAAGTGGTAAGAGTAGAAGAAATGGCCTCAAATTGTGCCAGGGAAGGTTTAGATTGGATATTAGGAAAATTTCTTTGCTGAAAAAAGTGAAGCATTGGAAGAGGCTGCCCAGGGAAGTGGTGGAGTCACCATCCCTGGAGGTGTTAAAAAAAACATATAGATGTGGCACTTCAGGATATAGTTTATTAGCTATGGTACTGCTGGGCTGGCAGTTGGACCTGATGATCTTAGAGGCCTTTTCCAACCTTAATGATTCTATGGTTCTAACATAGACATCTTCTTTCTACTGCAGTTCTTTGTTCTGCGATGAAAGGTGGAAAGCCAGCAGGTAATTTCTTTTTTTAAAGAGTATTAAAATGGGTGGAGATTATTTCTGAGAACTTAGAATTTCTAGATCCTCATCAAGCTCCAAAAACTCTAAGGAAACTTGATAAAAAATATATCACTCTAAGCAATTTGGTGGATTCTGAGTTAAGGATTTGAAGATAATAAGACTATAAAACTTCATTCAAAGCTTTAAAAGCAATGCATGTTACCACACATTGTGCTGAGGCAGTTTGCAATTGGTGTCAATAAGTTATTCTTTTTAAGAGAGGACATTTAAAAATGCATGTCGTTTTGAGACTGTGGGTAATTATTTTTACTATCCTGTCACAAGAAAGAACTGCTCAGCTCATGGTTTAAATGCAATCAGGATTGAAGGAGTTTATTGATTTATTGATAACATTTAACTAGCTGGTAATCCGGGAACTATATGTATATTCATAATTGACATGCTTAATATAACAGATAAATCACAATTATAGAATCAATTAGGAGAAGTTAATAAACACTTACAAAGTTATAGGTAACCTCATAGACCTAATCTTATGAATGTCTAGCCTGGGCACACACACATATACACATATATGCCCTGGATGTAGGGGTTCCCATCACCCCTTCCTGAATTTTGCATGTCTCTCTGCCACTCCTCATGCACCTAATAGTGAGGAGACATTTTAGGAGGTGTCCCCACACCCCACAGGAAGGTCCCTGAATGCTGCCCCAGTTGCTGCCCACTGCTGGGTGCAGGCTACTCCTGACACCCCGTGGCGGGTTGTGCTACCTGACTTGGGCAGGGGTCAGCGTGCCCTGGGGATAGACCCCCAGCAAGGACAGACCCCCAGTAATGACTGCTGCTTCCTCTCCACTGTCTCTGCCTATGGCAGAAATGTCTACATGTTCTTCATACTTTTAAGAACTGTCTGTCATTTCCTGGTTGCTCTCTAATCCTGCTGATGGTCATCTTCCTCTCTAACGTGTTAGTTTCAGGCACAAACTCTCCCAGTTTTGTGTGCCCCATGCATGCTCATTCCCCTGGTTACACTGACATACTTGGCAGCTGCTGCTCCATGGACCATCCAGGAATAATGCAGTATGTAAGTGCCTCCACTTAGCCCTTTTTCTTTGTGTGAATATATCCTCTCAAAGTCAGAGGTTTGATAGGCATTAACAGGACTTGGGTAACAGTTACACTTAGCTTGAAAATGCTTACAAATAAAGTAAATCTATACAAGAAAAGTAACTAACAAGAACTATTCACCTCCTAAACAGGTAGCAAGTAGATTTTCTTTCATGTATATTCATGCTTTGGTTTTCCCTCATCCCTATTCCCTTTTTTCCTTTGATTGTTGCCATGACATCTGTACAATATATTCTTCCTTTGTAATTACGTCTTTTCTTTTCAGTATGTCCTGTTGCTGGTTAGTAAAAGGAGAGATAAAAAAGCTACTACTGCAGTCATGCATTCTTTTCAATGGACTTTCATTCATTACAAAAGAGTAATGACATAAATGACTGATGACAGATTTTAGGCATGTTTACATAGTCAATCTGATCACTCCCTAGAGCTTTGGTCACTATGCCTTTTGCACTGGGCTTGTGTTAGTTTGTTCCTATGTTCTTTTCTGGTAAAACAAAAAGCTCCTTTCAGGACAAAATAAAAAAGCAGTTAGGAAAATTGTTTGCTCCCTACAAACAATATGGACAGTGAAAGACCTAGTTTCACACTTCCCATCCAATCTTCCAAACTATTTCATTTCCAACAGTTTAAGGCACCACAGGACACTTTCCTTCTTTCATACAAGACCCCGTTGAACACAACTCGCACATTGTACCTGTGAATGAGTCTGTATGCATTCTTTAAAAAAGCTGTTCCTGCAGCTTGCAGAGCATCCTATTTATTATTCAGCTAGCTGATTAGTTTGTTGGCCTGTTGTTAACATCTATAAAAGTGTGATAATGACTGAAAGGCCCAGAGAAATCACCAAGATTCTGAGAAAATAACATGGTTCACACTAATGGTTTTGGATCACAGCCAGACACAAGTGTCAAAAAAAAAAATACTTCTTAAACTTTAAGAAAACTCTAAGTGGGGCATGTGAAGGCTCACAATGAAACGTTTTGTTCTGATGCATCTCAGCATGCATTCGCATACTTATCTGAGCCATTCTGTCTTCTAGAATTTTGGGCACCTGACCCAACATGAGGATCCTTACTTTGGCAGATATTCTTAAAGTGTTTAAATCTGGCTGATTTTCTATGGATAAATCCCACTCACTTTGTGTCAGCATATTTTTTTCACTTAGATTAAGTCTTTTAGGGAGAGGAAGGCAATACTGGTCTGTATTTTTTGTGCATTTTGTATAAAGAAGTATTTCTATTTTAAGTAGTATGCTTCCTTGTCTCTGTAGGTACTCATAAGACTGCATATTTTTCTGTCCCCTGGGGAGAAGTGTAGGTCATCCTCTCAGGGTAAATGGCCGAAGACTGAAAGCTGCCTGAAGGGCTCAAGTCTGAAGATGCAGAAACCTGAAAAATGTGTAGGAAGATAGCAGATGCAAGAAAACTAAAATTTATTTCAAGGAAATTTGGTTCTCAGGCTTAAGTGTAGTCTTCCACTGTACATACCTGACTCTGTGGTGAAACAATTTGAGTCATAAAATTACTAAGATCAAAAGGGAGATCATCTAGTTCAACTGTCCTGGTCAGAAAAGGGTTAGCTAGGGCAGGTTGCTCAGAATGCTGGCAGTTTCTGTATCCAAACAGATTTTGACTGATACCAGGGGTGGAGATTACCTCTCTAAATGACTTCTTCCAAGGTTTGACTAACCTCATTTTTTTCTTTTAAACAGAATATCCCATAGAACAATTTCTGCCTACTGTTTCTTGTCCTCTCACTGAATACCTCTAAGAAGACTCTAACTTTGTCTTCTTTACTTCACTTCATCAGGCTTCTATACACACTGATTCAGTCCTCACTTATTCTTCTCCAGGCTGATCATTGCCAGTTCTCTCAGCCTCTCCATATATGACAGATGCTCTGAACTTTTTACATGTCCTTTGTCCTTTGCTGGACTTGCTTCAGCATGTCTGTGTTTGTCAAGTACTGGGGAACCCAGATTTGGGCACATTACTCAAAACATGTCTCATTAGGGCTGAATAAAGAGGAAGAATCACCTTACTTGACCTGCTGGTACTCCTTTAGCTCAGCTAAGGAGGATAGGCTGTTACTTTTCTCTGCTGCAAAGGTCTATTGCTGGTTCATGTTCAACTTGCTGTACACTATAACCCCAGGTCCTTTTCTCAAAGCTGCTTTCCAGACAGTCACCTTTCATCTGGTACTGGTGTATGAATTTACTCTTTCCCAGGGGCAGTGCATCACACTTGCAGTTGTTGAATTTCCTGAGGTTCCTTTTGGCCCATTTGTTAAGCATGTTGAGGTCCTTCTGAAGGGCAGCACAATTTTTTGGTCTGCCAGACACTCCTCCTAGATTTTTATCATCTGCAGACTTGCTAAGGAGGCACTCTGTCCTTTCATCCTGATCTTTAATGAAGATGCTGGAGAGATCCTTTCTTTCCCCATCATTGGGGTGGATCATTCCAGAGCTTGGAAAAAGTGATCCTTGAAAATCAACCATCTGTCCTTGACCCCTTTTCTATCTAAGACGCTCTGCCCTGGCATTCTTCCAAGCAGGTCCCCAAATAGGCCAAAGTCTACTCCCCTGAAGTCCATGGTTGTGGGATTGCCTTGTTTCCTCCTCTCAGGATCCTGAACTCTAGCATTCCATGGTCACTTTAGCCAAAGCTGCCACCAGTTTACACTTTCCTGACCAATTCTTTGTTTTCAAGAATCAATTCCAGCAGAGTGTTTCCCTTTGTCAGCTCCTTAACACCTTGTGCCGAGAAATTGTCGACAATGTGCTCTATACCCTGAATTGTTTATCGCCTGCTGCATTGGCCTTTCAGCAGATACTGGGGATCATCAGCCATGAACATGGAGGTCTTTGAACTGTCACATTTAACAGGTAAGATTCTGACAGGTGGCTGAAGGAGGTCCTACCATCGGATCACAAGGTTCAAGATGGACCTCCTTGCTTTCTAAGCATCCCCTCTGAGAGTAGCCAAGGTGCAGCTGGATCAAATCTCTGCTCCCAGACTGGGTAGATAATTTATGACTAAAGGATTATGTGTGCGTGCTTATACATGTTTTGCCACAAGACAGGATTTGGGTTCCTATGAGACTCCTCAGACTGGTACACGGGGTTAATACTTGCTGCCTGCAAGCCCAGCACCCATTTGCAGTTTAGAAAGCTCTGCAATGCCTCCCAGAGAGACAATTACGCAAAGCTGGAGGCAGTAAGTAATTTAATTCAAGTGACAGATTAAAAGAAATTTGAATTGCTGTTGATAAATTAACTTATTGCCTTAGCATTTAATTACAACTGGTTAACAATGATCATATATATGTGTGTGTGTGTGTGTGCATATACATGTATAGATGTATGAAACAAGTAACAATAAAACCTCAAGTTAGTTATTTTCCCAGGGAAATGTCTGACAGAGTCAGAGGCACAAATTTCTTACCAAAAAGGTATTCTTTATTGTGGTGGAAGAGACGTCCAGGTCCATTGACCCATCTGTAGGGTAAGGTGGTTATTTTTTCTTACCCAAAGAAAGGATTTTCAGGTGCCAGTTTTATATTTATTGAAAACTCTTCAGTGCCTTTTGGCAAGGTGGGACTAAGTCAATTAGTATGTGTTGATTGGCCCTCAGCAAGGCCACTTGCATTGTTAGAAGCAGGGACTCAGCAATTTCCCATGCATTCCAGGCAGGGAGCTCAGTACATGCTTTCAGGGGTGTTTCTGCTCTTAACTGAAGCAACATCAGGCTGAGGTCTCTGTCTCACCCCAGGTATCAATTAGCAGATTTGAGTATTAAGATTACCATATGCTTTATCTGCCTCACCAGATACAGTTGTTCATTGCTCAAACTCAAACACGACCTTTTGCAACGTTCTGTATTTGCAATCCACAAGGACTAGCAAGTCCATTACACCACAGTGAACATAAGATTTCTCTCAATTGTACAAAGAAGGACAGATCTAGTCTTCTTTGTGCTCTGTCTATCCGGGATGGAGTTAATTTTCTTTATAGCAACCTGTTACAGTGCAATATTTTGGATACATGATTGTGGTTAGAGACTCGCTTGCCCAGCTAGACACTCACAAGTCTATGGGGCCGGATGGGATCCATCTAAGAGTACTGAGGGAGATGGTGAGTATGCTGGCCAAACCCCTTTCCATCATCTTCCAACAGTCCTGACTGACTGGGGATGTTCCACTGGACTGGAGGGTGGCTGATGTTGTGCCCATCTACAAGAAGGGTTGGAGAGAGGACCCAGGAAACTACAGGTCTGTCAGTCTGACCTCAGTGCCAGGAAAAGTCATGGAACAGGTGATCTTGAGTGCTATCATGAAGCACATGCAAGAGAACCGGGCGATCAGGCCCAGTCAACACGGGTTCACAAAAGGCAGGTCTTGCCAAACTAATCTGATCACCTTCTATGACAAAGTGACCCACCTACTGGATGAGGGTAAGGCTGTGGATGTGGTCTTCCTGGACTTCAGTAAAGCTATTGACACACTTTCTCACAGTATTCTGCTACGGAAACTGCCAGCCTCTGGGCTGAGCAGGCTAGCACTCTCCTGGGTGGAAAACTGGTTGGATGGCTGGGCCCAAATTGTTGTGGTAAATGGAGTTCATTCCAGCTGGAGGCTGAACACAAGTAGTGTCCCCCACGGTCAGTGCTGGGTCCAGCCCTGTTCAATGTCTTTATCAATTACTTGGATGAAGGCATCTAGTGCACCCTTAGAAAGTTTGCAGATGACACTAAGCTGGGTGGAAGTGTGGATCTGCTGGAGAGTAGGGAGGCTCTGCAAAGGGATCTGAACAGGCTGGACTGCTGGGTGGAGACCAATGGTATGAGGTTTAAAGAGGTCAAATGCCAGGTCTTGCACTTGGGATGCAACAACCCTATGCAGTGCTACAGACTAGGAGAATTCTGACCAGAGGGGGTTGATTGACTGCCTTCTGAACATGAGCCAGCAGTGTGCCCAGGTGGCCAAGAAGACCCATGGCATCTTGGCTTGTATCAGAAACAGCATGGTCAGAAGGTCCAGGGAGGTAAGTCTCCCCCTGTACTCGGCTTTTTTGAGACCACTCCTTGAATACTGTGTTCAGTTCTGGGCCACTCACCACAAGAAGGATTTTGAGGCTCTGGAGCAAGGGAGAGGGCGTTTAGTTAGGCAATCATTGCACAAGAATTATCTGGGCATCCGTTTACTGTGGGAAGTCATGAGTTATTTCCGTTGTACCACACATTTTGTTTTATTTTCTCCTTTTTTACTCTTCCTCTTTCCTTCAGTTACTAGTCTATTTTTATCTTGACCCATGAATTTTGGGATCTGTGACTCTTGCTATTCTCTCCCCTCACCCTGCTGGGAGCAGAGGGAGTTAGTGAGTAGCTGTGTAGGGCTTAGCTGTCACTCAGGGTTAAAACACTACATTCTTGAACGAACTGATGAGAGAAAATGCACTCACAAAGGTTAATGGAACTGCAGAAACAAAGCCAAATGTCTAAGTTATATGTATGTGGAGAAGTGATTGAGTGTACTTCCTTTGGTGTTTATCAACATCTAGGTATGGATACTGTCATTCAGAGACCTCATTCAGTGGCCTTGAAGACCCAGATATTGTGTGTCATGCTCTGTCACCACTCACCTTGAACTAAATGACTGCTAACACTTACGCACTTAGCTACATCTCTGTAGTTGTTAATCACAATGATGTTTAGGACATGAATAATTTTTCCTTTCTGAAATTGATTTGTGTAGAACAGCAAGTTAGCCTCATCAAACAAACTGTTCCTCCTAACAGTGAAACATGGTGACCGTTGACATCATCTTAATTTTGGAATTCATCCTGTTCAACAGACTGGCTGGAATTAGCACTCAGGTTTAACTTTGCAAAAGTTTAGGGTACATTTGAAAAAAATATGTGATACTCATCCACTGAAGTGTATATGTAAGATAAACACAATACTTCAGGGTACATCAGATACTCTTATCCTGGAGATTCTGGATGCTGATCTCTTGAAGATTCTGACAGAAGGAGAATCTCCCATTTTGTTGCCAGTGTCAGTCTACTCCCACGGGAAACAACAAACTAAAATTTAGGTCATAATAACTTTAATTACTTCTGTCCCGATAATTTCACAGTTTTGCATTATAAAAGACTGAGTATTTTTCAAGAAAAAAAGCGATAAACCCATGGAAGATGCTTCATTCAGTGCCAACCGCATAAAGGTCCTTCCAGAACCCTGCAGATCTTATATAATTCTAATGGATTTCAGCACACCAAATGATTCACTTCTGTCTAGTAGGAGTCCAAAATTGCCACAAGACTACCACAGATACTCTTGTTGAAAGAATGGATTCCTAAGACAAGGTAAGCTTACTGAACTGAGAGACTACACATCTTGTATCACAACAGGAAGGTGAGGCTTTGGACCAAGTGTTACATGTGAGATTAATTGTTTTCTTTTCAGGATAGTGCAGTTGCATTCCAGAGACTCTTGTAACGCATCCTGAATTTATCCAGGGAATAACAGCCTGAAGTCATCAGGCACACTCGAAGTATTACATTCTCTTTTCAGATATAAATCTTCAGTGGGATGACTCGGCCTTGACTAACATGTCAGTGAACAAATCCATTCATGAAATTAAATCTTTCATTTTAAGTTGTTCGGTTTCATTTAAGTATTTCTCAGCTGTTACACAAGTTTAACTCTGTGAGTTCATAACTACTTGTCATACATTACATGAGAAGCATGTATTGTGCAAGAGGAAAAGCGATATATCAGTAATGCTTCCAGAACTCAGCTCAACAAAAGGCATTGCAGATAATAATATGAATGCTAAACTGTGCAGGTTAGGTACCACCTTAATTCTACCTACTGGACTGTAGAATTTATTCAGAATGCCCAAGGCATATGTCCTTTTTTCCATCATCTCAGAACTGTTTCAATTATCTACTTGAGATTTGTTTAGATTTGTAGGTAGAGGATTTTGTTTGTTTTATTGGTTGTCTTGACCTTAATTCTTATAATTCCTTAAAATAGATTATTTTGCTAATTGAATAGAAAAAATATGGCTAAATTCATTAATTTTCTGTGAAGAAAATTTTCACATTTCAGTCCCTGAAGTTAGCTTAGGCATCCAGAAACTGTAATGGTAAGGAAAACATATGAAGAAAATATGCTTCATGCTTATCAGGTAATTCAGTGAGAGACAACAGGTATTCAAAATGGTGTCAGACCCTGAGTTTAAATATTAAAAAATAAGAATTAAAGTTGCTAATTTTTTGTCCATAAAGTTTTAAATATTCTACCAAGGATATTTTTCTATGTCTGTTTCCAAAATTTCCATGTATTTGGTTAAATACTTAATAGGTTTTTTATTCACTGAAGTGACTTTTTAGACATTATGTTGCATTTTTCCTATATTACACACAATTACATTTATTAATATCTGTCGAAGTACTGTAATATTCATATACTACTTCCAAATAATTAATTATGATTTTGCAGGCAGATGGGATTTCAGATATCCCTTGATGTTACTAAAGTACAAGATTTTTTTTCTTTTAACATTGGATTCTTTTCTTATTAAAAAGAATTTTCTTATCTGTGTCCTCTAAATATCATGTTTTCTAGTTTATTTTAAGTATGTTGGAAAGCATATACAAACATTTACAAGGCCATACATTTTTCTAGACTGCTCTAAATATGACACCTTCCAAAGCACAATCAATATGAAATGGAATTTGTTGATCTCATGCTGAACACCATCGAGCTTACTCCACCAAACCAGAGGGAATTTTGACCTTGTATATTGTGTTCTTTCTGATTCATCATGTACTTTCACTGTTGAAAACAATTGTTCTGTTCAGTTCCCATTAACAGAAAAAAAACATAATGCTGCTAGTTCTAAAGGTCACTCCTCTTAAAAAATCTTTGAAGTACACAAGAATCCTGGACAAAGTTTCACTACTTCTGCTATACACAAGCTACACACTGTTGGAAAAACACGTATTTTCTAGAGCAGCAGGAAAAAATCTCGTATACCATCTGCCTTCTAAGAGGTGTGAAGGGAATTTAACAGGACAGCATACAAGTGACTTCCTCTGCAAAATGAGGAAACAGATTGCCATAAATTTTTTCACTCAATAAATGATTGTTTAGTCACAGTGTTCACAAACCCCATGGTAAATTCTCTGATATATAAGATTTATTTATTTATTTACTTATTTATTTTGGCAAAGGAAATGTGCTGCTATTACTGTCCAGAACGTTTTTAAGAAAAACAAACCTGAAGCAAAATAAGACACAAATTTAACAAACACTGAAAAATAGCTTAAACCTGAGGGTAATAAAATCCTGCTGTCATATTGACTTTCTGAATAACTGTAAGTGGCTCTAGGAAATATATCAATCCTGCATCTGCAATTGTCAGAATGAATATATTTAATAAAGGAGATTTTTATTGCATAAGTCATTAAATAGCACATATTAATGAGTGTTATATCACAAATTTTCCCATAAATTTGGAAAATGTATAGTTAAAAGTTATCCACATCCTCTCATTAAAATCATGGAATGTAAAAAAAGTAGAAAGAAAATCAGTTTAAAAAAGACAAAATCATTTTTATCATTAATTTTGGCGCTTATTCAGGGGATAAGCATTTCAATTAGGAAATGATGGCAAAAATAGCTTTATCATTTGATTTTTTTCTTTTTTGGGGGTGTTTTGCTGTTGTAATTGCTGGTAATAATGCAAGTTTGAAATATTCTTCATAAAAGCAAGAGCTTAATTTCAACTTGCATAATGATTCACATAAGAGCTCAATTTAAGGGCATGTTAACACTGTGAATCATTAATCACTTTGACAAATTACAACATAACTCTATTAGATTTCCTGTTATGGACTTCAGCAGATGTCTAATTAGAAACTAAAAGTGAATTCAGAGTAGACCAGTACTTGGCATATGTATAGTATCAAATCACTATTTATTGAGATAAATACTTTCTTGAGGGTAAGAAAAATTATTAACATTTTTCTCCATTTACAAGTAAAGCAAGAACATTTAAATATTGCATCTCACAGCCTTAGTTACTATGGAGTATTTTAGAGATGTAAACAAAATACTCTATAGCATTCCTGTCAAATTTCTGCTTCAAGGGCAATTAAAACACTTCTGCTTCATAACCTTCGAAGTCTTATATTTCTTTATTAGCATTAAAAAACAAGAAAACTCTGATGAAAACAAACCTTACATCTTTCAATATATAGATGCTGGTCAATTTGTATTAATGTATGATGTCCTACAACATTGTACATCACCAATCATATAAACATAATTCGTTCAATATTTGATTTAATATCTTGTTTTTGTTAAAATTTGGTATATTCTGTTTGTAAATTAAGATATTATTCTGCAATTGCATGCTGCTATAATACAGCAAAGATTTCAAACACTGGGATTGACTTAATTAATCATTTCTGGACCTAGAAAACTTAAGCCAATAGGTTTAATACCCATATACTGTTTTTACATTATTAGACATAGCATAGTTGTGCCTTGGCAATTGTCACATAAAAGGCAAGAACAGGTATATAAATGGATGCAGAAATAATGTCTTGAATTTGTTGCCTTTACTGCTTAAATATTAAATTTCTTATATAAATAATTTTAAAAAATCAGGGACAGTCTAGCAAAATAATCGTGAATTCAGGACCTATATCATCATCAGTTCATAATAGCTTTCACAGAATCACACAGAATAACCAGGTTGGAAGAGACCCACTGGATCATTGAGTTCAACCATTCATATCAATCACTAAACCATGCCCCTTATCACCTCGTCCACCCGTGCCTTAAACACCTCCAGGGAAGGTGAATCAACCACCTCCCTGGGCAGCCTGTTCCAGTGCCCAGTGACCCTTTCTGTGAAAATTTTTTTCCTAATGTCCAGCCTAAATCTGCCCTGGCAGAGCTTGAGGCCATTCCCTCTCATCCTGTCTCCTGTCATTTGGGAGAAGAGGCCAGCACCCTCCTCTCTACAACCTCCTTTCAGGTAGTTATAGAGAGCAATGAGGTCTCCTCTCAGCCTCCTCTTCTCCAGGCTAAACAACCCCAGCTCTCTCAGCCATTCCTCATAAGGCCTGTTCTCCAGCCCCTTACCAACTTCGTTGCTCTTCTCTGGACTCGCTCCAGAGCCTCAAAATCCTTCTTGTGGTGAGGGGCCCAGAACTGAACACAGGATTTGAGGTGCGGTCTCACCAGTGCCAAGTACAGAGGGAGAATAACCTCCCTGGACCTGCTGGTCACGCCATTTCTGATACAATCCAAGATGCCATTGGCCTTCTTGGCCACCTGGGCACACTGCTGGCTCACGTTCAGTCGCTGTCAACCAACAGCCTCAGGTCCCTCTCCCCCAGGCAGCTTTCTAGACAAATATCTCCTAGTCTGTAGCACTGCACAGGGTTGTTGTGCCCCAAGTTGAACTACAGTTCAGAAAATAATTTCTCAAAATATTTGTCTTTGTTGTATAAAGATTTCATTCAAGGTAAGTTGCCTTAGGCCATATGTATGCTAAACTTTAGCTTGGAATAGAAAAATATTTTTGAAGAAATTCTCCCAATCATTCCACGCCACTCATCTGTTGGGTTTTTTAAGTGGTTTTAATGAGGTTTGATGAAGGTAAACCGTTAATGTTATCTTTTTTTCAAATTTATCCACAAAAAAACCTAAATAAAGCTATCAAACAAAAATCACACAAAAAGCTCTCACACTCACACAACACCTTCCTACACAGAAAGATTAATTGGAAATTCTGTTCCTGGTGCACACCAAATGCCCAATATTTAATGCAAAAACTTGATCTTTCATTTACCTTTGAACAATATGCATTTTAGTGATGTTTGGTCCAAGAGATCAACCAAATCTATTCCAAACAAAAACCAAGCAAACAATAAACCAACAGACTGTAGGTGCAGAAGTCTTATAAAAATGGGTTTGATTTACTGAGCCATTCTTACTGAAGAGAAAGAATTTCTATGGAAAATATCTTGCCACTCTGGATATAGCCTTACTCTTGACTGCAAAAATACATTTTCAGAATATTCCTAGTGTCAGTATTTCTTTTTGTTCAATTTACGTAATTCAGTATGCTGATCTTCATAGAATGCACTTTTAAATGTATTACTCATCCACTATATCACTCAGGTACAGCTACTATTTAAATGGATAAACTTATTTCTCCTCAATGGTTCAGTATTTGCTTCCAAACTAGTTTTTAAGTACCTGACTCCAACTGAAGAATACAAAACTCTTGCAATTACATTCTTACTCTGCTCTGATGACACTTTACCTAGAATATCTCCCAGTTTGGGGTCACCAGTACTAGAAAGACATGGACCTTTTACAGAGTGTCCAGAAGATGATTACAAAAATCATCAGACATACGGATTGCCTCTCCTATGAGGAAAGGCTGAGAGAGTTAGGATTGTTAAATGCATAGAGGGGAAGACTCTGGGAAGATGTTATTGCAGCCTTTCAGTACTTATAAGGGGATTATGAGAAAGATGGAGAAAGACTTTTTACCAGGGCTTGTAATAACATGACACAGAGTAATATTTAAACATTTAAACAAGTTTCCCAGAGAAGCTGTGGGTGTCTCATTGTTGGTGGTGTTCTAGATCAGGCTGGATAAAGCTTTGAGCAACCTAGTTTAGTTGGAAGATGTCCACTTTATTTTTATTCAACATCTGTTTAAGATGTTGGAGATTCATTTTTTCTGTGAAAGGAGAAATCGCAACTAGTCTCTGTCAGGTTTTTGGTAGGTTGTTCTTTTTTCTGTACGTATTCTTATGTAACTTTTCCTCACTGCATAACAAAATTAAAGTTTAACTGTTTAAGAAAGAAGGAATGAACAAGATCAGCCATGACACATTTATGTAATGGCTAGGATAGTTCTTGGGAAAAATGACATGACGTTTTCATCTCTGCCTCCATTTTAGATTTGCATTTTATCTAATGATTTTTTAATACGAGTCTATAGAAGCTAGATACATATGTCCTTTGGCATTTTTGGCATCCATAGAGGTGAGGATTACACTGAAACTGACTGTTGTAATGCAGTTTTAGAAAAGTATTGGATAATGATAATGATGATCCTCCAGTGGATCTGTATCTTGTCAGGTGAAAAAACTACTGCCAAACAGTTCAAAAGTTTAGCATTTACCTAATCCCTAATGGCCGTTAATTATCTTAATATTATATATATGTATAATATCTATTGCTTTAGTTAGTTCAAACCTCTTCTCCTGAGAATAATGATGTCACTGTGTATAAAGTCAGAGGATTCTGCTTACATAGCAATCTTGCAGAAAAAAACACATTAGTTTCATTTAAAACCAGGCTCAAGAGTACTAATTTAATTCCTAGTAAGTCATTAATATTTATCTTTTTTATACTAATATATCTACAAATACAGAAGATGTTTATGGTATTTTTATTTAGCCTAAGTTTAATGATCCTAATTTAAATAGATTTACCTTTTTGTCTGTATTTTGTTTCTTCTTGTTCCTCATGAGAGATCATTAACATTTACAAGCCTCTGTCACAATTTGTGATTATATCAAAATGTCATGCAGATCAAGCTCTTCAAAGTTTAAAGGTGTTCTGTTATTCTAGCAAGATTTTAGTACTCCTTTTGTAGTATAATTTCTCTATTTATGTACATAAACTACTTAATTTATGCTATTCCTCTCAGTTCATTTGAGTGTACTCTCTGTTGTTGATTTCTGTTCTTTCTCTGCTACTTTCATGTTGTTCGGAACAGGATTATTCTGTCATGCTGCCTCGACTGGAAGTAACAATAGTTTAGAGCAGGCATTAAAATTAAATTATAAATTAATATTTTATTTATTGCATTTATCAAAAGCCACAATATCGATGAGGCAGATTACAACATTATCTGTAGTTATATTGCCATTCCCATAAACTATTCCCTTTTAATCTCACATGATCTAGATTTCAATACATAAGCTTGAATGTTAACTATGTCATGCCGGTGGCTTGTAGTTTCCTTTGGGCATATAATTACCCTGACTACTAGGAAAACATCATAGTTCCTAAGGAAGTAGAGGTAACATTTTCAAAAGTGTTCAAGCTCAGCTGTATGATCCTGGGGGCAGGATCACACAGGCTAACTGCTTTTGAAAATCTTTCCTTGAATGCTTACCTTTGATCCCCTTTGATCCATCTCTTCTTTTTATTAAGGAATATTCCAAAAGCAAAAACAGACTTAAAAGTGAAAAGGAAGTGACTGCACCTAAGACTGTCAAAGGGTACGCTGTTTCAACATACTCCCTTAGCAGCTTATTAGTGTCAGATCTCTTGGGAAGTCATGTATAACGTTACTGCAAGCTAGAAACCTTCCTAAGGTGCTGATTCATTATGAAACTTCTATCTCCTTTTTCTAGACATAAATCTTTCCTGGTCATGGGTGTTCACAGAAATGAAGAACAGTGCAGTTTAGATTTGTTTACATTATCTGTGGCTAATCGAGATAGCAGATATCTAACGTTTGTTTTCAGTGACATATATATCTATTTCATAGATTTGCACATTACTAAGATTATTTTAACAATCATAACCCCACTCCTATTGCTGTCACCTTTTCTACTGTTTGCCATTCTTAATCATATAATGTTGACTGCCTCTTTAAAAAAACGCAACAATGCTGATAGCTTTATCTGGGAATTGGTAGAATGTCAAATTTATTAATGAGTGATTCCCATCAAAAGCAAAACTGAAATTGCTGAATTGTTGAACCTTCCCTGATTACAGCTTCAAACAAAGGATACAGAAAAAGAAAGGATCAGAAAATGGAGTGAAAGAGTAAAGCATTTTCTTACTGTACAGAAACCAGTTCTTATTAAAAAGCTGATGTGGTCAAAACTTCTTCTTTTACCTTTTTTTTTTAGCCTGGACCCATCTTCCATATCTACAGCGGTACCACTATAAATATCAAAATAAGACATTTGGAACAAGAATTAGGGTTAACTTAAGCTCCCTATAGAGTCATTAGAGATAAAATACATCCAATATATCAATTTTCTTGTGGAAATTATCTTTTCATTGACAGTACAGAAAGCTTTTGTCCCCATAAAAGTTCCCAGAGGTATGTTACTTTCTTCTTAAGTTAGAGTGGAATATATGCTAATGTTTGTATGTGTTCACATATAAATGATTAGAGACATATATAAAGAATCACAGAATGAAACAAACATACAATATCTAGCAAGTAAAAAAATATGTATATGCCAATATGAACACCATTTATTATTACTATAGTATTAAATCTAGGTATCTGTAAGTACCACACACAGGGGCTTGTATTCCACAGGGAACAGAAGGCATCTGCAGACCGGACCCATTACACAGGTAAGTCTGCTGCCTGCCTGAGATGTCAGTTAGAGATGTAGAAAGAAAATGTCCAGCTCTGGTCAGGTCCATGTATTATTATCCCCTAGTGATTTTCCAAGTAGGCAGTAACAAAATCCCAACAAGAAATCAGAGTGATATTAAAAGGGACTTCAGGGCCTTAAGACATATGATGAAGGGATGGGATGCACAGGTAGTGTTCTCCTCAGTCATTCCAGCTACAGGGAACGATGAGGGAAGGAGTAGGAAGAGACAGGAAATAGATACTTGGCTCCGAACCTGGTGTGAGGAGCAAATCTTTGAGGGTTTTTGACCATGAGATGGCCTGCACATCACCAGGCTTACTGTCCAATGATGGGGTACACTTGTCCCCCAGGGGCAAAGGGATACTTTCCAATAAGCTAGCAGGACTCATTAATAGAGCTTTAAACTAGATGTGAAGGAGGGGAGTGACAAAACCAGGCTTGATCGAAAAAAGTCTGGGAATAGCACTCCAGTGTCTGAGGAATGGTGTGCTGATGAGGATCTTGGCTCTGCCACATCAGAGGAAGGTGGGAGACAGCACTTCAAATGGCAACAAAGATGTAAAGATTATTGATAAGTTAAGTCAGTGAGTAGGTACCTAGGAATTAAGACTATTGCATCTAGGAATGTAGCGGGATCCAACTGAAGTTCATCTACACCAATGCATGCAGCATGGGCAAAAACCAGGAGGAACTAGGAGTAATTGTAAGGCAAGAAAACTACAATGCAATTGCCATCACAAAAACGTGGAGGGACGACTCATGTAACTGGAGTGCTGCTATGGCAGGCTATAAAATTTTCAGGAGGGATAGGTAGTGGGGTATACCTGTGTGTTAGAGAGTATCTTGATAGCTTTGATTTAAATGATGGTGATGATAGCATTGAGTGTCTATGGGTAAAATCAGTGGAGCACCTAACAAGGCAGATACCATGGTGGGAGTCTGTTATAGACTACCCAGCCAGGAAAGAGAGACTGATGAGTTATTCTACAAGCAACTGGGAGAAGTCTCACAATCACTAGCTGTTGACATTGTGGGAGACTGCAACTTGCCAGATGTCTGCTGGTAATATAACACAGCAGAGAGGAAACAGTCTAGAAGGTTTCTGGAGTATGTGGAAGATAACTTTCTGACACAACTGATGAGTGAGCCGAGGGAAGGTGCTCTGCTGGACCTGCTGTTCATGGACAGAGAAGGTATTATGGGAGATGTGACAGTTGGAGGATGCCTGGAGCACAGCAGTCAAGAAATGATAGAATTCTCAGTTCTAGGAGAAGCAGGAGGGGTGGGGAGTGGGGGTTCAGTGGAACAGCCACCTTGGTCTTCCGGAAGACAGACTGTTCAGAAGGCTGTTTGATAAAGTTCCATGGGAGACAGTCCATAAGGACAAAGCAACCCAAGATAGCTGGATGCTCTTTAAGAAGGAAATCTGGGAGGCACGAGAGCAGGCAAGCATCATATGTCAGAAAACGAGCTGGTGGGGAAGAAAACCAGCTTGGCTAAGCAGAGAGACCTTAGTGGATCTCAGAAACAAAGAGGAAGGTATACGAGCTTTGGAAGAAGGGACAGGCAACTCAGGAGGACTATAGGGATGAAGTGAGATCATGCAGAGAGAAAATCTAAAGCTAAAGCTCAACTAGAACTTAGATTGGCCCATTCTGTGAAAGAAAACAAAAAGATCCTCTTGAAATCACCCTGCAGATTATTTCTCCTTTTTAATTTTAAAAAGTTTTTTTCAGACCATAATAGTTAAATTGTATTTGTTGGTATTTTGTAATTTCTTTTTCTATTAGAAGATTATACTTAACAAACTTATCTCCTAAGGACCTGCAAAAGAAAATCAGTCACACTTTGAATAAATTTGATGGCACCCAAAATGACTAGATGTTTGAAGTTGAAAAATAAACAGTCTCATGGATAAGTTTCTGCCACCTGACCTGATACGTTACTCTGCTACTAGTCTCACTGATTTTGTTTGTCATTATAGTATTCCACAAAGAATTCTAATTTATTAAGCCTAGTAAGACTGCTTGGTGCAATCATCTTTGCTAGGCTGTGATCAGAGCCAAGGCAGTAACAAAAATCTGTTTAAAGGAATCAGAGCTGCCATAATCAGCCTTTAATCAGTAAGTTCTGCATCCTACTTGCATTCTCAATTTGATTCTGCTTTCAATCTTACATTTCACAAAAGCTGATTTTTGTACTAAATGACACTCAGAAGTATTTCAGCAAAAGTAAATATTTCTCTTAAAATACAGAATTATTTACTTATTGTGTTGAATTATAAACAGATATAAATTATATTAAACAGAAAAGTTCTTTTCTTGCTCTAGTACAAATCAGCAATAACCTCCTTACCATTAGTCAAAGCAAGTTAACTGATATAAATAAGAGAAGAAATGAATCTGGATCACTTTATATAAACTGAGTTATAACTCCTTAAAATTTGATTTGAAAATTTGGCATATTTTCCAAGCAAATATTTTCTATAATGGTAAATTTTCTGACACTTCTCAAAGGTACTCAGCATTTTTATTTATAAAACTGCTCTGCCACTCATTAAGAAATGCCAATTATTATGAAAGTAGTTGTCATAATTATATTACTTGTGACTGCTTGGCAATGTTATTTACAGCTGCATTGAAAGACAAGTCTTATTTCCTCTCAGTCTTCAGGAAAACAGCTGCTGTTCTTTAGTAAAAGGATAAAAGTTGGATTACTAACAGGGGGAAAGGGAGAGGCTTTGACTGAATAAATTTAGTGTTACATTAGGTGCTTGAGCTTGAGACAGCATGTTTCAGAGATATTTGTCATTAAAGGACTTTGCTGTATATGAGAAGAAATTATTTCCCACTGTTACCTTAGAAGATATAAGGATCATCCTTTCCTTGTGGATAAGTTCATCCATCCCATATATAGCTCCCAAGAGTAGCGGTCTATTACAGATACCCAAGTGTAAAAGTGTCTGTCACATGTTTAAAAAATTCCTTATTTATGGACAAGAATAAGAAACATTTTATGAGCTGCATGCTCATTAATAATGGAAGGTGTCAGCAATACTATTCTAGGTTAGTACTCTCAGATGCTTTTAAAAGCATAAATCATGCTCTTTCAGGAGTTATTCTCTTGCATACAATTTGCTTTATCTTTTACAATAAACGTTCTAGTGGCATCTCTGTGATATTTTCTTAATACTATTTGGCATGTGCTTCTGGCTTTGTATGTTTACATTAGATTCTGTTTCTTGCATGCTTTGCATTGTCTGCTAAGATCACGTAACTGATCAACTAAAAGGAAAACTTGGAATAAACAGAAATGTCAGGATGACATTAAAAAAAGAGAGGAGAGTGATACAAAGATAAATGATACAATGGGTACATATTTAATTTCATACAAAATGGAATATAAAGCTACTTCATAAATAAACAATCTGTTCAATTAACAATAATCAAAGGAAAAGTGAAATATGATTATCAAGTATGATATTAAGGGAATAAATTTTCTGCTTTTTGTTGATATTGAGGACCAGTTTAGAGTAAAATCTTCATAAATTAATGTATGAACAGGAAATATATCTGGCAGATAAACAGCTTTACTCTGTTATATGAATATGAATTAAAGAAATTTCAGATATATATGGAAGAAAATGGAAATAAAAAGGGGTTATTTGTCCTTTCTTTTTACAAAATATTTTCTCCTTTTGACTTCTTGCATGTCTTTTTCTTCTCCACTAGGAAATTAAAAAATAATGATCATGGACATTATTTAGATGACTAATGGATCAACAGCTTTCGAGTATAGGTGTTCCTGTAGACAGACCTTTGTTAGTCCATGCAGACTCCCTTCCTGCCATTGTAAAGACTGGTTTATTTGCTGTTCACTTACATGTTCACCATCAAGTAATCAAGTAACACTGCAACTATATATGATCCATATAATGAATGGAGATCATGGCGTGGTTTTTGGTTTTTTGCTGTTTGTTATTTGTGTTGGTTTTTTTTTAAGATAAAACCTCATGGTGAGGGAAATATTGCATATGTGCTTTAAAAATTCTTTTTGTAGTCAATGCCACCTATCCTAAAGGTTTCAAGCACCTGAGTCATCATTTTGAAAGATGCCCAGAGGCTTGAGTTGAGCATGTTGCACACTTACTGTAACTGTCTGTTCCACTCTCCTGTGGTTGTGAAACACATTCAGAAATTTGGAACCTTTTGTACATGCATGTACACAATACACAAGACTTTTCAGATGGCTAATATAGTTTAGTATATTTAGATGACAATTTATTGGACAAAAAAAGTAGTTTTTAAGTTTGAAATGAAATGTGTTTGAAATTGCACAATATATTTTGTGAGAGCTTCAAAACATGGTCAACCATTCAGCTATATAGTCTGTCCATATATCTTAAACTATTCCTACGTAGCTGACCTTTTTTCCCAGAAATTTTAAAAAATAATTGCAATATGTAAAATGAAAACATTTTTTCAAAACAAAGTTTTAGTTGAAAGAAGTTACATCAAAACTACTTTTCAAGACTGGTTGATCATCACAATACATGAACAAGACTACATGAGGCACTTTTCAGTAGTTATAGAATCTTTCTACCTATACTGAATCGCTGTCAAGTAGAATAAGTTAGTTATCCCCTCATAGATGCCTATAAACACTGTAATCTTCACCCTCAAACACTAATCATGCATTTTAAGTTATACCGTTATTTGTTGAACAAAATTGATTTTAAATATCTGCATAAATACTTTTTTTTTAATTCAGCCTAAATATTTCTAATTTAATATTTATCATGACATATTTCTGTTGGATTTATAACTGTAAAATGACCTCCATGAACTATAGTTTCATCTCATGCTGATGAGAAATGAGAAATACGATTTCAGTATATGCACTTATGTACATAAAAACCACCCAGCTTTTGATTATAATTATAGAGAATAGTCAGATTTTATGCATTACTAGATATATGTATAAAAAACCCATAAAAAACTAGATATATGTATAAACAACGCAGCTTGATTGATAATGCTTATGATCAGAAGTGAAGCACTCCTTACAGGGAATGATCACGCAAGCCAATTTGTGTAAAGCTGAAGATATGCCAACATCCATTTTGATATTACACTGAGGAACAATTTACTCCACAAATAATTTTCAGGTAATGAGATACAAAGTTATTACAAACCATCAACAAAGATCTCAAGCATGTCATTGTACATATAAACTACCTTTTTGTTTTTCATTACAACAAATATTAGTAGAAAATGTCTTTAAAAATAAAATATCTAACTCTAGGGAGTTGTTATTAGACATGTAAATTTTATTTTTATGATGGCATGGTTGTGATTTTTCTGTTTATTCTTGAGTTTCAATAAAATATAATTAACATAAAAGAGAAGTATGTAACTAAAATCTATTTAATTATCTTTCTATGTGAATTTTTTAATGAAATGCAGCATGAGTGTGACACAAACACGATACTACTTATAACTTCTTGCAGCATAGTTTATTCAGATAGTAATTTAAATTTAATTCCAATGTAATTTAATAAAGTGGTTGTAATGAATAATAAATACAGTAATGGAACGTACACATCCAATGTTTATTGGTGTACTTCAAATGGTGTGAAGTTTTGGAAGGAAAACATAAAAAAGAAATCTTTTACTTAATCTTTGAAGCATAACATTATAGATAAATTTATGAAATGTTTCCTTTAATTTCTGTATGAGATATATGGGTCCATAATTCTATTCATTTGCAGCAATTATATTATAATCTTACAGTTGATTTTATATTTGTCATCTGATTCATGTTCCTCTAAAATTCAGTTTTGCAGATAAGGCACATATAGCTCCAACTTGATTCTGCAGAAATATATGTGTGTGAGGTTGATGTCTATACTTAAGCTTAAAAAAAAGTATATGTAACCAGTCCCTGAGGCCTAACAGTGGCATTGTCAGACTTGTTTTCATACCACTAATAGACAGCTCTTTTTATGTGAAGCTACTCAAGGAACTAGGTATCTGGAAGCAATCTAAAATTGAGCCAGGAAACTGTCTAACAAGCAATCAAGGTAATTATCAGGGATGCAACACAAGAGCTCATTCACTCAACATCCTTAATTTAACAATATAGATGCATGCTATGAGATCACTGTTAATTAGACACCTATGGTCATTTTAGATTAGAGTAATAAATATTCTTAAGAGTGCCCCTAGCTGAGAGGGGCTGAAATTTTTAAAAATCAACAGAAGGTACCTGTAAATTGGTTGTCTGTGTTCTTATATTCCTAGTTGTGGACAGTAGCGTGAACACGTGGCTGTTATGCTCCATTTGGAATCGAGGTTATGCATCTCTGAAGTTGAGGTTGGAGGTTTCAAGGCAGAACTGGACAAAGCTCTGACCAATCTGTTCTGAATTCAGTGCTGTGGAGGGGATCTCCTGAAGTCTTTCCCAGCCTGAATGATTCCATGGTTCCATTATACAACTATCTAAAAGGGGAAAAATACATATTTTTACATACTACTGCATTTTAAAATAATTTATTTTTAAAACGAGAGAGAATACAAGTAAAAAAATACTATACTGGAAAGTTCACATGTTATTTGTAGACATGATTAACTGATTTTGATATTTGTGACAATTTGTAATCAACAAAGTAATTAATAGTTCCATGATGATGTTTTCTGGAAATAAAATAAATTAAAAGAAAGGAATAAGAAAGACTGCAAGAATTGATCATTTTTTATTATTATAGATAACATGATATATTGTATTGTGTATTTCTTTATTTATATGTATATGTAAATAATATCTTACTTTACATTATTTTGATTATGAGAAAATAAAATGCATATTTAAATCTCTAAAATCCAACTATTAAAAAACTCAGAGTTGGTACTTGACAAACAGGAAAATCAAACAATCTTTTGTGATTGGAAAACTGCAAATATCTTGACTATAAAGAAATGCAGCCAGGCTTGATTTATCAGTTTTATATTGATGTGATGAAAGTGTTCATGGATCTCTTGAATCAGTACTAAGTATAATACAGCTATGAATCCAAATATTTCAATTTCCCTTGGCTGATATGTACCCCTTTTACTTCCTAATTTTTTTGTCCCAATTTGTTCAATTTTATTTAGACAAGAGTGAATGAAATAGTCTCTTCAGCTAATGTTTTGTGTGTAAGATCAAATATAGCTGTAAGACATCTGCTTTAAAATATCAGAACAAACACACCAACTTATGGTTTTTGTACATATATAGTTACAACAGTAACCAATGGGAAAATAAGTAATGATCAAGCGGAAGGCAAATCTGATCTAGAAATGGCAGCAGCTTCCACCTTTGCAAAAGTTATCTGTAACTTATAAACATGGAAGCCTCTCTAGAAAGTCTGGCTTTTTTTCTTTTCTTTTTCATTTTCTTGCTTCATTGTTCATCTTGCTTTATTTATGTTGAATTTCCATTCTGATAAAAAGACAGACAAAGGAAAAAGAGTGAAGATAAGGACACAAGAAATAGGTCAGGACACGGGATGAATGAAGAGTGCTAGGAATATTGAAGGAATATGGGATGAAGGAGCTTACACTCTTCAAGCTAGGTAACTGAGACCTGACTGTGAAAGGTGAAATATATGGGAATCAGAAAGCAGTCAAAGGTTTGGTCAGCAGATACGGGAAAAGAGATTCTGACTCACTGACCTATTTTGTAAGACTGCACAACATTGGCTGGGACCAGCAAATATATATAGTACTAATGGGTATGTGATATACAAGTGCAAATGCAAATGACAAAAGAGGGAGTGATAAGAACAAAATCTAGCCAGTCAAACTAATTGATAAGGGTACCTTGAATGTGGGAAAGTTTATTTCATTAAGACGGCCTGATTGATGATCTTGCCAAGTAGGGTACCAAGGAAAAAGGAGAAATTAGAAGTAAAACATTTAGAGACATAGACTTGAAAAAATAATGAGGACAAAGACCAAAACAGTCATCAGTCACACTAATTGATGTGCATGAAATGATCTTGCAAATTACAAAACTGCATACAAAGCATGACTTTGCAATTGGTAAGGACGCAAACCTGAGGGTCCAGAATGTTGAAGGGGTTTTGGTGGGATTGTGCCAATTGTTCAGGGAAGGGATAGCAGGGAGGAACAAAGGTGGAACAGACAGAAAGGGTTATAAAAGAGTCTGATTGTGTGTAAATTGTGTCTGGTCAGTACTCTTGCTGACTGAGTACTGCACCTGATCACTGCAGTCTGTCCTACCTTTTTATTATATCCTTTATTATCATTTATTTTATAACAGGGGAAGAAAATAATTTTGTAATTTGGGGAACAGATTATACAAGAAAAAGAGGGATGCTGAATAGCTGAAAACACCAGCCAAAGAATGTTTCACCAAGAAAACCAGGTTAATGTATTTATGGTTCCAAATTGGTGTGCTTCAAAATTAAAATCAGTGCTAAGAATTTTAATTACTGATATCTAAAATAGTGCTGTTATTTTGAACAATTTTACATGAACTTCTTTTTTTTGTATTCCAAACACAAACTCAGAAGTATTTAAATGTAACAGCCAATGTTGCCTTGGCTTCTTTAGCTGAGTTTCTTGAAAATAAGAGATTTAGAGGATGGCTTTCAAAATCAGTAAGATCTATATGCTTTTTTCAAAAAAAACCTGTTCTGTGAAAACCATAGGGGGCAGATACATGGATATATTTATGAAGTTGCTCATTGATTTCTTTCTTGGAGGAAAAGGTTCCACACTCACTTCCCTGCACTCTTCTTCAATTCAAAGTATTATGAAGAAGAAACCCTAGGAATAGAAGGCCAACTTTTTTCCCTCCTCTCCCATTACCTGGACATCACAGTTCAAGGTCTATCAGAGATCATGTCCAGACTTTCTCCTCTTGCTTACTCTGAATGACCAGTCCCTGCTGCCTGTCCTGCAAGCTCATTTATCATACATCTAACATTCTGGTGGAGACCTATTAGTTGCTCACTAATTCTCTTTATACTGGCATGTGCTACAGGTCAAGTTTTTTCATCATGTGAACTGCCATCCACTTTGCTACAAGCAGACTCTTACATGATGCTAACATTTTATCCTGTTGCTATTTGTCATAGGCAAAGATGGACAAAACTTTGTTTACTCTTGAAACCTTAGCAGTTAGAATACTGACTGTTTTTTTAATAATCCTTTACATTGTTTCATTGACTTCCCAAGATACCTTAAGTAAGCTCTAGAGCAGCTGTCCCATGCAGAAGAATTTCAGGATCCTTGAAGTTTAAGATCCTCTAAGTAAAATAATCCAACTTTTCTGTAGGGTAAAAACTTCCATAGTCTCACAAATTGATGGATATTTCTTCTTCATCTTCATTCTAGCTTCTTAAATACATACACACATTCACTTCTCATTTTTCTCATTTCCTTATATATACCATTTCTTCTGTAATAATCATTAACTATTATATTTTTCTTTACAATTTTAAAATTTTCCTTATGACTTAACTATGAGTGACTGCAGCTTTAAAATATTGTTGTCTCACTCCAGATGCCCCTCACGATTTCTCACCCTGAAGAGGGAAGGCACACCAGATTGAAACCACCAGATATCATGCTGATATAGGGATTTATGTTGTTACAATGACTTGACAATGCACAGCTAGATATTTTCCTTACTATCTCTCAAGTTTTCTACGAGTTAAGTGATGCCTTTTACTCTTCTAAAATACAAAGATCACAATGAATTCATTTGCACAGATTATAGTTGTCTGGAAAAGAAGTATAGGAAACAATTTCTATTTTGATCTCATGTTGCTTTAGTTGCAGTGTATTTTATCATTTCCAAAATGTTTTATGACTCCTGTTTTCTTCAAGACAATAATTGTTAAGTCTGCATATTGTGTGATTCATCTTTGTTTTCTGTATCATACTGTTGAGGAGAGTTATGAAAAGATGCTTCTATTTTGGGACTTAGAGTATGTCAGTTCCTGCTGTTTCATGTTTAACCTCTTTTTGTATCTTTTACACTTGTAATTAACATTTTAATTATCTTTTTCTCGTAATCAATACTAGTTCAATAGCTGCTGAATGAAGAGCACCACTTGATTGTCTTCCCTGACTTCTTGAATTTATCTTAGTCAGTTACAGAGCTCAGTTATGTCAGACTAAAACTCTTTATAAAGTTTCAGGTACAGCAGTAAGGAAATATAAATATATCTATCTAAAAGCTGAATATCTGTGCACTTTTTTTATCCAGACTATTTACACATAAAAAGCCTATACGAGCATTTATCCTAGAAACAGCTGGAAGATAATAGATTCATTAGTTGATATTTGACAGTTAAATCATGCAACATGAATCCTACTCCCATGACAGAATACAACCTGTTAGAGCTCACAAGGAGAATAGAACATACAAAATCAAGTCCTTAGTAACCAACTAAAGCAGAGAAATAAAATATGCTGCTATTATAACTGTGGGAGTACATCAATAGTTCCTTAGCCCTTTGGAACTGTTTTTGACAATTGTTAAAAATGTTATCGCTATTGGTATTAACAACTTCTTCACTTGAGATACACATTAAATATACTGAATGATTTTTCTAGACGTTTTTGATTTTAGCAGATATTGTCTTACTTCTTTTGCTGCAGATACCAACTTTGCTCATCTTCTTACAAGAAAATACATTGTAGATGCATTATCTCAGCATCAGTTATGTCCCCACATCTTCAGTATATAACAGAATTAGAATGGAAACATTTCCTGCTGCAGAGATTTCTCCAGATTATCTCTCCTGTCCCTGACAGACATATAACTGTCCTTTTCTGAGAATTCCTGATCAAATATTCAGCAAGAGAAAGTGCGCTGCTATACTTCATAGTTATTTAGTTCAATTTTTCTCCCTTTTTTCCTGTAATGATTCTTTCACAACATTGAATTTTATTTCTGTTTAAACTCCTGCCATTTTTCCTTCATATGTTTATGTGTCCATGATGTTGCAAATAATTTTGCTGCTCCTAACATGAATATTGAAAAGCATCCCATAAAAGCTAGTAGATCATATCTTTTCTGAGGAACAAAGCTGCTCTGGAATTTTATGCTGACATTTTTTTTTAGCATGACAAGACAGGAGTTTATGTTGCTTTGCAAACACAGGAAGATCTGAGGGCTTAGGCTGTGTTTTGATCATGACTTTTCTGTCTTTTATGGTAAGTACTTCCTGGTGGTATGAAGATCTGCTGAAATGAAAGGAAATATTATATACTGGCTAAAGTAAATTTCATCTTCTTTCTATGAATTCATGCAGCAGAAAATAAGCTGAAAAAGTAAAAATGTACTGTATGTAATAAGGAGACTTCTTTACTATCTCTTTAATGTAGAGCAGAGTTCAGAGTAACTAGACCTTATCCTGATTAAGACTTATGACAATTAATAAAGGAAATAATTCAGTTTTCCCTCCTAAAGTGTTTTCCTTCCCTTTTGGATTGTTGTGGTGTTGACCTAATTTACTTGGGACTAACATCTAAAATTCATGGTGTGTATCAAGTCCAGCAGCCAGCAATAAATTATCTAGCAACTTCTGCAGATATTTGGAGGGAAGGGAAAACTGAAAGTCCTGAGTAGTGAAATAAATCTTCAGTGGATATAATGGATGAAAAACATCCATAAAAAAATATAATAAAATAACCTAAAAGCTTTCTTTAATCCGCATGTTTTCTCTTGATATTTGAAGTTCTGTCCCTAAGTATAACCAAGGAATACTTGTTTCTGATTTACTGAAACCTGAACAACATGTACAGTTACTCACAGATAAAATATGTGCTATTCATATTTTCTCTTAAGAAATTTAGTAGAAACTTACGTTAAAAACTGTGAAGGACCATTTAAAGTGTTGTCAGTCAGGACATCATTTCAAGTATTTCACACTTAATTCACTATATCTTTCTGATACAGATGGATCAGGTAAAATTCTGTTTGAATTAGATGATAGCATGAGCGCATTTTGGAATCACAGACACAATTGCCTTGTGAGCTCCTGGAAAAAATATACTTTAGAGAGAAGAAAATGAATGTTTTAATAAGTCATAGTAAAATTCACAATTGTTAGAGAAACTCAAATAATTATATCATTGTTTGCTTGTAGAGAAATGCTTCGGCATTGTTTATTGTAATGACGATGACATGAATGTTTGGTATGTAGGCATTGTTACTGCATACACAGGGCTACTATAAAATTATGTTTAGCCTCTGACCTTAGAATCTTCTTTACATTATTTTACAGAGTAAATAATGTGAAGTAAATTTAAAGCACAGCACGCGTATCATTTTCAGTGCTAATGGCAAATGAGCAATTATGCAACTTGCAGCTAGTAGTGGTCTCTACAGTGTGAAGTGAGCAAAAATAATTTTCAGTAATAGCATGCATATTTAAAAAACACAGTCTGCGACAATGTAGAGATCACTATGTTAAGATAATATAATAAAAATCATTAATATATTCACTACTGAAATTAAGTTTCACATCTCACTGGCACCTTAAAATAATTTTCTTCTCCTGTAAATTGTTTACAGAGGTTACATTAAAATCACATTGTACTAATATATTTTTATAACACATAATGTCAAGTATTCCTAAGAGCAAAGCCAGATGAAAATTTGCAAAAAAATTACTTAGTTTCATTCTTTGAACTTAGCTCAGATAATATTTGAAGGCATTAAAATAAATAAGTAGTAGGATACATGTAGGGTGTCTGAATGCATTTAAACAACATATGCATTGAATATAAATATTCATGTACTTCTATATATGTTCTGGAGTGTGTATTATTACAGGACTGTAGGTATGACTGTTTTACTCTCAAACGTTTTCTTCCCTCTGAAGCAAACACAGTTTGAAATGTCTCCTATGAAGCAAGAGCACTCTTTGTAAAAGAACTACTGTTAAGATAAGAACAAATTATACTGCTCTAAAGTGTTTTACTGCTTTTTTTTTCCTCAATGTGCTGCTTCTCTTCAATTGTTGCTATAGAAATCCAGCAGATGAGGAGAATACCAGGGCTTTATAGATAGGAAGTTCACTTAAACCAGTCCATACTCTGTCTATTTAGACTTATCATGGTTGCCTCCATGTCATTAAGTAAAAGGAGGCAACAATGGGAATGCTGCCACATGACAGTTTAAGAATACGTTACCTTCCTTCTTGTGCACAAGGCAGCCTGCCCAGTGTCCAGACACAAAAGAATTTCTAATACAAACTCTTAAGTAGATTATATAGTTCACTGAAGCTGACTGAGTTACAGTATCCTTCTCTTCTTTCTCTGATTCTTTAAATCCCTACTACTTTCTTAACAGCCACATGGCATCCACTATAGCTATGTCTGAAACGTATCCATTTTATAATATTTGACTCAAAGACCTGCTTTCTTTCCATTTCTCTCTCTCTCTCTCAATTGCACACCCTACTGTTTTGTCCCTCTTGACTCTTTTTTTTTTCAGTTGAAATTTCCCCTACATAAAAAAATATGTTCCCCTATAGGAAAATACGTTTCAGCTTAACTTGAGGCTTTGGATGCAGAAGGAGAGAAAAATAAATGGGGAAAAATACGCAAATTTTTAATAAACTAGGAGAAAAAAAAAAGGCTGACAAGAATGACATTTTTATATCAATATATAAAATTACGGGTACATACATATTTTTGCAGTGATCTGTTAAAATGTCTATTTCCAGATTAAAAAAACTCTTGCAAAGTTATATATAAAACACTGGGATAAATATTAGCTATGAAAAACATGCTTTCTTTTGACATCATGATAATACAACATCCTTATTGATCTCTGGCTGGATTATTCCTCTTATTGCTTTGTATCTATAATATATTTATATCTATTTATATCCCCCCATTTTATTTATAACAGCTTAGTCTCCTATTTTCCTAAAGAAATAACAAATATATTCCACCTCTGATTTCTGGTATGCTTAAAACATTCAGATCCGTAGCTTCATTCATTGTAATTGATAAGGCTATATTGCCTATGAGACCAAAGATATGTGAGCTTAGGCAATACAGAAATCATGAAGCAAAATCATAGCCTTTCCTCTAAATTATCAGCTGCAGTTACCTATTTTATCAGGCTATTTAGTGCATTATAACACAGAGGAATTGCTTTCATGTTTTAGATCAGCTTTATAAATATGAACCTTACTACTCACAAGATAGTATTACGGTTTCTGAACAAAACTACCTTGTATTTGCATAAGATTGGTGTCTGTAAAATCAAAAACTTATGTTTTTCAGGAATCAACATCCTTAATTATTTAATTAAAAATGGTAATATCTTGTTACTTTCCAGAGGTATTACAGCAAATAGTCTAGTTATGAATCAGTATAAAAAATTTTGTTTGCAATACAGTCAAAATCCCCCTCTTTTTGGTTTCTCCTCTCTCAACTTAATTTAATATGTTTTCTTCTTTTTAGTTCTTTGGCTCTAGGCACCAGAGCTTTGTATTCTTTTCTTTCTTGAGCTGACTTCCTCATGATCATTTTATAAAACAATATATTTTGCTCAAGGGTGCATCCATTAAAAACACTTCTTCCTATAAACACTATAAAATTGATTTATAGTTCACCTTTAGCATCTGTGCTATTCTGGTAGCAGTTTGGTCACACTAGGTGGTGCTGTCACATCCAATGTTTTTCACCAAGTATGATGTTTATTTAGTTAACAATAAGAGAGGGGCTGTTGTTTTTTTGATGGAATTTCTGTTTTCAGGGGAGAGGGAAGTTGGAGTCACAGCGAGCACTAAGGATTTTCATGATTACGATTCTTTTCTTGAAATATTTGAGTTTTATTGCATAGTTTCATTCTGGTAGTTATAAACTGGATAGGAAGCTGAGTTCCAGCTGGAACCAGTAGCGAAGCAAGTGTGTTGTAAAAAACTTGATGCTGGGAAAAAAAATGGTATGCTTAATGTCAGTACACCTGCCAATCCCTGTCAAAAGTGCACAGAAAATTAATGATTTCCAGAGGTCTTCAGGTCTAATTTATGATATTTACTATATTGCACCTGTCAAGTGGGACTATATCAAGCATTCAGCTAACCAACCTTAATTTTTCTGATGCTGCCCAATGGCAGATGTTTAATGAAATAGTATAGAAAACAGTGCAGGTAGTGTATAAATTCTCCCTTGGCTATCATTCCAAAATCAGACTATGACTAAATTTTGCCAAGATAAATGTGTATGCCATCATGTATACCATTTTACTATTCCACGTAAGCATAGCTAATTATATGCAAGAGTACTTTGAAGTTCTTCCTTAAACCAGTTAAATAGTTGCTTGATAATTTCACAAGGTATTGCCTATTATTAGGATAATGAGAAATAGCCGATATTCACTATTAATCTCCTCCGTTCATTCGTTGTTTTTACTGTCTCTACCAAAGTCTTCCTAACCTACTTCACTTTCATAAGCTGAAGTGCTTAGTACAGCTAACATCCCAATGCCCCAAAGTAGCAAGTACTTTTGTATATAGAAATCACTTCTGCTTCTGCTTAAGTCCCTTTTGACTTAAGACACAGGTCAAAAGAACAGCACATAACACTAGAAGTACTTGCAAACTGTATTTTTAATAGGAATAAATAATCTTTCTAATTTGTTTTCTTTTCTTTACTCTTTTAATTTAATATATTATTTCTTATTCTGATCCCGAACAGTGAGTTAAAACTTTTAGAAAGCTGTCAGTGATAGTTTCAGGATCACTTTCATGACTTTCAGTCATTTTTTCCTCAGGTATATTACCTTGCACTTATCAATACTGAATTTCATCTTTTGTTCCATCAGCTACTCACATTACATTTTCAAGTCTTTCTGCAATACAGTACCATGAGTTTCACATCTGTCTAACTAGAAGAATTGCAAGATTTGTTCCCTTCTCCAAATAATTTAAGAATTACTTTAAAAAGAACAACTAACATAGATTCTTAGATTTTTACAGTAGTTTGGTCTTGGAGATAAGAGAACTGGAGGGTGACTGACCCTGAGAATAGAGTTTTATGGTATTATTAATGAAGTACCACAATCCTGCTGGAGAACAACATGCCCTGTATCATTGTCTACCAGACGTCAGAGAGAAAGCAGTCTAGGAGGTTCCTAGAGTGTGGGGAAGACAACTTCCTCACACAGCTGGTGAATGACCTGACAAGGGACCCTCCTGGACCTGCTGTTTGTGAACAGAGAAGGCCTTGTGGCAGATGTGACGGCTGGAGAACGACTGGGGTGAGGTGAGGAGCGTGGTTAGCAGAACAGTCACTAACCTGATCACCTTCTATGACAAAGTGACCTGCCTACTGCATGAGGGAAAAGCTGTGGATGTGGTCTTCTTGGATTTCAGTAAAGCCTTTGACACAGTTTCTCACAGCATTCTGCTTAGGAGACTGCCAGCCTCTGGACGGGACAGGCACACACTCTCATGGGTGGAAAACTGGCTGGATGGCCAGGCCCAGATTGTTGTGGTAATGGAGTTCATTCCAGATGGAGGCTGAACACACTTAGTGCTCCCCAGGGCTCAGTGCTGGGTCCAGCCCTGTTCAATGTCTTTATCAGTGACTTGGATGAAGGCATCGAGTACACCTTTAGCTGATGACACTAATCTGAGTGGAAGTGTCGATCTGCTGGAGGGTAGGGAGGCTCTGCAAATGGATCTGAACAGGCTGGACTGCTGGGCGGAGACCAACAGCATGAGGTTTAACAAGGCCAAATGCCGGGTCCTGCACTTGGGGCACAACAACCCTGTGCAGTGCTACAGACTAGGAGAAGCCTGGCTGGAAACCTGCCAGGAGGAGAAGGACCTGGGGGTGTTGGTTGACAGCTGACTGAACATGAGCCAGCAGTGTGCCCAGGTGGCCAATAAGGCCAACGGCATCTTGGCTCAGATCAGAAATGGCACGACCAGCTGGTCCAGGGTACTCCCTCTGTATTGGGTACCAGTGAGAATGCACCTTGAGTCCTGTGTTCAGTTCTGGGCCCCTCACCACAAGAAGGATGTTGAGGGTTTGGATGGTGTCCAGAGAAGAGCAACAAAGCTGGTGAAGGGGCTGGAGAACAGGCCTTATGAGGAGCGACTGAGAGAGCTGGGGGTGTTTAGCCTGGAGAAGAGGAGGCTGAGGGGAGACTTCATTGCTCTCTACAACTCCCTAAAAGGGGGTTGTAGAGAGGAGGGATCTGGCCTCTTCTCCCAGGTGACAGGGGACAGGACAAGGGGTAATGGCCTCAAGCTCTGACAGGGAAGGTTCAGGCTGGATATCAGAAAAAAAAAATCATAGAAAGGGTCATTGGCCACTGGAACAGGCTTCCCAGGGATGTGGTTGAGTCACCATCTCTGGAGTTGTTTAAAAGTTGGGTAGATGAGGTGCTCAGGGACATGGTTTAATGGCAGACAGGAATGGTTGGGCTCGATAATTCGAGAGGTCTTTTCCAACCTGGTGATTCTATGACTGTGATTCTGTGATTGTAATGATTGTATGTCATTGTGGCTATCAGTGTCAAGGACCCCAAAAGAAAGTAAAAATAGAATAAGACAGAACTCTGTATTTGTATAGGGTGAAAATTATCTGATGTTCTTAACTGACATGCCCTGTCAAATTGGTTTACATCAGCTGAGAATATGAATATGCATTTTCAAAAACTGAACTGGAAGGGGTTCTGATTTTAAAGCATTAATAGGAAAAAAATTGTAATTAGTATTTAAAACAAAATAAATGTTAGTTCCATAAGCAAGTCACTTGAGCTACAATTTCCAGGTTGAGGAATACTTTTAAAAGTATTTGGTTTGTATTTTACTGGCTTCAGATCTTCTAGTGTACTTTGGGGTGGGGGTTGGAGAAGACAGAAGCTGAGGGTGGATTTAATTTGTTTTCAGTAGTGCTACTCAGTATACCAAGGAATATGGAGCACCCTCTGAGTGGGAAATTTTGCCAGAAAGTATCTCAGATTGTACAGTCAGAGTAATTTGACATCTGTGGTTTAGCATTTTGGTGAGTCAGTTATTAAATGCTTTTAAAATATGTTTTCCTTCTAATCTACCTTCCTTTTGTCATTATCTGTTCTCTGTAATGCACTCATTAGAAATGGATCTAAACAAAAAATAAAAGTAAAGAGTTCAGCACCTCTGTGTTTATCATTAAGCAAGAGCAATGCACGCTGTGAAACACTGCTATTTGGTTAGGACAATTGCCTTAGTGATTTACTTGCAACTTTATTTGTAAAAGGTGCCATAGTAAAAACTGCTGAAATGCTGGGGAAGTGAGGTACTCAAATGTTATCATTGGTATTATGGACAATAACATTGTTTTCTGAGAAATTAAATATGATGACAGGCAGAACAGTTTAAAAAATAGGAGAGTAAAACAAAGATTTTGCAAAATATGAATGAAGTAAACAATGTTTAAGCATGACAAAAGGGGGTAAGTAAAAATATGAAATACGTCCTTGAGTTTTAAAAGTACAGTCACTTATAGCTTTATATTTAGCAATCTATATATTTCAATTTATCTGCTAGATATGCTATAAAATGTATATAAACTTAACCAAACATTTACTTTGAAAATGTGTTTATTTTTTTTCAATTCTTCCTTTATTATTACAGGTAGACAATATGGTACCATTATTTCAGATTAAAAAAGGCCAAAACTTGGCATTTACTATTGCAACTTTCTTTCTTTAATTTACCTGGGTCTGAAGGCACTTCTCCAAGTTCCCACATCTTAACCGTAGTTCTTTTACACCTGTGTTACCTGCATTGACTCCATTAGGATGCAGCCTTTTGTAGGTGCTCACAGAAGGCATCCAACTTTGCTGATCTCCTGCCATCTTGTGGCCCTGGAAGGGGGAGGGCAGAAGTCTCTAGGAGGGTGATGTGGCCTTTGCTTGTTGGAGCTGGTTGCGCCCCAATTCATATCTCTTTCACTGACAATCAGAAGCACTTGCCTGAATCCCAGGGCTGGGGCTGTCTCAGAGCCCCACAGCTTTCTGTGCAGGGGTGTCCTGCTCCTACATGGACTTATCCACAGTCACAATCCTTTTGAATTAAATACACACTGGATGGCCAGCCTGTCCAGCACAGCAGCACATGAACAGCAGACATGCCCTGGCCATATGAGACTGTTAAAGGGTGTGTTAGTTCTTTTAATCACTCCTTGGCTCTTCAGTCAAATAGTCACATTATGGACATGAATCACAGCAATGACTGATGAGTATTGTGCATCACTAGTTTTATGTATTGTTTTATTATTATAATTATCATCATTCTCTCCTCCTTTGACACTCTATCAAAATAAAAAGGAAGAGGTTAGAAAGCAAAGATTTCAGAATATCACCAAAGGAGAAGGTAACACATGCTGAAGAAGCCCCACTGAACAATAAACTAACAGAAAATGAGAAGCAATATGCCCTGTTCACTGACAGGTCCTGTCATATCATGAGAAAGCATTGGAGGTAGAAGCCTGCTGTATATTGTCCTATTCAACTAGTCAAAGAAACTGCTGAAGGAAAAGGTGAATCAAGGCAATTTGCAGAACAGAAGGCCATCTAGCTAGCTCTAGACATGGCTGATCAAGAAAAGTGGCCAGTGTTCTATCTCTATACTGACTCACAGATGGTGTCAAATGCCCTATGGGGTGGTTACAGTATGGCAAGTAGAGTAACTGGTAGCACAGAGGCAAACCACATTGCAGCAAGATATTGCTGCCTGGCTAGATCTGCCACTAGACCACGAGGCTCTTAATCTCAGGGTTGTGAGCTCTTGACCCATGTTGCATACCAAAAAGGACTGCTGTGGTTTAACTCCAGCAGGCAACTAAGCACCATACAGTCACTCAGTCACTTCCCCCTAGGGGAATGAGGCAGAGAATCAGAAGAGTAAAAATTATAAAACTCATGGGTTTAGATGAAGACAATTTAATGAGTAAAGCACAAGCCTTGCATACAAGTGAAACAAAACAAAGAAATCATTTATTACTTCCTATTAGCAGGCAGGTGTTCAAACACCTCCAAGAGAGCCAGGCTCTATCATGCATAATGGTTACTTGGGAAGAAAACACGCCGTAACTCTGAATGTTCCCCCCTATTCCTTCTACTTCTCCCAGATGTATATGTTGAGCATGAAAAATGGTGTGAAATATCCCTTTGGTCAGCTGGGGTCAGCTGTGTTCCCTACCAATTTCTTATGAACCCCCAGCTTACTTGTTGGTGGGGCAGTGTGAAGAACAGAAAAGACCTTGACTCTGTGTAATCACTACTCAGCAATGACGAAAATATCCCAACACTATTTCCAGGACAAATCCAAAATATAGCACCATACAAGCTTCCATGAAGAAAATTAATGCTGTCCTGGCCAAAACCAGCACGAAGTGCCTTTACAAAAGTTTTTTTTTTTAATCTCCTTCTTTTGATAAATACCTTTTACAGTGTTTCATTCAGCTTCTTTGTGGAAACAGAGAATTCTATTTGTTTCCCTGAGTAATCAAAGGAAGATGAGGAAAATTTTTGAAGAATAAACCTTTTTAAAGGTTCGTTTTAAGCTGAATGTTGATAGAAAAATCAATACTTTATTACTGAAGAGAAATATGGTTCTTCAAATGCATGAGCAATCATACTGAAACCACCTATAGGAGAGCTGAGGTGCAGGGAGGAAATCAGTGAATCCTCACAACAGTTACCAAGTTTGAGAAGACTGTGCAGAAGTAGAGTCTTGAAGAATGGCTAAGGTTGACCTGTCTGTTGCAGGAACTATATTTTTAAAAAAGAAGCTGTCTCCAGTATGGTTTGGTAAACTTAAAAGCCATTAATACGTTTCTAAACAGTTTATGATTCTCAGGCTAGGTGACATCTGGTTGAGAATAAATTTCTGTCAGTCTTCCATCTAGTAGAGCAGCAAAATTTTATCCTGAAGTTTCCAGAAAACCAAAAAAGACTTTTTTCTTAGACTGTTCTGTTTTCTAATGAAAACTGTCTACTGTGTTCCTACTCTAGAAAAAGGTACGAGAAAATCACATTTTTAACAGTAATTCATGTTCTTAATAAGCTAGCTTACCTGTTTTTCTCTTTTACCTTGCAAGACCCTTTCTCACTGAATAGAACATTAGCAGTTCCATTTATTTCAAAGAATGGGATATTGCATACATGGATAAAGGTTTTATAAATGGCCCAGATCAGCGTGTCATTCTCTTATCATTACCGTAAATGACTCAGAGTCCATGATTCACTGCAGTAGAAAGTACAAAATTCATGAGCTAAAGTTGTTTTATTTTTATCTTCTCAAACCTTAGTGTTCCAAATGAAGGGGAACAGACAAGGACATGAACATTTTTAATTAACATATGCATAGGATCAAAATACGTCCAGAAGGATGCATTCCTTCTGGAATATATATTCCTTCCTTCTCTGATGCATGCCTTATGCAGCAGTTCAGTTGACAGTGTTGAGTAGGCTGGACTAGTGGGACGTGTCCCTGCCCATGGCAGGGGCCTGAAACTAATTGATCCTTAAGGTCCCTTCCAACAAAAACCGTTCTGTGTTTCTATGATTCTATGATTCTATGATATTGCTGCTACACAAACCTTTTACTTAACACTCTCTGAAGTGCTAGACCTCATGGAAACATTTTGTATTATTTGAATTTTACTGTCAAGTATAAGCTTTACCATATTGTCCTGACATTTTGTTGTATTAGTTCATACAGATACACTGCTGCTCACAAAGTAGCAATTACATTTCATATATTTTTCTGCTAAAAAAATAAAAACAGTATTGAGTCTGCCAGGATTTCTCATAAAAAGTTTAAAAAAATAGAAATACTTGTTACTAATTAGATAATCAGGAAACAGATTAGAAACTTCTAAAGAGAAATGCACTTAAGCTTACAAGTATGTTACAATATATCTGTTTGAATTCATTTCTGTGGTATAATTAGCACTATGTATTACCTTCACAGTTTTGATTAAAATGTGTAATCTGAGGTATCATTAAATCTAACCTTGCATCTCACTGGATTCCTCATATAACTAATTAGCACAAAGGTCGTGGATTTCATTTTGCCAATATCAACATATCATTAAAGAAACACATCACTGATTATGTTGATAGATGTGGTAGGACACCACAGAGATGAATTTTTCAATCTCCTAAAGGATGAATAAAATTACAAATTTAGCAAAAGGAGAAATCTGTGATTCAGTACATTACTTTTACATAGTTGTGCCAATAAGAAAGAATTTTGATAGTTACACAAAGGAAAAACACTGATCTGATGCAAGAATGGCTTGAGATTAGGAAGAAATTCTTCACAGAGAGGGTGGTTAGGCATTGGAACGGTCTGCCCAGGGAGGTGGTTGAGTCACCGTCCCTGGAGGTGTTTAAGGTTAGGGTAGATGAGGTGCTTAGGAGCATGATTTAGGGAATGGTGGGAATGGTTGGACTCGACAATCCAGTGGGTCTCTTCCAACCTGGTCATTCTGTGATCCTGTGATTCTGTGAAGAATGAAAATAAAAGTCTCTTCACACATAATTTATGAAGAACTTAGAAGGCACAGTAATTACATGATGAGTCTACATAGCTCAAATACTATTTATTAACCTATTCAATAAGTAACAGTAAAGTATACAGAGATGACCGAGGACAATATCAAATAAGAAAACAGTTTAATGGTTTCATGCAGGTGAAAGTACCCAAATTTCATGACAGAAATCCTTGAAATAAATATGAATAAAACTTTGGATCCAGTCTTATGTTTTTCCTCTTCTCCATCTTCCACATGTCCTGTGTATCTTATACTTCTCTTAATCTCAGTCTTTCCTATGATTCCTAGTTTTCTGGAAGTTGTGATGTCCTTTCAATTACCTCCACTATCCTGCCTTCTATCATATGTTTCATTAGATTTTCTGCTTACCCATGTATGCATATATGCAGATTATGGCTTTTTTCTCTGGAGCCAACTGTTTTCTCTCAAAAATTAGTAAATGTAGGTCATTCTTAAGTGAACAGATTTGTATCCATATAAACACAATAAAAAGAAGTTATTCCATCATGCATCCGTTATGGACATATGATGGTAAGTTAAAAAATAGCATTTTTCCTTTCTAACTCCTCATTAAAGTGCACTTATTATGAAATGAGCTTACTCAAAATCATTTACATAGCAATGAGCTGCTTTTCTGGAGGAAATAGTTTCCTCAGAGGAGAACTGAGAAGTCGGCTACAGTTTAGGAGTCAGGCATCTCAAAGTTTTTAGATTATTTTAGCTTGAAATATGGAAGATATCTCTTTCTTAAACTATTAATTTCAGCAGGAGTTGAGTCTTCTAAATACAAGTTAGGTATCCAATAATGATAGTAGAAATGTCCATAGGGGCTATTTTCTAGCAATTGTTACTGCTTGATATCTGAATAACGGAAATAATGTCTAAAATTTATGCTCTTAAAGAGGAAAGCTTGAAAAATAAACTAATTCCCCTTTCCCAACAAAAGGAGACAAAATTAAATTATAGAAAGCTGGAAGCTAGATACAACTTGGGATAAGCTTAATTTATCTGAGAAGGACAGTTTGAGAGCAGCATTTGGATCTGATCTCCAGAGACAGGGAAAATATACTAATGAGCATTGAATATTTGTAAATTTGTGAATATGGCAAATAGAGCCAATGCTGTCAATGTACCCATCTACCTCACCAGCTACTGTTGGCCTAGATTTAGAATACCCCCTTTAATCTACAATGAAGTAGGAAAGGCTGAGGCAAGCTAACATTTTAAAGAGAATTCCTGTTGGACTACTCCAATTTTTATTTTACTTGTGTACTAGGGCAGTCTCATTTCCTGAAAGGCTGAGATATTTGGAATATTTCCGTTTCTTCTCCAGGAAACTGTGAAGATAATTAGTGCCATTTATTAGACATTCTTGCTAGTTATTTAATGATCACATACTAGAGATTATCTGTATAAGTTTAAATTATAAATGAATTCTGAACTCTAATCTTGATATAGACTGAATCAAATTCAGTTCTTCTTGGCAACTGCCTGGATGATGTTGTTTAAATGTGGTTTTATTCCTATGCCTGTATTCAAACCTTGTTCTTCCTGGCCCTTACTTGTGCTTCTTTCTGCCACAGTACCTATTTCATTGTTTTACTTAAAAAAAAGATTACATTATTCCAGGAAGTGGAAAAGTAAATGCAATTCAATGGACATTTAGGAGGCCTGCATGTGCATTAATTGGACCTCAGTACATAGTTTGGCTCTACGCCTTTAGTCTTTAAAGCAAATTAAATCTTGAATGGCATTTCTCTAGGAAGCATGCCTGTGGAATCTGAATCCCAAATATTGAACATAAGCCGAGCCTGTAAAGCAATTTTTCCCTATATAAATCGTTTAAGGAGGTGTAACTATTTTTCTGAATAAATACCTAACATTACAGTGCTCTCCTTGGCCAGAAATTTTAACTGCTGGACTGAAGCTAAACCAAAATTTGATGGCCCTGAACTGTAAGGAATTAGTTACTGAATTCATCACTGGCTGGTGATTTTTTTAGGCTTAGGTAGTTAAAATGTGAAAAAGCACAACAGACAAAAAATATGAAATAAAATATGTTTTTACAATCGATTTACAATCGAGCTTGCAGCTATTAGTCATCTTAAGGTACTTACCACGGGATTTCTAAGCAGTATGTATAGGTTAAAATGTTCTAGACAATTTCTTAGAAAAGCAAGATTCAAGAGCTTTTATGAAAATTACTATAGCAGACATGCCCTAAGGTCATTTTGTCTTGGGGTGGAAGTTACTTGCTAAAAGGCTCAAAAACATTTTATGTCTTTTATGAACTTGAATGGTGAACAAATTCTGATTTTATTTGAGTTTTCTCTATTGAATATGTGACCTTTTAAATATGAAGGAGTTGGCTGCCCTACACTTTACCTGGAGCTGTATTCAGGAAACTTTTGTAATATTTTGACTGTATAATAATTTTGAGTGTTTATATAGGTATAACTCATAGGCAGGAGCTCTGGACCAGAAAAAAATCATGAGTGACTTAGGACATATTAAATATCAGAAAAATAACAATTTGATAACTAATCTCATCTAGTGAGTACATTTTAAAACAGTAGACTAAAGGTTAGATTTCCATATAACTTCTTAGGTTAGCAAAGAAATATTCTCGGATATCATTCACTAGTTTATAAATGTGACTTATTTTTATCTGAGACTAAAGGACTGAGATTCAGAGACAGAAATGAAAAACAAATATGTATTTTCAGGGTTATAAATCTGGAATGTCTAAAGATAAATGAAAATAAGTTTTGTGCCTGCCCCCAACTTAATAACATTAAATGTCCCCTTCCATGTGGTGCAGTCCTGCAGGAACAAACTCCAACATGAATCCCCCATGGAATAACAGGTCCTGCCAGCAAATCTACTCCAGTATGGTATTCGCACAGGTTAACAGCCTCCTTAATGTATTCACCTACTCTGGCATGGGGTCCTCCATGGACTTCAGGTAGATATCTGTTCCACCATGGTCCTCCATTAGCTGCAGAGAAACAACTTATTTCACCATAGTCTTCTCCGTGGGCTGCACTGAAATCTCTGCTCCCTGATAATATGGTGTATATAAAAGCTTACTAGAATTAAGGAATGTCTTGAAAACAAAAGGCCAAGGCTTGTCACAAATTTTTAAACTGGTTAATTGAAAAGATTCATAATGAAGGACTGTTTCTCAGGGCTATAAGGTGGAATAGTGGGCTTCAGAAAAGATTTGGAATTGCTGAAGAAGGCTTATGAAATCCTAGAAATCAGATTGGCACTAGAAATCAGATTGACAAAGTCTATGAAAGATAACAAAAATATCTTTCTATAAATATATAAATGATAAAAGGAGGACTAGGGAGACCATACAGTCCCTATTGGATGCAGAAGGAATGACAATGACAGGGGATGATGAAAAGGCTGAGGTACTTAATGCCTTTTTTGCCTCAGTCTTTAATTGTAAAGGAAGTTGTTCCCTCTGTGTACAAACCCAGGAGCTAGAGGAACAAAATGAGGCTCCCATGACCCAAGAGGAGGTGGTCAGAGCCTTGCTAGACTGACTAGACACCCACAAGTCTATGGGGCCGGATGGGATTCACCCAAGGGTATAGAAGGAGCTGGCAGATGTGCTGGCCAAACCCCTTTCCATCATCTTCCAACAGTCCTGGAAGACTGGGGAAGTTCCACTGGACTGGAGGCTGGCTGATGTTGTGCCCATCTACAAGAAGGGTCGCAGGGAGGATCCAGGGATCTACAGGCCTGTCAGTCTGACCTCAGTGCCAGGGAAAGTCATGGAACAGGTGATCTTGAGTGCTATCATGAAGCACATGCAAGAGAACCAGGTGATCAGGCCCAGTGAACACGGGTTCACAAAAGGCAGGTCTTTCCAAACTAACCTGATCGCCTTCTATGACAGAGTGACTCGGCTGCTGGATGAAGGAAAGGCTGTGGATGTATCTTCCTGCACCTCAGTAAAGACTTTGGCACAGTTTCTCACAGCATTCTGCTATGGAAACTGTCGGCCTCTGGCCTGGACAGGCGCACACTCTCCCTGGGTGGAAAACTGGTTGGATGGCCGGGCCCAGAGGGTGGTGGTAAATGGTGCTAAATCCAGCTGGAGGCCAGTTCCAAGTGGGGTTCCCCAGGCCTCAGTGCTGGGTCCAGCCCTGTTCAATGTCTTTATCAACGACCTGGATGAAGGCATCTAGTGCACCCTTAGCAAGTTTGCAGATGACACTAAGCTGGGTGGAAGTGTGGATCTGCTGGAGGGTCGGGAGGCTCTGCAAAGGGATCTGAACAGGCTGGACCACTGGACAGAGTCCAACAGCATGAGGTTTAACAAGACCAAATGCCGGGTCCTGCACTTGGGGCACAACAACCCTGTGCAGTGCTACAGACTAGGAGAAGCCTGTCTAGAAAGCTGCCTGGAGGAGAAGGACCTGGGGGTGTTGCTTGACAGCCGACTGAACATGAGCCAGCAGAGTGCCCAGGTGGCCAAAAAGGCCAATGGCATCTTGGCTTGTATCAGGAACGGTGTGACCAGCAGGTCCAGGGAGGTTTTTCTCCCCCTATACTCGGCACTGGTGAGACCGCCCCTCGAGTACTGTGTTCAGTTCTGGGCCCCTCACCACAAGAAGGATGTTGAGGCTCTGGAGCGAGTCCAGAGAAGAGCAACAAAGCTAGTGAAGGGGCTGGAGAACAGGCCGTATGAGGAGCAGCTGAGAGAGCTGGGGATGTTTAGCCTGGAGAAGAGGAGGCTGAGGGGAGACCTCATTGCTCTCTATAACTACCTGAAGGGAGGTTGTAGAGAGGAGGGATCTGGCCTCTTCTCCCAAGTGACAGGGGATAGGACAAGAGGGAATGGCCACAAGCTCTGCCAGGGGAGATTTAGGCTGGACATTAGGAAAAATTTTTTTTCACAGAAAGGGTCATTGGCCACTGGAACAGGCTGCCCAGGGTGGTGTTTGAGTCACTTTCCCTGCAGGTGTTTAAGCTACGGGTGGACCAGGTGCTGAGGGGCATGGTTTAGTGTTTGATAGGAATGGTTGGACTCGGTGATCCGGTGGATCTCTTCCAACCTGGTTATTCTATAATTCTATGATTCTATGAAATGCTTTTAAAAAAACTGTTACTGAATTCTAATTTCCTTACTTTGTAATCTTAATTTATAAACCAGAAAAAAAAATAATGCTAAATTCTAAAAGCTTCTTGTGTTAGTTGCATGCACTAAAACACTGACTAATATGATCACAGAATTTGAATTAGTTTTAATTTGGATAAATGTACAACTAACCATCATTTTTAAAAATCTTAAGAAAGTAAGAGAAAGATTCCCTTTCTAATAAACAAAGTACATCTGAAATTTAGTCATAGAATCAAAGAATCATAGAATCATAGAATAATCATTAAATAACCAGGTTGGAAGAGACCCACCAAATCATTGAGTCATTCCTATTCAGAGTGAAAGCAGTTACAGAAAATAAACACGGGAAAGTTTTGTTCAAAATCCATTAGATTATTTCTGAATATGCCCTCTGTGGATGCAATATATGATCAGACAAGAAACTCTGTCAACTTACATTCAACGCATTCCTCGTAACTAGTAAGTTTTTTTATTTTTCAAACAAGAAACTGAACTAGAGTGCAATGTAAATTCAGATCAACATCTACAATAGGTGCAACAAATCACACTCTGTAGTGTTCTCTCTCTGACAACAGAGGTCAAGCTGAGGCAATGAGAATTTGTGGAAATTGGCTCACCATAAGAGTCTTGATAATGAAGAGCAAAATATGCACCTTCCTCTCAAGCTGATATGAATATAAATCAATGCAATAAACAGTTTGTTTTGGTTTGCTTTGTGGTTTTTTACTAGGACATGGGAAATAAAACATTAAAAATTTCAGAAAAAATCTGAAAATTACGTCATTTGAACAAGTATTTGATGATAATATCTGTATAATTTTATTTTTAAATGTGGCCTGTCATGGAAAAGAAAGAGAAATCTTTTTCATGGATATGCAATAACAAAATGCATGAATGAATCAGTTTCAAAGCTTAGGAAATTTTGCTAGGGCTAAAACATTTCACAACATGAGCTATGCAATCTGAGCCATACCTGCTAACTTACACAGTTGCTAGGTCTAACATACCTTTGGAACTAAACCTTTTATATATGCTCTGTGCTAATTTTAATTTCTCTATTTCTTTGTAAATTCATATTACATTTCTGCCACCTAATCTTTATTTAGCAAATAATTATAAGCTGTTTTAGTGCAAAGTAATAGCTTCCAAGCTTACAGTTGGTCATAACAGATCACACTGGAGACTTTTCTGATCTGAAATGGTCCTGGAAAGCACTTGGCAAATTAAGAGGAAAGACTCAGCTGCTAGCACTCCTGTTACACAGCCATTATGAGATCTCAGTAACCCTGAGTTCCCATGGGAGAAAAAATTGCAAAATAGATAGTAAATTTTTTTATGATGGACTTTTCTATTCTCCAGAATTGCTGCTAAAATTTTCTGTAGTAATACACCCACTGTCAGCCCATGACCTCTCACAATATTGTTTCTCAGACTCTATAGGGGGCAATAGATGGGTTCAAAAAGGTTTGTCACTCCATAGTATTTATCCAGCTGTTACTGCCATTTTTTCAAGTTTATTGGCAAGTATTCAATTGTAAATAACGAAGACTTTGACTAGTGCTTACAAACTTTTTTTTTCCTTTCTTCGTGGTTCAGACATAGAAAAGATGTCATCACGCTTTCTGAGATCAATATTTTCTGTGCTGTGAATCTTCTGATTGTGATTTTTATTTGCAGCAGGTTGTGTTCTCAGAAAAAGGCTAGCATAAGTAACAAATGCTTTCTTATTCCCTTGTGCTGGATTATTTGGAGAAAATAGGTCTTACTACTTTGATATTTAAAAGCAGTCCACAAAAAAGTATTAGATCTTTTTAAAAAACCCTAACCATTATTATCTTGAATGTTGACAGCTTGATTTTACAGTCAGGGAATATGTAGATGGTACTACTTATTAAGGCATCTGTTACTGAGCATAAATCAAATAAGAACTATTCACAATGAATCAGAGAGATTATGCCAGAAAATACCCACTGTGTGAGAATAATGTATTTCTATCTCTACAGTCAGGATATTAGATGTAATAAAGGAAAGTCAGCTATTGCTGCTGCATTTCATATTTTTTAAGTGATAAATTAAAAAAAAATATATTCCTTAGATTATATCCCCTAAATCTTGAAAGACAAATCACTTATAGCAATTTTTACTGTGATAAGGTGCATATATGACTTTTTAAAAAACCTCTTCCATAGATTTAAACCTATTTCCACTACATGCTGGGAACACATAATAAAATTACTAAAATGTCTTATTTTCCTGTACTAGACAAACGGAAAGAAAGTGAATCAGAATGGTTAAGCCACTTTCCTACACTGGATCATACTGTAAGAAAGTTTCATTGAATATATGGACACATTTTACTCGTGGATTTCTACCTCACCAGAGTAAAAACAAGCACACAAAAAGATACTTAATAAAAGCAACTTCACTTTAATGTTCTTTCAAAATATTACATACCTGGGGGAAGACAAATAAGGATACGACAATCCATATGTTTTCACGTATTGTTTTACAATCAATGCATAACTCATAACTTCATTATTGGTTATTTATAACTTTATGATTGAACTGATCAACTGATTTCATTCACTGAGATGTTGTGTAGTTAAAATCAGAAAATTTTACTAAAGCATTAATAGAAATATTAAATATTACATTGAATTTATATGAAATAGATAAGACAAATTAAGTCTGAATAAGTATATTTTGGGTAGGGTTTTCCCCCTCAAAAAAAATTGAATCAAAGGTTACTGTTGACAGAAACATTACTGTAATGCTCAAATATAAAATAATTATAAAATTCTTTGTTTTATTTATGAAAAAACTTTTAATTTAGCAAGTTATGCTTTATTCTGGAAAAACATTTCATAAAAATATTTACAGTAGATTTATAACAGTTCTATTTATGGGTTATCAACACAAAGCTGAGAACGATTATGTAATAGTACTGCTTTGTCAAGGAACTTAAAATAATATGAGATTTTGATTTTCTTTAAAAGAAAGTTTTACACATACTTGTTGTATTTATATCTTTTAAAGCATTGAATGAAGAGAAGGCTCTTGCTTTTGAATATTTAAAGGAATTATGATGACATACATAAAATAGAGTTGAAGAAGTCCATGGAGTAGCTATTCAAAACCTTGTTTTGTGTGAAAGGAAATATGTCTTACGTACAAAATGAAAAGTTTACTTTTATTTAAATGTAAAAGCAGACAAATTAATAAATTATTTAAACGAGTTTTGTTATTACAAAGAAAAAAAGAAAGAAAATAATACATTACAGAAAATATTTAATAATACATTTTATATAATTATAGACACATTTTCTTGTATCTACAATTTTCTCTGGCATTTCTACATTGTTCTACATATATTTTATGGATCTTTTTGTTTCTTTGCTTGGTTTGATGAGTTGTTTATAGTCCTGGGGTCTCCATTACAATCCTATTCCCTTTGCATTATTGTCTCATGACGGTATGCATCCTAGGCCCCCACTATCAAGATCCTTTCTATAATACCTGAGCTATTTGCATCTAATCTACATTTTTTTGTTAACAGTGAATATTGCTGTCTACATAGATTACCAACATGTTAGTACACGCTGTATAAAAATTGTGATTATGCCACACAATTATACAAAGTTAAGCAAAGTGAAACAAAGAAGATAATAACTACTTGGTCATTAGAAAATTACTGTTGCAGATAAACAAGCTAAAAAAAATCTACAGGCAGGCCAAATAGAGTTCAAATATAGCCTGATGAGCTTCAGTCCCATTGCTGCAAAGCCTCTGGCTTATAATTAGCAATGGTAATGCTGTATCTATCAGGCTAAATGGTAGATTTAGTGACACTACCTGGCTTGCTTTCTCTCTCCTCAAAGGCTAGCTCTTGTCAGAAGAGACTGGCAAATTCCAAACCACATAGAACTTGGTTCTACATGGGAAAAAACTACATGGGAAAATACTAACAATGTTGCAGGACAGAGGAAGAAGAATCACAGAATTGCAGAATCACAGAATCACTATGTTGGAAAAGACCCACAGGATCATCAAGTCCACTAAACCATGCACCTCAGCACCTCATCCACCAGTCGCTTAAACACCTTCAGGGAAGGTGACTCAACCACCTCCCAGGACAGCCTGTTCATGTGCCAAATGACCCTTTCTATGAAAAAGTTTTTTCTGATGTCCAGCCTGAACCTCCCTTGGCAGAGCTTGAGGCTATTCCCTCTCGTCCTGTCCCCTGTTACTTGGGAAAAGATGCCAGTACCCTCCTCTCTACAACTTCCTCTCAGGTACTTCTAGAGAGCAATAAGGTCTCCCCTCAGCCTCCTCTTCTCCAGGCTAAACAACCCCAGCTCTCTCAGTCGTTCCTCATAAGACTTGTTCTCCAGCCCCTTCACCAGCCTTGTCACTCTTCTCTGGACACGCTCCAGAGCATCAACATCCTCCAGCCAAGTGAAACTTCCTTGGTCTTCCAGGACTGCTGGAAGATTATGGAAAGGGGTTTGGCAAGCACATCTGCCAGCTCCCTTAATACTCTTGGGTGGATCAGCCCCAGCCCCATAGACTTGTGGGTGTCTAGCTGGCAAGTAAGTCTCTAACTACCTCCTCTCAGATCATTGGAGCTCTGTCCTGCTCCTCTAACTCCTGGATGTGTATACACACGGAACAACTTTCCTTAATATTAAAGACTGAAGCAAAAAAGGCATTAAGTGTTTCAGCCTTGTCCTCAGCCTTTGTCACAGTTGCTCCTTCTGCATCCAATAGGGACTGAATATCCTCCCTAGTCCTCCTTTTATTGTTAATATATTTATAGAAAGATTTTTTGTTATCTTTCATAGACCTGTCCAGTCTGAGTTAAAGTTGGACCTTAGCCCTCCTGATTTTTTCCCTGCACGATCTCCCTTCCTCCCTGTAGTCCATCCAAGATGCATGTCCCTTCTTCCAGTGTTCATAGTCATTCCTCTTCTTTGTGATGTCCCTCAAGATCTCCCTGCTCAACCAAGCTGTTTTTTTTTTTTCCCTGCCAGCTGCTTTTCTGGAACATGGGGACCACTTGCTCCTGAGCTGCTGGGATTTCCTTTTTGAAGAGCATCCAGCTCTCGTGGGCTCCCTTGCCCTTAAGCACTGTCTCCCATGGGACTTCGTCAACCAGCCTTCTGAATAGTTCAAAGTCTGCTTTCTGGAAGTTTAATGTGACTGTTCTGCTAACCATCCTCTTCACTTCACCTAGAACAGAAAACCCTATCATCTCATGATCGCTTAGTCCTAGGTGCCCTCCTACTGCCACATCCCCCACAAGGCCTTCTCTGTTCACAAACAGCAGGTCCAGGAGGGCACCTTCCCTTGTCAGGTCATTCACCAGTTGTGTGAGGAAGTTGTCTTCCACACACTCTAGGAACCTCCTAGACTGCTTTCTCTCTGCTCTATTGTACTTCCAGCAGATATCTGGAAGATTGAAGTCTCCCACAAGGACAAGAGCTAGTGATCTTGAGACAACTCTCAGTTGTTTATAGAACATCTCATCAGCTACTTCTTCTTGTCTGGGTGGTCTGTACAAATTCCCATCACAATAACTACCTTCTCGTGGGCCCCTCTGATTTTAACCCACAGGCACTCAATCCCGTCATCACCATAATTGAGCTCAAGGGTATCAAAGCACTCTCTAACATAGAGGGCTACCCCACCACCTCTCCTACCCTTCCTGTCCCACCTGAAGAGTTTATATCCCACCATAGCTAGATTCCAGTTTTACAAGTCATCCCACCACATTTCTGTGATGGCAACTATGTTGTAGTCTCCTTGCCCTACAACAGCTTCCAGCTCCTCCTGCTTATTGCCCAGGCTGCATGCATTGGTGTAAATGCACTTCAGCTGGGCTGGTGAACCCTCAGTCTCTTTTGGCAGCCTCTTTTGAGGGCATTCCTTGAACTACCCACAAATTTATTCAGTTTTGGTCTTAAAATAGTTATTCTGGGAAGGGGCGATTAACCGAGGTATCAGGAAGCAAATTAACGTTCAATCAATGTGGATGATTAGAGCATGAATGCTTAAGCTTGTTTAATTGTATAGACACATCCATGAGTCTAAATAATTTCATATTTCTTCACTTCAAAAAGAACTCTGAAATATTGCAAGTTTTTGAGATTTATAGTAAATAATTTGTTCTTCTCAACATCTTTCATAAAAACCAGTGTCAGATACCTTACATAGTTAGTGTATCAAATGTTGCAGTATTATTGAAATTACTTATACATTCCTATCCACAGGTCCATGAAAAAAATTATTGATTTTAATGGTGTACCTGCTCCAAGGCATTGCAATGCCATTAATGGCTCGTTAATGTGCTTAGATTTTCTCTTTATACTAGCTGAATGAACGAAAAATATTTCCTATTACATTACAAAATAATCAAGACAGAAAAAAAAGTATGTACATTTATTTCAGTTTTAATGTATATAGTAGTCTATGTGCAAGGTAACTCAGGTAAAGAGTGCAATAAGCAGTATGAGATGTTAGGAAAAAAAGTAGTTCCCATGCCTCCTGCTCCAATTTTAAAAAAAAAAGAAAATAAGGTTAAAACTACACTAGGATATAGAGGTAAAAAATAGATCATGAATCTGTTACATATCTAGAAGCCAGTGAAAACCTGAGGATTTGAAAACCAGGAGTAAGGACCAGATTTATTTGAGAATTGAATTGAATAATTTTAATTGGAAAGACTTAAAACCAAATTTTTTGAAGTGCAGGAGGAATAGCTGTCTTTCATCATAAAGTTCAGCATTAAATTAAACTACTCGCAAATCCCTAATGACACTTGTCATTTTTGTAGCATGGCCAGTTAGTTATTATGACAAAGAATGTCAGTCTTCCCAGGAAAAGTAATTTCTTTATTGTAGGAATCAATGGTCAAAACATTTGTGCCTATGTTACATAGGAACTTTGGTTAGATTAATGAAATATTTTGACATGTACGGCTATCAAGCCATTTTCAAGAAAATTATTACAAGAGTTGCTTTTCCTCTCTGTCGAACTATGGAGTGCATACTAACTTGATGCTTTTCCACATTTTACTACAAATGTGATAAATTGTTCATTTCCTGAAGTAGTTTTAAAATACAGTTTCTTTGTTAAGTTATAAGTCTTTCAGCAAACAATTGCAAATTTTAAATCTGAAAAGTGTTCTTTGGAATGAATTCCACTGTCTGTTTTTTTGTAGAATTAATTATCATACTCATCATATAGAACACCACAGTCACAATCTTTCCCCTAATGTCCAATTGAATGAGGATATTTTTAGCATTCAGAAAAATCATTTAGATATTTTATCTAAAATCTAACAGTGCAAGAAGCACATTGTAAATATTACCAATGGAGATCTTATTGTTTTACTGATTTTAAATATGTTTTTCTAAGATCTAAATGTTGACAGTTCTTTCTCTCATACCTTTCTCATGAAGTAGCCATCTTTCACACCTTCTCCTCAGCAGTGCAGGGGGAGAAAACAGGATGAAAAAGCTTGTGGGTTGAGATAAAAGCATGGAAATTGCTTACCAGTTACAGTCATGAGCAAAACAGAGTCAATTCGGGGAAACTTAATTTAATTTATTGCTAGTTGAAATAGATTTGTGTAGTAAGAAACAAAGAAAAGATAAAACCAACTTACCCTTCACCCTACTTACCTTTTCAAGCACAACTTCTCTCCTGTAGTCACAGAACTTCATCCTCCCCATCATGCTGAGCAGTGCAGTGGGTTGGGGACAGCCTGTAACAGTTCCTCCCTGATGCTACCTCCCTCCTCACACTTTTCCCAAGCTGTGGTATGGATCCTCTGTGGCCCGTGTAGTCCTTTAGGAACATCCATCCGTTATACTGTGGGGTCCTACATGGGCTGCAATTTGAATATATGCCAGGGGCTGCAGGGAAATACCATGGGGCCTACAATGTGGATAACCACTCTGGGTCATCCTTGGTGTCTGCAGGGCTTTTATCTCAATTTCTTCTTACTCCTCTCACACAGCTGCGCACAGCGTTTTTTTATCCTTTTTTAAATAGTTATCACAGAGGCAATTTTTGTGTTCATTGAAAAAGCAGATTAGATGATTTTGGAAGGTCACAAAACCATTTTGGTCTAGTATTTTTTAAAGACATTTTTATAGTTATTTGGGATTTGAAGCCTTTGACATTATTTGTAGCAGTATTCTCTTAGAAAAACTAGCTGCTTATGGCTTGGGCTGGTGTTCTCTTGCTGGGCAAAAACCTGGCTGGATGCCCAGACCCCAAGAGTTGTGATGAATCGAGTTGAACCCAGTTGAGAGCCAGTGATCAGTGTTGTTCCCCAGGGCTCATTATGGGACCACTTCCATTTAATATCTTTATCAATTTTCTGGATGAAGGTATAGAGTGCACCCCAGTAAGTCTGTGGACAACATCAAGTTGTGTAGGACTGTTGAACTGCTTAAGAGTAGGAAGGGTCTACAGAGGGATCTGGGCAGGCTGGATGGACAGGCCAAAGCCAATTTTATGGGGCTTAACAAGGTGAAGTGCATTGTAGGGTTTCAGTATCTATAGCAGTTGCTCCAAAAGACAAATAATGAATGCATGTCTCCTCTTCTTTTCTCTTAGCTTTTATTGCTGAGTAGACATCATATGGTATGGAATATCTCTTTGGTCATTTTGGATCAGCTGTCATGACTACATCCTCTTTCAAGATCTTGTCCATTCCCCAGCCAATTGGTGAGGGGGGATTGTTGGAGAGACAGCCTTGATGCTGTGCAAGCACTGCTCAGCAGTAGTCAAAACACTAGTATGTTATGAATAACTTTATTAACTCCCAATACAAAGCACAGCACTATGAGGGCTACTATGGGGAAAATTAACTGAATCTCAGCCAGACCCAATACAGTCATACAAATATTAATTTTATTTTGCAGTAAAAGTTCAGTGCCTGAAAAAGCAAGTTGCATATTCATGTTGCTCATCTTCCAACTAATTTAAGTAAAGTTTTCTTCCTGAAATCCCAATAAAGGGACTGAGAATCATAGAATCATAGAATGATTTGGGTTGGAAAGGACTTTTAAAGGTCATCTAGTCAACTCCTTCTGCAATAAGAAACTTCTTCAACTAGATCACATTGTTCTGAGCCTTGTCCAATTTGAATTTGAATAATTCCAGGGATGGTGTTGCTACCATCTCTCTGAGAAACCTGCTCCAGTTCTTCATCACTCTCTTGTAAAAATTTGTTCTTTATATATAGTCTAAATGATTTAAAACCATTACCCCTTGTCTTATCTCAACAGGCCTTGCTGAAAAGTTTGTCCAAATCATTCTTATAAGCTCACTTTAGGTACTGGAAGGCTGCAATATAGATGTCCCCAGAGCCTTCTCTTCCTGGGGCAATCATCCACTCGGTTCCTTATTCACTGAATAGTCTACCCTTCAAATCCACATCTTACCCAATTCAGAGAGCAGGATGTTGTGGGAGACCATATCAAAAGCCTGACAGAAGTCCAAATAATTGACATCCATAGCTCTCCCCTTGTCCACTGACATAGTCATTCCATGACAGAAAGCCACTAGGTCGGTCAGGCAGGAATTGCCTTTGGTGAAGCCATGCTAGCTGTATCAAATCACCTCCCCATCTTCCGTGGGCCTTCACACAGCTTTCAGGAGGATCTGTTCTGTGATCTTCCCAGGCATAGAGGTGAGGCTGACAGCTCAGTAGTTGCCAAGATCTTCCTTTTGTAGTGATACCACAATTATGTTGTGAAGGCAGTGTTCATAATTCCAAGGAATATATAGATCTTTGAATAAACTCTATACTGAAAATCCCTAGTACCTGTGGAACAATTTGTTACTTTTGCAGTCAATAAAAAATTGTTATCAAGGTACTCGTTATGAAAGTAGTAAGATGTGGTGTAGATATAGCTGCATAGTCTTGACTTCTTTTAACAAGTATTAATTCATGACAGTTAACATAATAAATATTTTTCTTCTAGCATCTAACTACTTATTCTGACTGATATTACAGAGAGAATTTGATCATCTTTGAACCTTCAGTTCATCAGTATTTATTTCTTTATAGTGTACTGGATTATTTACTGTTTTTTAAAGAAAACACTGACTTTTGTTAGCACAGCAAGGAAGGAATTAAGTACTAAAAGCTGATTTGTAGTTTTTGTAATCACTTTTTATCTTTTTTCCATTAGGAAAATAAACCCCCTATTTTCATTTGAATTTTACTTTATCTCATTTATTAATTAGTAATGGAAAATTCTGTTATGGTTAGTTATAACTTACTTATTATAACCTCTTTCCCCCTTCCTTCCTTTTCTTCCTACCTTTCCTTCCTTCCTTCCTTCCTACCTACCTACCTACTTTCCTCAAAGAGCCATTCTTAAAGGTACCAGTGACATGAAGTAAGAACAGAGCTGTGTCTCCTTTACCAGTTTTCCTTTTTTATAAGAAATAAAAGAAAATAGGCTTTTCTCTTTTATTTTGTTTATTTTTTTTTTTTTTTTGGATAAAGAAAATCATGATACCAGAATGGTCTTTCATCTATCATAGGGGCATATATAATACGCCAAACAGCTAATACAGGATGTCAAGGCAACAGGATAAAAGCAGCAGAAAATTCAATTGAGATACCTTCTGCTTCTTGACACAGAAGTCACAGGACAGAACATTCTTTCTACAAATAGCTTGGTGAAGTTAGCTTTCAGTTTTACTTGAAAAGCCTTAACATCTCTTTTGATAAAATCTTCAATGCTATTCCTTTGTAGCAGTAGAAGAGGTATTATATTATCTGCACTACATATGCATTTCACAATATAAATTCAAATCTATGTGTGGTTTTTTCCATACATATACATACAAAAATAAACTGTGAATATGTGAATGCCCCTATTATGACTGTTTTGTATACTGTCTTCTACAAACAGTTTGAAAGCAGCAGCCTAATATTTCGTTGCAAAAATGCTCTTTTCTAAATACAATTTTAGAATGCTTTGAAGTGTGTAGTACCTCACTATATATACATATCTGTAGAGGGAAATCCATGCAAGATAAGTGAGATTATAAAGAACTGATTAATGTGGTCAGAGAAGCAGTATCAAATAATATGAAATATTATTTTAAAGCAGATGGCAGAACAATTTAATATTTTTATGGGTATTTACTGCATATATTTCTGTTACAATTCTAAATACTATAGGGACTGCTTACCAAACCTTCCTCTTGAATATTCAAGTTTGAAAACTATATCCAAATTTTCATAATTTGGAACATTTTTGCTTTTAAAGATCTATACCTGCCAAGCCTAATGATTGTGTTCAAATTCTGTTTCAGTATGTAAATATTTCTAAGCATTTAAACTTCTGAAAATTTAGAGCTGGTATACAGCACTGTAATGCATGTTATTTGAGCATCACAACAAGACAAAAAAAAAGTTACCAGTGTTGAAACTACAGATTCCAGAGTCTTGAAATATGTTTGCCATCATTCAATGTTATTACTGCTTTATTGTTGTTGAATACAACAGTCCTATTTACCAGCACATAATTCCTTCTAGGGCTACACTTAATCATGAAAGAGCAGTACAGGCAAGGTGCTATGAGCTGACCACAAACTCCATTCCTTATCAGGAGTGAAGTTAGGTCCAGAAATAAAGGAGGGGAGGGGGCAAGGTATTTTAAGATTTGTTCTCATTCCTCATTATCCTACTTCAGTGTTATTTGGTGATAAATTATATTAGTTTTCTCAAGTTGAGGCTGTTTTGCTTATGATGGTAATTGGTGAGTGATCTCTCTTTGTTCTTATGCTGATTCACAAATCCTTCATTTTGTTTCTTCTCCCTCCTCCAAGTGAGGAGGAGGAGGAGCCATAGAGAAGCTTGAAGGGCATCTGGCCTCTATCCAAGGTCAACCCACCCCTTACATCTCCGTAAGACATTATATTATAAGATCTCTAAGTAGAAAATTTACTCAATCCCTTGATCATGTATCTTTGAACTGAGTTCTCATCCTCTGTGAAGTCTATAATAAGCTTTTGTTATTTACAACATGCATTTTCACTTATGTAAGACTGAATATATAGGAAGGGTAGATGATTACATCTGTAAAATACTTTCTAGAATTGATGTGAAAATTTAGTTGTTCATGAGAAGTTCATTAAAAGAGTAGAAAACATATTAAACTATTTATGTGTGAAAAACCAACGATATTCCGTATGGCTTTACTATATCACTGGCTCAATGATACTTGCATTGAGATAAAGTGGACTGACATGGACCACACCGTAAACTGTCACAAATAACTATCCAAGTAAAGAACTCTGAAAGTCTTTACTAATATTTATTACCTGCCATCCATTTTCTGTTATTAGTAGATGGGTCCTGGTTTTGTGTTTACCTGGCATTGCACATGTTTTGCATTTACATGACAAGGTTTTGCTACCGGGGATTGCTGCAGAGGTGGCCTCAGTGAGAAGAGATCAGGAGCTGCCTCCCATGTCAGAGTCAGTTTCACCCATCTCCAGGATGAACCCACCACTGGCCATAGCTGAGCCTGGTAGCAATGCTAGTGGCACCTCTGTGATAGGGCATTTTAGTAAGGGTAAAAAACACTGCACAGCAGCTATGAGGGAGGCATGAAAAAAATGTAGAGAGCTCTGCAGACACCAAAGTTGGTGAAGAAGGAGGTGGTGGGGTGGGGAGAAGCCTCAGTCTCTGGAGCAAGTTGTCCTCCCTGCAGCCTGCGGAGGTCCACGGTGGAGCAGGAGGATGTGCCTTGAAGAAAGCCACAGCCTTTGGTGAGCCTGTGCCAGATCAGTCTCCTGGCAGAAGCAGTGGCTGATGGGGGAGACACACTGGAACAGACTGTTTCTGAAAGCCCCTTTTTGCATGCAATCAGACCCTTTTGTACCCCTTTCACTATATCTCTTGTGTTTTTTCCTCCCTGCTCCCCCTTCCCCTACATGTTCCTCATCAGTTTGTACAGCTCTATCAATTCTCTGCACCCCTCTGAGTCTTCCCTAGTTTACTGTTCTTTCAGTTGCAAAGTCAGCTTTATCTTTCTGGAGGTGGTGTCTGTGGTTTTTTGATAGCCCATCAATTATTGTGAATGGTGAGATTTGCTTCTCGTTGTTGTCTCCATGTTTACCTTGTCAGGTCTGTCTCTCTGTATAATTTGACTTCTAGCTTCCCTTTTTACTCTTGGTTTCTCAGTCAGATAACCTTGCTGGAATAAACAGTCTCTCACTCTCACATGCCCTCATCAGTTAGTGTGACAAACAGACTTGCTTCTCATCATTGTCTCTTATCATTTTTTGGTCAGATATGTTCTTGTCTCCATCTTCCTTCTGTTCTTACCATCCCTTGTTGCATTGGAAGAAGATCCTTAACCAGATACCCTTAAAGGAGCAGACACTCTCCTTCCACGTACCCTTACCTGGATAAACAAAGCTATATTCAGGAACACACTACATTTTAGTATCAATAACTATGCCTGCAATAATGACCTTTTATATTAGCCAAATTCTTAGCTGTGATTAGAGAGGATCAACTGTGTGTTCAGCATACTTTTCAGCTTTTCAACAGGCTTTTCAGTAGGCTTTTCAGCTTTTAAGCTTTTGTATTGGAAAGTAGGGTTCCTGACAGTGTACTTAAAGTTCTTCAGAAATACAGGAAGTTAGGAATTAAAATTTCATGAAAGAAATGTCCATTGAAACCTTTTCACAAGAAATCTGGTACAAGAGACTTATGGTTGCTTTTGATGGATGTACTCAACCCTGAAATTAAATTTGAAAGGTTTTGCTGATGGTTAGCAGTTCCTTTTTTGGATGGTATCTGTTGCATATGTGCCCTGCAACACACATTGCCATATTCCTATTTTTGAAACAAAACAGCATATAATCTCAGCTTTAAAACAGAAAAGCTGTCAGTGAAACCAAACATTTTCTTTATGTTTTAAATGCCTTAGGACTACAAGTCCCAGTATCTGCTTCCATACTCTAACCTCATGTCATATACAGAATTCAGATGATCTTAGGTATTCTGCATGTGAACCTACCTAATCAAATAAGTAAGTAAATGAGATTTCAGTTCACTGATGTTGTCAATTGAAATTGGCCACACTTCTGTTTTTATTATGCCAAATAACTACAAGCCCCTGCCCCAGCCCCTCCCAGGGCTGCTTCAGGAGACCACAAGCCCTATTAGCTGGAGATGACGTTCACTATCATGAATCAGCAGGAGCTGCTTTCTGGATCACCTTGAATACTGAGGGGAATTACTGCCAAGCAGGTATGGGACTTATTATGGGATGCTGAGAAAGATAATTTTGAGACTGCACAAAAGTTATCATTTAGGAGAGAAGCAAAGGGCAAGACAATGAAGTATCAATGTGCTTTGGTGAGGAAAAATCATGGGAATATATACATCTGAATCTGTATCTCAAGAATGGAAGAATTAATGTGATAAGAGCTGGTGACTCCTGAGACAGGTATCTGTCACACAAAGCTTGCACCTCTTTTTTTCTTAGCATTATAACACTGACTAAGTCAAATAATTCAGAGCCTCACCATTTCGTTAAACTTTCAGATGCTGACATAGATGTGAACATCTCCAATGGGCTTTGCAACACAACAGTGGTGCACATACCCTTGGAAGGTCAATCACCAAGTCCTTAGGATGTCATGGACCAGGTCTTGGAACTAATTCTTGACAACCATAACAGAGGAAATGAATTTTGACAAAATCCCATAGTGAGAAGAGAAAGTTTAGATTTCAAATGCTGGGTCATATAGTATTCTTGTCATTTTCCCAGGCAGTTCAAAAATCTTAGGAATTCTAATTTTGGATTTACCCTGGAGCCCAGAATTTGACCTCAGTCAGCTTGTGTATTCAGGCATAATACTTTGTCTGCTTTGCAGTTCAGCATCATTCAAGGTCTTTATTCACATTCTTTTCCCCTTGTAGATGCTATTTTCCAATTCAGCTAGATTTTTTGACACTTCTGAAATTCTGACAGTGTGTTAGGACTTCTTCTGAGGTGTAAATAGTTTGCTGTAGGTGCTGCAGAGCTCAAGATGACTGAACATTTGCACAATCCTGATTGTCATGTCAAAATCTTCGCCAGTCTTACAGCAAATTGCATATAATATCACAACCTAACAATTTAACTCAGAATGCAAGATTACAATCAGGAAAAGTATTCTTGCTCTTGCCATCAGCCTTTAGCTCACACATGCTATATTATTCTGAGTTCAGCAGGACATACGAGGAGATGTTGGGATAAATGAGCTTAGAAAATCTTAGGAAGAGAAGACCAAGCACAGATCTTCCAGCTGTCTTCAGTTACCTGAATGGGAGGAGGAAAGGGAGGAATAGGGAGGGAAGATCAGGGCAAGGACAGATCTTCCTCAGAAGTGTGCAGTGATTGATGAAAGATGAATTGGAACACTGGTAGTTGTCACTAGATATATGGAGATGTCTTTTTCACCAAAAGAGGGGAATGGGCTATCCAAAGAATTTGTAGAATCTCAGTCCTTAACATTTCAAAATTCAGCTGGACATAGCCTAGAGCAATCTGCTCTTAAATTGGCTCTTATTTGACTGAGGTTTTAGACAAAATTATGTCCAAGGCTAACTTCCGACCCATATTGTTTTATGATTCAAGATGTATTACTGCATGCATAGCAGCCCATAAGTAGTCTTTCTTAAGAAACCTGCATTATATAGACTTTTTAATTAGTCAGTCATATCAGGTACGTTCAGCTTGCCATTGGCATTGTGATCACTCTTAAAGAACAGGAAACATAGCCCAGCTTTGCAATGTTAGTTAGTGATGCCTTATCACTAGGATTATGTGGCAACTCTTAAAATTTCTTAAGGCTTCAGGCTTGTCTAGTTATGTTCTTTGGTTTTAGTTTTATTCTCCCCACAAGGCATCAAAACAACACAGTCTGTAGTTTGCTATACAGTAGTCATTTGCTAGAACTGAAACTATCTCATGTAATTTTTTAGCTAATTTTTCTGGTGAAAATACTATAACAGGAGGACTTTGGCAAAAATTTCCATGGATTTTCTCTCCTTCCAGAACAGGAAAAGAGAGTTTCTTGAACATGACATTTCTTGAAGGGATAGCATATTTGAAAAATGTACTAATAATGACGTACACAAGTTAGCTTTTTCAGCCACCAGGCAAAAGAACAGAACTGTGAAGAACAATCAGATGCAGAATAGTGTGAATAAGCTCTTATTTGGCTGTTATTTAAATTACAGTTGCCTAAAATCTGGAAACATGTTCCACATTTGACTTACTCATCATGTAAGAGTGAATTATCATAAAGTTGTACCTAATGGATAAGAATACTACAGCTCACAGTCAGTTTGTTTTTACAAACCTACAGAATTTACTCTGTTTCAGTTTTCAGAGATTTCTGTATAAGCCTATATTAAAACAGTATCTTTTTTATAATTTATATCAAAACTACTTAAAAAGTTTTCTTTATGCAATGTAGGCAGCTTAGAAAAATGTTAATTCATTTTTTTGGCCATTAGTAAATTCTGCTTGGGTTGCCAGTGCTCCTATTGTCCGAGCTCTTTGGAGAATGCTCCATTTATATCCATCATCCCCAGAAATTAAGTGCAAACAGATTCATGTATTGATTCTGTTTAAATATCATATACAAATATTCAATGATCACAAGAAAAATGGTTCATTCTTCATTTTTACCAGACATTTTCTTTATAAATGTATCATCACACTTAATCATGAATTCTGAAGTCAATGAGTTAATTTTGGTTTTATTTAAAGTCTCATAAGCATCCTTTGTCTCTCTGATATTAAAGATATTTACATAAGGACAGATAAGTTATTGAAGCCAATAACACTAAATTAGAGTACATTATGATTGTGATATAATTGAAGCTATCAGTATGGAAGGAAGTACTTTGTGTTAAATATTTGGTTCAATTCACAGTTTTACCTGTTCTCCAGGAATCTTGAACTACCTGGATCCTGCTAGCCTGTCACAATTCACTTTTCAAAACCTACAGAGTTCTTTCTGAATTACACAGAAAATAAAATGAAGGTACTACATCCATGACAATAAAAAAAGCAGATTAAACATATTATTTTCATAGATGATATCTATTCTATTCTAAAAGCAATTTTCTGTTTAAGAAAAAATATTCTAAGTTTTACACATTTGCCTATATTTTTTAAATATAATTTGTTTTCTGTCTTGACCCATGTAGTTTTCTGATGCTTTCTAGAAATATTGCATCTCATATGTTCTTTTATTGGGGAGAGCTAGTAGCTTTGCAGATTAGTAACACATTTTTAGTCACTCCTCAAAATCCGTAGAGTTTGTATATGAACAGCCTGTTATTAAATTATTTAGGTCAGGTTTTAACACAGTTTATGAGTTTGTCATGGGAAGACTGGGTAACATATCTGCTAGACTAAAACCACACTATTCGGGGACACACAATCTGGTTTATTTGGTTGGTGAGATGGGTATAGCAGGTGTACAGCAATCACTCTAATGTTTGTAGAACAGTGATTGTTGTCTACTTGCTATACCCATCCTACAAAATACATCTCCAGTACCATTTGTCCAGCTAAAACCACGTCAAAGCCAATTGCCTAGTGTTATAGGACATTCATTCCAACTAATTCATGGCCAAAAATTGGTTCCTGCATACTTGAAGTACCTCTTCTTGGATTTCAGCTTCTGCACAACTTCTGCACTGAATACTAGCTGTTCTGTCACCTTCTCCCACAATGAAGAGTATTATCTGAAATATTTATGACTTCCTAGCACTATAAACCATCAATGGCTCTGCTATCCTCATAAATCTCATTCAATATCTTTGACTTTCTCCCTCCCAGGGACCAGCTAGTGGTTACATCTCCAGTTTCTTTTATCCTCTAGGCTGCTGCTAAAGCACGTTACAAAAAAAAATTTTGCCTTTGTTTTACAGGCCATACTGAGTCTGCCTAGTCAGTTCAAACCGGGCAGATGTAGTTAGGTCTCCTTTGCCTAGGTGGTACTGCTGGGTGGGTTATATTCAGTTGCAACATCTTATATGTCAAAAAGAATGTAACACAGATGTTTCAGAAAATGTTGAAAAAGTTCAGAATGTTATATGGCAACTACAAGAAATATTCAGCATTTAATAGTCTGTTGTTGGTTTTTTTAAATAGAAACACAATAAAAATTTGTGGGAAATTCCTGTGTTTAGTGCAATGAGAGGTTTTCTGTCAATCCACATAATTTCATCTTATCTTATCCATGTAATTACACCTACTTATCCTTGAGATTTTGGGATTTCATAATTCCCTTTTGACTTTTTTTTTCTGTGTTTGTACAGAGATATAGTGATATTCAGATCTTGATTAACTAGAGACTATGCCTTTGCTAGTTTCTGATTTTGTAGACAACAGCAAAGTAAGAAAGTACATGTTTCAATACACAAGTGATGAGCCTGACCTTTCACCACTGTTTTATAAGTGGAAAGATGTTATGAAATAGAAATTACAAAAAAAATCAGAATATGACAGCCAAACAACTCTCTGCCTTTGAGGTACAATACCTGCAAGTTATTCATGCAAACAAATCCTCACTTTGTGAAGAAAGCAAGTTTTGTAAGGTACTCACTGTCAAGATAGGTCAATCAAGTCAAAATTGGCTCTAATTAGCAATCTCACATGACATTAAAATTGTTTACCTTCTGTTGAGATGTGCACAAAAAGGCATATAATTTTCCCCACTTGTGAAAATATCAGAGAAAAGTATTTCCTACCTGAGCCTTAAAACTAATTATAAATGAGAACAAACACAGCAGTGATACTAATAGAATTTAGGAAACTATTTGTATTGGTAATTGCAGTATTACAGCTAGCTGAGGAAGCATATAACATTATTCCTATTAGGCTCTAAAGAAAGAGTCCCAAGTAAATGTTGGGTTTTTTTAACATAAGACTTCACAAGGACAGAAAAATGGACATGCAGATCTCTGCAGCTCTTACTAGTTCTATAGCTGTATCAGTTCTCTTCTTGCTATCTAATTAAATAGGTAGAATGGTAATAAGTATTAGTTGCTATTTTATACAGTACATAAATCAGTAGCCTTGTTTTCAAAAAGAAATCTAGCATAGATCAATCACTTGATCTTGTTAACTTTTTAAAAAGCTATCAAATAATGGAAAACTCAAATAAGAAAGGAAGGGCCTAAGTAGGTCTATAGTTTTTCTAATTCCGGTTTTTCAAATTATTATAACTATATTGTCTATAGAGGGGAAAGTGAATTCCATGGAAAGCGATGAATATGAGTTTTAGAATTTACAAGCCTACAAGCCACTTTGCATTAGAACTGAAATTTTAAAAAGTTAAAAAAGAGTATTATGTTCTTCACTGGACATGGAGAGGGAGATACTTCTCCCTAGTATCTAGTACTAAGACATGTAGGGATGGTCAAGGGAGGTTCAGACTTGACATTAGGAAGGACTTCTTCACTGTGAGGGTGGTCAAACATTGGAAGAGGCTTCTTAGAGAGGTGGTCAATGCTCCAAGCCTGTCAGTCTTTTAGACACATTTGGACAATGTCCAAAATAACATGCTTTGCTTTAACTTTTGGTCATCCCTGAAGCGGTCAGGCAGTTGGACTAGATTCTTACTGTAGGTTCCTTCAAACTGGAATTGTCTATTCTATTCTATTCTATTCTATTCTATTCTATTCTATTCTATTCTATTCTATTCTATTCTATTCTATTCTATTCTATTCTATTCTATTCTATTCTATTCTATTCTATTCTATTCTATTCTATCATTTTTTCAGGTTTTTCAAGTTTTCTGTCACTCATTCTGTATTCATAACAGATTTGATTCACCAGAAATTTTATTATATTTTATGATTACTTTAATCCAAATAAATGCAATGAAAAAAGCAATTCATTATAGCTGAGATGGGAAACTGTAATTTTAATGAACCTTGTTATTTATCCTTCAATATTAGCATAATGTAAAGACAAATACTTGGTTTTTCATTATATCTTGCTCTTGAGGAATGAAAAATGTGAACTTCTTGTTACCATAGTTACCATATGAATTTAATGAGAAATACATGTGCATAAATAAATTCACCACTACTTAGATCATTCCTATATGCACGTAGAATATAATACTGAAGTGACTACATTCCTTTTCATCCCTTCCATAACTATATATTGGCTGATTTGGCACTTCCTAACATATTATTAGACGTCATCTAACATGATGCATGACTATTTCTTTTTAATTAAAATAATACAATACAAAGGATCCTAATCCCTTATGCCCCTGACATAAATGAGATTACCTATACTCATTTCTCACATAGTGGATTAAGCTGCCTCTCTAAATGTATGCTCACTAGAAAATAGCAATCACATTGATGTGTTTCACCCAGCCTCTCTAAAGCTGCATAGGAGAAAAGATGAGTTTTATAATGAGACCATGAGACTAACAAATATGACCTGCAGCAGAATGAGGAGGGAAAAAAACAAAAAACAAAAAACAACCAAACTGAATCAAGTCCTAAATCAAACACCCTGACAGCTGATTGCATGGAGGAAGATCTAAGTCAGGAATTTTTGGTTACCACAGCTCAAGCAATACAGATTTTTATCAAGCTTCAATCTTTAGGATAAAAGACAGGAACAAGGTATGGGAGCCATCAAAATAATGAAAAACAAACACTGTCCTAGAAGTAGTGTTTATTTTTTACATTGGTCTAGAATTTTTTTTTAAATGCCTAAAAATTTCAAGCATTATCCTTTTCACTAAATAGAAGACAGTTAAATAGTTTCAAATACTGTCTTAAGAGATAGTTATCCATATCTTATATACATCATATTTCATTTCTGTATGATGGCTGAAGTGATAAATTCTGATAAAGGTCTTAAAACTGAATGACTGAAAGGTTGGAAACTATAGCAAGGCTACTGAGAATATTTAGTGGATAATAATTTGCAAATATGATACTGCATCTAGCATTTCTATGTTTCTTTTTACTATCAGTTTAGAATGACTATCTGAAATTATAATCTCATGTACTGTAATTCCACTGCACACTTTACATTCTACCACTGCAATTTCAGCATATAAAAATAGCTAGTACAATTCATTAATGTTGTCTTTACAGTACATTAATTATTACTGCTCAAAATGTCCAGTTATTTAATACACTTCATGAAAATTTTGATTCATTTTCCTTTTCATTTATTACTGTGATTATATTTTTTTCTACTACAATGAAAAATGGTATGCATTAATTTTTCTAAGAAGAATGTACTGCTATTATGGAATACTATCAGAATTTATCTCCCTTGAATAAAAAAACTAGGCTTCCTTTCACCCATGACAGTTTTTGAGCTGAAGCATGCCAAGGTGTTTATAAGGTTTAATTAGTGTTATCATAAGCAAATCCATGGTTTGTAGCCACAGATAAGAAGATCTGTTTATCTTGGTGCCATGCCCCAGACCCCCAAGCTACACACTCATGTCTGGTCTTCTTTTGGCCTGCACAGTTGAAAAAATTTGGTTCATTTATCTGTGCAGTGATCTAGAGGCCGACATGGTCACTCTCAGGGTGAAATTGAAAGAAAAATTTGTTCTGGCTTTGCCCAAAATAAAAAAGACTCAGGTGAACAGCCAAGATATGGGGGTGAAACTTCCCAAAGTTGCAGAAAACAGATTTCAATCTGTTCAGGTTACAATATGATCCCTGAATGCAGCCAAGGTCACTTGGATTTGATCTGACACACCGATATCTGTCAAGAAAACACTGTAAAGTAAACGATGGAGAGTATATATAGTGGGAGAGAGTGGAAAAGGAAGAGGTCACCACTTCAGTGGTTGGTCTTGGGAACACATGGTCACTCCAGCAGCTTCTTCCAGGCTGTGTGGTCCAGGCTGATCCAATTGGAGTGATAGGCACACACTGTGTGGCTCCTTGCAAGTTCTTTTAAAAGGCCAGTCTGTGCCCTATCAGCATGGGAGGGTGGTTTTGCTATGTGTCTTCAGAAGCTCCTTTGAGAGGATCCGCACAGGGCAGCCAGGTGGGTGTGAGGAAGTGGGAGAGGCAGCACTTGCTGGTGGAGGACGGTGAGGTCCTGCACCTCCCCTCCCATTGAACCCAGCACGACAGACGAGGCCCTCAGACAATACAAATGTTTAAGACAAAACAGTAAAGTCAGTCTTTACGCTTGGTAAAACAGCTTGATCTGGTCCTTTAATATAGTGGAATTTTGAACCCCTAAAGAAGGATTATTATACTGGTACTATTAAGAAAATGTGAAAAATATGGGGCTTTTTAAGAACCTCACTTGAATCAGCTTATGTTACTCCAAGGAGAAGGCAAGCTAGATAATGCCATATTTGCCCTTCATGATACACTTTTGTATACCTGTGTTCTTTGGCCAGATTTAACAAAACATTGGAATGGAAATAAGGAAGAAGATTATATTCAAAGAACAGTTATTCACCATCTGTTCTAGTTGTCTAAAATTATGCCAGATCCAAAGAATATAAATTATAGATTTGTACTGCTGTCTATACTTGATCAATGATGAATTTACTGTCTGTGTTGTAGAAGGAAACAAGATCATCACTTGAACACGTTTCAATGGATTGTTTGAACAATTTGATTTTTCACCCTTAAGTGATTGATCACCCTTGGTGATTAACAACTGAGAAGCTTCAAAGCTTGTTATCCAAATCTACTACATAGGTATACTGGGGGAGAGAGGGACAGCATTATTCAGGTTTTGAATACTGCTACTCTTTCTAGTTTTGTTGTCACAAACATTTAAATCTCTCTACCTCTAAGAGTTTACTTTCATATTATTTTTCATACACTGAAGTAGGAAGGGTAAGAGCTTTTATGACAGAACATCCTTTTAGATTATCTTCCACAGAGACACAAAAGATCCCATCAAGTTTTCTACTTGCCGAACCAAAATGAGCAAAATTTCTTGAATTATTTTCATATTGCCATGGATAATAAAAATTGCTGCAGCATATGTTGAATTCTTGAGGAAATAAATAATACATTTGAACATCATCTATGTACTTTAAAGTAATTCAACAAATCTTCTTAGTCAAAAGTTTGTCAAAAGCAGGAAATTGTTCCATTTACCAAGACTGATGGAAAGTTTTTAAAACTTTTCTGTCTATTGCAGTAAATCACTATTTCTGCATTTAAGCTAATCTTTAATTAATGAGTAGCCTTTAGAAACAAAGAGCTCAATCATTTTAATGGCAATTATTTAAAAATTGTTTGCAAAATAATTTTTTTTAATTTTTCCATTTAAATCTGAATAATTTTGCCTTAAGAAGATGCTGAGCTAAAAAATGCATGAGTTATATTGTCTCTGGCTGCAGTAGGCAATAAACAAAGTTCACTTTAAAATAGTGTTACGTTGATATTCAGTACATTGAAATATATTTAATTAGCTTTTTTACATCTTCGCAGTTTTCACACCTGAGAGACTAATAATGAATATTTCCTTAGTTCCTACCATCAAGGGTTTGGTTTGGGTTTTGTGGGTTTTTTTTCCTACTATAAGAAATTACTCTTAAGCATCTATTCCTTTATAAGTAAGTTTTATGACTGTTTCTCACCCTTTCCCAAAATGTTATTTTTCACAAATAGATGAACTTCTTAGTCTTGACGTTTGCACAGAATGACAAAATTTCAGTGTACTTGGATGTAATTACTGGATGGGTTTGTAGTATAAGATACTACTCTCCTTTCAATACTATGAATTCTAGATGATAAGGAAATTTCTCCTCAGAGAAGTTCTTTCAAAATTACTTTCAGTTCATTTATTATGCAGAATCTTTCTTCAGGATATGCACATGACAGCTGATCAAAAAATTCACACAATTCCTCCTTATTTTATTTCAATAATATTAGATTCAGAAAGGAGTAATAGCTATTTCAGCATACTCTGATTAGATTTTAAATCCTAATTACCGCCTACAATACACATCATTATTTGTCAGATAAATAAGGCATCTGTGGACTGCTATTTTGAAAACCCATTATCAATCTATTTTTTTCCTATTTATTGATATAATAGTTAGTGTTTCCACCTTTCTGAATTAAGTTATAATTTATCTGATGTTAGTAATGTAAAGCATGCATGCCATCTGGATGTTTTCATATCATCCTTGAAGCTGAATCAGTGTCATTTCCTCGGAACAGTTGCCTCAGCATACTGACAATGCTTCACAGATCACTTGAAATGTGAATGGCAGAAGTGTAGGAAATGACAGCTTCCCATCATGTTGCTCAGCTGCTCTAGACTTTCAAGCACATCCTGTCTGATTTGTGGTTCGGATTTATTTGTTTTAAGTAGAAATAAAATGTTTTTTCTAAATTCAATGGGAATATTTGTTGTACAAGTACTGCTTAGATAAATAAGGTTACACGCTATTACAGTTTTTGGAGGTGGGGTTACATTAAAATCCTACTGATTTTAATGAAAGTTTGCCTAAGTGAGAACTTCTGAACTTAGCTTTAATAATTTACAGCTCTTCACAAAAGACTTAACGCTGAGCATAAGATGTAAAAACCTATATTAGAAATGAATAGCTGTCACTTGTCAAAATATCTTTAGCAGTACTCAGAGACATTAAAAAAATAGTGGTATGCAAAATAAATTTTTGATTACTATTTACATGTGTGAGGAGTTAATGTTTTTAAATGGAGAAGAGAAAGAAAAGAAATAATTTGTACATTTCTCGTCTTACATACTCAGACAGAATCCACAAATCAGTGCAGTATTCAAGAACTCAAGGTATTTTCCTAGACCCAACACTCAGTACCATGTGCAGTAGTTTGAAACTAATAATTTAATCTCACTTCTTATTAACAGGCCAATAAGCTAATCAGCTGGTCTAGATTTGTGAATGTCATATTACTAGTTTGCCTTTGTGAAGAGTAGAGGTTATTTGAAAAATTAATCATCTGGAGTACTTTTTTGGTCTATTAATGACAGTATCACATTTTGATGAGGTTACAGAATTTTCCATACTAACTGAAATTGCTGAGAAGTGAGGCCATTCAAAGGAGATAATTCTTAGTTTCATTTAAGGAAATGTCACTCAACCTTTAACAGCTGAGGAGCATGGGGCTGCTTAGGTAGGCTTCTCTGTGGATTCTCTCATGCTTTTATGTTCCTCTGCCCAGCCTATTCTTTTCTCCTTTTCTATTCTCTCCACCTACTAATCTGTAGCAGAAAAAAAAAATCTATATCATAGTAACAAACAAAAAAAGAAAAGAAATCAAAAAATTCATAAAGTGTATTAAATAACTGGACATTTTGAGCAGTATTAATGTACTGTAAAGACAACATTAATGAATTTTACTAGATATTTTTATATGCTGAAATTGCAATGGTACTGTGTAAGCTGTGTAGTGGAATTGCAATACATGAGATAATAATTTCAGCTAGTCATTCTAAACTGACAGTAAAAAGAAACACAGAAATGCTAGATGCAGGATCATATTTGCAAATTATTATCCAGTAAATATTCTCAGTAGCCTTGCTATAGTTTCCAACCTTTCAGTCTTTCAGTTTTAAGACCTTTTTTCAGGATTTATTTATTACTTCAGTCATCATACAGAAATTAAACATGATGTATCTAAGTTATAGATAACTGTCCCTCAGCATTCACCAAGCAATTACGGTTGGTTTTGCCATAAAGCCTGGCCCCATCCAACCTCCTCCATGGGCGGCATCCCCCTCCAGATGGTGGCTACTTCTCCTTCCATGGGTGTTCTCAGCCCAGAGCTGATGTGGGTCCAGTATCTACTTCTAAGGAGGCACCAGTGGAGCTATTGATTTTCAGCACATCGTGCTCTTTTATGGGCATTTCAAGAAGTTCTGGGAGCTGCCATGCCCCTCCTAGACCCTGACCCAGACCAGATTCTCATGCAGAGTTTGAGGTCGGCAGGCTCCAACAGCAACAGCTTCTCATCCCTCAGCTCTTCTCTGTTTATTTTGATGGATTTAGTTGAGGGCCAGTGCAGGGGTTGATGTCAGCTCTTGGTTTTCCTTGATTATATGTCTAGTTTAATTAAATATTTCACAATTAAGTCTTTTTGTTTCTATGTACTTGGCACCAACCTTATCCAATGACTACACTGTGGCTTGTGGTAAACGGGACAGAGGGCCAGGCTCCTGTGGAAAAAGACTCAATTTAACCTTTTCTGTTCTGCTTTCATCCTGTTTTAGAAATAAAATTGATTCTCCCTGAAAAATAAACAAAGAAACAAACAACCCCCAAAAAAACTCTGCTGCCAAATGTGTTAAGGTTCTAGTCCACTATTGTCAGTTATATTCTGTCTCTCTAGAAAGAGAGTAAATAAAAAGTGTCCATTGTATACCCTGGGATGAAGTTTAATAGCATGTGGAAATGTTTGAGGATGCAAAGCTTGCCAGAAGAGTGGAGGGAAGTGCAGAAGTCAGAGGAAACTAAAGTTGGTATAGTCATATTAATAACTACCTTTTTGGAGCAGCCTTTGAAACCAGATGTTCTTATAACCAGATTAAAATAAAATTGGGCTTTCAGAGAGAAACCTGGAAAATTCTCAAACAGAGGCAAGGAGTGAGAAGATGACTGAAGGTCTAGCATTAAAGTGTTTTTTGTTTTTTTACTCTAAATGATAGTAGTGTTAATGTGCCCCAGATGCCTGACTTCATAATTTTTTTAAAGGTTTTAACATGAAGATAAGATTAATAAGTTTGGGTTTTTTTTTTCATTTGCAACTAAAATGTTATTCCAAACAGAAATAACGACAGATGGTGGATTCATTTACTTTTACTTTAATTCATCTGCTTTCTGAAAATACAACAGCCGTATATAAGTGTTTCTTTTATAATCAGGGGAAAGGAAAATTCCTGTCACTTAATTTCCTGCTTAATATTAGAAAACCCTCAGTGAAAAAGCATATCTTTTTCTACTGAGTAAAAAAAATGAAGCATAGGCTTATGAATTGCTTGTAAAACCCAAAGTAAGATGTAAACTATCTGATTCTTACAGGGCAGTAGAACTGACCAGGAATGTTGAATAGCTTGTTATCTTTGCCATAGTAAAGGCACACATACCTGATTTCTGATTTGATGCTCAACGTAGGTAAGTGTCAGCCACAACAGCCACCTCTTAATTTACAACTGTTGGTAGCATAGTATGTACTAAATGATGCCAAATTAATTCGAGAAATTCAAATAGCATAGCACAGAACAGAAGTTTCTGGCTGCCAATATACTTATCACCCTAATAAATAAAGTTGTTATATTCAAAGAAAACTATGATTACTCTTTCCAAAATATGATGCTTTTCAATTCATATTATGAGCTTCACCAAAACCAAGTCTTGATTATGAAGTTTAATTAAACCCTCATTAGACACATGGAGAGGGCAACCTTGTCTTCAAAATAACACAATATATCATAACAATGACTTACAGGGCTACGTAGTGTACTTGAAACATCATACATACCTATTGCCATAAGTTGCATGGTTTTAACATCTAAATGTCTGACAGGAGTATTTAAAATATATTTTAAAAACAAAAAAAAGTCTAAACAGTTAGTCATCAAATTACTGCAAAATAGATGTTTTACCCTTTTTAAATATATACCAGAACATCTAGGATTTGTAATATTATTTTTTTAAGTTTCTAAGGTGTACGAAAAAAGGAAAACAAATTTGGTAAGCCAAACCTCAATTTTTCTTACAATTAAACATCTCATTGGAGTTCAAAACTAACCTCATTTTCAGGCACGACATTCCCACATAATTGTATTTTATGCACTCTTTTATAGATAAATGCACAAAAGAGAGAAGGTATTTAAAAAATAAGCAGATGTCAGTCTCTTAAAAGACAGCAAGTTAGATAGGTGCCTTTAAAAATCTGGCTGGTAGTTCTCACATTCAGATTTTGTTAAAAGGTATATGTCTATTTACCTTTTAAAGCTTTTTTAAACTATAACTTTTTTAAACTAATTTGAGTGAGAAATTTCCACTTATGACATGACTTTCAGTTAGAAAAAATATAGCTGGAAAACTGGTTAACTTAATAGTAAGACTTTAGCAAATATCTATTGAAAATCATCAGCATATAGGCAGTGTTTACAGTGAGTAGTGCAGATGCAAAGTGGAGCTATGCCAGTTTAGGCCTTTTAAGATGTTGGCTCATGATGCCATCTCTCTTATGTGGCCTTCCTATTTGAAAAGAGTATGATGGGCACTCACTGCTTTCCTAATCACTGAACTATGGTGTGTTAAACAATTCCAAGAAACTTCTGTTTCAAGACATTGCACCACCTTAAAGTGACATTACTGAAGTCTTAGCTGCATTATGAAAGTGAAATCATAAATCTTGGCTATTCAAACTGTTGTTTCCTACCCAGCATGGTTTTCAATAAAATGTAGCGCATAGGCTTAACTACTTTACAACCCTGAGGAATCAATGACATTTGTACAGGCATGGGAGTAAAGGAGAGACTATCAATACCATCCAATAGCAAAGATAAGTTTGAATGAACTTTGTAAATTAAACATTATTTCCTTCTTTAAGTTCAGTAGGTGAAGGGAAGAAAGAACAATAATATTTTTATATAATTTTACCTACCTTGTCCTTTTCACTAAGTAATGTCATTACATTAATTTTTCTTAGAGGAAGTCGGATGATAGGAAATATTATATAAGTTTTAGGAAAAAAAAATTCTTGTCAAACTTTAGATCCTTGCTTTCCTTAGAATCATCCCTTTTCTTTGTTTATTTGTTTGGGTTTTGTTTGCATTTTTCAGATCATCAGTTTGTTTTAAGTCCATTTTTTTCTTGTAACTTGGCTAAATGTATATAGATCTGGGTTGTATCATTAAAAACAGACAAAAGAACCATAAGAGGAACATTTTAAAGACTGTAGTAAATACATACATAGCTGTGTTAAATGCCTTCTTTTTTTTTTTTTTGGCAACTTTTGAAGATCGGAGAGGTACAACAGATGTTTTGTTTTTCCATACCTTACTTTTTCACAGTTGAATATGTGAGATTCATTAGCCAACAGAATGTTCTTCTTTCCTGTTTATTTTAATTCCCAACATTGTAATCCAGAATCATTGCACAATCCACTGGCCTTGACAGGCATACCCTCTCCTGCATTAAAAACTGGCTGGATGACTGGGCACAAAATGTTGTAAATGGAGTTAAATCCATCTGGGGACCGGTCACAAGTGGTGTTTGCCAGGGCTCAGTGCTGGGTCCAGTTCTGCTCAATACCTTCATCAATGACCTGGATGAGGGGATTGAGTGTACCCTTAGTAAATTCATGGATGACACTAAGCTGGGAAGAAGTGTGGATTTGCTTGAGGGTGGGGAGGCTCTGCAAAGGGATCTGAGCAGGCTGGATAAATGGGCTGAGGCTAAGAGCATGAGGTTTAAAAAGGCCAAGTACAGAGTTCTGCACTTGGAATACAACCCCATGCAGCGCTAAAGGCTAGGGGAAGAGTGGCTGGAAAGCTGCCTGGAGGAGAAGGACCTGGGGGTGTTGGTTGACAGCTGACTGAACATGAGCCAGCAGTGTGCCCAGGTGGCCAAGAAGGCCAATATTATTTCTGCCTGTACCAGAAACAGTATGGCCAGCAGGACCAGGGTAGTGATTGTACCCCTGTACTCAGCACTGGTGAGGTTGTACCTCAAATACTGTGTTCAGTTTTGGGCCTCTCACTACGAGAAAGCCATTGAGGTCCTGGAGCATGTCTAGAGAAGGGCAACGAAGCTGGTGAAGGGTCTTGAGAATCAGTCTTACGAGGAGTGGCTGAGGGAACTGGGGTTATGTAGCCTAGAGAAGATTAGGCTGAGGGGAGACCTTATCACTGCCTACAGTTACTTGAAAGGAGGTTGTAGAGAGATGGGTGTTGGTCTCTTCTCCCAGGTAACTAGCAATACGATGAGAGAATATGGCCTCAAGCTAGGGAGGTTCAGACTGGACATTAGGAAAAATTTCTTCAAAGAAGAGTTTATCAAGCACTGGAACAGGCTGTCCAGGGAGGTCTAATGGTAGGTGTCCCTGCCCATGACAGGGAGGTTGGAACGAGATGATCTTTAAGGCCCCTTCCAACCCAAATCATCCTATGATTTTTTAAAATATTTTTTGCTTTTTCTCAGGCATGAGGACAGCCCAATAACCTGGCTAATGAGGGATTTGTAATGGGACCTTACAGGGAAATTTTCTTCAAACGACTATTAGGGCATTCTTCAGTGGGAAAGAGAGACCTAAGATATGGATGAATGAGCAAAGTCTTGCTTCTCTAGTAGGTGTTTTCACTACTCAGTGCTGCAAATCTAATTTTATATGACTAATTCCATCAAAACTGCAGAATGGTTTCATGACAAAACCATTTTTAGGCACTTTCAGTAGCTGGTACAACAAAATAGAACAGAAGAGTTTTTTGAGACATATATTTAATTCTCTGCTTCATTACTAAAACAAGGCTGTTTATACTTCAATTGACAAGCCAAGGAAAATGCACCTCTAATGTGAACAGTGAGTGGGAGGAGAGCTGAGACTCCCTTGCGTCATATCAGATCATCTATCAGGCTGTGTTCCCTTTCTGTGAAAATTTTAAAATAGCAGCAGGCAAGCTATCCAGATTTTTTTATTATTATTATTTTATTTTTTACTAGGGAAAAGAATTTCCTCTCTATTTCTCTTGTCTCCAACTTTTGGACACATGAAGCACTCCTCAAATTAACTCTGTTTCATTTGCTCTACAGCAAACATCTGGACTTGAGGGATAGTCCTTCCTGTCCAGCCTGCTACAAATCAGATCTCATATGTGCAGATTCCATGTAGATGTCCTAGACACTCTAGGGCCTCTCAAATATTTCAGTAATTGAGCTGCACTCATAAAATCATGGCATGAGTTAGCAGCTCAGTTGCTACTCTGAGAGTTTGGGTAGCATCAGGGCCACAGGAGGAAAGCTGGATATGAGGACTATTATGAAGGCTAAATTTCTCCTTTTCCTTCTCTTCTCTGTCAATCTCACACACAGTTCCTCATTCTAAAATTTCTAAATATATACAATGTTAATAAGAGTTGCATTTAATCTTAATGTTAAATGTGTCAAAATACTACAAAATACTACAAAAAAAGTAAGCTTAAAGATGTTAACATGTCTTGGTTCCACAGATAGCATTGAAATATGGACTTTTGTCTAAAATCTGAGAGGAAGCAAAATGTAGACACAGGTGACTATGAAGCAATCAGTGTTTCGAATGTGCTAATCACAAAAAGAGAGCATAAAGAGCTCGTATTAGGCAGTAAGCCAAAATGTAGGATGTAATTAAAAAATAGAGAAATTAGCTGGCATCTGATCTGGAATGTGACAATGTCTGGTAGGCTATAATAAAACAAAACAGTTTGTGAGAATACTTATTTATAATTACACTAAGATTATATTTAATTTCAGAGGAGGCCTATTATGTTGCCTGAAGATAGCTGAATGATTTTGTATTTATTATATGTGACTATATAAAATAAAATGCACCTAGTAAGAACTACAATCAAAACTGGTGCAATTGTGCATTTACAAAATAAACTAATTCTAACCATGTTTGAAACATTTTTGTTTCACTCACTTTTAATATTCTGGCAAAGGCACTTCACTAGCAATATAGCTGGCAAATACGGAAACTAAATGTCGATATTGTATAAATAAAGACTGATTGGGAGACTTGCACACATACCAAATAACTAGGATCTTTAGACCAAAATTCAGCTGTTGCCAACTGGTTGGCTTAATGAGGAAATCAAGGAACATGCACTGCACTACTAAGTTTATGCAACATGTTGCAAATTTTAATTATACTCAGTGAATTGTTCAGGAGTATTCAGGCTGCTCTGTAAATTTGATCTGTTTCTTCAGACTAAATGTCTACATGTTAAGTTCTTTAACTGTCATCAAAGACTTGAGTAATGAAGTAATAGAAACTATCCACCCAGTTCATATTTTCTTGTCCTTTGGCATATGTTTTCTATATCATATGGCTGTTGATGGTAATGATCACCTCCATGTTACCTCTGACTTCAATTTTGTGTATACTATGAAACTCATTGAAAATTAAGGAGCTATATGCTTAGTGCTCTAGTATTTTACTGCATCATTTCTGTGATTTATTTCACTAGGGCCTAAAAATCCTGTGGGTTACTTTCTTAAACTGGGAAAAAAAAGAGGGGAAAAAAATCACAAGTTCCTGTCATAAATAATGATTTGTTTTACACTGCAGCTTGATGATTTCACTATGAGATAGATATCCAAGAAGACAAATGGAGAATGACAGTCTTTTTTTCCAGGACTCTCTAATGGAAATCCTAAGTACACCTCTTCGATGCTAAAGACTTTGCAAGGCTCTTCACTGCAGAAGGGTAGGTTTCTTTATGTAAAATTGCACACTGGAGTTTTTCTGACACAAAACTCATCCTGGTGCTTTCATTGGGATGGTGTTATTTGATACATATAATCTTCAGCACCTCTACACAAAAAATTAGATTTTATAGCTTATTTTAAACTGCTTTGTTTTATAGTAGAGAAGTTACTGAGTCTGCAAATTTATACAATATAAAGCAGCTCACATCTTCACACTGAAGAACCCAACATGTTAATAAAATTAACACATTAGTATTTTACTTATTGGAATGGCTCCCAGGTATTAAATGTATAATTTAAAACCTTTGTTATTTGACTGAGTTACAGTGTAAAAAATAAATGTCCATATGGAGAAAAGCTGCCTATATTGTATTCATTACTTCTTCAGATTTTTGGTCTTAGTCATAATTAACAAATTAACAGTATAGTTGCCATATTGACTTATTTTTCAACTATTATTTCTGAAGAAGATTATTGAGAAGAAAAAGGCTATAATCATGTAAAACCTTGATCTTATGTGCTTTACTTTTAAACTACTGAAATTAAAGATAATTTTTTTTAAGATATTTCGTATATCATTTCAGTCTTACCACTTGGAAAAAGCGACCCCAAACAATGCAGAGGAATTAGACATTACTTTGAAGTCCCTAAGTTTAATGCAAAGAAAATTAAACTTCTTCGCACAACATAGACAGAAATGAGAATCATAGGGTAATACATTCCTTGAAAATATTAAATTTATGAAGAATGTAATAAATCTTTTTATACATATGAAAAGTATAGTCAGTATAGAGGCTTGATACTTTAAATCATTATTGTTTCAGTGGCTGGAAAACAGTCATATCTATGAGTTATCAGTCTACTACAGCAGACTTCAATCTGCAAGAAGCACTGGTAATGCTGGATCTAAGTCTTAGAATTCTATCACTATGAAAGCAGGAGGATGCACGCTGCCAAAAAACATAAAGCACATCTACATCTACTGGAGCAGTTAGCACTGATTTTCCCTGATATAAATAATTATCTAGAGTATAAAATCATATAGAAATCTCCCTACTATTCTTAAACTACTCTAGAAACATATAACGATTTTTCAATTATATTTTTCTTCAAACTTAACCTATATATATTTCTACTGGAATGCTTTATATACAAACTGAACAGTGTTAGCAGAATATTGTCCAGTCTGTATTCCTTACTTTTTACATACACTGTTTATTTAAAATTATTTTCATAGGAGGATAAAACAAATTCTCAGAGCATTTCGGTTAAAATCATACTATTTAACATTTTGCCTCAGCCCTGTAAAAGTCAGAGCATAGATTTCTGGTCACTGCACAACATATTGTTTATGAAGTTTTCCTGTGATCTAAATGAAAGATACAAAACCATGTGCAGGGACAAGAATCTGAGACTCTCTTGACCCAGTATACTACTAAACTACAGATAAATATGGCTGCTTTTTCTCAGCTAAACCATTTCCTAGCTAAACGGTTGTTCAGTTTGATGGCTAGTGATCAGAAATTGTTCCCTTCTGGTTCCACCCTTTATCAGCTGTATCTCTTTCAATGGCACTATCTCAGTGCACCAGGCAGTAGTCTCAGGCAAAGAAAAGCCTCAGGTGCACGTCTTGAAAGGAGTACTCTAGCTTTGTTTGCTTTGATTTTGTGGTTTTTTGGTTTTTTTTTTAAAAAAAAAGAGCTGTATTTCATTTATGCTACATGGTACGTTTTTCCCACTTACAGTCTTTGTTACTATGATTTAATCAGAGTACATCAATAACTATTTTTTTTCTCGACAACAAAGACCCACTGATGAATTTTGCTCACAGTATACACTTCTGGCTATGTCCTTCTTGTTAAAATACTAGTCCCTGTCATGTTATTAATGTAGCTGAAAAATCAGTGTGTCAGAATTTTTCATCTCACAATGTCTAAATAAAGAACAAATTTAATTGGACTACTATGCAAGAAAATTTCACTTCCTGGCCATGCCAGATACTATCCTTTGTACTGAGTCTGGCTGGGATGCAGTTAATTTTCTTCACAGAATCCCATATGCTTGTTTGTTTTTGATTTGTGACAAAAACAGTGACCAAAGGCATATTCCATACCACATGAGATCATGCTCAGCAATGAAAAAAACTGACGGGGGATGAGGAGAGTGTCCAGGAGTTGCTGAGACTCAAGGACTGCCTCTGCCTGGACATCAGTTGGCTGGTGGTGATTAACTGACTTTGCACCACTTGTTTTTCTTTCGGGTTTCTTTTGGGGCAGGCAGAGGCATTTAGGTGTTCTTGGGTTTGAGTTTCATGTTTTGCTTTACTTATTAAACTGCCTTTACCTAAACCCACAAATTTTCTCACTTCTACCCTCCAAATTATCTCCCCATCCCACTGCAAGTCAGGAGATGAGCAGCCTTAGCTGTCTACTGGGGTTGACTCACAACACTCTTTCAATGCTTAAGATCCTTTGGCAACTTTGTCTAAGGATTTTTTTTTAGTGGAATAACAGTATGATTGAGCTAATTTGCTTGGATGACCTACTTGATGATAGACATAGCAATTCCTATTCAAAGTACTTCTGCTAGTATCACTTATGCCAATTCTCTGACTGAAATACTATATGAATACAAATGAAATTAAATATTCCTACAATAGTTTCCACATAGATATGCCTCTTAGGAGTATCAGGGTTTTCTTTGATTTTTTTTTAAACACTCCTTCGAAAGTGGAAATGCTTTAGCATGATTTCTATTCAGTAGATACTAAAACTGCTGAATACATTATAGACAATTCCTTAAGAAGAAAGCTTAAGAATAATACAATCACTACATTCATGCCAAATATTTAGGAAAGTAGATTAGAATTACTTTATGCAAGGATTTCAGAATACAGTGAAAGGACAGCCCAAATCCTCCATGGTATTCCTGAAATTAAAAAAATCATGCAACATCACTTCAAGATAAGAAGCACCGGTGCAAATAATATTGACAAAAAATACACAAACCATTATGTATATACACATATACATATATGTTAAAATAAATTTGAGGACGTAATTTAAATATAGGCTCAAATGCTGATAAATAGATGTTTTACGTTCCTGCACAAAACACATTCAAAAGAATAAAAACAAGTAAAGTACCACTAAAGCTGAAAAAGGAATAAAAACTGTTCTGTATTTGACTTTTAAAAACTTTATTGTTTATATATTCTATTAATTTACATTATATTGTTTTATACAATTTGCTAATCACATTGGTAGTTTATATTTTCTTAGGCTGAAAAGTTTATTCAAGGTACTGGTTCATTTAACAATCTGTAATCCCTGAAAGTATAGGATCATGTTTTTCTTTCAAAAACTAAACCAATTTTATAGGTCAGTAGTTAAAAAGACATAATCTTAAGAAGCTATTTTAGAAAGTTCTTGTTTTTAATTAAAATTTGGTCTTTTCAGAGAATATCCACTTGGGAAGATAGACTTGTGGGAGACTAGGGACACAAAAGCTTTGTGGGTTTGGGTTTTTTTTCTTCTTTTAAATAGACATTTATTTTGAAATAAAAATATATCATCACACCAGACAGGTATTCTTTACAAAAGAATAAATATTTAAAGTAGTTAAACAAAGATTTGAACAATCAATATAAGAGATTTTCTTAAGGTTTTCCTGTTCACCAACATTGATACTTTTAGGTGAGAGAAAGGTATCAAATTTTAAACAAATGACATCAGGTTGAAATTAATTTTAAGTATTACATAGAACAAGAAGAAAAAGCACATGGAAAATTTTCTCCCTTTTGGGAATTAATTGGAGAACAGAGAACCCGGAGTAACTTTATATCATAATTCAACTGAATTTTATGAGGAATGAAAATACAGAGCTAAAGCATACCGTATCAATTAATGGAAGTCACCAAGTCAACTTCGCTTCTTCGGCAGCATCGAGCAGCAGGATGATGAGTTCTATAGCGGGGTGGACATTTTGAGGCGGTGGGAGCTTTCCTGAGCTGGGAATATCCCAGAAAAAACCCAGGCGAGGGCATGGCAGGTGGCGCTGAGTTCCTGACAGCCGACAAATGCTGGTCCCGCGCGGTGCCTGATGGGAGAGGGCGGTCCCAGCGGCTACTGCGGGAGATTTAAACGGTCCCTTGGGAGCACAGCAAAGAGGAGCGTTGCAGTTTGAGCGGGCAGGGCAAGAAGGCAGGGTGCAGAGAGGACCTACAGACTAGACAAAAGACACCCAAGACCATGGTGGCCACCCGGCAGAAGATTAAAGCTGCTCTGTGTGCTGCAGCAGGCAGGATGGATGCTGCCACACAGAGCCACAGTGGGTGCATGCAGCTACCCAGACCCTGGGCTGCAGGCAGAGCCCCCCTCCCACACCAGCTCGTGCCTCTGTTACTGGCTCCACTTGTGAAAGCTGCGCTAAAGTAGGGGAACTCCATCGTATGGTGGAGGAGTTCAGGGAGGAGGTGAAGAGGCTGAGGACCATCAGGGAGTGAGAGGGAGACAGATCAGTGGAGCAGTGCCCTCTCACTCATTCAGCAGCCTGCTGGAGCTGGTATATCCAAACACCACCCACCTGCAAACTGCAAGGTTGGGGTTACAAGAGATGGGGAATGGCAGCAAGGTCCTGCCAGATGAAGGAAACCTGCTCCCCTCAACCAGAAAGCAAAACCCCAGATTGCCCTGGTGACCAAGTACCATGTGCTGCAGGTGGAATCCTGTCCTGCGGATGAGGATGACAGCTCCCACAGCCTAGAATCTTTCCCTAGGCCACACCATCCTCAGAAAAAGATAAACACATCCTCCATTTAAGAAGAAGAGGAGGGTGATTGTTGTAGGGGACTCCCTGCTAAAAGGAATGGAGGGACCCATTTGCAGACCAGACCCGCTCCACAGAGAGGTCTGCTGCTTACTGGGGGCATCAGTGAAGGTGGTAGCTAGAAAACTTCCTTCTCTGGTCCACGAGACAGACTACTATCCTCTGATAGTAATCCAAACTGGTAATGATGATTTAGTAAGCAGAAAGACCAAAACCATCAAGACTTCAGGGCCATTGGGAAAATGATGGAGGGCTCTGGGGCTCAGATAGTATTCTGCTCCATCCCAAGGCTAAATAGAGGGGAGCCGGAAGTCAGGAAGAAGAACTCGATTAATGCCTGGCTCCGAGCCTGGTGTGAGGAAAGGGGCTCTGGCTTCTTTGATCATGGGGTGGCTCATGCACCCCCAGGCCTTGTTACTAAGGATGGGACATGCGTGTCTCCTAGAGGGGCTAAAGCCCTTGCTAAAAACCTAGCTAAGCTCATAAATCGAGCTTTAAACTAGATGTGAAGGGGGAGGGGATTGAGACCAGGCTAGACAGGAGCGAGCCTGGACGTGGGGCACTAGTGATTCTGAGAGGGTGTGCTGGAGAGGAGCACCAGTACAGCACCACACAGAAAGTGGGGGTGAACACACCTGGCGGTGGTAAGGGAGATACGGGTGCTCTGGTGCTAGCTACTCCAGTTACCAGGCAATTGGGAATGAATTCTTTTCCCTCTAAGAGGGCTGAAGGCTCGGCAGCTCAGCTGAAGTGTATTTACACCAATGCACACAGCATGGGGAATAAGAAGGAAGAGCTGGAAGCTGTTGTAGGGCAAGGAGCCTATGATGTCGTTGCCATCACGGAAATGTGGTGGGATGGCTCATATAACTAGAGTGCAGCTATGGTCGGGTATAAACTCTTCAGGAGGGATAGGAAGGGAAGGAGAGGAGGCGGGGTAGCCCTCTTTGTAAGGGAAGACTTGGACACTGTTGAGACGGATTGTGGTGATGAGGAGATTGAGTGACTGTGGGTTAAAATCAAAGGAGCCCATAAGAAGGTAGATTTTGTGATGGGAGTCTGTTACAGACCACCCAGCCAAGGAGAAGCAGCTGACGAGCTGTTCTATAAACAGCTGGGGTTAATCTCTAGATCAATGCCTCTTGTTCTTGTGGGAGATTTCAATCTTCCTGATATCTGCTGGAAGTACAATAGAGCAGAAAGGAAGCAGTCTAGGAGGTTCCTGGAGTGTATGGAAGACACTTCCTAGCACAGCTGGTGAATGAACCAACAAGGGAAGGTGCCCTCCTGGACCTGCTCTTTGTGAACAGAGAAAGCCTTGTGGGGGATGTGGCAGTAGGAGGATGCCTAGGACTAAGCAATCATGAGATGATAGGGTTTTCTGTTCTAGGAGAAGTGAAGAGGGTGGTTAGCAGGACAGTAACATTAAATTTCCAGAGGGCAGACGTGGAACTCTTCAGAAGGCTGGTTGGCAAAGTCTCATGGGAGACAGTGCTTAAGGGCAAGGGAGCCCATGAGGGCTGGGAGCTCTTCAGAAAGGAGATCCTAGCGGCTCAGGAGAAAGCCATCCCCATGTTCCAGAAAAAAAGCCGGCAGGGTCAAAAACCAGCATGGTTAAACAGGGAGATCTTGAGTGATATCAAGAAGAAGAGGAAATGTTTATGGGCTCTGGAAGAGGGGAACGGCCTCTTGGGAGGATTACAGGAGGGAAGTGAGATCATGGAGGTTAAAAATTAGAAGGGCTAAGGCTCAACTAGAAATCAGATTGGCAAAGTCTGTGAAAGACAACAAAAAATCTTTCTATAAATATATAAATAATAAAAGGAGGACTAGGGAAACCATACAGTCCCTATTGGATGCAGAAGGAACAGCAGTGACAGGGGACGATGAAAAGGCTGAGGTACTTAATGCCTTCTTTGCCTCAGTCTTTAATTGTAAAGGAAGTTGTTCCCTCTGTGTACAAACCCAGGAGCTAGAGGAACAAAATGAGGCTCCCATGGTCCAAGAGGAGGTGGTCAGAGCCCTGCTAGCCCAACTAGACACCCACAAGTCTATGGGGCCAGATGGGATTCACCCAAGGGTATTGAAGGAGCTGGCAGATGTGCTGGCCAAACCCCTTTCCATCATCTTCCAACAGTCCTGGAAGACTGGGGAAGTTCCACTGGACTGGAAGCTGGCTGATGTTGTGCCCTTCTACAAGAAGGGTTGCAGGGAGGATCCAGGGATCTACAGGCCTGTCAGTCTGACCTCAGTGCCAGGGAAAGTCATGGAACAGGTGATCTTGAGTGCTATCATGAAGCACATGCAAGAGAACCAGGTGATCAGGCCCAGTGAACACGGGTTCACAAAAGGCAGGTCTTGCCAAACTAACCTGATCGCCTTCTATGACAGAGTGACTCGGCTGCTGGACGAGGGAACGGCTGTGGATATATCTTCCTTGACCTCAGTAAAGACTTTGGCACAGTTTCTCACAGCATTCTGCTATGGAAACTGACAGCCTCTGGCCTGGACGGGTGCACACTCTCCTGGGTGAAAAACTGGTTGAATGACCGGGCCCAGAGGGTGGTGGTAAATGGAGTTAAATCCAGCTGGAGGTCAGTTACAAGTGGGGTTCCCCAGGGCTCAGTCCTGGGTCCAGCCCTGTTCAATGTCTTTATCAATGACTTGGAAGAAGGCATCGAGTGCACCCTTAGCAAGTTTGCGGACAACACTAAGGTGGTGGAAGTGTCGGTCTGCTGGAGGGTAGGAAGGCTCTGAACAGGCTGGACCACTGGACAGAGTCCAACAGCATGAGATTTAACAAGGCCAAATTTCGGGGTCCTGCACTTCAGGCACAACAACCCCTTGCAGTGCTACAGACTAGGAGAAGCCTGTCTAGAAAGCTGCCTGGAGGAGAAGGACCTGGGGGTGTTGCTTGACAGCCGACTGAACATGAGCCAGCAGAGTGCCCAGGTGGCCAAGAAGGCCAATGGCATCTTGGCTTGTATCAGGAACGGCGTGACCAGCAGGTCCAGGGAGGTTTTTCTCCCTCTGTACTTGGCACTGGTGAGACTGCACCTCGAATCCTGTGTTCATTCCTGGGCCCCTCACCACAAGAAGGATGTTGAGGCTCTGGAGCGAGTCCAGAGAAAAGCAACAAAGCTGGTGAAGGGGCTGGAGAACAGGCCTTATCAGGAACAGCTGAGGGAGCTGGGGTTGTTTAGCCTGGAGAAGAGGAGGCTTAGGGGAGACCTCATTGCTCTCTATAACTACCTGAAAGGAGGTTGTAGAGATGAGGGAGCTGGCCTCTTCTCCCAGGTGACAGGGAAGGAGACAAGAGGAAAAGGCCTCAAGCTCTGCCAGGGGAGATTTAGGCTAGATATTAGGAAAAAATTTTTCACGGAAAGTGTCACTGGACACTGGAACAGGCTGCCCAGGGAGGTGGTTGAGTCATCTTCCCTGGAGGTGTTTAAGGCATGGGTGGACGAGGTGCTAAGGGGCATGGTTTAGTGTTTGATAGGAATGGTTGGACTCAATGATCCGGTGGGTTTCTTCCAACCTGGTTATTCTATGATTCTATGATCTTCCAGTTTCCAAAGGAATATATTGCAATACAGATAAAGCTTTCCGATTATAATTTTTGATGAATATCTTCTAATTTCAGCCCTTATTGATTATGTTTCACTGAACATATTTATGATGCCCACACTTGGCTGATTTTGGTGGTAACTCCTTATGACTCCCTGCTCTCACAGAAAAATAATTCTAAAACTCTGCTTTACAAATTATTTTAAACAGTGTGTGATTTTTGCTTTCTTTCTCCAACTTTTAATTTTCTTAAGAGATTTTGAGACATGAGTGTCCAGTCTTCTGCTCCACAATTTGTTCTATGGAACTGTGGATTAAGAAGCTAACAGTTTTCATATATTAGCAACAATGGAGAGTCCACCTAGTTTAAAGTCATGTTCTTGACAGTAGTTACAATCTGCTATTTTACAAGATTAGCACAAGAATAAGTAAGCTTTGCTGTTAAAAAATGAATGCATTGCATTGGGTTTGGCTGGGATGGAGTTAATTTTCTTCATAGCAGCACATACTGTGTCATTTTAGGTTAATGACCAAAACAGTGTAGAGAACACATCAGTGTTTTAGCTATTGCTGAACAGCACATACACAGCATCAGAGACCTGTCTGCTTCTCGCTATCCATCCTCCTGCATGGAGGTGACCAGGGGTGGGCAGGAGACTGGTATGTGAGACAGCTGGGACAGCTGTCTGGAATTGAGTAAAGGATATTCAATACCATATAAAGTCACAGTTAGCAAGAAAAATGGGGAGAGAAGTGAAGATCTGGAGTTGGGAGAATTTTTCTGAGGTAGTATCATTGCTTGGAGATTAGTTGCGCATTGGTCTGCTAGTAGCAGATGGTGAGTGATTACCTCTGCAGAACTTCTTAGAACCATAGGATTGTTTGGGTTGGAAGGGACCTAAAAGATCATCTAGTTCCAATCCCCCTGCCATGGGCAGGGACAACTCCCACTAGGTCAGGATGCTCAAGGTCCCATCCAACCTGGCCTTGAACACATCTAGGGAGGGGGCATCCACAGCTTCCCTGGGCAGCCTGTTCCAGAGTCCCACCACCCTCATCGGGTAGAGTATCTTCCAAATGTCTAGTCTAAATCTTCCCCCTTCCAATTTAAAGCCATTCCCTCTTGTCCTACCACTACATGCCCTTGTAAAAAGGCCCTCCCCAGCTTTCTTGTAGCCTCCTTCAGGCACTGGAAAGCCACTATAAGGTCTCCCCAGAGCCTTCTCTTCTACAGGCTGAACAACCCCAACTCTCTCAGCCTGTCCTCATAGCAGAGATGCTCCAGCACTCTGATCATCCTTGTGGCCTTCCTATTCCATTCCAACAGTTCCACATCCTTCTTACACTGGGTATTCCAGAACTGGACACCTTTCTGCAAGTGTAGTCTCATGAGAACAGTGAGAGCAGAGTAGAGGAGGAGAATCTTTTTCCTTTGATCTGCTGGCCACACTTCTTTTGATGCAGCCCAGAATACAGTGGGCCTTCTGGGCTGTGAATGAACATTACCAACTCATGTTGAGCTTCTCATCAACCAACACCCCCAACTTCTTCTCCATAGTGCTGCTCTCAATCATGTTGTCCGCCAGCCTATATTGAAACTCTGGATTATCCTGACCCAGACGTAAGTCCTTGCACTGAGCCTTGTTGAACCTCATGAGGTTTGCCCAAACCTACTTTTCCAGATTGTCCAGGTCCCTCTGCATTTTTTTGTTTTGTTTTGCTTCCTTTCAGTTATTAAACTTTCTTTATTTTGACTCATGAATTTTTCTTGCTTTTGTCTGATTCTTTCCCCCATCCCACTGAGGGGAGAGTGGATGAATGACTGGGTGGGGGTTTAGCTGCCAGCTGGGGTCAACCCACCACAGGTATTATAGTTCAGCTCCATTCCAAAATTCTTGGCTACTCTAATAGTTCAAGTTTGAATTTTTGCATTATCCATATAAAATTTAACTCTCCTTCAAGCCTTGATAAATATATTGCTCGAGGGCTACCAAACTGTAATGACTTCCCTGTACCAATCAGGCATTATTGAAGTGTCTCCATCATCAACTTTTCTGCTTTTCAACACAATTGACCGAAAGCTTATTATTGTGCTAGAAAACAGGATGGTTTTCACAAAGAAACAGTGTAACATTTCAAGCTGTATTATTATTATTATTATGAGCATTTTACCTTTTATTCAATAGACAACGGTCAAAGTAGACTATAGAATGCAAACAATGACAAATATCTGCTCTTTCATACATCTCTTGGAAGCCTAGTCTTTTGACAGCTTGCAAGTCCTGAGATGATGAAAGGTGACTTCAATTGAGCAGTTTTCTGCCCAAAATGGGCATGTCAAATTTCATGAAATACAGAGCTCCCAGTGGCTTAGAAAGTGAATGCCTCAAGGCTGCTTAGAAACCCGTGGCAACATGATGGCAATACAACAATAATGTGCTATTTCGTATAAAGATTTTCTCAGGTCCACAGAGTAGAGTATAACAAACACATCTGTCAGCATGGCTTTTCTGTCCTTCTTCCAGGAATGTGAAGAAAAAACACCTTCTAAGATACCTTTTTAAATTAAAAATCAAATTTCTTTTTTGGCTGCTGGATTTCACAGCTTTTTCCAAGCATGTTTTTTGAGTATTTATTTAAACATAATGGGGATCATGTCACCCATTTATATGCATGTTGCAAATACTGTAATTTGATAATGACGAATGATTAAAATACTGTGATTTATATCTGCCTTTGAAAAAGAACAGAAAGGAAAAGCCACAGAACAAGCATTAAAAACAATGAACTAAAAATACTTATTATGTAAAACTAACAAGTACGGGCAACCCAGAGGGAAAGTAAGGTGGCATCCTGAAGCAGTTTAATATAGCAAGGTTACACTACTCAGAAATATGGCAGCATATTCAAATTCAAGAGATTGTCTTCCCCAGGAAATCCTGTGCATGATAAGGCAAAAACTCATTCGTACATATACTTCTGATTCTGTGATATTGATATCACAGATATATCAAAAATCACTGGCCTTTGGCACCCACTTATTACTGCAGAGGAAAAAGAAACTTAAAAAATGTGGGTTTTTAAGAACATCCAAATTACTGAAAACATGTATTAATAGTTACTTTCCTTTTACATGAATGCAGCCTTTTTTTCTTCTTTTTTTTTTTTTTTTCCCCTGGAAATTAGTACATAAATTGGGGAGATTTTAAAGATAAAATCAATGCTTTCCAAGACTGGATATTTAGAACTCCCAGTGAGCAGTAGTCAGTTACTGTGCTATGCATAGAAGCGCAGTTTGACAGCCTGATACATCCAGACCTGATTGCAGAGGGATTTTTGCTGTCAGTCCTCAGGGGTCTTCCACATTTCTACACTACATGGTCAGCCTCAAGAAGGTAATAAAGTCAGAAGTGATAGGGAACAAAGTTAGGTGGATCAGGGTCAGGAATAACACAGAGAAGTGATGATTTTCTAAAAGGTCATCCTCTACTCTCCTCACTTCTTTCTTAACAGTGATTCCGTGTATGAACTGGCAAACACTTTCAGCTATTTCCAAGGAACACAAAGGAAAAACAGAAAACAGTTGCCCAAGGTTCTTTGGATAAAGTTGTAAGCCCTCTTTGCATTAACACCTAAATTGCACATATATAAAGTTCATTTGGCCTAATTAATCTAATTTACTCACAAGGAGGGAGGAAAGTGAAAACAAAGAAAAAACATAGCTAAAAGAACATTTTGAAACAGCTGTAGACTTAATATATAGCTCATTAAAACTAACCTGATTTGAATTATTGACTCGCGTCAAATATACGATTGGATCCCTCTGACTTCATCGTAGGCTTTTTTCTATCCTTTCACATTTAACATATTCTTTGAGACAAAATTCTGGTATACAGTTCAAAAAATGCTAGCGATAAGGAAGTACAGTTTCTGTTCCAAATTGTTTTTTTTCTTCTTACTATAATTATGCAAACTTTTCAAGGAAACAATGAGAGAAGGAGATTAGAAAAAGAATTCGGATAATGTGTCATAACGAAAACATTTAACTTAGGTTATTGCTGTATTTCTGAGAAACGCAGTTGCAGAAGTATTCCACAAATGAAAGTGAAATCTTCAGACTGTGTTACATTACAATATTCAATACAAACAAAAAATGAGGAACATCCAGAGTGTCAGCAGGAGAAATGGAGTTGCACACGGTATCCTTACTGAAGTAAAAAGAAGAGGATATGACTATATCATTCCATCACTCCTATTTAGTTTAAATATTGCTGCTCTTTCTTTTTCATAAATGCTACAAACCCAATTTTTGTTTGTCTCAAAGAAACTAAAAAACAGATTTTACTGCTTTACTTTCACTTTGGAAGCTTAAAAAAAAGCCTGATGACAACAATGCATTTTATTTCAAAACTTGATATCTTGCAATTTCTTAACTTTAAAAAAAAATACAGTATGTCATTGGAATACAAAAGATTAAAAGAGTAACAAAAACAGAAAGTGAAATTGCAGGCATAGGGCACCGAGATTTTTTTTCTAAGAAAGCTTCAGAAATCCCAAGACTACTGAACAGACTCTGGTTGCCACAGAAGTTGTTGGTATTCTGGAAAAACTGCAGCTGTAATTTGAGTTCCACAGACAGCTAACTTCTGACAGTTGTGAATGGTTCTTTGTATATGTAGACTTCTGCCTTTGATTCAAAGCTGAGCTCCTGGAAAAGCTCCAAAATAGCCACTCTTGTGTGGCTGAAAAATACTCTAAATGCATACTAGGAGATGGCATGGCAGACTAGGCATATCTAAATGTGCATAAAATCTGTCAATGTTTTTTCTTTCCCCACACAGGATCTGTAAGTTGTCCATTTTGTACTTCCTTTGTACCTAAAACCAAAGAATTCCAGTAGATGTAAGGAGTATTGCAGAAATGCAGGGTCAGAAACATGTTGCAACAGAGTGCTGTTGATTTAATGTAAAGGGTTACTTAGATTTCAAGTATTCAAGCAACCTACTAGACAAATAACCTCAAAATGTTAAAAGATGTTAGAAATAACACTGTTTTTTAACATTATAACCAACTCGTCTGAAAGAGAATTTCTTTCAGTGGTATCTTTTTCTATCATTATTTTTTTGTTCTCAATTTGAATTGGTGAGATTGCAACTGGTTTCTTGGCAAGGAATGTATTTTTAAAACCGTACTTTACCCTGAGTTTTCTTTTTTAACCTCACAACCTTCATCTTTGGAAGCCTACTGATCATATGCTCTGATTTCTTTTTTCCCTATCTTGGGAATAACATACTTGGAGCATTCTTTGCAATTACTGTGATGCAGCCATCTCAGACGCCATTCAGGCAAACTGAATACACAGATTCTCCAAGGTATTCAGACACTGAACTCCAGCTCATTTCAAGTATGTTTTCAAAAAGCTGCAATGGAGGCAAATCAGTAGTAGACAGGGCAGAAATTTTACACCTGTATTCACATACCTTTCATGCAGACAAAGAGAAAATGCAGCCACTGTGTCTTGGGGAACTACCTGTTATATTTATACATTCTCCTATACATACGCACAGTCACATACACAGACATATATACGCATATAGGAGAGTTACACTGCTAGGATGTACAAATGCACCCTGCCAGCTGCAGACTGATTCTCTTCATGTTTCTCTGGAGCTGATGCAGCAAGCTTTTCCTTCTTTATAATGGAGCTATATCAGTTTTCAGAGGAGATGAATCTATTATTCAGGGGTAAAATGACCTTAAAAATCTTTGGGAGAAACAGATTTAATATTACCTTTGAAATATGATGTGACTATAGACTATATGAAACAAAGGCAAATATATGTATTTGCCCTTGTATTGTTACTTTCTTACAGCTGAAATACAGAAAATATTGAAACCGTCTGGCAAGGTATAGTGTAGGAAAAAAATGCATCAAAAAAAGAAAATCATCCTGCTTCAGTTATACAGTTCATTGTAAAAGACTCTTTTTCAATATTTTTCAGCATGTTGTAGATATTCCAGAATGTGTTCAGATTTCTTTCAGAATGTATTAACTAGCTGATTTCAAAGAACTAATTTATCCTCATCACAAAGTTAGTTCACAAGGATAAGCAAATACCATGCTGTGAAACTGAATTCTGAAGCCTTATTCAGTTCAAATTTTGGCAAGTATAGTCAAGTGCATTTATGTATCTTGGCATTTTACTGGAGACCATCTTGCAAAACAAGTGATCAGCTGGAAACAAATAATGCCACACAGCAGACTTCAGAAGGATCTCAAAGTTCATCTTACACTAATCTTTACAGTCTCTGGACCTGGCTTCTTTTATGTGAGAATATTGAAGAGTCTGGTAGTTATGATCTTTTATTCTCTACTGAAAAAGAAAGATATACATATGGGTTGGAAGGAAAGAATATCTTCATACTCTGTTCTGATAAAAATGATAAGATTTTTTCGTTGATTGCAAAGTTGTCTTTCTTCACATCTTTGTAAACTCTGTGCTGTCTACAAATATATTCTTAAACTTGAAAATTTAACTGCATGCATTGGCCTGCAGTAATTGAGTCAATTCACATCTTTAGTGAAAAATGTCACCAGAGGAAGATGGAGGGGAGTGGAAAAAGGAGAAGGGCAAATATCTTACTTAGTTAAACACAGAAAATACATTTTATGTCATAAAATAAACACAGACTTTGTGGCAGAATATTGTCATATTAGATGTTTTACAAAGAAAGCAGAAGAATGCCACAATCAACAAACTAGTAATAACAGAATAACACAAAGAAAACATCTAGAATCCCTGTTAATAGTTTCAAGAATATTGTAAGTTATTAAAAAAAAAAAACAAAACAGAATTCTCCAAGGAAAATTCATTGATAGTAGCTTATGGCATTAAAACTGAAAACACTGTAAGCCAGTACTAAAACCATTGCCTTCATGTGGTAGTTGTCTTTAACCACTTTTCAAAAGTAGTTTTATAGCAGACAAAAATTTAAAGCTAACCTAACATTACGTATTTCCCACACACTCAGTATATTTCTGCCCTAGCATATGCTGCTCCCCACTGCCTCTGCTACATATACAGAAACTCAAGATTTTTTACCTGGCTTCTATTGCTGGGTGCTAATTAGTGCCCAGGCCTGCAGTCTCTCTCAAGAGAAATGAAGATCAAGCTCCAAGTCATGTGCCGGGGAAGGAAAGTAATTAGCTTTCCTATGTTCAGTAAATAAAGAGCATAAATAAAGGGCAATGCCTCTGCTAAGTGCAGGCACTCATAAAGATTGATCCTGTGGGATAACTGACTTTCCATGCAGCACCAAATCTCTAGTGCAGGACAAGCTTCAGGAGAAATCCAAGGTGTAAGAAATCTAAAGGCATATGTCTTCATGTATGCACTTACTTCAGACTCCCATTTCTAAGTTCTAGTTGACCCATGGTGCCACTACCACATACTGACATCTGACAATTAGCATGGAAGCACTGGAAAAGTTTGGAGTTGTGTCAAAAAGTGTCATCATCTGGATAAGTTGTTGATGACATATGTTGATATATGCTGAAGGACAAGTAAAGGAAAGACCTGTTATGAGACTTCTGTGGCAGATATTAGGAAACAGCTGATATATGCATTCATGGCATGTTACTAATGCTAAAAAGCTTTATTAACTATACCTCATGAAAGGAGGTTATAGCGAGGTGGGTGTTGGTTTCTTCTCCCAGGCAACTATCAACAGTATGAGAGCAAATGGACTGAAGTTGTGCCAGGGGAAGTTTAGATTGTATATTAGGAAACGTTTCTTAAGTGAAAGAAGAGTTTGGCATTGGAACAGACTGCCCAGCAAAATGGTGGAGTCTCCATCCCTGGAGGTGTTCAGAAAACGTGCAGATGAGGCACTTTGGGGCATGATTTGGTAGGCGTGGTGGTGATGGTCTAACAGCTGGACTTGATGACCTTAAAGGTCTTTCCCAACCTTAACGATTCTGTGATTTTACGTACTTGACAACACAGCTTCTGATTCTCCATGTTCTAAATCCAAGTGGACTGTAGGAAAATTAGTAAGTCACAAAATACAGCTGAAAAAAAACCCAAAAAAACCCAACAACTCAGCAAAGCAATGAAGAGATCTGAAGTCATGAGTTGCTTTTAAGACCTACAACATCTCAGCAATTGCTGTAAATTTCTCATGGGCACTGTTTTTCTTTTAGGTGATGTGAAGAAGAATGCAAGAAGAAGAAGAAGAAAGATTTCTGTTTAGTCTGACTCAGTCAAACATAAGTTATGTCTGCTGCAGAATTTTTGTCCTTCACATTTGTTTATTTATCTGTTATATGAGTAAAGACTTCCTACAGATATAACCTCAGTCTTGGATTTCTCATGACTAACCTTTAAAGAATATAACATAATGGTGGAAGTCTTTCAAGCTGCTTCTCTTAATTTCCAGAACTGAGTTTAGCAGCATGTATGCTTACTCATTTCAGTGAGTTCTGGCATAGCTAAAAATAGATTCTTGAACTTGACTTTATCCCATCTGACTTTCAGCAATTAAATGAGCCTTAAAGTTATCTTAGTTCCCTACTTTTTCTGAGGGACAAAGAGACATAGTCAGCTGAAAGAAACAGCCATCTTGAGAGGGTGATTTTGTTCTTAAAGAGGTTTTTAACACCTGTTTATCATTAAGTATAGAGAGAATCTAGAGCAAAGAAGCCTCCGTTAAAACAGTCTCCAGTACTTATTCATTGTGCTTGAATTTTTCTGGTAAGAGCAGCTAATGTTCCACAGGAACGATTTCTGCCTCTTCAGTGTTTTAGGTGTCACAAAAGGACTTATCTGAGTTTGAACTGTTTTGAATTATATCCTGATTTACTGAAAGTCCATATCAGCCTCCTTTTAGTATGCAAGACCCTGAATATATCCACAGGTTTAGCTCAAGCTATCATTTGCTGTATTTCTTAATTCATTGATATTTTAACTTTATAATCTGTTATCTGTTGCCAACAATCATTTCCTAAAATTTATGTTTAAAAAGAGAATAAACAGCAATAACAATAATAAATACCACATGATATATTTTCTCAGATGTTAATTTAACTAATGTACATGTCAGCTGTCTAAGTATACACTCTAATGCATTGGCACTCTGTAAATTAAGAGTTTTGATTAACAGCTCTATTCATGAAAACCATTGAAAGGATTCTATCTGTAGTGAATGCGTATTCAAGGCAATGAGAAATTTGTAGAAGCATGCAAACGATGAAGCAAGATTGCATGGCATCTCCAGAGCTACCACCTCTGTATATATTTCAGGCATACCTACACACCAAAAGAAAAAGACAATTATATAATAAATAACAATAAAATAATTTGGAAAAAGATATATTTTCCTTATCTTGGAACAGTTTAAAAGTTCTGTATTACTGGCTAGAATGCCCACTGTCATGATGTTCTGCAAAGCAGAACACAGAAGGAGAAACATATCTGTGAGTGAGACCGTTGCCCAGAATATCATGGGATGATTTGGGCAAGGGGATTAATGTAGTCTAGTACAACTACTTTGAAAGACTGTAAATAACGACTTTTAATGCAGAAGTACCAAAGAGAAAAGTGAAGTCTCTCTGCTCAAAGATTTTGTTACTCAGGCTTCCATTTTTCTGAACTAATAGTATCAGTGGAGTGAAATGCTACCCATAATGTCAGAATCTGGTCCAAAATGAAACAAGATTTAAGGAAGTCAGGAAATTCTGATGAAAAAACAAAGACAGCTGAATTAGGAAAAAAAAAAAAGAAATTGTAGTGATATAGTTATGCCTCAAAATCTGGAAGTATTAATATTTTTTAAAAAAGATTATACCTACTTTTTAATACAGTTTATAAAGATAAATCAAACTCAAATGGTGGCATATCAAAACACTATGTATTAAATAAACATAAGAAATTATTAATTTACTATTTAAGTATATGATAACACAACACAAATCCATGATACAGGTTTTTTTTCAGAAGATGAAAGTATTTATTACTCCTTTCTCTATGTAACTAAGACATATGATATTTAAAAATACACTTTTTACTTGAAAGATTATGCTGTAAGCAGCAGCATTTGATGAATGACTAGGGATTACATACTTCTGACATCTTCATGGGAGATTCAAGAAGGTTTATCCTGATCACACTAGATTCCTTCAGCTAAAACTTTGCAGTGAATATATGTATGGGTCATGCAAGTCAATTAAATCACCTTTTATCAAAAGCAGAAATAGAAAATAAACTATATAAGTTTTACAGTAGCATTTTGGGTGTTACAGTAGCAAATTAAATTAAGCAATAGTCAGTAGCCATTACTGATAAATCACTTGTCAGTCATTGTTTTGGATATCGAGCCAAATCTGCAAAGTTCATTGACAAGACTGATGACAGCATTTTCATGTTATTTTATACTTTTCTGTCAGCATAACAAAGACATTCTATTTTATCTTTGATGTGAACATTATTCATTGAAGTCTATTAACTGTATGCCAAAAATAAAATATGCAGGTTTAATATGTTATTAAGAACAATGGAATATGTAATGAAAGAAAATATGAAATAATAGAAAACTCTTCATTACAGATAATTTGTTGAATAAATAGTAACTGGTATTACAAGAAAACCTAAGCACAAAGCAAGGAAATTGATTTCTTATTATGGCATGCACATGACATTTTAATCCATGTATAATGGCAAAAAAAGGAAACAAATTAAGATCTTTACTTCTGGGTACACAGGACTATTATCACACATGCCTGTTATCTAGAGGGAAGTATTTAAGATTAATTGGCCTTGATTTAGACACTATGCATGATTGCCTACTAAGATTATTTCCAACATAGTACCTGTCTGCCTTTAAAAAGTATGTTTCATTTTATAAAGCTAAGTGAAATATTTCTTGCCATTTTCACAATAGTGCTGACATTTTTGAAGTGGAAGAAATTAATTTAATTTAGTGTTACATGGATGCATTTCAGAAGCAGGCAACATTTTGTAAAGGAAGACAATTTTCTAACAAAGCTTGCAGAACCTATGTAGGTTTCAAAATGCTAAGGTTTGTCTTAGGCAAGACAGACTTCCATGATTTAGGTACTCATACAGTTATTTATAAAACTTCTCTGTTGCCATCCATTTCAGCAATACATTTGCATTAAAAAATGTATTGAAGCAAGAAATAAAAGAACATTAAACATTTCCAACATTTTACTATATTAAAAGTTAGATTCATATTCCAGTTGAGATATTGGAGAGGGAGTTCTGAGAAATGAATTCATTCAATAAATCATTCCATATTCCATATGCAACATTTCAGTTACTAACTGATATCTCTTTTACTTCAGTTCCTGAAAAGAAGACTGGGGATAATATTTCCTTTAACCTCTAATTCATCTGCTTTTTCTATTTTGGCTGCAAATTTCCAGGTAGACAACTACAGTTAAGAAACTTCACACTATCCAGTTACCATTGGATTTCAATAGAACTGATGCTCTCACTCCCACTGATTTTTATCTACGTCATACATTGTGATAAGGTAATATGTATTGACACTATCTTATTTTATATTTCTAATGGCAAATCCAGATCACATTTGCAACTTCTAGATATTCCCACAGTACCAATAAACACAGAAAAATCCCACGTGGCTTTCTACTCAGGCTTTGAGTATGTTCACATTCCATACGAACACATATAGAAATCTAGAGCTGAAACTATATTAAATCATAAATTTCCTAACACTTCTATGCAGAAATAAAATGCTCGTCAGTACCTCTTTTCTCCGAAGACAATAATTCTGCCTTTCTCTTCAGCAGATGGTTTGAAAAGGTGTTTCATATATTATAATAGCAATGGATTAAAACTTAAGTAATGTTTGCAGAGCATTTTGAAATTCTTAACAAACATGTATCATACATTTATTATGATGATTTTTTCCTCTATGCGGTGTATTACATTTTTAGTGTCTGGCAAGATACCTGTATGATTTATTTAGATAATCTATGTGATATCGAAGATTTTATCATATATTTTGCTACCATTTTTCAATTAAACTGACAAATTCACTAATAAATTAATAAAACACTGGCATTATTCAGTTTCATTCATAATAAAACACAAGCAGTTTCTTAATTGTGTTTTCCACTGGTCTATAATAATGCTTAAAATTCTTTGCTCACAAATCACATTGTCTTCCTTTATTTGAACAGTAAAGCAACAGTCTTCTTCCTTCTATTGCCTAGTGTACAGAAATTTTAAATTGATAAACACTAACAGTAAGTAGTAAGTTAACAGAGAAAAAAAAGGCCAGTCCTTACATACCACTCTTCTCTGTAGATATTATCATTAAAAAATGTACTCAATAAAGATGGTCAAGTCAAGCTGGCCTAGCCTATGGTTCAAAGAATATGGAACCACAACACAATATCTTCAAAAGGGATTTTCTGTTTTGTAATAAATTTATCTCATGTCTTTATTTGTCAGCATTTGATCTACTCAAGTGACCAGATATATTTTAATTTAACTTAAAATAAACAAGTGAAGATCCAAATCCAATAGCAGATCATCATATCTGTCTCAATACAAGCAGCTTTCACTATGAGTTTCAGTCATTTTACTTCCAAATAAGAACCAGTAACATGAAAGAGACAAGGCTGACTGAGAACAACAAGCTATGGTTCATGAATTTATTCATCAGTTCATGTGTTTTCAGTACAGTGAACTACTGCACCTTTGGGTTAAACGACTGTGGATTCAAATTTAACAGCAAAAATGTCTCTCTTAAAACCAATAGGGACATTCCAGAAGGACAGCTGTATCCTGGGCTGCAGCAAAAGGAGTGTGGGCAGCAGGTAGAAGGGAGGCGATTCTGCCCCTCCACTCTACTCTACTCTACTCTAATCTACTCAGATCCTACCTGGAATACTGCATCCAGCTCTGGAGCCCTCAGCACAGGAAAGACACGGACCTGGTGGAGCAGGTCCAGAGAAGGGGCACTAAAATGATTAAACACCTCCCCTGTGAAGAGTGGCCGAGAGAGTTGGGGTTGTTCAGATTGAAGAACAGAAGATTCTAAGGAGACCTTATTGTGACTTTTCAGTACTTAAAGGGGGTCTGTAAGAAAGATGGGGGAAAAACCTTTTTAGCAGGGCCTGTAGCAACAGGACAAGGAGGAATGTTTTCAAACTAAAAGAGAGATGCTAGAAAGATTTTTTTTTTCGCTGAGGGTGGTGAAACACTGGAACAGTTTGCCCAGAGAGGTGGCAGATGTCCCATCCCTGGAAACATTCAAGGTCAGGTTGGATGGGACTCTGAGCAAACTGATCCAGTTGAACATCTCCCTGCTTACTGCCAAAGGGCTGGATTAGATGACCTTTGTGGTCCCTTCTAACCCAAACTATTCTCTGATTCCAACAATATTATGTTCAATCAGTAAATAGCTTCAAAATAAAAAACTCTTACCCTAATCCCAAATTATTAGACTGTGTGTGATACAAATGTCCAGCAGAAAAATATTTAACAGTGCTGACATCTCCAAAAGAGAATAATTGTTCTCTACAAGTACTAAACAACTAAGATTAGAAATAGTTTTGTGTTTTCTGACTGTAGGTTCAGAAAAGCAGGTTTTCTGTAGCCATGTTTTGAATAGTATTTAGAAGGATGACAATTTGTTTGTTTGTTTTTTGCTTGTTTAAGTAAAGGTCTGTATTTTGAAATGGAGAAGGCACTGCTCAAGAAATCCAAGCTTCCAGATAATATCAGTGTTAATGCAGCTCACAGTGTTCTACATGCTGCATTTTGATGTTAAATGAAATAACTTTTTAATCCTTTGAGGCATCTGTTCAAGTATCTTGCTTATTATAATTGAAAGGATATATATCCTCACACCTCTTTGCATTTCTTTCTTTTCTTTAGAAAAAAAATAAATAAAACCTCCCATGTCATATGGCTACTTTCTTTTATTAAAAAACTGGCCCACTAGAAGAATGTTTGCATAACATTTAATAAAGTTTGATTATGAAAAGAACTATGCTATAATGTAAATTATTTTATATTACTAGTCATCTATTTAAGCACTAATTGTAAGGGTTAGATGGCTGTACCACTCATCAAAGACGTTTAATTCCTGAAACAACCCATTTATCAGGATGTTCTACAGAAGCTAATCACAATACATGTTTCTTCATCACTTTAGACAAATATAATTAAAGTTTGCTATCGGCAAATACATTTTAATACCAAACCATATTAATACTTTTTAAACTATGTTCAATTTACCAAATAAAAACCTTAAACTGGAACACAGGAAGTTCCATCTGAGCATGAGGAAAAGCTTCTTTACTATGGGTGACGGAGCAGTGGAACAGGCTGCCCAGGGAGGTGTTAGAGTCTCCTTTTCTGGAGATATGGAAACCACATCTGGATGCATTTGTGTGCAGCCTGCTGTAGGTGAACCTGCTTTAGCAGGAGAGTGGTCCCCTCCAATCCATGCCATTCTGGGATTCTGGGTAAACTGATGTATTTTTCAGAACATTTTTTTTCCATTTTGTATACATGACTGTGTAATAGCAAAACAACCATTCTAACAGTACATTAATACCCAGGCTTTTTTTTTTTTTTTTTAAATTTATTTTGAAATCTAATTGCATAATCATTAATCTATTTATATGTCCTCTTCAGTACAGTGCAAAATACTTGTCAAACAGAACTCTAAAAACCAAAAAGAATGTTTACTAGCATGTTTTCTCCTCCTGCTGCTCAATTTCTCTTCCTCTTCTCCCTCAGTTAATGTTTTCATTAAGCATTTTCCTTCACATAGGTGCATATAGGGACACCTAGCGGCAGTAACTAATGAAATCTCCCCAGTCGGAAGATCTGGAGGTGTCACCCGTGGCAATCCAGATCACACTGAACAGCCAGAACATACAATTTGTGTTCCTTGTAAGGCTTCAACACTTTAATCGGAGTGAGTCCACGTACTTAAAAGGCAAAACAAAAGGCTAAAAAACCCCAACACTATTCCTCACTTCCTTTTAATTTAACATAATATAGTCATAGTGCCTATTAGGCAAAGTGGTCAAGTAACAGATTGATTGTTAATTATCAATGTACAAATTAAGCTTCATATTTATTTTAAATAAAGATCAAACTGTTTCATTAAGAGTCAGTCTATTAGACGTTATTAAGAAAATGCATGTGTATAAATACATGAAACTAACATGTATTATATTTTATAAATATATGTTTAAATACACAATGCAGAAATCCATGACTGGATTTGGTTTTTAAAAATCTGAGGATTTAGTGTTTTTTAAAATATATAAAATATTGCCTGTGCAGATATATTGTTTTAACTAACAATTAAAAAAAAACCTAAAAAAAAAATAAATTCAAATGACAAAACATAAAGCCAAGCAGCAAAATCCACTTATGTTCACACAGGGCTGAGTTTACAAAATTATATAGGTATGCTCCTACTTATCTTTTACAGTATTTAGATTGAGATCCAGTTTTCAGAAACCACTGAGACTGCTGAAGTTCTTGCTAGGTTCCTTCATGTGCTTCAAGGTTCTACATTCCTTTCTGTGTATTTTATTGCCAATAATATTTAACTAGGCAGCAATATTTTCCCAGATATTAGAAATCGCATTTGTGCTGTTACTACTGAGTCACTTGCAAGTCTTATTTGTACATTAACACTCCTGCTTGTTTTGCCTGCGAGGAACAAAGTTCAACAGAAATTCTCATGAGATGCCTAAGCCCCCCAAAGTGAACAGGAACAAGATAGATCAGTCTTTATGCTTGGAGGATAGTATACTCAATGTATTCAAATTTCTAGTAACTACTCTGAGGCAAAAACTTTATCCTCTATTGAATAATTTAAACATTAAAAAGAAAACACCTGGTAATGCTCTGAGTTTCTTCTGTTAAACCTATTTTATAATACTGTAAAAAACTCAAGCAAAAAAAAAAAAAAGAATTGTCTGATAGATTTGTACCTTAAGGTTACTCCTATGAACAAAAAGACAAATAAACCTCTGTATAATTCCTGTCCTACAGCTGCCACTAGAAAAAAATAAGCTACCCCTGAGGAAGTGTTCAGATCCATATGGAATCAGAATTTTTTACTTCAGTTATTATGGATAGATTTAGATACCTAATATTTGACATATTTGATGTAATATAATTTTAATTATTTGGTAATCCTAAGTGTAGCAAGGAGATAAGAGAGGTGAAAAGTCAGATCTAATATATAATATCAGAACAGTTTGGAATGCATTAACACATAACGGTTACATGGGAAGATGAATGCCATCCCTCTGAATCTGTTCACCACTTTCCACTACCAGTCAGTTCAGCCATTTCCAGGAAAGCAAGGCTCCATCACACATAATGGTTATTTGGGAAGACAAATGTCATAGCTCTGACCACCTCCTCCCACTTCCTTCCTCTTCCCCCATATTTATACACTGAGCACGACGTCATATAGTATGGAACATCTCTTTGATCCTTTTGATTAGTTGGGGTCAGCTGTCCCAGCTGTATCCCTCCCAACTTCTTGTGTACCCTCAACACACTCAGTGGTGGGGCGAGGTAAGAGGCAGAAGGCTTTGACTTCATGTAAGCATTGCTCAGCAGTAACTAAAACATCCCTGTGTAACCAACACGGTTTTCTGCAGAAATGCAAAACAGCCCCATACTAGCTACTATGAAGGAAATGAACTCTATTCTAGACAAAGTCAGCACACAGATTTTATGGAGATTTTTTTCTTGTATGTCACTTAATCCATGCCATGATCTACTGAAAATGATGAAAGTTTAGCTAGCATTTTTTTGGAGACTGCAACTGAGTTGAATATGATTTTTCATAAGAAGTTGCAATAGGAAGAATAGGAATGCAGAACTGGAAGGGACTATCTAAGTTTCTACATCCTCATAGTTGCGGCTTACCATATACTAGATAAATAGTAAAAATGGAAATGAATCTACAGCGCTTCTTCTCCAGATGGTATCTGCAAATTTTGGCTGGGATAGAGCTAATATTTCATAGTTGCTAATATGGGGCTATGTTTTAGATTAGCACTGAAAAGAGCTAATAACACAGGGATGTTTTCGCTGTTGCTGAGCAGTGCTTACACAGAGGTGAGGTCTTTTCTGTCCTTCACCCCATCCCAACAGTGAGTGGGCTGGGGGTGCACATGAAGACGAGAGGCGACAGCTGAAACAGTTGACCTTAACTGATCAATGGAATATTCCATATCATATGACAACATGCTCAGCAATATAAAACTGGGCAATTAAGAAGGAAGGGGGGCAAGTTCAGAGTTATGACACTTGTCTTCCCAAGTAACCGTTACGTATGATGGAGTCCTGCTTTCCTGGAAACAGCAGAACTATCTGCTGATTGGAAGCGGTGAACAAACTCCTTGTTTTGCTTTGATTGTATATATGACTGTCTTTATCTCATCCCACGAGATTTCTCACTTTTACTCTTCTGATTCTCTCCCCCATCTCACTGTGGGGTCAGTGTGTGAGTGGCTGTGTGACTTAGCTGCTGGCTGGGGTCACACCTTGACATGGTACTTCATGCTTTCCAGTACTGAAACAAAGCCTTTAATTTTGCAGTAAAGACCAAAAGCCAGGCCTCTAATGTTTCTTGGGGAAAGAAAGAAAAAAGAGGGGAAGAAGAGGAAAAAGGTCTACTGAGGACCCAGGAATAGGAGTTAATATGTTGGAAAGCGCTTGCAGAAAGTTCTAGGAGTTAAAATCTTTCCCACTTCACAAAGGAGAAAAAAGAAAGAAATTAACAGTTCTCAGAATCTAAATTATACAACAAGGGGAGAAAACATGTTTCCTGACCAGAGCCCGTAGTAAGCCCGGGCAGAGAATAGATACAGTGTAAGTGTAGAACAACCATATTCCACCTTCTTCAAAATGCCATTTCCTTTCCAACTTGGCTCAAATGTTATTTTCCTAACAGGAATTGTCCCATTCAACTGTGCAATGCTCTCTGTTCGAGTTCTAGCTCAAAACAACTTTTGTATATTGGCTCGGTTGCCTATTTAGAAGACTTTTCCTATCTCACTTCTCAGTTAGTAAATTTCTTCTTATTTCTAGGTTATGCTAAAATATTATCAATACATAAGTATTTAATGGTATGCCAACATCACTTTCTAGTTCAAATGCCTTCTGCCTCTTTTTAGTATTTAACTTAAAATTCATTTGTAAGGAATCACATGGCCTTTCAATGTCTACCTGGCTATATATGTCACTAAAAAAAAAAAAAAAAATCTGTTCTGTAGACACATTTTCCATGCCCTAATTACCCTAGTTTCTTTCTGATCTTTAAATTTCACTTTAAGATCTTCTTTAAGATTATGATTAGAATCATGCATGATATAACAAGAACTCATGAAAAATCACCTCCTTTACAATTGTGTTGACACCTTCCCACCTGTAAGGAAAATTCTGCTTAATACATCATAGAATCACATTTCTCCTTTTCTTTTATATGAGCACTTCTTTTATAATGGCAACATACAGTCATTTTTTGATTGACCGCTCGCTTCAGGTTTTTAGAATTTTGTATAAAATTGGATCTGCCTGGTTTATAGCAGAATTTTTCATTCATGACTTTGTAGACTGGATTACTCAGCTTCACCCCATTCCCATCAGTCCTGATCAAACAAAAATAATAAATACATGAAACAAATTTGTAAGTATTTATATGTTAAATGCAGACAATAACACTAATTTTGTATGTATATTTATAGTGTATATGTATTTACATATGTATCTGGACACAAACACACACATATACAGAGGTGTATATAATGTATGTGTATCTATGTATATATAAAAGGTCCCACGTAAAAAAACCCTGAGACTGTGCCTTTAGTTCTTTTTGTTTAACAAATTAAGAAAATCGACTATGATCACCTTCAAAATAACTCCTTTCTGAGGTGACACACAGCTGCATACAATGCTGTCAATGTTCAAAGCAATTCTGCAGATCATTTTCTGAAAGGCCATTGAGAATCTCCATCATTTTTGCTTCCAAATTTTCTTCGGACAAAAAATGGGTTCCTATCAGCACCAACTTGATCTTTGGTAAGAGGGAGCCAGGATGGTGAACAGGGTGGATGCGCAAGCACAGTGATGTTGCTATTAAAAACTGCTTCACGGACAAAGCATTGTAGGCTGGCACACACCAATATTTTCCAAACAAGGGTGAGAAAATGTCCATATTTATTTGAACATGTATCCACTTGTACTGAGTGTGTCGATCAAGCTGAGCCTTGTCTCACTGTGACAGGTTAGAACACATTCTATAACTACGTCTTTGTCTCTTCCCTCAGAGTCTTGGTTCCTGAGTTGTAGGGTTAGTTTCATTTCTCTAACGCCAGATCTTATACTCACATTCTCTAATGATACTAATTAATTCTACAAGTCTTTAATATTTACATTCTCAAAAATTCAAAACTGGTTACGAAGAAACTTCACTCCTGACTTCAATCCATTCAGATAATTCCCTCTCAATGTTACATACTGTCCCCTGGCCTAAGCTGCTTAGAAATTTTGCAATTCTTGTATCAATCCTCCTGATTTCAAACATTTTGAGTCCTTACTCATGGCCTTGCAAAATGCAAGCTCTTTGTATTGTTCTTTAGAGCACTCCAGGGCAGAAGTTTTCTTGATCAAACACTGTGCCACGCAATACCAGATATGCTGATGTTGTGGTTTCTCTTGCTCTATTCCCACTTTAATTATATATCAAATTCTACATATGTAGTCTTAACAGAAACAGAGGCAACTTCTCCAGTAAATATATAATCCCGGTTTACTTTATTCTTAATGTCCACCCTATCCTTTAACATCCATCTCACTTCTTCAGTTCTCATTTTGTTTACATGACTTAGGAAGTTTATGCTATGATTCAGTTTTCTTTGCAAGCTTTGGTTTAACAAGGTTTCTGACCATTCTCAGTGTGGTTTTTATATCCTTCAATTATTGATGCATATTCCTCCTTGGTAATCAATATCTCTTTTTCACTATTTATAGGTTTTACGATTACCCTTAATAACTTGTTTAAAGTTTTTACGTTCTAGGAATTATTTTTTTATCTCTGTTGTTTTCTCCCTCTCTCCTCGAATTTAAACATTTTGAAGGACCATATTATTTGTTATAAGTTACTAACCTATTGCAGGTTTGAATATTATGTATATTTTTTGTGACTTAAGAAGTAAAATATAGCACTACCTTGAATAATAATTTTTAGCTAGCCTGCCTCTGGATACTTAAGCTTACATAAGGAATTTTAACAAGGCTGCAGTTAGAAAGAATGTGACTGTATCTAATTAAGCCAGATAACAAGGACTAGTGCAATGATAAGAGGAAGAAGAACCAGCTAGGACCAGATGCAACCTTGAAGCGGTGCCCAAAGAGTCGAAGAGCATGCGCATGAAGGAAAGTTGCGAAGTTCACTGTGAAGATGACTGTGAGCCTTCCTCCAGAAGCCCCCAGACCAAGACCCCTAGAGGGCAGAGCACGTGCACCATGGGGAGGAAACTTACATAAATAAATTCCAGGAACTGATTATAAGAGACACACCTGTTCCAAGAAAAGTGATGAATGTTTATGCTTTGACTGTATATAGCTTTTATTTATTTGATATTATTTTATATGCAGTTATATCATGCCTTATCTGAATTCCAATTTTAATTCTCAAGACTATCTCACTAAACATTTTTGTTTCTATTTGCCTTTCTTAAATACTGAACTGCAGTTACAAATCCTCCACAGTATTCTGTCTTGCAACTTCACATGAAGTGGCAAAGTTCAAAATCATTAGATTTATTTTCTATCATCAGTTTTCCCCTGTAGATACTAACACTCACAAAAATTAAGCCTAAGTTATCCTTGCCTCTTCCTTGCTCAGTTTCTGTTTGTTCAACAGAATCTATCCTCTATCATGTCCAAATTCATATTATCCCCCATAACCAATCTACATAATTGCACAACATCCATTTCTACTTTTTTTCCCCGTGTATTTGTAGGCATTATCATCCAGATCCAATCTATACCAGCAAATTTATAATAAATTGCATCCCCATGAAGCTTTCTCCTACCCTTTTCTCAATTTTCATTCAAGCAGACACTACCTCATCTTCACCCTCAAATTTAATTACTTTATTGCAATGTTTATTTACCATCTTTACTCATTAACAGTTTTTACCACATTAACGTGAAATTATTCCACCACCTTTTTTGTCCTTCCCAAACAGGAAGCATCCATCAGTTCCAACATATTTCACTTATGACTTTGGAAACTCCATATTCCTGTTTTCCTATCATGTGTTGTTGCACATGCTTATATCAAATGTTCCTGCTACTCTTACTGACTGAATTTCTACAGAAAGGGTGCAGACCAGTTACAAGTTGTTGCAGATATAATCCATGCTTTGATCAGATTCTTTTGTTTATCTATATTTTCTGTTGTTCCATCCCCATTCATGTCCCTCTATTTGTATTCCATATGAGGGTTATACAAGTTACTGCCGATTTTCCTCTTGAGTTTTCAGCTTACAGGGTTTTAGGACCTCCTGGTTTAATGAAATGCAGATGTAAGAGATATTAGCAAAAGGCAACACATATCAGTAATAAAGACCTCTTTATTTCTCATAAATTTAGCAACATTTCTCTGTTTATGTTAGTATGCTCAGGTTTATAATGGCAGTTCTCATTCAAATATTCAGATATAGCTTTCGACTGTAAGAAATACTTTCAGACTATGTAGACTGCATTCAAATGAAATCTAATTTCTTGTTAATTTCAGTAAGGAATACAAAGCTGTGCCCTCTCATGCTAGTCATGCATATTGAAATAAATATTCTGCAAAACACTACAAAATTTTAAGTTACTTAAATAAAATCATGATGTTAATCAAATTAAGAATGAATGGAACAGCAGCATGATAATTCCACACTGTCAGCTTTGTGTGTGTGCTACTAATATAATCTAGTAGTCCAGCAACTTAGAAGTAAGGTTTTATTAAATCAGATTTTCTATTAATCATAATTTTTAATATCTCATTAGCGCAGGATGAGAATAATTAAACTGAAGCATAGGTACAATACTGACCTTTACCTAACAGTTTTTAACACGATTTCAGGTTTATGAAATGTCAACTCTTCCAAAATGGTTTTGTTGAAGGACTTAAGCTTAGCCTGGCTGCCAAAGTTAATTAAAATATCTTTCTCTCTTATTAATAAAAAAGTATTTGTGTGTGTCAGAGAGAAAAACAGCATAGAAACACAGAGATGACAAACCTTAAAAATACAGGCATATATGCATAAACCCCCATATATTCAAAATACATTCATTCAAAACAAAAATGTTTTTCAAAAATAGTTAAGTCGTTAAAAACTATTAAGAAACTCCTATTTAGTATCTGTGAATTCTTTTTATCCCACTATCATTTCATTTTTCACGTGGAATATCAGAAAAGCTTTTAAGAGTGTGTGAGAGGGGAAAAGTGTCTAGCGGGATTTGGTATTCTCTTCCTGACTAGTGTTAGCTTAGTCTAGACTAGTCTTAATTCAATCTAAAACCTTCCACTGATTCACAGAATAGTTTGGGTTGGAAGAGACCTTAAAGATCATCCAGTTCCAACCCCCTTGCCATGAGCAGGGGCATCCCACTAGATCAGGCTGCCCAAGGCTCCATCCAACCTGGCCTGGAGGACCTCCAGGGATGGAGCAGCCACAACTTCCCTGGGTAACCTGTGCCAGGGCCCTATGTTTTTTGCATCAAAACAAGAATGTCAGAGAATCTTTAACAGCAGAAGTACTCAGACCCACTAAGTTTTCCTAAAGCACTTACAAGATCAGGAATATTATCTGGTTTAATACAGGAAAGTTGTCTTCTGACAAAACACCAGATCTTACTTATTTAAGGGCTAGAGAAAGAGGATTTAAATCACACTCCTTTTACGTTCACATAGAAAAAGAACCCATCTTCAGGGAAAGGCCGAGCATTAAGAAGAAGGTGGCTCTCTACAATCACCCCTGGGTTTAGCACGTCGTGATGTTCAGATATTAACCGAAGAGATGTGCTGGAGATACGGGAAGGGACAGGTGCACATCCCATATGCAGAGCACCCTTCCCTCTTCCATTCTCAAACCTCACCCAAGAAAAACCCTCAAAGAAGCACAACTACGCCCTGCATTACATCTGAGTCGAAGCAGGATTCCAACCTCTGTCCTGCGCCCAGGGGATGCACTTTCCAAACAGAACCGCACAGAGCGCCGGGCAGCAACGACCAGCACAGCACGTGCGAACACGTGAGCATCTCCACACCTGCGCCGCCAAACTACCTTATTTTCGAAGAACAGTCAAACACGCAGTCTGGTGGAAACCACAAACAGAGCGTCACCGCCTCCACAACCACCTTCGCACGGTAAAACCCCTCCGCGTTCCGCACGCCAGCCGGGATAAGCGGCAGCGCTTCCAAAAGGCAACGCAGGGACCGCGGCCGCCACACCCCCCGCCAGGGCCGCCCGCAGCGCATCCGCCGCCCTGCGCTGCCACCTGGCGGCAGCGGGAGGCGCCGCACCGAGCCCGCGGCTGGGGTGGGGAAGGCGGGGGGGGGGCACGGCGGGGTCCCCGCAGGGAAACGCAGTGGTTGCTGCGCCCCGCTCCGCGCCTGGGGGGGTTGGGCAGAGCGGGAAGGATAACGCGAACGGCACGGACGCGCAGCCCGCGTTCGCGGTTTCGGAGGATGCTGTAGCGAACACACGCGCGCGCGCGCACACGCGGTTCCTTTCGCCGAGACCCCACGGCCGGGGGCAGCCGCACCGCCGGGACTGCGGCCCGAGGGGGGTTAGCGGGAGAGCTGGTGGTAGCGGCGGGGAAGTTGGGCCGTGACGGGGATAGAGAGTGAGCCCAGCGCGGGGTGGAGGAGGGAGGAGGAGAGGTGTGAAGTGCTGGGGGGGGGGGGGGGTGCGGCGCGGGAGCGCGGCGTTTGCATCGGCACGTGCGCCCCTGCGGGTGCCCGCGCGGCCGCGCGCGCGAGCGGGGATCGCCCGCCGCCCTCCCCCCCCTACCCCCCCCAACCCCCGCGCGCTCTCCCTCCCACCTCCTCCTTCCCGCCGCCGCTCCGCCCTCGCTCCTTCCCCCCCCCCCCCCCCCCCATATTCCCAATCCCCCACCCCTCCCCGCTGCGCTCAGCGGCGGCGGGGAGAGCTCGGCGCTCCGCCGTCCGCACCCGCCCCCCCGCAACCCCCATTACCCCCCCCCCACCCCGTCCCCGCCGCCGCTGCCGTGGTGCGGGGCGCGCGCGCGGGGCCACCCGGGAGCGCGCTCGCGTGTGCGCTGGTGTATGAGTGTGCGCGTGTTGCGTGTGTGAGCGCCCGTGTCTGTGTGTGTGTGTGTGTGTGTGTGTGTGCGCGCGCGCGCGCCCCTGCGCGAGCGCTGGTGTGTCGGCGCCGCCTGCGAGCGCGGGGGGTGCCGGTGCGCGCTCCGCACCGACCGAGCCTCCCCGGCTGCCCAGATACTCGCCTCCGCCCCGGCGGCTCCGCGCAGCGGGTCGGGATCTTCATGGGCTGCCACCATGCTTGGGCCCTGGAGATTTCGGGCGAAGTAAGTGCCGGGGTTGACTTTTCTCGCGCTCTCTTTCTTCTCTTCCTCCTTTCCTTCTCCCCCCCTCCGCCCGCCCCTTCGCCGCCGGCTCTTTCCTCGCTGTTGCTTCCCAACCCCTCCCCCCCCCTTTCCCATTCCTCTCGCAAAGCCATTTCTCCCTTCTCCCAACTCCGGGTGCTGCTCGGTTGGGTGGCGGTGTCCGGCTGGGGCTGCTCGCTCGCTGCTGCTGTCGGCGGTACTGGAAGCTGCTTCCAGCCCGATATGCAGTGCGGTAAGCTAAGGGTCGAACTCTTTGGGGGAAAAAAAAAAAAAAAAAAAAAAAAAACCCACAACAAAAAAAACCCCAAGCACACAAGATAAATCCCGATGTAACCCCTTTCCTCTTCTCCCCTCCCCCATGCGCCCCCCCTTTCCCAATCTGAACCTCTGTAGGGAGCTGGTGAACAGCAGCACGCAGTCATCATAGAGGGGCTTCCAGGGCGGGATTGCAACCTTGCATGTAGCCAGCTACAACTTTATTTTCTTTACCTCCCATTTGCGCTCCCCCCCCCCACCTTTTTTTCAGGGAAAGGAGGAGGGAGGGAATACTGCATTTGCCTCCTTTACTAACCATAATTGAATTAAAGTTGTAAAACGCCTGGGAGTTTAACACCAATAAGGCAGGTTTTCAGTGGCTTTTTTTTTTTTTTTTCTTCCTCCGAAGAACTGTTGGTTAATGGATGAATGGATCTGATGAAGCTGAGAAAGAATATGCTAGATACATGCCTTTGAGTAAGATTTCTGCTGCCTTTATGCAGTGAAGCCTTTCGCTTTGAGGAATTCCGATCCAGTTGACGTCTGGTCAGAATTAGATAGAGATTCGCCGAGACTTCCGATTTCTTGCTGCATGACTGCCTTTGCTGCAAGTGCTAGATTTGCAGCCTTGGACCTGATGCCACAGGAGATGTCTTGCAGTACTGAGACTTCCGTTTTTCAGGATACATTCCTCCAAACCAGAGTTCTGTCATGAGGATTGGAGGTCTAGGGTGGACAACTGAAAATGCAAGCCTGCTCCAAGATCCCAGCTTATAAACCTGGATGATTTATCAGTCTTCCCCTACCAACCCACACAACGAATTTATTTTCCCTATTCCTACTGCTTTTTAGACTAGAAGTAGAAGAAAGCCACAAGGAGTCAGAAAGATTGCAAGAAGAAATGGAAATGGGATTTGTTTTCAGCTAGCTGAAAACAGTATTAAATTACTGACACAGGTCGATGGTAGGGGTTCCCTTCCATCCCCTTGGCTTTTAATCAGCCTGGGTGTCTTCTCTAAAGGATGAAGAGTACTGACAGCCGTCACTGCTTATAATCAGTAACTGATGCTTGGAGTGCTGGCGATGAGATATTTCGGTGAGACCTATTTAGATCTCTCCACTTCCACCAGGCTAGTTTTGCAGAACATTGGGAATAAGCGATATGTCAGATATGGCTGAGACTCTGAAGATGATCTGCATGTTTTACATTTCTCACAAATTTGGGGTGAGTGGCTAAAACATTTTCTTTAAGAATATGTGTGTGTGTGTGCGTGCGTGTGAGTGTGTGTGTAAGAACTGAAGAGCTTTGCTTGATAGTCAGCTGTTACATTGTATACAGCTCCTGGGGGGGTTGTGAGTTAAAATCAATTATATTTATTTACTTGTGTAAAGGCACAAAATTTCTTGCACTAGAGACAGCTGTTAAGAGCACTGAAGTAGGAGGCTAACACATTTAATCTCATTACTGGAGAATTCCTCCACAAAAGTCATCTGCGTGTGCGTGTGTGAGTGTGTGTGAGTGTCTATGTCTGTGTGGGTGGGTGTGTGCTTTGTAAATGTATAGATAGAAAAAAATAAATTCATAACAGGGTTTTAAGAAATGTGTGATGTGGAGAATGTGTCAGTGTCAGTTTTCTCTCTGTTGAATTAAGCTCACGTCTTCAGCACTGAGCATTTTTCTTTGTATTCCTACCATGGCATTTCCACCACTGGTTAAAAATCAAGGTAGAAGGAGGGGAAGACCTTGGTGCGCTGTTCACTGGGGAGGTTCTGAAGGGAAGGGGGAGCTGAGTAATAGGGGAGGTGGGAAACCTTGTAAAATGGTGCTTCTTTTCCCTTAAATTAGAACCATGAAACTGAACTGACAGCCATTTTATGTATATTTATGGGGCTCATCATGAAAAAAGAAGTTCAAGAAAGCATTGAAATGCACCCCACACAAAGAGAGCCAGAACAATTCCCACTGTGACCTCACCTTTTGAAACACCACAGGCATTTGACTTGCCTGGAGTTGCCCATCAACATTTTAATCAATGCATGTCATCTAGTCTTTGAAAGGATGGGAATTGCAAGTGACAGGAGGAGGTTGGTTTTTTTTTTGTTTGTTTGTTTGATTAACAATCCATTATCTACGCCACTGAAGCTACATGTAAAGTTTGTGTCCATTTTAAATTTCATGGGGCTATGCCATTATGCTGCTTTCTTTTTTTCTCCTTATCCTTACAGGAAATAAAATGTACGCTTGCTGCTCTACAGTAACTTTGGAACAGGATCTCAATAAAAAAATGCATATCTGGATGCTGCAGACGATCGCATTTGCTTTAACATCGCTAGTCCTTTCGTGGGCAGAAAGCATCGAGTATTATGGGGAAATCTGTGATAATGCGTGTCCTTGTGAGGAGAAGGACAGCATCTTAACAGTGAGCTGTGAAAACAGAGGGATCATCAGCCTTTTTGAGATCAGTCCACCAAGGTTCCCTGTGTACCACCTCTTGTTGTCTGGAAACCTTTTGAACAGGCTGTATCCAAACCAGTTTGTCAATTACACGGGTGCTTCGATTTTGCATCTGGGGAGCAATGACATACAAGACATTGAAACCGGGGCCTTTCATGGTCTGAGAGGTCTAAGGAGGCTGCACCTGAACAATAACAAGCTGGAACTTTTACGGGATGACACTTTCCTTGGACTAGAGAGTTTGGAATACCTACAGGTTGATTATAATTACATCAGCGTCATTGAACCCAATGCCTTCAGCAAACTGCATTTGCTGCAGGTGCTGATTCTCAATGATAACCTCCTCTCCAGTTTGCCCAACAACCTTTTCCGTTTTGTGCCCTTAACTCACCTGGACCTGAGGGGTAACCGGCTGAAACTGTTGCCCTATGTGGGCCTTTTGCAGCACATGGATAAAGTGGTAGAGCTGCAGTTGGAGGAAAACCCCTGGAATTGCTCTTGTGAGTTGATTGCTCTGAAGGATTGGCTGGACAGTATCTCCTACTCTGCTCTAGTGGGAGATGTGGTTTGTGAGACTCCTTTCCGCTTACATGGTCGAGACTTGGATGAAGTCTCCAAGCAGGAGCTTTGCCCCAGACGGCTCATCTTGGATTATGAAATGAGACCACAGACACCACTGAGTACCACAGGGTATTTCCACACTACCCCAGCTTCGGTCAACTCTGTGGCCACTTCTTCTTCAGCTGTTTACAAATCCCCTTTGAAGCCCCCCAAAGGGACCCGCCAACCCAACAAAACGAGGGTGCGACCCACCTCCCGCCTGCCCTCAAAAGACCTGGGATACAGCAACTATGGCCCCAGCATTGCCTATCAGACCAAATCCCCGGTGCCTCTGGAGTGCCCCACTGCCTGCACTTGCAACTTACAGATTTCTGATCTGGGTCTCAACGTCAATTGCCAGGAGAGGAAGATTGAGAGTATTTCTGAACTGCAGCCCAAACCTTATAATCCCAAGAAGATGTATCTGACGGAAAACTACATTGCTTTGGTACGCAGGGCTGATTTTGTGGATGCCACTGGGCTGGATTTGCTGCATCTGGGCAATAATCGGATCTCGGTCATTCAGGATCGAGCTTTCGGGGATTTAACTAATTTGCGAAGGTTGTACCTGAACGGGAACCGGATTGAGCGGCTGAGCCCAGAGCTGTTCTATGGGCTGCAGAGCCTGCAGTACCTCTTCCTGCAGTACAACGTCATCCGGGAGATAGAGACGGGCACCTTTGAACCTGTCCCGAACCTTCAGCTGTTGTTTCTGAACAACAATCTGCTGAGGTCTTTGCCGGGGAACATTTTTTCTGGTCTGTCTCTCTACAGGCTGAGCCTGCGGAGCAACCACTTCTCCTACCTGCCGGTGAGCGGGGTGCTGGACCAGCTGAAATCCCTGCTGCAGATCGACCTGCACGAGAACCCCTGGGACTGCACCTGCGACGTGGTCGGCATGAAGCTGTGGCTGGAGCAGCTCAACACGGGTGTCCTGGTGGACCAGGTCATCTGCGAGTCCCCTAAGAAGTTCGCCCAGAGCGACATGCGGGCCGTCCGGGTGGAGCTGCTGTGTCCCGACTACTCGGACATCGTCGTCTCCACGCCCACGCCGTCCCCGGGCCGGCTGCCGGCCAGAACCACCGCCTCGTCCCCCACCGTTCGCCTCAACGGCACGGCGGCCGCGGGGGGCTCCGCGGGCGGCGGCTCCTCCGTGCCGCTCTCGGTGCTGATCCTCAGCCTGCTGCTGGTCTTCATCATGTCCGTCTTCGTGGCGGCGGGGCTCTTCGTCCTGGTGATGAAGCGGCGCAAGAAGGGCCAGGGCGACCACGCCAGCGCCAACAACTCCGACGTGAGCTCCTTCAACATGCAGTACAGCGTCTACGGCGGCGGCCACCACCACCCGCACCTCCAGCAGCACCCGCCGCACCGCGGCGGCGGCGCGGCGCTGCCCAAGGTGAAGACCCCCGCCGGGCACGTCTACGAGTACATCCCGCACCCCTTGGGCCACATGTGCAAGAACCCCATCTACCGCTCCCGGGAGGGCAACGCGGGCGAGGATTACAAAGACCTCCACGAGCTCAAGGTCACTTACGGCGCCCACCCGCTGCAGCCCGGGGGAGCGGCGCCGCCCCCCCCGCCGCCGCCCCCCCCGCCGCCGGCGCCCGGCGGGGAGGATGCGCCGGTGCGCAGCCCCGCGTACAGCGTGAGTACGATCGAGCCGCGGGAGGAGCTGCTCTCCCCGGGGCAAGACGCCGAGCGCTTTTACAGGGGCGTTTTGGAGCCCGACAAACACTCGTCCTCCTCCGCGCTGGGCGCGCCCGGCTCCGCTCTCCCCGACTACCCCAAGCTCCCCGCCGCCTACACCTACTCCCCCAACTATGACCTTAGGCGCGCCCACCAGTACTTGCACCCGGGGCCGGGGGACGGGCGGCTCCGGGAGACGGTGCTCTACAGCCCCCCGAGTACTGTCTATGTAGAGCCCAACAGGAACGAGTACCTGGAGCTAAAAGCAAAACTAAACGCAGAGCCGGACTACCTCGAAGTGCTGGAAAAACAGACCACGTTCAGCCAGTTCTGAGAAACAGCCCCCTCCCCT